>JAOYRR010000275.1:0-720447 GCA_038994665.1 Podotricha telesiphe
TATTTTTGAGATTAGCGTGCACAAACGCACAGACACACAGAAATGAAAATTAAAAATATATGTTTTGGAGTCTGTTACATTATTAAATGCCCGAAATAATATTCTTACTCACATACACTTTCCATGTACAGACCAGTTATATTTTTATTATATGTATGTATATATCAATCATATATACAAAAATATTTCCTGAAATTCCTACGGGCCGGAATAAAACGAGATTTTACGTTTTACATAAAGGCCACAATAACTAAATTTATGGGAGACGAGTCCAGCACTGGGCGTCGTACAGCTACGACGACGACGACGAAGTAGTAATAAATATTTCGCCTATTATATCTGCATAATTATTAAATTATATTTGGTTCCTTCAGGATATTAGGTTCCTGACAGATGATAAACATTGTATAGTTTGAACTTAAATCCGTTCCATTGATACTTTTCGTCACTTATTTTTTTGGATTAATACTAAATGCAGTTAATAACTTATAATATACAGCGATTTGCTTAGCGATATGCTTACTACATAATAAAGAGAGCTTAAGCGGATAATTAATACGACCTTTTCAATAAAAATGTCGTTCACAACTTTGTTATAGCCAATGATCAATCATGTGCAAATCACGATACGTAGGATCCCTCCGTTCGTGTAGTGAACCTTTACCAAAGTGGCGAATCCTATCTATCGTAACGTGGACTTATGAGTCCATTATTTATACTGAGGATACTGACACATAACTAAGTTACAGCAGCTACAATTCGCCAGTACCTTCACCAGTACCTTCAGCGGATACGCAAATTTTACCTCGTAAATATTGAAAAATATAAAAAAAATAGATAGTTCAATTCCTAGAAAGATTTTTTGATACCTAAGGACATTTTCAATGAATTTTCAATGTTCAGTAGTTGTAAAAACATAAATAAAAGATAATATAATCGAACAATTTCGCATTGTAAATTCGGTAATAATCAATAAACTAATCTACGCGTATAAAACATAATACGCAGTGCTGGGCCAATAAATTGATTAGGAAATCTATTTTATGGTTTCAAGTACGAATCTATATTTCAGTGGAATTTTTTCGATATCCGAATGTCCTCCGTCTTAAATTAAATGTTGAAAAACAAGTCTATGACTTTGGGTTCAAATCTACAACATATTTTTTTTAATTCGCGTTTTTTTCACCCCCAGTTTTCGCTTTCACATGGTAATTTAATCGTTTATGTTACAAGATATAAATACTTATATCTTGTAACATAAACGGTTTAGGTTAGGTCTGTAATATTATACATACGTATAATATTACAGACCGCTAGTCGCCTAGTGCCGCTAGTAAATTTAATATCAAGATAAAAAGAGTATTATTCAGAAAAGTATATTATACTGTTCAAGAATACTATACTGATGCTAATGTGTGTAAATAAATACTATTGATACTTACCCAAAAAGCTAATCATAATTGTGATCTTATTGTAAAATTATATTTGAAAAGAGCTAATGTTGAGTTTCGTTTCGGCTTTTCTCAGCAGAACTTTGCGATTCGGTTTCCAGTAGGACTGACAATACTGACATTTTTATGTTAATCGACGATTCGAAAGTGCTTGTAATAGCCTATTTTAATTAAGAATACTTTGATTTTGATTTGGATGTAATTGTAGCACAGTGGCGCAATGTCTGGCCGAGACTATACACGCGATAGTTGCTCGTCCCCTCACCACTTGTGCCTCAACACTTAATTATCTCTACTTTGCTAAATATTGAAGAATCGTCAAGTTAATTTATAAAATTAATTTCAAAAAACAACAACAAAAAGAAAACTATTATCGCGACAAGGGTCATTTTAAGCAAAAAAAAAAATGGTCACTTGTGTAAGCTAGAAAACTAAAAGTAGGTCAAATGGCTTTTTTTCATTATTAACCTATATATAGATATAAAAAAACATCACAAAGTGCTAATACAATCCAGGCACCAGGCCTTCCCATTTTTATCAAGATGGGTAAACGCAAAGAGAATATTTGTTCTTGGAAAAACTTCATTTTGCTAGTAATACAGAATTCGTACTGAATTTCGTGCGAAATCAAATCAAATATGTGAAAAATTTCCTGCACCAAATCTTGTTTGTATGCTTTAAGCATTCTAAAAGCTTTTTGTTAAATACTAACATTTAGTTGCTCTAAATATTTACCTGATACCTAATAGTACATCTATTTATCGCGTTTCTTCCAAAAATCTCAATAAGAACATTTATATATATATATATATATATGCATATAAAATGCAGTTATGGTTTGATGCGTATACAAACACAGACAAATGACATGTTATAGGTAAAATTAATATGTCTTTAGTTTCACCCGTGTTCATTTATAGAAAAAAATTATAATTATAATATAATTTTATTCCATTTCTTCAAAATTATTACATAATCCCTTACCTAATTTTGGAAGCTGTTTTAGATACTTGCATATACTTGTTCATAATTTTGTTCCGGAGCTATTTTAAAACTACGATATCTCTTAAAATATTAATTGAAATCAAATGATGTAAAGTGCGATTTTGGTTCAAAGTAAATTCTTGTAATGAATAACGTATTTATATCACGTTTATAAAAACACCTTCGCAAATAATTCATAATTTTAGAACAAATTTCATTACTATAAAAAAGTTATACTGAGTCAAACTTAAAAGCATATGTCTATAAAGACATATACTGTCGTAGACTTTTTTTTAGAAATTTTAGAGTAAAACAATTCTATCATACATGATTTTTACGTAACTACGTAAGCAACGAAAGCTGTCATAGGAAGAATAGTTTTCCCATTTTTGCGATATTGCGGAGAAGGGATGACCCTTCTCCGCTCCTGTTTATCGTAGCGTGATGTCATATAGTCTGTAACGTTCCTCAATAAATGGACTATCGTTTAAAAATTTCAACTCAAATAATTTGAAACATGATTTCAACAGTACCCAACATACCTCTTCCGCCATGGCGTTATATTTCTATATCTTGTTACCCTCTTAAATTATCTTTGAGTACTTTATTAATTGTATAAAACTTAATAATATCTTAATAATTATAAAACTTTTAACAAACCCTCTATTCTTTGTTATCGTACACGCACGCACTATTTTATTTACTATAGACAAATAGATAAAATATTCAGTGTGTAATATATTATTTTATTTTATATGGATCGCCTGGCCAAACATACATACTAACTTATTGTATGAGCCAACAATTTACTTAAATATAATAAGAATATTATAACAACAGGGGCTATTTATACAAAACCAAAGTTTTCCAATAATTACTTAAAAATGGTCCTCTAAACTAGGAAATATAATATATACCATAAACCCTCCGTAAATAAAAATAGAATGTCTCAAAAACAAATAAAAAATATGTAATCACTCATTCTTTCTTTTCTTTTCACTTTTCATTTTGTACACGCAAAATTACTTACACAAAATTCAACTTTCCAGATCATCTAGGTGTGGCTTACTTTTCTGATTTGCTAGGCGTCAATCAGTTAGTCAGCTAGTTAATGTTTGTTTTAAACAAATAATGCTAAATAAATTTTACATTATTAAAGGGATTCCGTCCTTTCCACAGCACAGTTTGTGCACTGCTGCGGAGGACATTCGGTGTGCCTTGGATAACACCAAGGTAATGGTAATGGTACTACTGGATTTCGGCAGTGCTTTTAGCTCTGTTGATTTTGACATACTTCTTGCTACTCTTCGTGCAGTTAACATGTCTTCTATAGTTATAGACTGGTTTCACTCTTATCTCTTTGGTAGCCGACAATGTGTGAAAGCTAACGATAGCACATCGTCTCAGCTAGATCTCACTGTTAGTGCTCCTCTAGGTGGTGTTCTTTCACCACTTCTATTCTCAGTATTCATTTATAATATTTCCTAAGTCATTTCTTCTCCTTACCATCTGTATGCAGATGACCTGCAGTTGTATCGGCATGGCTATGGCAGTTCGCTTGCCAGAGATTACCGCGTTTTTAAATGACAACCTAACAGCGTTCCAAAGTTGGGCTGAACCCTTCGGTCTTTCAGTAAACCTAAACAAATCACAATCAATTATAATCTGCAGTAGCAGACTTGAAAGCAAAATAAAATTAGTGGAATGCCTGGGATACAGTACTCGGGAATTCAAATTCCGTATTATGAGAAAGTGAAAAATTTAGGCCTAACTATCTACAAGAAGATGACCTGAATACCCCATATTAACGAACTTAGTAAACTCATGCGTTTCTCTTTTCACTTTCTTAAGCGTCTCCAATATTTCCTACCACATAAGACCAAAATTATGTTAGCGCAATGTCTTCTCCTACCCATTCTTGACTATGCCGATGTTTGCTATATGGATGTCACTGAGGAGTAACTTAACAAATTAGGGCGTCTTCAAAACCTCGCTGTACGCTTTATTTACAGTCTACGTAAGTATGAACACGTCTACGTATGTATGAGCATCTCATTGTCGAGCTCAGCTTAACTGGCCTATCCGGTTTCGACGTTATATGCATTTCCTGACTTTCCTTTTCAAGTTACTCAACCACCAAAATTTTCCTCCATACCTCCATTCCCGTTTTAATATCCTCCCCCTCCCATCCGTTAAGGTCTTGTGTCATGCCGATGCTTGACATTCCAAAGGGCAACACAAAATTCCTGCAAAAGTCCTTTTCTGTACATACTGCAGTAGGTACTTTGGAACAGAAAAGCCTCTCAATTCTTAAGTCTTTTAAGTCCTCATTAAAAAAACATTTAATTTCGAAATCAGACAGCATTTATCAATGAAATTACCATATTACTGTTATTTTATATTTATTATTGTATATATAGTTATATCATGTATGTATTCAAATAGGTATGTATTTAGTAATATGTTTCGATTAAAATTTAATGGTATCCCGCTGTATGACCTTCACCCACTTCCACAGGTTGGCTGGAAGAAATCTCTTTTAGAGATAAGTCTACCGTTGCTCACTTAATTTATGTGAATTGTATTGTTTTTTTTGTGCAATAAAGAATATATATGGTAGAATGTTTTACTTAAAATTGTAATTCTTGTTCCGAGTGGGAGCGGGAGCAGAATCGGGAGCAGGAGCGGGAGCGGGAGCGGGAGCGGGAGCGAGATCGAGAGTGAAAGCGGAGGCGGGAGCGGGAGCGGGAGCAGATTTTTCACATAATTAAATGTTATATGACAATGGAAAATGCTTATCACGTTGAATATATCTTTAGTTTTTATATGTCCACGGCTAATGCAGTTATTTGGTATAGTAAACTATAAACGCCCAGCTAAAAGATGGGCTTATATGGGTTTTCATCAGATGTTCTAGATCTTCATTTTTATGTGTCTAGGCATAATGTTCATCGTGCTAAACTTTTATAAATGTGCATATATCTTATAGTTGAGCTGGTCTATTATGGTTCTACATCAGGTGTTCCACTCTTCGAAATCAACTATATTCTTAAGCTTGACCAGGCTTAAAAGGAAATACAACACAAGAAGTTTCATTCAAATCGGTCCAGTAGTTACGGAGATGTGCGCGTACGACAGACAAAAATAGTATAAATCATAGATTCATATTCTGTACCATTCCATGTACATATGTTTTAGCACAAGAAAGAAAATTCACTAATTCCCTAAGCCTGACCGACCTAAAATGAATACAACAAATAATGATTTTTAAATATCACTTGTTAAATATGCTTACGGCGTACCTATTCAAATAAAAAAGTTATAAATTCCTAGGATATGGTAATTTTAAACGTGTTTCTTTTTTTAAATGACTAATAAATAAAGAAAATACAATCCATGCATTAGAGCGAACTTAATACAGAAAGTTCCTATTTTATATTTTAGAATATACATGGGTACTTAATTTAGTTATGTACACAAATCTAACACGGGTCGAATGTTTGTCTTGAACATACATATATTTTACCTGACCTTGTCGCTTTAAAATAATACTATTACCAGAATACTCTGTGCACATATAACTATTAACTATATAAAGTCATGTGATTATCGAGCAACAAAAACACTTTCGTGTCTTCATCATATATTTGATATGAACAAAATATACAAATAATTTTATTCCAAATTAGAAGTCACATGGGTAGTTTTTATGATGGTAATAAATAAAGCAACTTAACTAAGCAAGGCAAGCTATTTCAACGTCGAATCTTGATCTTAATTTTCGTAATATATATTTTTTTCTGTAACGAACGAAACTAAGTCTATTCGTCAATTATTATCTAAGAATGTTCTCTGGATTTTGTTAGCGAAATAAGATGTCAGAAGATTGAGTGCACGTCCTCTAATGCAGTAATGGTGTAACTTTATAGCCAATATGAAATGCCGATAGCAATCAAACGCCAAGTTATATATTATATAATGTACGATACAAGACAATTTTTTCTCTTGGCAGACAAAGATAACCAAGTAAAACTTCTAAACCATTATACATTTAAGCACTTCCTCAAGTGGGTTCGTACCTACAACGACCTCGAATGCAGTTAGACGCTATTCCAATGTGTCTCGATGGCAGTGCAAGGTGCAATGATTTCTATTTGTTTGATAATGAAAACTGCCAACCACACTGAATAACTTTTACTAATGCGGCATTTACTTATTTCTTATAATTTAGCTGGTCTATCATGCTTCTTCATAAAATGTTTCAGATACTTAATTGTTATGTATGTTATCCAGTTTCACAATTTATTGCGTTCCATGTCTCATACTTATACCAATGAAATGTTCGAGATAAGTACAGGCCATTCCAATAGAGTGCTCAACTGAAAGGCTCATAATTTCTTAACATTCTAAAAAAAATTAAAATGTCTTTTAAAAATTATTAAAGATCTTTCAAGAACTGCAGTTTTACTATTGAAATGCTACAACAGGCAATATTACAACTGACTGATAACTGAAAATAAAATACAGTGAATTGTATTCTATTTTCCGATATCATTCATTTGTAATGTAACTGACTTTAACTACATTATTAATAGTAGGCATGTCATGTATCAATCAGACTTGTGATATATAGCAATATACTACAAAGTGTCTTACATAAGAATTACTTATGTACTGCGATTGAAATCCTCCGCCAAAAAAAATCAACATTAACCGCATTCATAACTAAACTGATAAAAGTAATTGAATAGTATATAATAATAAATATAAAAAAATTATAATGAAACCAAACAAATTCATGGAACAGCTCAATGAGTTTTAATTTATTTATGATTGAATTGAATCTTTGAGATTTTTAAACAACCGTAATATTAAATTATATCTTAGTTATGTCTGGAGAATATAAGTCATTTTACTTACGTATATCACTAATAAATTAATTAATATTCAGTAATATAATATAGTTGAAATATTTTACTTGCAACATGCCTAAGGTGCCGAACTATGCAAAACTAAAACAACGAAACTGTGACAGAGTACTTATATGTACAGAAAAAAATATTTGACATTACAAAATACTTCTGAAGTATTGACAACTTTAACTACTTATTTATTTAGTTATTTTAATAGCTACAGACAGTTTCATTTTAAAATGACTTTATTTACATAAAATAGATAAGGAAATAGAAATGTTATGATCTCTAAAGATAACCCCTTTTATGACGCCATTACTTATAATCCACATACAATCTTTCATTCATGCTTTTTTTGTTACCTTTACAATAGATGTACATATTTATATCACAACTTGTAAGAAAATTGTTTTTCTTTTCTTATCTATTTTTTTCACATGCGATGTAGCAAAAGACAGTGGCAAAGAAACGAATTATCATGCATGCATTCACTTACTTGTAAATGCTTGGCAATCCACAGGTATAATATTACGCAATAAATATATAATTTATCTCCAGTATGGCGTATTTGACACACGTATTTAAACGTATATTTTTTAGTCAATTCAATAACTACGTAGAATATATATAGAAGAATGTGGCTTTAACTCTAAACATACTCCATCAGCATATGATACGCCTCGTCAGGTGTACAATTACAAAGAGTACACTGTTCTGTATGAAATACACCCATCGTTAATTCAAGCTTATTTGACAAAATATGTCTTGAACAAAGCCTCAATAATGATACTATATATATTCTACCGGAACACAAGAATTATGGATAAACTTAAGGAGACAATATCCATGTTTTTTTTACAGCTGAAGTACTTAGTGTACCTGACTGCACAATTAAGCCGTGAATTAAACTCCCCTTTTTTGTCTTATGATTTAAAGTTCAGTCAACAACGAAAAGATTTTACTAGGTTTGTCTGTCTACTTATCAAAAATAGGAAATGTGTGTTGTAAACATTTACCAGTAACAAATAAGTAATATTATAAAATACATTAAAATATTAGAAATGCGGCACATTTAAGGCAGCAGCTGACTTGCTTTTCGCGTGGTGGGTTTGAATTCCAGTCGAAGGAATTATTACATTTAAATTATTTCGGCGTTGAGTTTTGCAAACCTACACAGTTCATGTATTTTAAATGAGACAAAAATAAATAACATAGTGTCTTAACACTAGGATTTTGAGGCCTGAAATTAGATATATATCATTTTAAAAATGTAATAAATTGTGCTTTTAATTTTACTAAATTTTCACAACTATTTGTAGTTTTTACGCTAATCGCTAAACAGCAAGTAATAAAAAATTCCTACGTTTAAAAATATATTAAACTTATATAAATTTTAATATAGTTTTAAACACACAATACTTGATTGCGTAAGTACCTGTATAATACTTATTCCTTTTATGGCGTATCTAAAGAATACTTACTTAAGTACATGTAAGTGTCACGTGCAGTTAACTTATACCATACAATTCGTGAAACAGTCGTTTTTTTAATAATCATTAGATAAATATAATATTTTTTCACATCATTAAAGTTTTGCAAATGTAATATACCAAGAACAAATTAAATTTCCTACACGATATATATTATTAAGTAGTTAGATTTAAAGTATCAGTAGTTTTATTATTATATAACTAATTAGTACAAGGAGAAGAAAAACAAAGACAAAGATAATTACGTAATATTTTTAATATTAAAAATTTCTGTTACCCAAGTTAAAAGACAAACAATTTTAGTTTTTATAATGATTTTTTATTTCATATTTAATCATTTAACTTTCTTAATTCAAGTTTAATCTCTTAGAGATTCATTGCTGTATTTTCAATTCATATTATTCTAACAATAATAATATATATCTACCTTAAAAGGCAGTGAATACAATTAAATGTACTTAAAAAAATATATTGCACCTTGCATTCTTGTTTTAAACTGTTAAATTCATATACCTTATTTGTTAGAACTGAAAATGTAAAATGGTTCGTAAAAATCATATTTTTGGTTTGTTAGTGGCTCTTAACTTAGTTAAGTTTTCTTGCAATCTGTGTCATTTCATTTAAGCTTTACTAATCCCATTTACAATCATCAACCCAAGAAAAAAGACAACAAAAAGTACACTGACATATAAAATATGTTCTTATCTAATATAAATACAATTATATAGCATTAAGCCACAAACATAAATAACTATTATTAGCCTTTAAAGTGATAATGTCCTACACCAGCACAAATAATTAAGAAAAGAAACCTTTTTAAAGCTTTCTATCATATGTGCGTCTTCTTTGGTCATCTATTTTGTTGAGGTAGTATGTACCGGGGAACAAAACATCTATGGAACCTGATGGTTCATAAGGGGCCGTGTGATAATTTTCTGTCCTAACTTCCATGAGGTCAGAAAACATCTGCGGTGACACACATTGCCTTTTGTTCAACATTTCAACATTTTCATGTAATGAGTTAATTAGTTTTTCTAATTTTGAACCAGAACTTATGTCTTTGCATATATTTATAGAATACATTGTAGATGCTAATCCAGATCCATAAGAGAATAAGGCAAATTTTTTACCAATTAGCTGATCTGCAGATTTACTAACTAAGTATGATACAAGTCCACCATATAATGAAGAAGTATACATATTTCCTACATTACATGCAACATAGAGGGATGGTTTTGTTTTCTCTTCAAATAAGTCCTTACTGTAAGACATAAATGCTTTTTCCAAGTCTCTATCAAAATAAGTATTTTCTCTTTGGTATGAGCTGAAATCAGATAGTCCAGGGAACTGTTTGTCTCTATTTTCATCTTCTGCATTTAAGAAATCATTAAAACAAACTCTTGCTAATGATTTTTGAACTAATTTGCAATAAGGTGAATGGAACAGCATTCCATCTAAATTTAGTAATCCTTTAAAACTAGGGTCCACATTTCTCATTTTCTTGCAAAACAAATTGTAACAATTATCTAAAGCACTCAGATAACAATGAATTGATAATTTTCCATCAACATAAGGAAATTCAGATGCTAAGTCAGGCTTGTAAAAATCATATGCATGAGTCATATAAGAGGCTCTGACTCCACAATCAAAAACTAGTGGTGCATCAGGTCCTATAAGCATTGCTACTGCCCCTGCACCTCCAGTGGGCCTTGCCGGACCCTTTCCATATACTGCTATGTCTCCTGCTACAACTATGGCTTTCCTGCCATCCCACGATGAGGATTCCACCCAGTTAATGGCATTAAAAAGAGCAGCAGTTCCACCATAACATGCATTAGTAGTATCAATACCTTCTATATCTGTTGCTCCTTCTTTAGCAAATAATGTCATAAGAAAAGTTTTCACACTCTTGCTTTTGTCAATAATTGTTTCAGTACCAACTTCAAGTCTACCAATGTCATGGAGGTTTATATTATTCTTCTCAATCAAATTATGTAGAGCAGTGAGGCACAATGAATTTATATCCTCTCGATCTGAACAAAATCCCATTTTACTTTGTCCGAGACCTATCGTGTATTTCCCCGCGGCCACTTCATCGAATTTTTCTAGTTCCTGTTGATCCACGTATTGTGATGGAATATATAATTCCATGGCAAGAATGCCAACATTTTCTACTTTATTGCCCATGATTACGGTAATATGACACGATTGTAACTTTCACGGTCACGATGAACAAGTTAATTAGGCGAAAAAATACGAACGAACAACTATCGTCTGCCGCGTCTCAAGCGAGACTCCGCTCGCTGCTTGCCTCGCTTCACGTATGTGTGATGACGAGTGTGTAGTGACTCGACAGTCCTTAACGTTACCGGCATGCAATTATTGTACCATTGACCTACTGCGGAAGTAATCAACTTTCTTTTACTCTTACGCGACGTATAGACAACATTAGTTAAGTTTTCGATAAAATGGGATATAAAACTAGTCAAAATATGTAACTACTTATTATTGAAACGTAAAATTTCATTCAGAATTTATAATTTAACTAAAACTCTATTGGAATTTAGAACATGCAATGCGGCTTTCAAGTATTATGTATTACATTTCTGACTAAGCTCTGAAGTCTGTCATGATTTTGACACGTGACAGGCCCACTTGCGTTATGAAATTGCTAAAAATAATAAATAATATTCATCAAGCAGATTTACAATATATATAAAAGATTTTTCAGAGTTAAATTTTACTAACGTTTATATATAACAAGTTACAACATATATGTGGGCTACATAGACTAGACTAGAGTTTGTAATATTAATGTTTTATTTTGATGAAATTTTGGTTGCTTGTTGTGTAAAACCTAAGAACACATACGCTATGATAAATTTTATTACATATTAATTTATATATGTGTAATGAAAAAAAAACTACTTTATAGAAATTCTATTTTAGGTTCAAAAGTACATATCTGCATAAAATCTTATCGTTGATAAATTTTTATTATCTTGCACACTTAAGATAATTTTACTCTAACCTGACGCAATTTTTGAAAATTATAAGTAATATTGCGTTTGGCAGTGAGTGAGGAAACCTTCAAATATTGAAACGATAAATTCATAATATATTAAAATACTTCGTAAATTCCAAAAGTTAAAAGCGCCATTTTGGTATTACGGGCACTTATATGGCTAGAATTGACAGTTGTAGATTCAAATCACTCTCTGATAGTGTTTATATTTAAATGTGGCTGTTCTCGGCGTGACCTTGGGTTTCGCCATTTGACACGTAATGTGTCAAAGTTATCTTAATGTTTTTTTTTCTTTGCGCAATAATGCAAGAATGATTGATTACATATAAACACACACTTTTATATAATACGAATAATTGAAATAGCTAGTATAGCTATATCTTCTACAATTCATGTCATATCAAGCGTTCCATAATATTATTTTACATTAAATATAGTGAGTAGGCTTTAAAAGATAAAATCTAGTTGTGAACATGGTATTCATAGGTTCAGTGAATTCCTTAACGTGCCATCAACTTTCACTTGCTAACGGTCATCGCGCCATGGTTGACCCAGTATTAGTTTACCAATTTAATACTTGATATTGACCATCAACCGTAATTTAACCTTATTTTATTCGTTCCATAACTAGCTTATTGATACGTTTTTTTTAAAAAATAACATATCTTAAAGAGGATAAAATAAATATTTTTTTTTACATCTTCAAGTTTTTGCCCGCATGCATACTAAATAGAAACTAGTGTAAAGACACACGTTCTTCACTTTCCGTCCAAACTTGATTTGCATGTTGAGTGGCGGAACTCTACGCCGCGCTTTGACTTAGGTACGAAAACGGAGAAATGAAAATATTCTTTAAAACAGCCCCCCTGAGTGATAATAGAACTCACAATCGGTTGCGTTTTATCAAAATCGGTTGTAAATATCAGTATTCTTTTTTCATTTTAAATAGTCTGTTAGCCCATAATTATACCCATTATAAAAAGTGCACCTCTAGATTTTGTCAAGCAATGTCTCTTGACGGAAACTGAAGTGGATAATAATGGAAAAATAATAATATTTAAGTCTTTTTTTATATATCAATATAAATATAAATTTATAACCATTTATATTTTAATTGCTTTATTTATGAAAATAAATGATAAATACAATAAAATTATTATCTCAATTACGTTTTATATCCATTTATAATTGTTTTCTTAGGTTCTTATACGTATTCTATTTTTAAATTAATAATAATTATTATATTGGTTTGCTATCTACTAGTAAAAACCACTTCCATAGAAAAAAATAGTAATTAAAGAAAAACTTCTTTGTTTTCTGTATATATTTTATTTTAAAATTAATAATTACTTAAGCTTATTACAACGAATAAAAAGCAAAAGCAATGTGACTAATCCATACTTATATTATAAATGCAAAAGTAACTCTGTCAGTCTGTGACGTCATCACGGCCAAACCGCTCCATCGATTGTGATGACATTTTATACTTGAGGGTCTTGGGATGAACATAGATAGGCTACTTAGGCTTAGGCAATTTTTTCTTTTATTTTTCTTTAGTTTTCTCAGGAATTTAATTGTTTTACGCAAAGGCCGCCGAAAATACGAAACAGCAATAGTTCACATGAGCAAAGCCGCGAGCGGGTCAGTAGTAAGTAATAAGCGCTTTCATACAATCATAGCAAGAGTTGCAACCAGTGTTGTCAAATTTTATTTCACGGAAAAGTTTAACTTTAGAATAATAGAGACTTCCCGCCAAAATCGGGACGCCTGCTAACGCCGGTTGCAATGTGTATTATGACACATACTTATGCTATTTGCAATTTAAAATGAAAAATAAAATTCCAATACGCAAAATTTTATTTTCATTGATTCTTGTAAAATATTATTCGCAAACTTACATTTATAAAATTACTAAATTTTATGCAAAAGGGTCGTTTGTAATTAATTTATGTTTTATTTAAATATTTTTTTATCTAAAAACCTTAGCCGCCTCTTATCAGCGGCTTTAACTAATGTTACCATTTGAGTACCATTTGAATAATTAACTTTATGCTAGAACTTACAACATATTACATGATTATAAAAAGTATATTTTTATAGTATTTTAGTAGTATATTTTTTCGCTATATTTTGTTTGCTGACTTGAGGATGAACTTGTAGAATTTCACACCTGTAAAAATATAAATAAAACAATACTTAGGAATATGTACCCACTATGTTGGTCAATCATCAATACACATACATATATTAACCTTTTTCGTTACTCACTGAACGACTGACAGACAACTTCACACTGTACGAAGTGTTTACGAAGGTCCCCCTAATTCTCTTACTGGAGAAGTTTTGCAAGTAATTTTTTTAGGGATTGTCGGACCGCTAAGAAATTCCCAAAATTCCTACGAGAACGGCTGGAACGGAACGATATTTGAACAGTAAAGGTGATATAGTACACGCAAACGAGTTGCGGGCGAGAACACGTTAGTTATATAATATAAAATATTTAATGGAGCTTGACCTCTATATAAGAGCTAATTGCAATGTAATTCACACAAGGACGTTTAAAAGAAATAAATTTATTTATGTTCTTTATTAAATACTGGAAGTCATGGTGATTGGTTGTGGATTCAATTCAAACTCCGCTCCGTTACCAAAGACAAAGTGAGGCGTTCAGTTGTGCCATTCAACACACAATGTATTTGGGCGGAAAGTGAAGAACCGAGTGTCATGACACTAGGTTCTCTCCGATCACTCTGCTATGCGGGAAAAAGCATTAGACGTTACCTGATGGATTTATTCTCGTCTCAAAGTCACCGTCAGGTCCGAAAGTGCGATATTTTTCTTCTTTATATAGGTCCTAAAATTGAATGTTCGAAAATTTATTTGTTGACCTTACTTCCAAATAACCAAGTAATAAACAACTTGAGGATATCGTGGAGCAATGAGAAGGGTCTGAATGTAACGCGATTAGTTGTGGGTTCGATTCCCACTCGGGGGAATGATCATATTCGGGCGGAAAGCGGCGAGCGAGATGCCTTGACGAGTTCCTATAAATAACCTGCTTTGCGTGAAAAGTTATAAAAAATACTCGGAAGCTTTAAAATTTTTAAGCTTTATATTTTTCACGGACAGAGAAAAAGCATTATTTTTTAATTGGGATTATTTAATATTAATAAAATCCAATAAAACGTGAGTTTTTTATACTCACAGATTAATAATGTTTAAATTATATTTTCTTCAATACATTAACATAGTGTAATAAAGAAGGTCGTTGTTGGTAGATTATAAAAACTTACTACCAACCGGAAATTATACACGTGTAAATTATATCCGTGAAAATTAATAGCGTAGTCAGTCTTTCCACTGTCCGAGCTCCTCTCTCCGCCTAACCATAATACACTCGCCTATTATACAAGGCCAGGTCATATCTTTGTATAAAGGTTTACCTGAATTTCATAAATTTGTTTCGGTATCTTCATGTCGTCAAATGATACTTTCAAAGCGTAAGGAGCGCCGTCCTCTCGCCTGCTCACAAACGCTAATGCGTAGGACCCGTCAGATAGCTCGCGGTTCCAAATCTTTAAAAAATATATATGTTTGTTATAAAAATATATAATATAACAATGTTTGCTTTTTGAAAGTGTTAATTTTACATTTTATTTAAGCGGTACAAAGTTATATCTATCTGATTGGTTAGTTTCTACTAACGTAGTTATCACATAGCTGTGATTTCGACATTTACTAAAAAAGGACGGAACCGAAGTATCACTTTAGTAAATTATAATATTAACCATATAACAAAAGTAAGTACGAATGTTTATTCACTGGCCCTAAAGGCGTTAAATATTTTATGTTTTTGTCATTTGGTTAAGTAAAAGTGTAGTTATAAACTTATTTTTCATTTAGTTTATTATAAAGTGGCGAGTGGAGCGTAGAACAGAAATGTATTGTATATTGATAAAATACTGAGAAAAATTGCAGGAATGAGGTAGTGTGAGATTGGGCATGTAAAAAACCTATTAAAGTTTATATATAATAATTGGTTTATACGTTATGTTATTTTAAGTATAAAGCAGGGGTCAGCAACCTGCGGCCTGTTTATTAGTTTTATGAGGCCCATTAAGCGTACTGTTATACGGCAAGGGTCATAACAGTACGAAGCGTGCGAAGTACCTTTTGGTTTTATATTCTCTTATATATAAGAATACAATTTTAAATACTACTAAGATATTTTTACAAATTACGATTGGCCCGTTGCCAAAATAGATTGCTCACCCCTGGTATTAAGTATGAATGGGTCATGTGTGGTTTTACCAAAATAGGTAGCAAACATCTTAGTATACAGACAAGTATAAATACACAGTATATGTATTTTTTTTATATATTATCTTCTTTCTTCCAACATTAATCTTTACAGCTAAAAAGAACCAGTTAGATGCTCTGTCAGCTTATATTTACCTCGCATTTAGATTTATTCCACACTCTCGACCCTTGCTTTCCCAACGAATCTTGATCGATCGCTATAATGTCTTTATTAAGGAGTATTTCTTTAAACTCTGGTCTGATAGTACCCAAGTCTACACTCATCAGTAACGGAGCAGCGAGTATTGACCACACTGCCATTTGCACCTTTGCTTGATCCAATGATAAACCGTAGTTGCCAATTATAAGCTGCAAATAAATATTATTTTATTACTTTAAATTTACCTAAATTATATTTAATTAAAAATACAGCAGTTTCACGCTTCTTCCTCATAGCAAAGTAGTCTTAGAGAGCCTAGTGTCGGAATTCGATACATTGCGTGTTGAGTGACGGAACTCAACGACGCACTTTGTCTTGTACCAGAGTGAAGAAATGTAAATATATCAGTCCGTTTAAATTGTAACCTCTTTATAGTTTTAGCCTTCGCCTAACGATGATCTGCGCCACGTTTAGAAAAATGTTTTTTTTTTATATTATGTAAGGAATTGCATGTCAATCGTATCGTGTACAAGGACATGTCATTTGTACTACTATAAATTAATCATATAATAATAATTATAATAATCCATTACGTTAATTCTTATCTGTGTGTGCATTGTAGAATGAACATTCTGGTAACGAGGTTAAGAAATTATACGAATATGTAGATGTCACGAGATCCATTCCAGCACAAAACATTGGTTTGAAAGTCTCTTGCCGTTATCTATCAGCAGATAGGTTAAAGGTAAATAAAAAAAAAAAAAAATTATCTATGGAAAAAGGAGGTCGTGTGTCTATTACTTAAACAATAGTCCACTCAAAGTAGACAGTTTGGCTGAAAAATGTGAATACTCCACTTTTAAAAATTCGACCTTTAATATTTTTTCCATGGTATTGTTGGAGACTTTTGACGACTTATTTGTAATGGTGTTCCGAAAATTTGTACGAATCATCAGCTATGTGTATGTGAATTTTTGTAACCTCTTTTTTTATTTTTGACTAAAAGTCTTGTTTTACGAAAGAAATTATTCAAAGTAGATACTTTCTACATTATCTTTAGGTACTATGCCACTTGTGTATGTATATATGTACTTAAGATACATACGAGTATAAGTAAGTATAGGAAAAACTTTCAACTCTTTTTTATATATTATAATGCATTCGACATACATTCAATTCATAAAATAAATATTAGAAACACTACCACATACTCGTTATTGAGATATTTTTTGTAAAATATGTATAAGTTATACGTTAGTAAGGGAACGTTTATTTTTTGCGTTAACAGAGCTACCAGTTAACAATAATTTACTGAAAATGTAAATTATCTTGTTGTATTTGTGTGACTTGTGTATGTATGGGCACGTGCGTGAGTTTAGGAAAATAATGGTCGAAAAACCATTTGGATACCAGACAATGACGGATATGACTTTTGGAGACTCTCCTGCAGTCCTTCTCACAAACATAGAGTCATTAACCAGGGCTCCTCCAGCAATTCAATGATTCTGCAACTGCGCAGCATCAAACTTTTACTTTAAAGAAATAAAATCAGAACAAAAAGGCACGGAAAAAATACTACTAATAAATAATCTGTAGACATCTATATAAAAACACTAAAAAAAAAAAAACCACAATAAGTATGACATATAATAAAACATGAATACCATATCAGGATCGTTCCAGTTTCCTGGTCCAGCATATTTGGTAAATTCATCTTGATGATCGGCAAACCAAGTCATAATTTTACTTAGTGAAGCCCACGAGTCGTCAATATCATCCCAATTACGCCACAAGTTGCAATATTTTGCTATGGAAGGATAGTCTGGCTGAAATATATTTGTAAATTATTTATTATTTATTTATATTGCAATAATATCCATATACACATTTCACTTGCTTTAATAATAATTTAAAGAAGAATATAAAACGCATTTCCAATAGATTTATTACGGTTATTAGATACATAGTTAATTTGTTAATAAGTATTATCACTGTCAAATAAAGTGTGGCAGGGTTAATATAATATTTCAAAATTTCAACGCACTTTGGTTTGATATGCGGGCCAGCTACACGAGTACACCATTGGTCTACCAGTTTCATTCATTAATTTACCAAAATAGGGGTAACCTGTAAAAAAATACCGTATAATTTTATTATCAAAACACCTTTTAATTATAATTTTTATTCTGTATCTTTACTGACGAGTGGCATAACATATAATGCTGTAACATAACTTTCAAAAAACTAATAAACATGTATATTATATATTTATTTTTAATAAATATATTATATATATATATATAGGCTGAGACTGAGATGCCAGGTCTGGGTGTTTAACGGTTCCCGATAAAAAGTGCGGCGGCGTAGTGTAATTTTCAATAGGTATTAAATGACTGTCCCTTTGACATTACATTTTACAACAAGTCCTTGCATACTTCTTTCGCGTCGTCTACCGTCAACCTCTTCATGCATGCCCTCCGGGAGGTCCTCGTGCAAATAAGTAATTATAATAATAATGTATTGATAATGTAGCTTTCTTATAAAATCTTCATAATACCATGTGATATAACAAAAGCAGAAACTACTGTTATATTTTAGAATCTGTACCTGTGTCCATTTTAGTAGTATTGACGTAACAACCGTCCAATTTGATATAGTCAACATCCCAGTCGGCGAATGTTTGGACATCTATAGCTTCATGGTCTAAAACACCGGGATAGCCTTGGCATGTTTTGGTACCATAATCCTGGTATAAAGCAAATTTAAATCCTCTTTCGTGTAGCTGAAATAGGTCAAGGAACAAATGGTATAGCATTTTTATTTTTCAAATAAAATGAGGATGAGATGTCAGGCGTGAGTTCGATTCCCACACGGGAGAGTGTTCATGAACGAGTAGTTGAACTTAAAATTACTATTTTGATATTGTTGTTGATTTGAAAATATTACCTACCTAATTTTTAGAAAAAGTATAAATATTTAGACATCGCGACATTCGAAACCGCGCCTCTTGCATACGTTGAGTGTAGCTTAGCGAAGAGAGCGCGAACAGAACGATTCCAAGAAGCACAGGTTCGCGTCCTGGTACGTTCAAATTTTATACGTTTTTTTAATATTTTTTTCATATCTTAATAACACTTTAAAAATTGTTATTTATTACCTATTTGTTTTTCTGCAATAGTAATAAGTTACGAATTTGCGATTTTCATTAAACTGTCCTACTATAATTTAATCAGGATATAATTTTGTGCCACAAATGTTTCCCTAGTCGTAATATTTATAATCTATTCGCAGTTTCCCAATTGGATAGAAACGGTTTAGCAGATATAGTTGCAGTTTTGACTATTGTATTTTGGTAAGCTTCCCTTGACATTTAGTATTTATTTCATTTTAACCGGTTCCTAAATACAAAAGCTACAACTATTTAAACATCAATTTAAGCAAAGTTATTTAAGTGAGAACGCAGACTGCGCAAACTTTACGCAGGTAAAGCCGCGTGCGTGTCGCTAGTTTACAATATAAATCAATATGGAAATGTGATTTAGAGGATTTGATTGAGTACACAAGCCACAGTCTGGTATAACCGGAATAAATACTATTTGCCGATAGTAGCGTACCTAAATGTGAGTATGTCCGAGTAATCTACAAACATTTTCCATGGTCTTACATATTATTAGTCAAGAGGTTTTTTGCATCGAAAATAACATATGTAAACTATAAGATAAGCGATAAGAAACATAAAGACTACCATTAAAAATAGCATGTATTAATGAAGGTTAACATCGGCTTTATTTAATCCACAGATTTTTCAACTGACTATACACGATAACTCCAATGTCTAGCCTCCTATACACAAAAACTCCAAACTCTAGGGAGCGTTTATATATTTAAATTATAAATTTTCCTTCAGGTTAGGTTATTACAAGTGCGGAGTCAGCTTAGCTGATCGAATAAGCAATGAAGAGATACAAAGAATGGCAAGTTAGAGAGAGAGAAGAATGAAGAAGAACGTGCGCAGGTAGTTTGGCCACGTCGACCTCGGTTGTCTTCGAAAACACAGTATCCATGATACTGAAGAAAAATTATGTAAAAAGTCTGAGGAACCCCCGGAGGGCGTGTATGAACAGATTAATGACAGTGGACGAGGCAAAAGAAATATGCAGGCTTTGTACATTACAATGCCTATAATTAAAAAACATAGACTAGTTTGGAACCAATAAGCGAAGATATATATTTGATTAGGACGAACGCAGCGACTTTATTTACTCTTTAGAGATAAGAACTTGACCACGACCCTAAAGCCATTAACACGAGGGCCGCCTAAAGACAGTTTACAAAGCAATTTATTATGTAAATTAGACACGAGTGCCTTCGGTCTGCTTTTTTTATGTTTGTAAGCATAAATGTGATCTTAGTGTTATATTAAGTACTACAGATAATATAACTTCTTAATTTAAAATGTACTTGTAAAATAACGTAAAGGATTATTTTATTTAATATAAAAAATAGACTAAATACTAAGAATTCGATATTGTTATTTTTTTATGAATTAAAAGACTTCAAATTTAGAAACGACGTAAATCAAACTACTATAGGTAGTGTCGACTGCATAACTATCTTTTGTATACGTCAACTTTTGACATTCCTTATTTTAAACCCTGTCAAATCTAACAAAACGACAATCAATTCTAAGTTATGACGCTAGCAATTTATAACGTAACAGAAATTACTCATTAGAAAATGATTAATTAATTAGATAAAGAAAATCATTAGACAGCGGCTGACTGCAAGCAGATCTGTTGTGGGTTCGATCCCGATTCGGGGGAATGATTATATTTAAAAACTAGCGACCAGCTCGCGGCATCGCCTGCGTAAAGTACACGACTAAACTATTTGTTTTTTTCGCCCGCAATCTTACTTAAATCACAAACTTCGCTTTAATATAAAATAAAAAAATATATAAAATTTATAATTTGATGGTTGTAAGCTTTTCATTTATAAGCCGATTAAAATGAAATAATACTCAATGTTAAGGGAAGCTAACTAGAATACAATACAAAACAAACTGCATTTAAATCGGTTAAGCCGTTTCTGAGATCAGCGTGCTCGAACGCCCAGGCAAACAGAAAAGAAAATTAAAACTTTTTGGGTTTTTTTACATTACAGTAATCCGTAATCTGACATAACATTTAACATAACAATTTTAAATTAACTCTTTTATACGTACATAGTCGGCTAGGGCCTTCATCCCGTTTGGAAATCTTTCCTGGTCAGGAACTAAACGTCCGTCTGTACCCCGTTCTTTTTCTAACCAGCAATCATCTATACCCACATATGTGTACCCAGCATCCAAATATCCGTCTTTTATCATTATATCTGCTGTACGTTTTATGAGATTTTCACTGAAATAAAACAAAGCTTGTAGTAGTTTATGATTGCATAGATATAATCCTAATTTTTACATTTGTTTTTATATTTGTTTTCTCTCACTCAGGCAGTAACGGAATAGTTACATGTACATAGTTATATATTATTCATAGTATTGGTGATGTTCATAAAATATATGAAAAAAAACAAAGCGTACCATTATACCTAATAACTCAGCACACAATATATCTACTTAAATTAGACAAATCGGATGATCATAATAAGTTATCTCTATATTACGCCGCATAGCTCTAGGTTCTCTCTAACAACTCTGTAACCTAAAGCCAATACACTCCGTTTACCACTTACCGCCCAAAATCGAGAAATTGACACAACTCAACACCGCACTTTTGTAACCAGGGAAAATGATTCAAATATAATTATTCCTCCGAGAGGGGATCGAACATACAACAAATCTCGCTGTTATTAGTCGGACGCTGTCGCACTGCGCCGTGGTGGATATATAGATTCCCCTTGGCTTCACCCGTCAAAACGCGAAGTATACTTTAAATTAAAAAAGAAAAATATATAATACCTTATACATTCATTTGGATATGTTTTACAGTCTATAATGCACCTAAATCTCTGCCACGTCAGCCAACCCATAGGTGGGGTCAGCGCCAAATTATTATCAAGCCCATTGCCAGAGGCAATGAATGCCGTGACAATTAGAATGAGCACAGCCATCTGTAATAAAAAATAAAAATATACAAAATAATATACCTTTATAATGGTTTCTGATACACCTAACAATTAAAATGACATATACTTTACGTACAAATAAATATCTTAAGTGTTTTTTGATTATATTTTAATTGCAAAGCGGCTGGAGAGCATTGACGACTATGTTACAACAAGTGGCGGGCAGGAAAGGTCGCTTATTTATTGCCATTAGTATTGATAAGGTGTAACGCTTTAACTAGTATAGCTTGCAGCTATCTAGACCGTTTCATAAACTATATTCTTATCTTTACAAAAGTAATAATGTTCTAACATTAGCATCGTTAACTAAATACCAACCATTCTCCAATCAATTATCAAAATTGGTCTAAACTGTAAAGAGTTACGCGTGGTAAAAATATATATACGTGTTGGATAAAGAACCTTCTCTGTTTTTTTTGTAGGTTAAAGTTTTTGGATATAACCTGGAATATTTATATCTAAAATTATTAAATAAGAAACATTCTATTCTCTCTCTCTATTTTAATTTCTATATTGTATTCTCTGACTGCCCCGATAGAGATAAAGCGCGAAGAAACATCTAAATAAACTAGACAATGGTACATATTCTGAAATTCCGAAGAAACAAGTTTAAACTAAATTACTAATTTCATAAACTGGTTTAGTTTCTTTTCGTTTAAATAGGTGTTAGCTTCAATTTTTCCGTACAGCCACAAAGTATGAATACATACAACAAAGTTAACATGTTTTTAAAGCGTTATTCGCATTCTTAAGAAAATAAGAAGCATTTTTAGTAAACGTATTAAAAATTGAAAGCAGCAGGATTTGAATCGGCGCCTCCTGGAAACTTTCCAACTGCTCTGACTGCTAAGACACGCGTTCTACATCCTGCTACGTCGATATTATTATATGCTTTTAAGAGAGATTTTTACAACTTCTAATATGAATACTAATTTAAACGGCACCTCCGTTGATACTCACTTGGCACTCAGTATGATATATTTTACTAAGTTATAATTATTTCAGGACCAACAATAACCTTTACCCGAGGAACCCTATTGTAACAAAAATGCGATAAATACAATAGATCAATTTATTCATATTTCACACGTATCTATGTATATAATATATTCCAATTTTTGTTCTCAATGAATACGTAAAACCTTGGACCCGCATGGTGTTCGTGTGTAACGTTCCTTATGAATATTGTAACTAAAAAAGTTATTTATATATATAGTATAGGAGATAATATACACATATGATGGGTTGTGGCAATATTTCAAATATGAACAAATAAAAATACTTGAATAGTAAATAAAATATAAAACACATTTCAAAGACGTTATTAATATTTAAGTAAGTTAAGGTAAGTTTCTTATTAATTTACTTAAATACTTAAGTTTTTACTATTAGCTTCACTTGCATGTTTCTTTCATACAACATTATTTTATTACGTGCTATTCATTTTGCACGTCACTAGTTACATGCCCCTTCTCAAAGTAATTAAATATACAACAACGTTTAGTTTCATCTCTAGGGATCTGTCACTTTATACGGGCAGACAGAGTACATTCATTTGGCATTTTTGCCCCAACGGCCTCACAATGGCGTTAATATTTTATTATCTTCAGGTACCTCCACATTTTTATAGTACGGTCAGAGAAAACCTGACTTAAGATTGTGCGGTATAAGTATACGATAAGAGATTCTACCGAATCTTTGTCTGTCTTTTTCCTGTAGTGCGTATTTGAACCCGTAATTGCCACGATTACTTTAGCTCGTCCGAGCGCCACGAAGACAATTATTTAGAACGATGGCATTCCGTGCTATTCTGTAATGAAAATATATTGTTGAAAACCGAACTAAAAGCGCATAATATAAAAGAGCGAGTTCAATGAATCTCATTTTTTGTTTCCGCAGGTGTGGCGCTGAATTCTAATGTCTCTAAGAGTCAATATATATATTAACAAATATAAAACCGGGGTGTTTGCACCTTTATGGAACAATTTTTTTTTGTTAGTCAATAATAATTTTAAGAGCTATAGTTAGATTAGAACTATTACTTAAAAAAATATAATTCCTAATTTAGACAACGCGACATTATCCATAACATTACAAAAAACTGTTTTAAGTTATTCCTTTTCTTGTTTAATTTAATGAGACACAATGATAAATGTGAAACTAAGATGTAAGAAAACAATACGATTAAAAAGTTTTTGCACATTAGTCGATTACAATATTAAAAAGTGACAGGTGACAAGAGATTAATTTGTATAAAAATATGGTAGGCATTAGCGATACTGCCGTCGCACTGGGATCATGGAAGATTGGTACAATTCCCGTACCCCGACTAGCGGCGGTCGAGGAGGACCACCGTAGTTTTACTGGGCAGTAGTTATTTTTGCCTTGGAGACTGATGTCCCACATAAAATGCCCGAGTCCCAATCGGTTCGGTTCCTGTCAAAGGGTATCCTCAAAGAAAGTTTACGCAAGAATTATTATTGTGGAGGCCCACAACAGAAATGAAACCTGTACTTGATTCAACCGAAATGTTTTTAAATATATCGTATATTGATAAACAGAAAAGCCTATAATTGCAAATAAAATTGGAGTATCTGTTTGACGAAATCGCGAGCACAAGACGTTAAGACGTACGTTAGTAAGAAATAAAGTAAATAAAATTAACCTAGATTGAACCTTTTAATTCACAAGCGCGCAATTTCTTTAAACGTGCATAGATCATCATTATACCGCATTTTGCATAAAGACCTAAAGCTGCACCCCTACAGAATTCAATTGGTGCAACAATTAAAACCCAAAGATGCCAGTCAGAGTCTTGTGTTGGGGACAGTGCCCTGTGCCAATGAGGTAGAGAAAACTGACTACCCTAACCGCTGGTGTTTAAATAAATAAGTGGACTACATTATAATTACGTATATTGAAACTAAGACTACAGAGAGCGAAGATGACATTCCGTGACTCAGTTGTAAGTCCTAACTGCCAGTCTGTTCTCGATGAGAATGTGCGAACTGGTCCTCCGGCTCGTGCCCGCGCCCCCGTCTCGCGTCCACCCGCGGCTCCGGTAGCAAGCAAGCGTGAGACGCCAGTCACGCGCCCACGTCAGGCGCATTGTCGTCAACAGCTTGACATCGTAAATTAGGTACTTTCCCCCGCCCGTCGACGACGCAAGCCGAGGCTCGAGGGCGCCCTTGCAGTCGTTGACCTACGCTCAAGCAGCCACGGAGTGCTTGTTTGTATTTCGCAGGGACAGAGTACCCTCTTCCCTCACCCCCCCGGTGTCGCTGTAAAGATCAATTGATCAACAGCATTAAATCAGTATCGAAAAAAAAAAAAAAAATAAAAAGTAAATTAGGTAAAGGTAGGTAATTGAGCGCTTTTCAATGTTCACCAACATCTTGTTTTCGAATAAAGCTCATTTTTATCTTAAATAAGCAGAAGCACGACGAATCGAATCAGCCCTTACTTTTTTGAAGACACAAAGGGGCGTGCTGTTAAAGTGAATTCAGAGTGATATATTGAGATGTTAGATGACTTCTTGGTGTTGATTTCAGCAGGATGAAGCAACGTCACACACGCCCAATGCATATGCCAGGAGTTATTGAAATTTTCGCAGGTAAATTGATCTCCAGAAGAGGTAACATAAATTGGCCACCACGCAGTCCTGATTTTACCCCTATGGACTTTTCCATTGGGGTTATCACGAGGTGAACACGAGGTCCTACATTTGGATGTAATTTTTTTTAAGAAATAAATTCCCAAATTGTGTACTATAATAATTACTAAACATTTTTAATCGATTAACTTTCATAAGCTTTATAAGCTTTCTTTTGAAACACCTTGTAGTTAAAACTATTTTCGACCTTTGGTTACAAAATTGTTTTAATATGCATTATTGTATTATGTAACACATGTATGTAATTAATTTTTACTTAATACTCTACATATTTATATACATAGAAAATAAGGAAAGTAATATTTTGTACTATTATATCTAACATGTGATGCGTCTAAAATGTGTATAACTAGCTAAAAATATTTACAAGACATAAGATCTACGTTCCACTAGAACCAATCCAATATATAATCATCAAATTATATTACAGGAACAAAAAATAAACACAAATATAATTACTGACACAATGCTAAATAAACAAGTTCGTATATTAAGACGTGAGGTTATTTGATTGTTAGATGCCGTTTCTTATACAAAAAAGAATTTAAAATAGGTCCTTAAATACAACTAAAGTATATATAAATATTCAAATGACGTTTACTAATAAAATTCCATTTAGCTATAAACATTCCACTTACCTTACACAGTAGCCGTAAAGAATTTGTATCTTTTGTGTCCAGCCTATATGGCGAAGTTCAGTTAAAATTCAAAGATGCTATCAGGTGCATTCCGTTATACGGCATCTTACTTTAAGAATTAAAACAAAAAATATATATTTTTATAAATCATTTTAAAGTTATTCATATGCATTTTAATAATATAATTGTTTTAATTAACTTTGTAATTTATGCGTACTTAGTTAGGACACCTGGTCCGTTTTTTTTTAAATAAATAATAGTTGAATTTTTCTCTAATGAAAGCTTTTAAACATTATTTGTTAAAACCAAATTGTATTATTTTATATAAAAAATACTGACGTTTATTCTTTTATAAAATATTTAGTAAAAATATAAAATACTTAAATATTGACTATGAAACAGTCCCAGTCCCTATGTAGTAAATAAGATTATTAAAATGAAAAAAAAAAATTGAATATTTATGACAGCATAATTTTAATAGCAATGTAAGATGTTTTCAAGAGGCAATTATGAGGCGAGATATGACGAGAGACCTATTGGAAAGCATTTACTATTCAAAGATATTCATTTATACGTAATTAGTTTTTTTTAAACATATTCAAATCATAATAAAAAAAAAGTTAACGACAAAGACGAAGAGTTATGCCTAATACCACAAAAAAGTAAATTAACACAGGGAAAAATAAAATAAAACACAATGTTAAGAAATAATTTATCTTTATTATTCCTTGTTAACGTCTCGAATTCTTTTCTAAGAAATCAAACTTGGCTTTACTTACATCGAAAAAATACACAAATGATATATTGATACATTATAAAGCAACGTCGTGTTGCATACCAAGTCACTGGTACTATATAAAATAATGAAAGCGTAATGTCTCGACATCACGCTCACAGCTGTAGCTAGGGTTGCCTTAAATAAAAGTTTTTATTACACATTATTTATTCATACAGTAATTAATTAGATACGGTGGAGAAAAAAAAACCAGCTCACAATATTTGGAAAAAAGATAATTTAAGATATATGTTAATTTAATGTATTGGACATTAAGTTAATATATAACGTAATTTTGTCGTCAGAAAAACAGTGTTGTTTTTGTCTTCAAAATAACCTAAGTCTTTGTCTATTTCAGATTTAATTATCTACACTAATGTGTATATCTAAAATTAATTTTGTAAAGTAACATGAAATCCAAAATTTATACCAACTAATATGGCCATACTTTTCTTACATTATAACAGTACATTTGACCCTATTATATTGATTTTTCACATAATACTTTAAACCCTAGCTACGTCTATGCCCGCGCCGAATGATAAAAAGTAATCATCAGTCTATTTATCTATC
Organism: Podotricha telesiphe; assembly: GCA_038994665.1. Taxonomy (NCBI): domain Eukaryota; kingdom Metazoa; phylum Arthropoda; class Insecta; order Lepidoptera; family Nymphalidae; genus Podotricha; species Podotricha telesiphe. Next base: position 28,108 of record JAOYRR010000275.1, read on the forward strand.
AATGGAGGAGCACATCACGAGACTTCAGTCAGCTCGTCTAACACATACAAAATAAAAAGCTCGCCCAATACTCTTCAACAAAACGAAACATTGACATGTTTCTTACAAAAATAGAAGTTCGAATTAAATGTGTTCACGTTTTAATGCCTTCAAGAAAATACTATTGAAATTAAGTTTACATAACGCTCTTAGATATTTTGTACATTACTTTTGTATAAAGATATATAAGATTCGATTGTAAAATAAGTGAAATTATATACAAATCGCCGCTGTTAGCATTGAGAATACAATTTAGCCTTACAAATAATACTTTAAACAGAAAAATCATCAAAGCATTGCGTAACAGAACCAATGATGGCACCTACGTAGATTTTTAAAGGAAACAAAATATATTTAGGCCCCATAAATTTAAACATTTTCGGTTTTTTATCTGAAACAGGTACACGCGTACATCGAATAACCTCGTTAAACAATAGTCACTACATTTACAATAATCGTCATCTATTAGAGTTTCACCTACTTATGAAATGCGATCAACCGACAGTTCTCACTCTATAAATATACTTAAAATAACACTTAATGTGCCAACTAAGGACGATTGTTCGTCTATTCGTTGGGCTTCAGCTTGTATTAGCAGGCGAAGGCTTTGACCTGCGAGTCGCCGAGCCAAGCGAAGCCGTCGCCGGAAGAATTTAGTGCGAACACAATCCGTACGGAGCCACAACAGTCGCTTAAACCGACTGGAAGACTATCTTTTGTAATTAAAATCAATTCTATGAAATATCAGTACAACAAAAAATAACATTACATTTAATGCTAGAACTACAGTGCAGTACAGAAAAGTATGGAAACGCTAATCCCTTGTATTTGAGAATATCGGACTATGAGATTTTTTTTATTATCATTAAAAGCCAGACATACATACGCACAGCGATATTCGAAACACTCCACAATTCTATGATGCTTTCTACATAATAAAGTGTCGTTCTCTATAATCGAGACAGTACAATTTGTGCACGCTACGACTCATACAATCACATACGCCTTTACACTTACTATAATTAATAGCTAAATATCGATTAACCTTATTTTCTTAATACGGTCGACTTTTTGTGGAATGCCGTTTCATAAATAAAGATCTCATTCATATAATTTCGAGGCTCCAAACATCAGTACAACGCCCGGACAGTGAGTTCGATGTTCTATACACATATATATCGATCATTGGACACTATGAATAGGGTAATTTACATATAACGCTAATATTTACAGAACTAGTTTTTAGTTTGTGCCTTCACTAGTTAACATAATGACACCTCACGTCACGATTAATAGTCCGATATCATATCAGCTGTCGTTAAAACGTCCACGTCCATAGTCTTCAACACAACACTTAGGTAACTTTCAGTTCACAATTCACATTCTAGAGCATTCAACGCACACATTCGCGAGTCACGAGATCACAGTATTTAATTATGGCTACTGGCATTTATTGTCACTTATGTCCACAGTTTAACAGTTTCGTAATAACAGCACTATAGTCACTAATCACTTTCACATTCGATTATAGTTTTCCGATTAATAAATCGATTTCGCATCCGGGTATCGCTTCCGTCGCATCGACGGGGCGTCATCGTCTATTCCTGTAGTTGTCGTTGGCGTTGACTCATTTGGGAGGAGTCGGGAACGAGTTGACCACCGCCTGCGTGCTCGCGAGGACGGCGGCCGCTGGAATAAATTCTTCTATTATAGTCTCTTTTATTATTTCCAGTATTTCATGTATCCCGAAACACATCTTTCTAGAGTGTTACACTTGAGCGGGGCTCGGCCGCTTTTCGGCCGAATGCTATCGCGCCCCTGCAACCAATCACACGGCAATGTTAGAACGCAAGAAAGATGTATTTGAGGAAAATGAAAAACTGATCAAAGTACATACCAACCTAAGCAATTACTACACTTAGGAATCTGCACAGCAGTAATGCACGTAATAAGTTTCTCAGACGCGATAAAATTTAAATTTGTATGGGTAAGTGAATATATATTATTTAAAAAACATTCACACAAAATGTAACAAAAATCGGTAATTGTTATATAAAAAAATCTACAAACAAAATTGCCTCCTCCCTCCCTCCTACCTCCATATATTCGATAGTCTGAGAAACTCTTGAGTCATGCATAAAAAAGGTTTATTCAAAAATATACCTGGATAAGGCGGCGGATATAGCGGGTAACCGAGCCCCACGTGCGTGTGGTGGTGTGTGTGCACGTGGCGCTGCGGCGGCGGCGACCGAGGGGATTCCTTTGGGGGCTCCGGGCGAGGGGGCTTCCCCTGCGGGGACTTGGCGTGCTCCTGCAGCTCGTGTATCTTGTGCTGCGCGTGCGCATTGTGGCCGCCATATGCGTACTGCCCGTGCCCCGGGAGGAGTTCCAGCTTCCCCTGCGCCCCAGGCCGGGAAAGGTCTTCCGGGGCATGATACCGGGGCACCGTCCATCCACCACCGAACCCCCCCACGAGCATAGGGCTTAATGGTGCTCTATACACGGGGTCGAAGGGCAAAGCCCCGTAATGCGGTGCTTGCATGTACGGTGGTAAGTAGTATTGAGATGTTGGTGGAGGTGGTGGTCCCTGGGTTTCCGTTGTCGGTTTCTGACCTTCCTGCTTAACCTGGAAATTAATTTAATATTATTATTTAAACATCTTCAACAAAATAATTAAAAAGAAAACTGTATTGCCTAGTTATGTTTAAAAACCATACGTTCTATGCTTTAACTATTTACTAAAAAAAAAGCAATTTTATCTGAAATTCACGCAAAGAACATACGAGGAAATATTATCAACCCACCTTAACTTCCTCTTTGGGTTTATCATCTTTGTCTTTAGGTTTGTGGGCGGGCTGCGGACGCGGCGCTCCCGCACCCGTCGGCGGAGCCCCTGCCTTACCGTCACCACCTTCTTTACGACGCTGTTCTAGACTCATGTAGTATCTGAAATTGTAAAACATAAAATATTATTAATACTTATATATGGAAGGCCATCATGGCAGGACAGCGTTGTGGGTTCGATATGTAAAATATTTACATCCGCTCCGGTCTGGTATCTAAAACCGGAGAACGGAGTGTTTGTAACATCAGGTTCTCTCTCAGTACCCTGCTCATATGTAATTATAACAAGATCATATGTAATTATATTTAACACACATTACAAAACCTGCAACAAGTCGAGAACGAAGTGCCTTGACACTAATTTCTTTCTACCCTGCTAAAAATTGCTTGAAAATTTTAACTAAAATATTACCTTCTGATATAGTTTTTATTACGACTAATATGAATGTCGTTTACTTATTTTATATAAATTGAGTAACTGGTCTACTAAGACTGGCTAGTTGCCAGCACGTTTAACATAAGTTACTCATAATCTATTTTAAATCTTATTTTAAAAAATCTTGCATTGTCTATTATTAACATAATATAATCTTTATTGAGTTATGATTATTTATAAATTATAATAAATATGAGAATAACATAAGTAATAAATAGTAATAAAATATTCAAATCAACGTGGCGCAACTGAATAATGTCTTGCCAACGTGCCATGGTTGCAGATTCGATTCCAAATCTATATAAAAAAGTTTCTGTTTCCCTTGTTTGGTTAGTTAAAGAGCGGTGTCAAGTTCCGTACAGCCCATATTTATTTTAGTGGGCGGAAAGTACACAATGCTATAATCGGTAGATAAGGAGTTTATACACCAAACTATAATAGACAACTTTAAAATAATATTGTCGTTATCTAGGTCAACCTGGCAAGGACATCACGTACAATGACAATATTGTCTATATATATGAAATATCCGAACAAGTGTGAACTATTCGAGCAAATAAACTAGCGTTGAAAGTGTAGCGTAGTAAATACAAAAGAAAACGAATTATAATTTAGAAATAACCTTCTCAGTTCTTCTTCTCTCGCGTGCGGCGGTCTCTGGAAGGCGTACGGTCCCATTTGCGCTTTTATCTCTATACTTTCTTTTAAAATCTGATGATTTTCATTGGGTCTATTTGTATCCTTGTTTTCAGATGATCTGGACTGTTTGCTCTTCTCTAAAGGACTTGGCGTAGTTTTGGACCGGTCTGATTCTTTATTTTTGTCATCTAAGGGCGCTCCAGGAGGGGGTCCGGATTCCACGTTGTAGGGAAAATTTGGAACGTAATTGTACGGGTAGAAGTGAGGTGGAATCACCTTTTGTGGACCACCATCTGGTTTTCCGTCCTAGAATAGATAAAGGTTAAAAATATAATACTTTTTTATTTATTAAGTAATTCGACAATTCACTACCTGATAAAGTAAGCTCGTAAGCGTTCAAAAATAGATAAATATTAATCAAATATCATTGTGGATAGACTTTCATAGAAATTATTTTAGTGTGACTTTAATATATTAAATTGATCTTGTTAAGAAATGAATATACAAAAGTCTGATGTGAGTTACTTTTATCAACAAATAATGCAATTTATTCATTACAATTTGAGGTACAAAAGAGGTAGTTACCTTGAGGTCAGATTTAGGGTCTCCCTTTGACAGATCCTCCTTTCCTTTGTCACTGGGCGGTGGAGCGGTTGCCGGGTGCGTTGGTAAGTACGGCGGTTGTCCATAATACTGTTGGGAATATAAATCTAAGTTTAGTAACTTATCTGATAAAACTTGAACTGAAATTCAAAGTCGATAAAAAAGGTTGAGACTATACCATTATTAATAATAATTATTATTAATAATTAAAACTTATTATAAATGTTGTCAGCTTTCTTGTCGCATAAAACACTAACCAGCTTTAACAATAAAATTAATGTGCGTGGAAAATTTCACATAATAATAGTTTAATCCAATCAATTCTAGTATTCTTTTATAATAATGAAAATTTGTTTAATTTGAATATATTACAGTTTCGTCCACTTTCCGGTAAATACGGGGAGTCAGAGAGAACCTAATGTCAGGACACGTTTCTTACTTCCGCCCGGAATCGGGACAATACGTGTAGAGGGACGGAACTCAACCCCGCACTTTGTCTTGGACCAGAGCGAGGAAATGAAAATAATTTAAATATAATCATTCCCACGAGTGAGATTACAACGAATTTCAGACCTTTGCTTTTACAGACAGCGCTGTCCCACTGTGGCTTCATAAATGAAAGTTTGATTTTAAGGACTAGGTACCTGGTGGTGATAAACTGGGAAGGGTCGGTGTCCAGCGTCCGCATCAGCAGCTCCCTCTGTGGGCGCTGCGTCGTCTGAAATATCTGAGTACGCAGGGGATCGGACTCCAGGAGTAGGCGATCGTCGCCCGCGACGCTTGCCCGGCGACTCGTCAGGCGGCGACTCTGTTGACTTACGCTCATCTGACGGCATCAACGCTGATCTGGGCTTTACCTGAAAATACGAAAAAAATTATAAAATATAAATATTTTCTCTTTAGTAATACAGATTTAACATAAATATTATCAATAAACAGGGCATACAAATTTTATTAAAACTGTTATCAAGTCTCTAAATAAACATATTTTTCTTTTACAGGAAATGTTATTTATATATATATATAGAAATTACATTATAATAACTTAAAATATGCCATTAATTATTCAAGAAAAAATTAAAATATTATGTATTTGTTTAATGCAATATAACATATTTAAATAAGACATATTTAGAAAACGTATAAAAATTTGAACGCAGCGGGATTTGAACCCGATCTTCTTGAAAACCGTTGAAGAATTTTTTTATATGTTTTCTAAATATGTCTTTTTCAATTTCCTAATTTTATAATTTTTTACACTTTAAAAAATGTTAAAAATTACATGTTTAGTTATGTTAAAGCAAAATGGATGTGGTACCTTGAATTGTGTCAACTGCGTAGTGGGTTGCAACGTCGGTAGAGATTCTGGGGGTGGTGTGGTAGGGGCTGGGGGAGTAGGAGGTCGCTCAGGTTGAGGTTGAGGCTCGGGAGTCGCAGCGAACTCCTCAAAACGAGGCTGAGGAGGTGATTCTAACGCCTCCGGCTTCTCTGGAGATTTCTCCGGTGACTTCTCACTCTTTTCCTCGGGTGACTTTGTGGGTGTAGGAGATTTGACAGGAGTAGCAGGCGTGGCCGGCTCTGATAGCGGTCGAGCTGGTGACGCAGGTTCAGGGGTAGGCTCTTCTTGTTCCGAACTAGAGCCATCCTTGTCATCTTCATCAGGAGAACCATGTGCATGTGATCGGTGATATTTCAATCCATTCGCATGTTTGTATTTCTTGGAGCAATTAGGTTCAGGACATTCAAGTAGAACCGGATCTGGAGGAGGTGATGATGGCGTTGGAGGTGGGCGTTTGTTTTTGGGAGTCGGAGGACGCTCTTCTGCATCAGAATTACGTTTTCGTTTAGAATCAGGTCTCGGTGGAGTAAAAGGCGTAGGGGAAGGTAGAGCTCTTCGTCCTTTGGCACCTCCATTTCGAAGCTTACTATGTACAGAAGAACGTGTTTCCGTAAAGTTGGTCATGTCAGTAGGAGCGGCACCTCGACCACGTTTTGCCCGACCCTTAGGTGTTCGGGCATCCAATTCCTCTGTCGGTGAATCACAAAACCTGTAATTTAATTTAAATTATTTAGAACTAAGAAAACAAACAGATATCAAAAATAAAAAAAACGACCATTGTGGCGCAGAGAGACGCGAAAACGCAATAGTTGTTGGGTCCAAAAGTCCAAGTCTATGTCGAAAAGGATTTTATTACAATTATTATCATTTCCTTGCTTTGGTAAGGCAAATGCAAAATTTCATTTCGGCGGAGACCCTCTCGTCGAGAAGTCAAGCTCATTTTATAATAGGAACTTTGATTGTTGTATTTTATGGGTAATTAATATTAATGAGCTCCTTCATTTTGAATATTACTATACAAATGTAACACTCGATAACTAACCGTGGCGGAGCCCAATCATGTCGCGTACAATCCAATAAAGTCCCGACGTAGGTCTTCCCTCGCCACGTCACGTTGACTACTAAAACACCTGTAACAATAAAAATCGTTAATCGAATACCAACCTTACCCGATTAATGATGTCGAAACTTTAAAATTGGGGTCGACACGGGCAAACTGGATGCAGTTGAGTTATGGCGGAGCGATCCAATTTGTCACGGGGGCGCTCATTTGCATAGTGAGGCGGGCGTGCGGCGAGCGGCGAGCCCGTTGCTTCAGGAACGTGACTTTAGCCGCATATTTAGAAACGCTCGCGTTACCCTAAACCACCCTCGCTTATCACGCTCGCGTGCTAACTTATGCAAATTTAATTAATCAATTTAATCCCTCTGCATGCTCGTACAAAAGTTTTCCACAATATCATTTGCTTTTATGTTTCATACGACTGTTACAATTTCGTTCAACGAGTTCATGGTCGAAGTTTGGAGTGCGTGATAATCCATTTGTCCGCAAGTTATTTGAACATGGAATAAACAAATCGAGATAAAATTAGGGACTCAGGCCGTCCCTTTTTAATCCCTTGCGAGCAGTTTTTTCTTCGCACGCCTATAAATTGTAATATGATATCCTTTAAATATATGTACCTCATACATATTATATTTAAATAAAAATTATTTCTTACTACTAGATCCAACTCTATATAAATGAGGCTGGCAATGTAATTGGCCTAAATAATATAAAAATAAGTGATGTAATATTTTAATTCATTTAGTAACAATTGTTTCGCCTTCTGTTATACATATATGTTTTTAAACTTTTAATATTCTTATCAATAAATCATTACAGTAGGTATATTGATTTTAAACGTGTTGTGAAGAATCAAAAAATTACATAAGCACTTTAACAATGTCGGCTTCATAATATTTTCAATACTGCTAGAACATAAACGGTATAAATTACAAGCCAAAACACAAGCAAAAATGAATCTTCGTATTACACAAACAATGCCAATATTAGAATAAAACGAATGAGATCTCAGTAGCCGACATTATGCGATGTCTCAATAAAGTTTATTTTATTGTTTCACAAACAATGAATCCATAAAACATTTCTCTATAAGCCATTAGTATTATAAGAGCAAGTTATTGTAGTCAATGAAATGATAAGGTCATTGGCAGATATATTAAAGTGTCAGTGCTTTTAATCGTTAATAAGGATTTATTTTTATAATATAATGAACAAAAGGGAACAATATAACAGCGTATTATTAAATTCATTTGAAAATATTTCTTACTTTAGGTGTATTTGTCTAAATACAGTCATGATAAAAAGATATTCCTAGTCAAAACTTTCAACATTACAGATCTGACTGTATACTTTACTTTATTCTTGTTATTTAAAAAGAAACTAAAGTTTCAAAGAGGGTACGATAGCAGGAATATTAAAAAGTGAGCAGATGGAAGTTCTGAACTCAGGAAATTGTTGGACGCGCGCCTCGCTTTTATTATTTAGGGGTGGATTTCGCTTGTAAATGGTTAATATGGGCGACCGGTCACGGAAAAGTTAAATTAGACGTCCGGACCTTTTTGTTTGCGTGTGTCCGCTTCGATTTGTACGCTTGTCACTAATGGATATTGGCTTCTGCGGACGACACTTATTATTATGTCATTATCTTTCAGCATTCCAGCGACGTTATTTTATAAAAGATTCATTATGTTTCAAGTTTTAAATTATACGTAGGTATATACTAATTAATACAGTGGCGCAGATTATGATTTTTACTTAAAGAAGATTCCTTAGATTGGATCCATTACCCATAACGCAATGCATATACATTTTAATATGAAAAAGACGTGTAATCTTTGTAGATAAAGCTGCATATTAATTACTGGATATAGAAAAGCCTATTATTAATTAGATATTATGCGCTCGTTGCGTTCTAATACCTCATTAATAGTGAAAACGTTTTCATTATTTAAAGTAAATAACACGAATAACCTTATTTAATTAATCCGTGCAATTAGCAGGCAGCACCATCTAACTAATGTTTCCCGATTGAGATCGCTACGACCATACCAGGCGAGCAGAGCTCTGAAATAGGTTCATTTAGGGTGCTAATTACCCCCAGCCGTAATCAACTGACTAATGGTTGTCGAGCTCCCGGTCGTGCTTTCACGTTTTTCTCCTTCCCTCTATCCAGTGATCTCGTGTACGCTATAGAATTTATTTCACCGTTGCATGGTAATATTCTATTTTTGAATTTTATTAAAATTGTACAGAATATGCAATAGGTTCTGTTTATAAAGTTTTACATATATACCTAGGAATACGATATATCAATAATTACATTTCTATATATAAATCACAAGAAAATAAGACCGTCGTTCGTGAATTTTAAAAGAGTAATGGTATGTGAAAAATATAGAAAATAGAAGAATAACATAAAAGGTATAATATCCAAATGTTTGTTTGAGTAATATTAAATTCTCTCACGAATCCGGGCTGAGCAAACAAAAATGTAGATGGATGGTTGTCTTTTGTAAGTGGGCGGCAACTCTAGTCAGAGTGACCGCAGCCATTGTTCTCACACCCGTCCATACAAACAACACCCCGAGCATTCATTTACACCCATTCAACGCAAAGCAAACTTTGTGCTCTTAAAGCTTGTCCACAAAGTTAATTAAAGTCCCCGAACAAACCCGCCACATTACCCCCGTAATTTAGAATCAAAAGACTAACTTTTTATTAATTAGCTTAAACGTTATAGTTTTTATGGTATTTTCTATTTTGCATGGCTTTTATATTAAAAAATATTGGTACTTAAAATAATAGAAATAACAAATTATCCACAACATTACCTAAGCATAGCTAAACAATATTACTTAATGTTAAGTATTTTCATTCAAAGTAAATCTAAAAGCTTGAGCTTGCGTAAATATAATAAAAATACATTTTCTCAAAGTAAAAATATTATCCAAGTTTTATAAAATCGCCGTAAGTCTTCAGTATTTAATTTCCCTTAGCCCCTCTGGTTTAAGACTAAAATAAATAATCTGGTAGGGCGTGAATTCCCTCCCCTCCGTTAGAATAGATAAATTTGGAAGAAGTGCCGACCAGATGTTGATTTATTATCGCGTTTTATAATAATTATACGTAAGGTTGGGGGAGCATATTGTGTTACTAATAGCAAATACAACAACCAACTGAGATTTGATCTATATAATAATTAATTCTAAAACTGGTTTATTATCTTTTATATCTAAAATACTATAGTATTTTTACTGATAAATAAACTATATGAATATCATAGGTTCTTGTAGAATACCTTTAAAATAGACTAAGTTTAATAACAATATAATTTGAAGCATTGTTTTCCTTTTCCATTAAAAATCCTCTTTTGTAACAAATAAATCATTGGAGTCCACAAATATATCGATATTTATGAATACTAAAACTGTAATTGCCCATATGCCAGTAATTACTGGGTTTAAGCTTTAGGTAATCAGTCAAACGTCACTAAAATATTTATGAAGACCGTTTAAAGTTTAATTTGAGCTCGTGTCGTAAAGCCCGTTCGTACTGATAATGTGCCAACAATATTTTTAAGTGTTATATATTTATTAAAATACCCGTCATCAATCATAATATAAGCAAATTGCAATATGATCACATTTTTTATTAACACCTTTTGCCTAAACCCATAAATAAAAATTATTTTAAAGTAATATTGGAAACAAAATTGATTTTTATTAATAAAAGTTTACTTTAGTACACATTGGCTTTCAAATAGCATGAAATGTGGATAATTTTGATGGATAGCAACAATTATAAACTTGTACTAAAAGTGCAGTGGAACTAAAGATGGAAATTACATGGCTCGAAGCAAGATAACATTATACACCATCACATGAGACAGTTATTAAACGTAATTATCGATGTAATTGTAATAAGCACAGCTAGAATCTCAGACATGGGGAGCCCCAGGCAATTGTTAGTTAATAAGATTGATTATATAAATGTTTTGTTATTGTGAATTTGTTATTGCTATTATAACCGTGAGTAATCATTCTCTTCATTAAAGATTAATTAGTTGTTGAAGACGAAAGATTTCTATAATTTAGAATGCTTTGAGCGCTTTTCATTTATATTAAAAGAGAACATTAAATACAAGCTTTTATTATACATTGCGAAAATTATGAATACTACCACTTGTGCCATACTTAGGCCAAACTAGGTTAGTTCCCTTTATACAAAAATATTAAATAAAATGTATTATTATACATCACAAGGTTATTAAAAACAGATTATATGTATAACATTTTAAATTAAAATGTTAATAATGTCTACCTACAAACATCCAAGTCTACGTCACTATACATTTTACATATAAAATTACCAAAATTAATACCTATTAAAAATAAAAAAAGGAAAAATACCTATTCTAAAAAATCTACGTTAAGAAAAAACATACAAGTACCTATTAAGTTTCATAACTTTTTAAGATCTACGCAAATTAAAATCATGAGGATGAGTTCAAAGGAAGTTTCTACTTCAATCCTATTATTGATGGATGCGTAAACTCCCCTATGCGAAGGGTGAACGAATTTTGACTTAGATGGAGTATGTAATAGTAGGGAATGGCCGTTATAACGATATTTTATTATATTTTTTTACTACAGAGATAACAGCTTTTGTGTATTGAAGATTATTTTCTACAAGTACTTTGGACTAGGTATATATTTACAACAACACAATTATTATATATTACTGTTACTTTATGTAAATCAATAATATTATATATTAGTTATTAATTAAAAAAAAAATTGTAGAATTGAAAAAATCGCGAGAATTTGAATTCTTTTTTTAAACTGATCGATCGAGTTCAATGATGGAATGAATGAGAGGGATATGTGTGGATCGCAAAGCGGACACAAGTACCAGGCGTGCATAAGCGTGCTGGAGGTGTGAAGTGAGGCGCTACGGTGCGGGTTCGTGCGCTAGTAACAACTCACCACCTTCCGTTTCGTGCCACACGATGCCCTCCAACGTGACCGATGTACCAGGCTCGCAGGGACCCAAGCAGTCCGGCTCGGTGATCGTCCCCACTGATGTACCGACGCACACTTCTGCCGTCTCCTGTAAAATAGATAATGCTGTTATTTATCTTTTATATATTGCATATAAATTGTGTATATCTAGGTTATAAAAACTTAAAGTGAACGCGACTATAACTTTACAATTGACTATTAGCAGTCTTTATTATATATATATATATATATCAACTTTAGATTTGAAAACTATCACAAAAAGATAAGTTCTATAGAAACTAACAGCTTTTCAATTGTAAAAAGTAGTCACGTAATAAAAAGTATTTTGTAAAATACGAGTATGCATACCGGAATGTTATTTAAAATATTTGCCATGAGCAAGATTGAAATTCATCAACTCGACACGTCCTCCTTGGCAGAATATAATTACAGTTGAAAAAGCGTTAGTGCTTAAAATCGAATAACAAATTCTAATCGATTTTATATCGATAACGTCCTTATTCTACGTGGGATAAATAACGATTCAGAGTAAAGGATTAGTTTGGTAAGTCCAGTTTCGATCGTCCATAAAAGCTTTATTTTATTTTTCCTTTACTAATAGGAGCGACAATCGTCCGCAGTGCTCACTGGGATTGCATGAATGCAAAGAACGTTTACGGTGTGGAACATAATCAAATGAAGCCATTTACATTCAGCGGCCGATATGCGAGTAGTACGGCGACATCGCCCGTCTCTCTCCTACGCACGGTTAATGGCATCGCGAATTATGGACTGGAGCATCCCAGCAGTGAATCCGGAGATGCCGACTCGCAAATGTACTATTGGAAAAATAACAAAATTATATGTGAATTTCCGATATTAAAATCTTTTCACGTTTCGGAAACAACTAATGTGGGGGAACAGTACGATACCATAGACATAACACAACTACGGTTAAAGAATATTTATTAAACTTAGCGCCCATATCGGTAACGTAAGGCATGTGTTAGCTAGTGAAGCAAAATGTACGACGCGGAGGTCATGAAACCGTATACGCCTGGGACGAGACGAGAGATGGCAGCACAAGTTTGTAAGCCTGCCGCCTGCGTTGTACTTACAAAATTAAAGTATTACAATTTTCAACCTTCAATGCTATTTTTATAATACTATCATAATCATTTGTTATGGAATTAAAGATATCTTCAATAAAATTCATTTACAAATTAAAATATATGGACTATATCATGCTACAAAAATATTTTATGTATTAATTGCCGTGTAATTGCTATTAACGAAAACCGATAATTAAAATTTAAGAAGCTACTGTATACACATTTCTCATTAGTATTTATTTCTTAATTAATGCGAAAAGATGTATGTATGATAATGAAACCTTCTTTGTAATATAAGCGTCTACTCTAGAGTCTAGACAGTAAGTACCTACATTTTAACCCTATAAGAATGACAGCTGAACGAGCTTATCTTTTACGTAACGCTTAGTTCAATGTGCTCTCTCAATGAACACAATTAGAGACGCATAATGATAATGCACTATAAAAAAAGATCCAAACTTTAATCACTACAATGAATCTTATAAAATAGTGATTTAAAAAACTTTAGTCTTGTTTAAATGTATTATTAAATTATAGGAATTTAATCACTTAAGCGATAATAACAAATCATCGATTAACTCATAAACCCACGCGTCGTGTATAAATAGCGTAAACGTTGCATTGTTAGACGAAGACAAATGTGCGATCGTCTTACGCCCACTCGGCGTCCGTTACAAGAGACAATACTATGTTTATTTGTAGTTAAGCCGCATATTAATATTTCGACACGCCATGTCGTCATTAAATCCTTTATGAGCGCCTCGTCGCCGTAAATCGGAATAGGGGAGGCATTGTTGCTCGGCACTACCAGAGGGGTCGCACGGGTAGCAACGTCAATGCTCGCTCTGAGTCTACTGCAAACAAGGGTCGCCAGCTGCCGTTTTATCTCTCTAAGCGAACTTTATGGGGCGTACTTGAAAAAAACTTCGATTCGCATTAACATTTCAATATAACTCGAGCTGGCTTTCGCATATCGAACGCAAATAAGTCTCGGAGGCTCGGCGGTGTCAAAAGACAATGGGTAGTAAATCAATTCAAGCGACAGGAACAAAGGAGCGTGCCGGGACGAGAATGTAATGAGCGAGTAGACTTCGATTAAGACGAAGGAAGACGTTTGAAGATTTCTCTTTGAGGCGCGTCGCAGGAACTAATTTGTAGTCTCTGTCGAGTGTCGCCTCGCACCGCAAAAGGATAGCGCAGCGGCCGACACCTACATGCCTAATGACTCGAAACCGTCTCATCCGAAACGACCCCTGAGTCATACATTATGGCTAAAATGGAGGCATCGTTTGCGCGGGGTCATGAACGATAATTTTTCTAATGATGGCGAGCATATTTGGCAGCTCCCGTATATTTAGAACTGAAAATTTAACTTAACCAATTATAAAATATAAAAGCGATAAAAAATATTCGATATCAAAGTAAATAATTTGGGGAAATGACATATTTTAGAGTTAGCGTTCATGGTGGACTGACGCCGTGGCGTGCCAAAGGCAATAAATAGCAGGGCGGGGTCTAGAGCATCTTGTTTATTGTACACTAGTTGGCAAGCTAAACATAAATTTCTGCTATGAGGTAAATGGCGACAAAGAGCATTTGTTTAAGCTAATGGACTACAAAGGCCGATTAAGTTTAGGGTACTGTATAGTGAAATATTGTTTTGGATTTTGAAATGACATGACATTTAAAGTTTGAATCCTTATCTATCTATCGTCTAGAGCAATTTAATCTCAATATTGGGATAAGCTATCCATTAGGTAGATAACATAATTTATTCTATTCATATTTTAAAAGAATTATCCGACATCTTTATTACAAAAAAATTATCGATTATTGTATAAAAAATACGTGCAACGTATTAAAAATATAAAAATTATATTAATGAAACGAATTGAAAGGCATAAAACTGAAAACAATCGCACCCTCCAGAGTCACGGCAGTATTAATTAAAAATAAAACCTCCCTCCTTCGGCTGACGCTCTGGTAATTAAAACAAAAATAACTGTAACGAAATAACATTCAATTTATAATTAAAGGCTTGGGAATTGACGATTCCCTTCTCATTATTTAGTTTTACAGCTTTATTTATATTGTAAAAGATGTAAGTAACGAGTTTTAATGTTTGTACCGTTAATTATAAACGAATGATAAAACGATAATTGACTGTCAGCATGAGAATGGTATAACTTAAGGACAATAAGGAATTATCATGGTTTTTATAAAATTTGTTAACAGTGAGAATTTAAAAAATGATTGTAATTTTTAATTTCAATTTATGAACTATTGTGAATATCTAACTTACTACAAGTAGCTGAGTACTGAGCTGCCAGTTGCGACCAGTACGCGTTTAAATTACATAGTCCGTACTCGTAATACGGTTTACTCGTGTATTGTTTTTTACCGCATAGCAGGGTGGGCAAGGAGGGACCTAGTGTGAAGACACTCCTTTGTTCCGTTTCCGTCCGAGTCCGAGAAATTGAGTATTTAGTAGCGGAATTCAGCGCCACGCTTTGTCTTGACACCATAGCGGAGAAATGAAAATAATTTAAATAAAAATAATAATAATTTAAGGAAGAAGAGGAACGGAGACCGAACCCACAACTTCGTTTATTGTTTGAAACAAGAGATATATATATATATATGTGTGATTTACAACGATAGGAATTCCATGCAAAAACTTTATTTGATATAGACTCGAGACTATACATTTTGTTATGTATGAGAACTTAATACGACAATAAAATGCAGACACAAAAAGATAACAGGCATTCCAACCCATTTAAGTGTACATCAAATAAGAATCAAAGTTGCTTTAAATTCTTGCATGGCAGATATTAAAAGAAAAGTTACAAGAACTCATTAAAGTTGAAGTAGAAAGAAACTAACACAAAAGTGCGGAAAGTTTGCTTAAAAACAGTAAAGGTATTTAAATCGTCGCATATACCTATGAATGTATAGTATGTTTTAAATTTAATTAATATAAATATTAAATGACACATTATATACCTGTATAACTTAGTCTGGCTATAAATACTGTTATAATTAAAGATAAACACAATATTTATATTGTATATGTAATCTGTCATTTTTATATGATTGTTCATTGTGTTTTCTAATTTTCGAGCCTATATATTGTATTATATTTTGTGATGTTAACATGGTGCAAAGTGAAGCGGAGAACAGATTCACTGCGATCGCATTACATATAGTATGGTATGGTATGGTGCCAAAACCAATTTTTGAAATCCTCCGTAAGCATGGTATTAGTCAAATGTTTGTTTACCGGGTTATTGATAGTACAATGAAACCTTCTTTGTTTGTGACAGAAGCTAAAAGATCTGACCGTCCACTTAGTGTTCGTAGGAAGAAGGCGATCAAAGCGAGCGATCGAGGCGAGCAAAGAATTCGAAGAAATTCTGTCTGAAAGCTTAAGATTTTTATCTCGGGAGTGAAGATAACACCATGAAGCATATTTTAAAAGATGCAGTAGGACTTGCAGCCTACGAGAGACGCCGCACTAGCACTTTTTTAACTGATAATTAAAAAAAGAGTAGGATGGTAAATTCAAAACAACTACTTAAGCGGTACGCAAAGATAGGTCACAGAAAACAATTGTTAACGGATGAGAAATTTTTTACAATTGGGCAATATTTTAATAAACAAAATGACCGTATTTATTGCTGAAAGCTCTAAAGAAGCTTTCAAGTTAGTCAACAGAGTCCAATATGGTCATTATCCGACTTCAGTGATGGTTTGTCGGGGTGTTAGCTAGGAAGTAGTGATTGAGCACTATTCTTGTGAAAAAGTTATAAAAGAAATCGGCACAAGTGTATCAAGATACCATTTCTGAGAAGGTAGTTAGTTAAGCCCCTAATCACACCTTGTTCTATAACCAACGGTCCTTTCAGCAAGACTCTACGCCGGGTCATAAAGCTCGATCCACCCAATCTTAGTTAGAAACAAACGTTCCAGAACTGAAGACTGGCCGTCATCTAGTCCGTATGTTTTAATCCATTAGTGATCCTAATCCACTAGATTATGATTTATGGTCAGTTTTAGACAGATAATAATTTGGAGTCCCTAAAACAATCCATACGATTGGCAGTGTAGAATTTTCCCACAGGAGTGCGTGCTGATATCGATAACTGCCTCAACGTTTAAAGGACTGTATTGCTACAATGGAGATTACTTCGAATACTTTTAATGGTTTTATATTAATGTACACAATAAATAAATGTTACGTACAATAAAAAGATGTTGTTTTTCCTTTGTCACAATATTTATAGCAAGACTAACTAATTGATATTTTATTCCCTCCAAAATATATAGGTACATAAAGATAACAATTGGTTGAATATAAAATATTTTTTATGGGTATATATAAATAAAAAAAAGCAATGTTTATAGATTACTTTTTTAAAATATTATAAGTAGAACATCAAAATACAGATGAATCAATTCATTAAATTATATTTTTATTTATAATTTTATAACATTCTATATATTATATTTATAATAATAAAAACAAAATATATGCAAACATAATATTGTATCATGTAAACAAAATCATTTATTTTAATCATATTATACTTTTATCTTCTTTTCGTTTCATTAATGTCTTTACAAGGCTTTGACAGCTCGAAGACTTTTTACATAATTAATGATGAGAACTTTATCTCTTATTCAAGCATTAATCGGATTTAAGTGTATAAAATTTTAACTAATAACAATGATACATATTATTATTAGAATTTCGACATGTCTACATCATAGAAATCGCTTAATTACCAAGAATAACAAGAATGGTGTTCGTGATTTTTCAAATTTTGAAATGAAACTATTTTTAACCGGATTAATGCCCTATATTATTAGTATACGAAGTACATTTTAGAAAACCTTTCTACCACCTGGGGCCCTATTCTAAAAACTTTGAAGTCTCAAACCTACCACACCAGAGATAAGTACAGTCAGCTCATTCTGCAAGAATCCAGGGCAGTAGGCGAGGAAACGAGGAACTAAGAAATCGTTGGTTACCACCGCCAACGTTTGAAATAATAATTGTATCCACTGACAGACGAATGCCATCTGTGACTACGGACTAACTGTATATAGTTCAAACCGTCGCGTTTTCTAAAATGTAATTTCGAATTTATAATATGATCCGAAAAATATAGTATTGTTTGTCGGAGCGGAACACGTGTGTAAACTTTCAAGCAAATCGGAGGGCAAGAGATGCGTCAAAATAGCATTGCAACATTTTCTTTCATAGATATAACAAAAGCAAATAAAAGCGTGTGAATGTGTAAACGAGGCCATCGTGAGGCAGTGTGACTGCATCTGACTGTATACGTAATGGTAGTGGGTTTGCTTCACTCTGGGGTAATAATTAAAATTAAATATTTTTATTTCTACGCCCAAGTCGGCTCAGTAACATGTCAAAACTTCATGATGCGATATATGCACTTAAATAAAAGTAATACGTTAAAAGAGGACAATGTAAAATTAGTATTATAATAAAAAGAATAACATTTTATACTTTAAATGTAAAACGTAATAATATTAATGAAACTTGACTTCATAAAGACAAAAAGGTTTTACAGGCAACCAAAATGACGTTAAAAGGCTCGAGATATTTAATTACGATGGAGATACCACGGAGTCATAATAAGAGCGTGTTGCAAAAAGCGTAATAATCTCGGCTCGCTTACTTATTTCAGCTCAAAGAAAATCTGATTCATATCTTTGCCAAAACTCCTTTATTATACGCTACCCACAATATTCTTTAATTTGGTGTAAACACGCACATTTCAAATAAATAAAAGAAAAAAAACACGACTAAAAGAAAAATGCGGTTTAACCTCATTTGTTCAACATTCAACAGAGAAATAACCGCCCGGGTGAGTATAAGCACCCATTTCACATAATAGTTTTAGATACGGCATTTAAATCTCGTAGGTAGGTGCTTTCTGTGTGAAAAATGTTTCAATAAATTTACCGGTAATATAATAAAATTATTGACATCAAATGGAGAAAATATAAAGTGCTATATTCGTTTTGCCCTATTTTCTATTTCTCTAAGGATACAAAAATAAACAAGCGAGGCAAACACCGATTGCCCCTCTAAATCACCCCCGGGCACGAGTGGCCGCGGCATTCGTGACTCTTTCGACGACATGTTATTTATTCCCCTTCTCAACCTCTTTACGGACGCAATATCGAAAGAAGATTTTTATCCTGTCTAAGAGAAAGATCGAGACAGATTAATACAAATCTTCCTTCACGAATTAGGATCGCATTAGTTTGGAATAAATACCTAAGTGAACTACCTAAGTTACTGATTTATTGACCGACTTAATTAAAAGTTCCTTAGTATATTCATAAATATAAAGCAGTCACAAGTTTTAAAATATAATAAAGTTGATAAAATAAGCTGCTCAAAATACCGACCGTAACGTAAATATTCATGATCCTCCAAGTCATATAAATATTTCTCGAGACAGCCAAGCGCGTTAATGAAACAAGATGCTAACTCCAAGGCTCACAAAGCTTTTAAATTATTCCAGTCGCGTCTCGCATCTTTGTGCTCAGGCTATTATTTCAAATTATTTTTAATTGCGTAAAAGCAAGCGAAAAACACAATAACAGCACTTTGAGTTAATTACTCTTGCAATAAAGTATTCAAGGAGCTTCTCGAGACGCAGGACCGTACCTAATACAAATATTAAAGCGTAACCTTTTCGTTTTAACAATTCTTGAAAAGAAAATGGACCGTGAAAATCGTAACAACAATGGCTCGTAATGAAATCTCTTTTTTTACGGCTACGTCGGGACTGAGCAATTTTAACCTCGTTTTCATTGAAATTCACATTTCATCCAAATAACAAAGGGTTGGGCTCTTTGCGAAATGTCAATTGTGAGAAGGGTGGGCAGCAGTGGCCACTGGTACTCCGTGGACATAGATTCATGGATTGCGGGTATGTAGGACGACACTGCACTATTTATACGGACACGGACGCGTCCCGGTTCGTCCTTACTCGTGTAGTGTATACCTACATTGCCAGACTTGCTGAATTATGCATGAGAACCAACGAATGTTTTAAAAAGTTAACAAGGTTTTTCGAGCTTTTTCTTTGTTCTGCTATTTTACCGAGGAAAACAAATTGCCTGTACTCGTACTACAACGCTAAAAGCATGGTTCACCCACGTGTATAAGATGCTGACGTTATGAATTTTTAAAGGTAGTGGTCTAGCAAAATATAATTTTATAGAATACCGAAGGAAACGACTCATAAAACATAAAAAAATAATTTATGCCGTGTATAAACATATAGATACAGAATATAGAATATATTACGATGTAAATGATATAAACTTTTGATTATAAATTATTATTTGTAAATATGGCTTGCATAAATATGGAATTAATGCATAATTAAATGGTGTGTGAAGCAAAGCAAGTATGATAAGGCTGTTGAAAATAATGTAAGCTCTATGCTAAGTACATCCTTTCCAAGCTTTATCACGAGCTAATCTCCTTAGTGGGAGAACAATTAAAGTGTAGTCCGCCTAAAGTTAGCTTTTAGTGTAGTTCTAAAAGTTGTGGTTTCCCGTACCGCAGGCTTTGGTGCGGATATCTAGCCGATAACAGGATTACCGCACCCTCCCGCCTTGTTACCGAAAGATTTACTCTTAATATTTTGTTACAACTTATGCTGACTGACAAGCGTTAAAGCCCATATTCATATACTCTTGTTAATTAATATTTCTTAATATATTGAATAATATAATAAAATAAGTACACGAATAGATACCCTTCACAGTACAACAGAAATATTCGGCTCAAACAATACTATTAATGATAAATTACAGTCCCGGCCAACGCAAATACCAATTGGAAATATTATTATATATCATATAATAGCAAATAAAGTCTGAACAGTTGACGGGAGTCGTGAAACCTTTACGACAGTATAAAATGGTAATGGATTAACTTGATCGCCGCAGTCGGCGTTTAACGAGCGACCTGAGCCAACTTCCTCAATAAAATAATAGTCTTTCGGCCTCGTACCCACGGGCATAAATACGGGCTTTTAAAAAATATGAATGATCATGAAACACGAATACCTTAAAATAACGTGGGCTCATCATAACAGGACTAACTTAACTGACAACTTAACTTAACTACACTGACAATTATTATAGTAAAAAGATATGTTAAACGGAATATTATAATTTAATTTATCACTTCAAAAGTTTCAACAACATAATGTAGAAGGACTGACTGAAGATTAATTGAAGTCTATACGTTGATTGATATAAAATATTATAGACGCTAGCAATAACTGTGCAAAACAATATTAACGTCGAATTTCTAACACAATGTTAACTATAATAAGAATAGGTAGAGGGTGAATGGGGGACTAGTAGGATAATAGAGGTCAAAATTGGCTGGCAGTTTATGGAAATATAAATCCGTTTATGGCCCGAATGATATTGTAATACAGCCGGAGTTGGAGCGGAAACTCTAAATAATATTGGTTTTTTATGCGGCAGGCAACATGGTGCTGACGACACGCGAGTTACAATGTTTGCTATTTAATGTTCTATTAAATTTACGACGCCACTAGTGCCTACGTTGGTTTTGCGGACTATTTTAACACTGAAATGTTTTAACTTGCATTTAAAATTGTTGCAATTTGGTATTGTATATTTACAAGAGGCAAAACAAAAGAGTTCTCAATTTATTTACGATTGGCCAACAAATTATAATAATTAATTTACTGATACGTTTAGATAATGTACATGAACTGTAGATAGTACAGTAAATCTTTAGCAAATAATAATATTTAAATTTGTGATAATGTTAAAGATATATTCAAACAGAATAATTTACGAATGTGTGTCTTAAGAGCACATGATTCAATTAAAATAAACATCTCCAAGCTTTTACTTAGTTGATGCATTAATAACATCAAAGCACTATAAGAAGACGAAAAGTATTAAAGCCAAAGAGTAAAAAGATTTTGTATTTTCACTTGAAACGTGTACATATGTGTATGACTATGATACTCTACATACGGACGTCTTTTATGAATGCGAGATGAATGTAACACACATCAAGATACTCACATCATACAGGTAGACTTATAAACTCACGGTCCCTACACATTAATGTTCGTAAATTACTAGTTTTTTCTTCACATCGTTGATTCAGTGCATTTCAAGTTGTGTCTATTTATATTTGTACTATTTTTAATAAATGTTATATTTCTTGCAGCAATTTAGTAAGTCACTTTTATATTTTAATAAAATAATAACGTGATTTTGTTACAATAGAGAGCGGAAAGAAAAGAAACCTACGTTCTAATAACATATTAATTATGGCAAATGGAATAGTCTGACGTAATTAAGAGTCCATTTTGCGATCCTCTTAAAATTCACTGCGCGCTGGGGAGGTTCAAAGGCGAAATAATTAAAGGCGAGGGCAAGAAAATGCTGGGAGATCAAAGGAGGAAAACTCCCTCGGAGTAAATAAAACGGTGTTAGGGATTTTCGAGTTTGCTACTGTTACCTGCGTCGGATTATATTGACGCCAGTTCACCTCAAACTTGATTAAATATTTCGCTTGCTGTAATTAAGAGTCATACAAATGCGCAATTTGTAGGATTGAAAGGCTTACACGTTTAATTATTAACTATGTACATGAAATAATTGCTGCTGATATCCAATTACTAATAAAATATTCTTTAAATTTGTACTTGACTTGATGTTTTCAGACCACATCAATGGATAAGATTATTGAATTATTGTTACTGTTGAAACCGAAAAAAAAATGGAATTCATATAGTCTTCTTAAACATTATACAAAAAACGTAAATTGAATTAACAGTAGTTACGACTGACAGCTCTGTCCAAATGAAGTTGCAATTAAGCTCAACTACGTATTAATAGCATTTCAATTAGGTTTCCATTAAAAACTACTTACAGAATTTTCAACATAAATGGACATTATTTCTAATATTAAAAAAACACGACGCAAAAGTATAATAATATAATAATTAATTTTATAAAAAAT
The DNA here is from genome assembly GCA_038994665.1 of Podotricha telesiphe. NCBI lineage: Eukaryota > Metazoa > Arthropoda > Insecta > Lepidoptera > Nymphalidae > Podotricha > Podotricha telesiphe. The sequence goes on from JAOYRR010000275.1 coordinate 51,261, forward strand.
AAAGAATAAATTAATATTAGATTGAGTTTAATAAAATTTTAACAATAAATTATTAATTGTCTATGCCAAATACTTCTATATGTTTCCTTACTTGTTCATTATATTATATTATTTTCATACAGATAAAAGAAATATTTCATCATAATGTTAATATATCTAATAGAGCCCAGCTTCATACCCGTATGTAGTGTTAAACAACACTTTGTGTTCCCTGTGGAGTTCATTTCCCAGAATCGGTTAGGAGCTTACCTGGAAAAACAAAGAAACTATATTTAACAGTAATTCATGCTTTATTGCTCTCAACAGTTGGAAAAATATAAGCAAAATAAGTGTATTAAAAAGTATTACAATATATATTTTTATAATATATTATATAAAAATTAAATCATTTAATATTTTATTAGCGTCACATTCTTTCCAACCGAAATCGACATTGCAACTGAACGTCGCGCTTTGTCTTACCAAAGCTAGGAAATGAAAATATTAAATGATTAATATTTAATTTCACACTCCGGATTCTTAGACTAAAGACAGCTTATATTGCAACTGTTTGTATAGAGCAAAGAACCGAAATTCGTTCTAATGTGTAAAAACGAAGTATAATATGTTACGAGATTAGCTTTATTGGCAACAGATGTTACCTGCAAAAGATTTTTTGTTTCTGTATCCCAGCCTATTACATGGACAGGTACATTTTTTTTTCAGATTTACTCTTTTTCCCGCATAGCATAAGGTAGTTAGAGCTTTGTTTCAAGACACTATGTTCTCCACATTCCTCCCCAAATTGACACATTGCATGGCGGCAATGGCGGAGCTCGATGCCAAATTTATCTTACCAGGGCAAAGAAATGAAAACGTAATCAATTCAAATATAATCACTTCTCTGAGTGGGGATGGAACCCGCAACCAATCCCATTTACAATCTGACGCTCCCCCATGCGCCACTATGGCGTAATCGAATTTATAATTTTTTAACGTATAACATGGTTATGGAATAAAAATATTTCATGGCAAATTATACAACGATGTAAGGGCTATAAAATACTCAGTTTAATTATATCCTTCATTTAGATTTGATTAACATTTATTGATATTGTATAAATTCTCGTCGTAAAATCTATCATTTCTTGAGCTACATATAACAAGCACCAATTAACACCTATTAAATTTGATTGTAATTATTATATCAACGGATATGAAGTATCTACAGTTATTAAAATAGTTGAATAATATAAGAAATATTTCTTGAAAATAAAAATTTTTTTTAGAAATTATATAAATACAAGTAAAACACTACTATTATTTATATAATTGTATAGTTATAATAAACCAGATTTACATAATCATGAACAGAGTACTGAGTACCGACTTATTTTGTTTCAAAATAAAGCCGGTTGTAATTGGAAGCCGACATTCAATTAAGATACTAACAATTAATAAGTCCGATGGCCTTCCAATGACATTTCCGTTCCAGTGGAGATAAAGTGTACCGTTTTTGTCTTCAAATTATACGTATTGGTTTCTTAGAAAAGTACTCTTTGAACCTTTATTTAATTAATTTTATCGTTGTGTAAAATCCTTTGTATGACATTAAGGTCACATATATCCTAATAATATTATATGTTTTATGTTTAAGCCGGCGTCCATACAAGTTATTAGTGCTCACCTAAATTAGTGTCACGGTAAAACATAGCGCAGCGGATTTATAGCCGACATTCTTCACCACAATTTATACAACGATGCTAGATCATAAAATTTAATCGCATAATTTTTTCGTTCATAAAGTGTTGATCGTACCTTGAAATCAAACGACAATTCATAACAAGCTAAATAGCTTTAATTGTTAAAAATTAACATTCAAATTAGGGAAGTGCTGTTAGTGGAATTGAAACGAGTTTCACTCATAAATCGTCTGGAGAGGGTGGCGAGAGCTCGCCGCTTTATTGGCTCCACGTCGACATCGCGCTAATAAATGAAGCAGAAAACTTCTACCAGTGTTATGTAGTGCGCCGTTTGAGCGGAAGACATCACCGCATTCAACCGAAAACTACGTCTATCTGAAGCGGTGTAGAGGTGAAGTTTGGATGGGACAATTTTTATAGCCTTCTCAAATACAGCCATCCCTGTTGCTCTAACGGGAAGCGAGGGAGATGAGGCGAGCGCATTATGGGTTATGAAACTCGGTCGCTTCATGTTACCCCAACGAAGAAAATGAAATTATGACCGTAGCGCGTGCAAAGAAAGCGCATGACGAGTCCAATTCAACGTAGCGTCGACGAAACGGTATAGTTTGTTCGAAATGTTGCCACTAGCTGCCTGCAGCAAAACAAATTATAAACTCCCCCCCCCCCCTCGCTCTGCTCTCAGAGTGCTTACGTAATCTCTGTGACGTTGCCTATAATATAGGAACACTGAAACAACGACCCTCGTGCATTTTTGAGCTGCTCATTAAAAATAAATAAAGATCTCCACGACAAACTAAAAACCTTTTTTAGAATGCATAGACGAATAAGTTTCAAATATGATGTAGGATGTTCTTGAACACGTTGAATGTTTAAAAAATATCCATAAAAATAAGTGGTATTGAATATAAACCTCCTTATTTGAAAGTCGTTAGTACTAGAGGTGTATGTTATATACTGTATTACATACTAGAAAGTATGGCCATTCTCCGTAAGACAGTCTAATACAATTATTACGGTGATTAAATTGAAAGCACGCTTTGATGTCTGTGGTCAGAAGCATAGCTGAGATAACTAATACAATTTGTATTAATTACAACATATCTTATTTATCAATAAATTATTTTATAATATAGAGCTCATTGCTATTCCTATTATAAAATAAACGTATATTATGTGTTTTGTTTTAGATGCACTTTTTGCTGCATCTTTTCCTTTTTATATGAAATCCACACTGTGCTTTAATTAATTAATATTTTTAGTGTACAACCTCCTTCGTGTGTTCTCCTTTTAACGTGACATTGGCCGAAATGGTTTGAGTTCAACTGGCACTCTTTTGGTAGATTCATTGAAAGATTTTTGCAATAGAAAGAACGATTATTAGTAAACTTTGGGATTTGGAGATGAGTTAATATAATGATTCTAATACCTTCTATAATTAAACATTATACCTTCATTATTTACGATGGAAACGTATTAAATATTTAATTTTTTAAAAAACAAAAAAAAATGAATTCTTTTTAAACTTAACATGTTTTATGATGTAATCACATGACTATGATTATAGAAATAAATCTCCCACGGAGATTTTTTTTATCTTTACGCGTTTTTCCACATAGCAGGGTGTAGCCGGAGAGAACCTACTGTCAAGTCACTCAGTTCACAACTTTTCGCACTTTGTCCTAGGTATCAGAGCAATACCAGCAATACTATCAATACTAATAATACCAGAGTGTGAATCGAACCCACCACTAACGCCACGCGCCACTGTGCCACGACGGCCTCAAATTTATGTCATACCTAACCTAACCTAACTGCAATGAAATGACATAATAAAATGTCTATATATTAGCGAAGTGAAGACCATGGTAACTTGTTACTAGATAATGTCAGTAAAAAAAAATATTTAATATCTCATATCAAACAAATTTACTATCGAATCTAGCACACGACATCGGTATACTTTATCGATACACTGAGGTTATTAAAGTAATAACCATTGAGAGAGGCACCATGGGAACAATAATTCGAATGGAACGCAATAACTGTTGACACAACTAGCGTCTTACTTGGAAATATATTTTGTTCATAGAAAGAAATGTAGAATATGTCGAAAAAAACCGAATTATGTTATCGATATTCTTTTTAAAAGAAGTTATTTGTTTTCAAATCAGTAAACCTACTAGTATATTTCAGTTTTATAGATATTATATATAAGGCCTATAATATTACATCAAAGTTCATATCCCTAATTCCCAAGATAGATAACACTACTATAATTTATAATACTATACAAGTATACAGTATTTAATTAAGTATAACGTAAAACTGTATTTATTACAGGCTGCCGTGTGCTAATCATAAGGCAAAAAGTTATCGCTTTTAAAAAGTTATATATTAATTAAATATAATAAATTGCAGCAAGTTGTCTACGGTAAGAAAGTATTGAAGGTTTGATTGATTTACGATTATATATTAAGTGAGGCTTATAACTTTTTAACATTATTCAATTTACAACCTACTTTCAGCTAAACGCAGATTATATTTATACATGTCCCTTTAAATTAACGTATAACTGTCTCATTACACTCAACGCCTCGACGAAGTAGTATTTTAAATTCTATATCATCAAAATGATATAAGCGACTGAGACAGTGTTATGTGACACAGATGTCAGAACGAGACAGAAAATGTAGTTGTGCAAGATAGGGTTACCAATTTTATAAATATTAAAGTGTTATTTCGTTCGTGAATATATTTTTTATGATTTATAAGTATGATACATCCTTAAAATTATAATATATAAATAAAATGTAAAAATTGCATGGAATATTTATTAAAATCTGTTTAAATTTTCATAAATTAAGTAATACGTTTGTATTTTTTTTACATCTTGAAGATAACAAAATTTTAAATATATATTTGTATAATTTATTATCATCCACAGATTAGCAATTTAAAATATTAAACACATTCATGTCTTCAGTTGTATCTGGTCACCCTATCACATGCCGTGTGGTGCGGTGTTAAGGTTAATAGCGCTATTTGTACGAGATGTTATCACTGCGACACTGGACTTAGCCTGTATATTGACTTTTTGTACCTTTTACACTTAACTAAATAAATGTGAGACGACGCTTAGCACTCATTTTTATGTACACAAGAAAAATATATACTAACCTTAGTATTTACGAGATGGTTTATTTTTACTGTTTGAGTAGATTTTAAATGCATTACTATTTAAGCCGGTTTAATCGCGTATATTTTGGAATTGAAAAACCTGACGAACACTATACAGTAGTCCATGGTTACACGTAATCTGTTTTAGTATATTATTTAGTTAGAAGAAATTATCTATTTTTTCATATTGTATACAAAAAATACAAATACAAAAAATGTCCGTATCTACATGAAATCCAACAAATAATAACCTTACTTTAATAGAAGCCAGCTGCTACCATATAATATTTTTTTTATTTCAAATAAGGAAGTGTTAAAATATCAACGCATATTAACCCTAATACGATATTCAAAATTTGCATAAATGCCTTAAAATTGTGATCAAAGTTTTCAACATTTTAAAGTGTTATTCACACGCATGAAAAACAATTGTAGTAGTTAAAAAATTTGAACCCGCGCCTCTTGGAAACCGCCCAAGCGCTTCGACCACTAAGCAATGCGTTCTACGTTCTGCGTATCCGGTTACGTCGTAATTATTATACACTTATTACAACTTATTTTTGTTCTTAGCATCTCTGTAAAGAGGTTTTTACAAATTTCTGCTGGACAAAAAATATTCTACAAACAATCGTTTGGCAAGAGAGAATGCTATTTATTCAATATTTTTTACATTTTAAATTGTTATTCACACACTTCCCGAAAATCCCGCTGCGTTCAAATATTTTTTATACGGTTTCTAAAATTGTTTTTTGTAATCAAAGTTGTTTTACATATTGACAATTAAATTACTTAAAAATATTTTATAATATTACTCGTAATCAGCGTGCTGCACAGCGGGGGCAGGATCTTGATAATTTTAATATGTTGAAATCGTTCTACAGAATACACTGTGTTTCAAGATTGAAGATAGAAATAGAGATTATAATTTTTGATGTTATCTTTTTTGTTAGCATGTGAACTTTTGCGTTTTATTTAATATTTCACAAATATATATAATTATTTATCTCTTGTTCTTCATTTATCCCAGCATTAGCCAGAGTCTGCTTAAATATATATAACTATAATTAATATTAATTGCTCAATTAAATAGAATTAATACTAAATGAGGTGTATAAAAAAGGGTCGTTAATGATAAAATTTATGGTAAATTTAAGATTTATTTAAAATTATGACAATTTGCATAATTAAAAGCGAGAGTATGAAAATACTAATTTAAAAAATGTACACATATTACATGTTAAAATGATACACGTGACATTTTTTTAAATTGAAAGTTATCGTTTTATAATTTTAAATTATTATACAGATTACAGAGTGCTAAAAATGTACTTTGCTCTTTGTTTCTTTAATATTACTTTAACTCATTATAAATTCTATAATGTACCATTATAATATATCTGTCTGAAAAATACAAATGTGTACGTCGTAGACGTCCACGTCTAAAATATTTCCAAAAATTTTCACGCTTTACGGCCGTCCCGTACAACAGGGTAGGCAGAGAGAAACTAGTGTCGTCACAATCCATTCTCCGTCATAATCATTTACCCGAGTGGGGATCGAATCCCACAAAAATCGCGTTTACAGTCAGACGCTGTACCGTTGCGCCACGATGGCCTCAATTTACTTGATATTAATATAAATTATTAGTATAAATTATTCTAGACATCATACTGACATTTACGAATGAATAATAGAACGATGAAACGTTTAATAAAGATGTTTAGAAATAAACGTTGAAAATAATTAATGTTTTTGAATATCTTTACAGTGAATCGTCCTTTACATTATTTATTTAAAGCGATATTATGTTTAAACAGCACGAATTTCTCGTTTTTTATATCCCTTCTTATTATTGAATCGTAGTATTTTAATTGTTTATATTTTGTATAGGTACATCTTTGTTTTATAATGTAAACATTTGCAATGAGGTTTTAGTACAAGAGTTTAAAGGAATGAAAATAAAAGCTTATAGCGCTTCTCTCACAATAAATAAAAAAGGCATTATTCGATCGAGCTTTTTAAAGCTCTACATTTTTCTTCGTAGCAAATTAAGAACGTCTGCATTTCTGAAGTGGATAAGTAGGGACAATAAAAACTTAAAAAGAAATTCTATCGGGATTTACTTTTGATATAAAGGTAAAAATTGCAAGTTGAAATGAAAGAAAGGAAATGCTTTGTTTTTAATCACGGAAGAATTGTAAGGTATTGTTTAATATTAATATCCCCTTGAACAAATTTTATGATCTCGAGAGAGTGTCTTTATCCGTCCACAATAAGAAGCTATGTTGTATTTAACAAATGTACCTGTCTGCCCTTTCGGTTTTCAATTGAACTTTTATGTATTTATTTCTTTCACCATTTTTCATTACTTTTTTTAAAGGCTTTGGATTTATTACGTTTACAATATTAAACGATAAATTATTAAACTACTGTACTTAGTTGAGGGCGTGTGTTACAATGTCCACTTGATAACGTTATATTAACACTGCCTGCTTTTATGTTTAGTTTGCATTAAACAGCATTCATTAATATAGCATAAAATATAATGAAACAAATATTTATTTTATATTCATATATTGCCATTACAAAGAAAACGCAGTGTTAGAAAGAAAAGAGAAGTCGTTTCGCTCTGTATTTCCAGTCTATTTGTATAAGAGAAATTTATTATTTCTTTGTACACAGTTCAATGCAGAGACAGTTACATTTTCGTCGGTCTATATAGAAACCAAATACATTTAGGCCATCGTGGCACTGTGGGACAGCGTCTGACTGTAATCGCCATTGATTGTCGGTTCGATTCCTACTCAGCAGAATGATCATAATTTATTTATTATAATTTCTCTGCTTTGTGAACGAGAAAGTTCCGCCACTCAACATGCAATGTTGACACTTAACTTCGGACGCAAAGTGGAGAATGGAGTTTCTTGACGATAGGCAGAGGGAACTCTCTGCCTATCGTCCATATACATTCATGTACATTTTAAATAAATACTAACTAAATATATCGCAACCTACGTACGTGGTGCGTTAAAATTACAAATTCTCTTTAAAATCACTTAAATCTTACATAAAAGGGGATGTTAACACCAGGAAAGCATAAGTGTGAAGGTGTGGTATTATAGGAAAACGTTGAGAAAGCTGTCAGTACATGCGGCCGGTGTAAGCGGGTCAAGTACATATACGTAGGGTTGCCACGCCATAAAACGTGTATAAACGACCGCTTTTCAAAATGCTTGTACGTTTTAATTGTAAGTATACTTGTATAAATGTTTTTTTTAAAACATTTATTTAAATTTTATATTTCATATACGTGAAATGGATGCAAACCTTTTGGCTTAATAAGGGCAATAGAATTTATAAATGTTTACTAGTAGACCTATTAACATGTACAATATTCGTTGCCTAAGCAACACGTATGTCACTTTATATAAAAGTACACATGGTAGTGTATATAATATTTCTTTTATTAATTTGATATATTTCGTAATGCCTTATTACAAAACATATAATACTTTGTAGTTTTTCTCCATACAAGCTGTAAGTATGTTAAATTATTATACTCTACGTCCACATATTTTTCGTATAAAGGAATACAAAGTTTTTCCATCATGTATATATATATAAAGATAATATTAATATAATTATAATGCCATTCCTATATAATTAAACAATTACAGTTTTTGGTCAGATATATAAATAATAGTCAACAAAATCAAATTAAACTTGTTTCAATATCAAATGGAACTAATTAGTATTAAAGTGTAGTGTACGAATCAATTTTGTTTGGCATTTACGTGGAAACGTATTTCATTTATGATAATAATAACGCATTTGTGGTCGCTGTATTGAATATAATAAATTATAAAAGCAATTTTACTGGCAAATTGTTTTACTCAAGCGTTAATTCCGTTTTTAATGAAATATGTTTAGTTTATAAATTCCGAACAATTTATTCGTTTATCATATAGATTTACGCATCGAATATAATAATTATTTTTGAAACATCATTCAATCTAAACAAATAATATTTCTATAAAACGTGACGGAGTTTAAACAAAGGCTCATCTCGCTGTGATTAAATGACAAATAACGAACAGGCCTCGCCGAAAGCCCGAGGGCACTTAGAACCTGTGTAAGTATTATTAAGCCGTTTGTAATAAAGCAAGTAGGTATTTGCATGAGAACGACACGAGATTTGCATATGTAAATTACTTTCCGTCTTTATTTGGGCCGACGAGTTAAACTCTGCGTCCTTATGCAAATCGAGACCCGTCGATGGCTGAATCTTCCACATTAAAACGTATTTGGAAATATAAATCGATGCCCGATCGAATCTTTAATTATACAAATTACAACATTTATAACAGAATAGCAAAAAGTCAAATCTAAAACGATTACACTCGTCCGTGAAGCGTCGCAATACCAGAAACGTCTAGTCTTTAGACGAGAACGGAATAAACAATAACGATGCCGTTCATTTTGTGCAGCAAACAAAAACAATAAAACAAAGAGGGCGAAAAAACGACACCATGCACGCAAGCCGAGCTCTCGTCTCGAAAAATGGCAGCTTCCACACGCGACGCGGTCGAGCCTAGGGAGCATAAAGGCACATGCAGGGATAAAAAAACAGGCGAATGCACACGAGCTGAACGTAGCTTAGCCCCGTACTTGGCGAGGCATTCGTGCGTGATCCCGAGCGACTTGTGTACCCCGAACGCTACATACATACCGCACTCATTACCAATACTTGTGTTGCGGTATCCATTACGCGGCGGAAAAAGCGCGCGGACCAACGGTGTGTGTAATTGATTAACAGTTTGCGAACCCGTCGACCGGAGAGCCGACAACCCTCGTTGCGCAGTTTAAAATCTTAATAAATACATGTCATTCCGTCGCCGGCGAACTGAGACGAGCGCTGCTCAATTAAAATTTATGTATCGCCGTTGCAGCTTTTTGTGTGATAACATTTGCATTGAATTATATTAATAACACATCTTTATACACTAAAAGGTCATATAATAATTATATTTATAAAGTATACCAAATATAGCATTTAAATGTAGTTATAAACCAGGAATGTGTTATGAAAAAAAAAAATAGATTAAGAAATCTTTTAATAATTTTGCCTTCACTAATAAAACATTTAAAAAACACCTTTTCATCAGTATTAATATTAGATGCCAGGAAGCCATCCGAGATCATTGTAAAGGTGGCAGGAAAAAGAATAATTTGTGACAATAAAATGGCGCGCATCGGCCCTCGCCTCCCGCCCGCATCAATAATTCATGATACACCGCGCCATTGAGAAAGTGCTTTGTGATCGCCATACTAATTATTTAAGCATTGGATCGCTAAAATATTTTATTAGAACGGACTGCATACATGACCACGCACTTCTACCACATTAACATCGCATTACCTTTGCAGGGGCGAGGTTAGAATGCACATTCTGTGATGATGTATTACTGCGGACGTTAGTTTGTATTGCTTTGAAACACTACAAAGCTATTTTACACTTATTGTAAATAAAAATAAACACACGTCAGTTTTCTTTGAAATAAATCATAACGAGAAACGCCTCCACATAAAATACAACAAACACAAAGGAGAAAATAACAATGGTTTGAGAAATGTTAACTTCCTCCTCTTCAAATAGCGAAATAATAATCAAAAAATATATTTACTTCTATAATAACAAACTAAAGGAAAATTAAATGTACTTATATTTATTACATTAATATGTATGATGATTTATATTAAAAATATATAAGATTATATATTCCTACACATAAAAACACATAAAGAATGTAGAATAGATAGCGCAAATATTTGTTTTTATAAGTGATATTATTTTAATATATTTATATATATCACAAACACAAAATGTATAATTTCATATTTCAATTCAGTTTATACGTTCCTAAAATATTTGTATTGAAAAGGTAGTACTTTCAGAGAGATGATCAATTTCAATAATAATTACAGCACGAAGCGTATTGTTGTTTCAACCATGCATCCATCCCTTTTGTTAAACGATACTTTAGAATATGCGTCGAACGAAAAATCAGTTTCGCAGAAAAATACAGTGCAAAATATATTCAGTAAGCACATTCATCCCTCGGGACGCGAAGTACCCGCCTGGATTAATTCGTGTAATTTAAACTCCAATATCAGGAGAATACAAAGCTGAGTAGGTATTCAGACAAAATGGCACCGCAGACGGGCAGTGTTTCATTATTATTATCCTTTTAACTTAAACAAAGGTCCTTATAGAATCTCGCAAGCGTAATAAACTTTTGTATATTTTCAATGTTCAACGAAATATGAGATTGTTTAGTAAAGAATAATTTTAAAAAAAAATTTTGCAAAATTAACATTTTACTAGAACAAATTTCAGTAGAGATTAATTAATCCATTTAACAAAATAGTATTTAAAAAGTTAATTGTTAATTAAGGAATTGCAATATCTATTTAAAACATAAATTTCAATCGTTGGATTGCAAACGTTTATAATAGTAACAAGAAAATTCTAAACTTGGGAGTAAGCCAATAATTTGAGTCCTCAGCTTGCAGAAACATGTGAAACTGATAACAAATTCACTGGGATATCTATACCTCCGCGTTTTCAACGAAAGTCTACACAGCGCGGGGGCGGGAGGGAGACAGTGCTCCACTCCTGGGGTGGAGTGAGTGAGAGGTAAACATTTCATCGACTTCAGCTACAAGATGGCAGACGTTTGCGGTTGATAGTTTATAGTTATTGCGAGAGAGTGCGACGTGCGCTGTGCGGCTTTATCACATTGTTAGCGTTGTAACCCACGTCCAGGGGATTAAGCGAAGATCACTCGAGCCTCTCCAGCTTCCTGTAATAGCCTGTACACGACACCCGGTCAAGTTTGCTCGGCAATAATACAATTTATCACACTTTTAATAAACTTTCATCCAATAAACAGCTTTTAAAATAAATTTTCCTTTAACTTTCCAGATAAACATCAGTCAGGCAAAGGAAATTTCTTTGAATGACAGACATTTCGGTGTAATAATAAACTTTTAACAACATTTTAATTAAAAAGAGGGAGCTGGCTTAAATTTATTTTCTTACTGACTTCAAAGGACTAAATATACTGCTCAGAGATATAAATCACAGTTAGAAAGATGATATATCTTGGAGTCCTTAAGGTTATTACCGTTCCAAGCGATAGTAATATTGGCTCTATTTCAAGAGCGTAATTTATTTATGTCAATTTCGAAGTACCACATATAATGTAATGACAGAAAAGATAATTTGAGGTGTAAGTGTTGATTGAAACGTCTATTTGGGATTCAGGAAGACATTTTGCGACAGAATGGTTCGTAAAATGTGAATGAAGTGCTCTGTTGAGCCAATTTGATGAGAGCGGATGTGTGGGCTCACAAAGCAAAGGAAATACGCGGGTGTGGAGGCGATCGTAAATCGAAGGGTGCAAAGAATACGTAATGCTGATTTACGGACCCCTTCCAAACCCTTCTTAGGGACTGAATACGGTCAGGTAGGTTATTTTTTATATTATTATATGCATAGCAATATTACATAAAAAATGTTATATGTTTGTAAATATTACCTATCATTATTTATGCTTAAACGACTAAACACGTATAAAAGTATAGAAATCATAACAAACCATAATCTACTTTAGAAAATCTCATAATATATTTTTATATCGTATTACAAAACTGTACGTTCAATCCTTCGGGACGTATTGCTAACTCGAAAAATCGCCGTAACACGGACAAAGGAATTGCGAGCACGTGACTCGAAACCTGTAGCTACTCTTATTGTTACCATTTATCAATAACTTGTTCCTCCTTTGAAACCGCCAGTAAAAGAATAATATAAGGAATATTAGAAAGATAGAACGTTGGCTGACTAAGCTGGAAGGCATAACCATTAGGCAACTCTTGAAACGGGCAAAGAATTGTAGACACGTGAGCGGAAAGAAGAATAGTTCTTAAGCGGCAACGATTTATCTTTTCTATTATATTTGTTTTATGTCACAGTAAGGACAAAGATAGCTTACCATTTTATAAGTGAATCACATTTAACAATATATACCTAAGATGTAATATATAAATTTTCAAACAAGCAAATCGTAAAAAACATGTGATGATTGTTGTAAAAAACTTATCAATATGCAAAAATAATGAGTATTTTATTTTATAATACGAATATTTGCAATAATATCATTCCAATTTGACGTCCGCTCGTTCAAAGACAACAGATTATTCAACTTGACACCCGACAAAAATTGCTTTCCGTTAGAATTCTATTAAAACTTTTATTAATTTGGCAAAGAAAAGACAAAGTTCCAGCTAGAAACGGTTGAGACTTGGGAAAATTTTGCTAATATAATTTATAATGAAACAAAGCTTTGAGCTACGAATCTGATTAAAAACATCAAGTCTCATCGACGAGGGCAAAAACACATTGAAGATTGAAGAAATAGTTAAACAGCTTTTGTACAAAATACTGTTATAAAATGAATCAAGCCGTTAAATGACATAAAGCAAAAAATAGAATACATGTTTATTGTCCTGTACGTTGAGCGTTGCGGATGAGTTTTTGTGAACACTTAATGGTGGGTAATATAAAGGAATGCTTATACATCCACTAACTGCATGAAACTTTTCAAAGAGTAAAATTATACGTGCTTGAAAAGCAAATGAAAGGCACTCATTACGTACATTACCGTAGTACTTGTAGGTTACACACATAGTTCATGGTAATCAAAAATAGAGCGAGCCATTAATTACGGCTAGATGATTAGTCAGAAGTAGAGCCAGTAATTAGTGGCACATTTGCACGCCGCCAGCCACGGGCCGAACCGCATTCATTATATAATTAAAACATTATATTCTTAGTAATTACGTAAAAAGTTGAACGACTTATATATGTTTTTATTTTAACCATACATATAATATGTAATTAATATTTCAAAGTCTAAACTCGTAGTTAAAATATTGGCTTCACTTAGCATTGTATAAGGGCTTATTACTGCGGCACGCATATGTCATTATCACGTCTTGTATGTGCCTAAGCAGTCACGACGTTGAGTTTACTATAATATTATCGCAGATGAACGATTATTTTAACATTATTCTCCCGTATTTAGTCCATAAGTTTTGTAACGAAATAATAATAAAGACTCCAAAAATGATTAGAACAGACAATAAAGTGGACAAAGTTATTTTTTATTCTCATACCAATAAAAAGTAATCGTCATCGTTAGATAACAGTCATTGAAAACAAACAGTAGCGGGCAAAGTGAATTACATCATGCCATCTGTGTTGCAACTCGGAGCGAACGGTTGCTGGCAAATTGCCGTATTAAAATTTTAAACCGGTATTATAAACGCTCTTGCTTTGTGAACATTGTAGTTTTACTACGGGCTTCATAAAACGTTGTACTTTTCTATCATATGTCCCCTTTAAAATTTAACACTTTGTTTAATAGCACTAGAATGGTATGTTTATTATAAATTTATGTGAACACTTGTAACATCAAAATATGTTAAAAGGATACTTTTATTTTACATATAGTTTTATATAATAGACATTGTATGAAATCTAAAACCGTTTCCATAGCCGTATTAAACTGATATATCATTTCTTCAGATGCAGAAGTTAGAACAGTTTACTCAACAATAGCAAAGAAAAAGTAATTTGTGAGTAAAATATTCTACAGTGGAATAATGCTGATTTATATAATAATCCGTCATCGGTCTGGGAGAATATAAATGAAAGTAATTACGTTAAAGAGGCCGTGGCATTCGGGTCTCTGATCTGCAGATAAATTCTATATACGAGATTTTATCTCTAAAATAATACCAATTGTCGTTAGTAATGATTTAATTTAATACAATTTGACGTATTTGTTAACAGCTTTTAATTTTATAGCATTGTCATAAAATTTTATTGTAAAAAATTAACACAACGGCAGATTTCATGTTTTATATGATATAGAAACGAAAAGGAAAACTAAAATGGATGATAAACTTGTTCTTTCTGGCATTAATACTGGCAGCCTTAGCCAGGCTTTACTTTCCCACTTAACCTCCACTTCGCACGATCTTTAACATATCCTACTTCACGGCATCCAGCTATAGCGATAGTGATAGCGATATCACCGGGAGGATCCGGGAGGTCTAACTCCAGGGACAGATATATCTTCCGACATAGTTAGTTCCTAGGCCGTCGCTCAACGTGCGACTCGCACCTCGAATAAATGTGTTACTTCTGTGGTCAGCATAAAGTTACATAAACTAAATTGTTTTGTGACTTTTAAGCTCAGTGCTTTTAGGTGCAGCATTTTTATTCTTTTATTTTTGAACATAATCTGGGCGTAATCTAGTTTCAGGTGATATTTAATTTATATTTGTTTTCCTAGAGCTCATTGGGTCAAATCAATTTTACTGTTCACTCTTAAATCAGAAGAGAAGGACGCTTAATATTCCCACAACTGCAAGACGGCAGTTACTGTCACGAGCGGGTAATCAGAGAGTGGTTAGCGTCCCGCGATCTCTTAGCAATTTCCTACTGCCATCAATAGGGTAGTACGCCTGAATAAACTCTAAAGCAAACAAAATAAAGACGATAATACTGTAAAACAAACAATTCACGATATAGTAGGTCTTATCTTAAAAATTAAAGATTTTATTGCAATATAGCCTTTATTTCTTAAGAAGTATGGTCGTATGTTTGAGGTTGGTTCACAAATGGCCTTCCCGGCGGGTTCGCCACCGCTTTTTACCCGTGTATAAACGCTTGCACACATCCTGTTCCATTGTTATTGGCTAGCCTTTTATAGTTGTTTTCTTTTAACAGACAAACATTATTCGCATGTATTTGGAAAATAAAATCACAATAGTATACATAAGTGAGTCTATATGCAAGTTAATGAGTAGAATCATTAAATATTAATAGTCTATTATATCTTATAAAGTCATAAACTTTATCTACTTCCATCGACTTAACCGAGCTAACAATACACCGGTGCATGTCTAATAATAGTATAAATCTGTTAATAAAAAGATTAAGCAAGCAATTAAATGATACATACGTAATATATACTTATATGGCGGCATGTATTAATAACTTGACGAAATTATGAATTTACGTAAATAGGCTCGAATTTAGAAATTATTCAGGGTTATTTTACGTGTGCTTATCACGTTGCGGCACCAGCTGCCAAAAATGACGACCTCATGTCTGAAATACTCAGCGCCATTTTAGATATTACGGGCAATGTATTATTTAGCAAATATCTGAATGCATCAAAATTTATTTTAAATATATAGTTTGCACACCTCAAATAGAATTCAAATAGTTAAGTTTTATTATACTTGGCCGGGAACTGTGACAAAAATATTAAATGTTATATGTTTAAGAATATGAACTTTCTTTATATTTTCATTGTCGTTAAACTTATCATCACATCTTTATAACACCCATCAAAAATATTACCGCAATTTATAACACTGTAAACAAAATAGCTACTCCACAAAGAATTGTATATGAATATGAATAATCCATGAATAATACAAGTATTATCTTAAATAATGTTCAGCAAACTATTCGAGAAAATAATGTGATCAAATATATTGCGTGCGATAAATCACGATTTGCGGCGGTGTATTAATATTAATTTTTATGAATGAAGCCCAAGTTATTAGAATAATATTATGAGATTTATGGTCGAAAGAGGAGATAATTCATTCGCCGGCAGCATCACTTGAACCCACCCGGCCGGGCAATAAATAGAGCGTCATTAGAGAAATAGGTACTACGACGTGTCGCCGTGCCGAGTTCTATATATCGTAGAAACAATAAAATGTTCGGCAGTAAAGCTAAAACGTGACTTTATCTACGTTGGAATGAATCAATCAGCCATCAACGGGCTACTTTTAGTTTATGGTTCCACATTTCTAGGCTGAGTTTTAAATCGGTTCAACTTTGTTTTCTTTAAGCAATTAAGCATACTAAAAAGAAACACTTTTGAACGGATTCACTTCTCCAATTCATTGATCTTTGACAATCAAATTCATATTGGTATATTTATTTTATATGAATAAAAAAAATACCTTAATCGAATATATTGATAGCTAGCTACTTGTAACGACGTGTTAAGGTCACTCATTCATGATAACATTTACTTGATCATACAAAAATAGCAACCATAAATGATATTTCACGATACGATATAACGATAAGATAACTAAGTATTGACTAGAAATATAGTCTAACATAGATTTCTAAGTAATTCAATTATATATAAATTGTAATGGAATCATTCGGGATAAGACACCTCTTAATTTCATCTTTTACTAAATACAAGCAATAAATAGAACTACGATAAAAATTTACTTAAGTAAGTAAGTTAAAAATAATAAAAAATACATAAAACATATCAATTGCCGCACTTTCCAAAGAATCTGATAGTTTTAATTTCATCTATAAAAAGTTGGCAACTGTATGATAGAAAGTTCAACCCAGTGCATAAATTGGAGAGACGTATTGTATGAAATGAAACGTTCATCAACCGAAATAAGTATCACGTGTAAGTTCTCATTGCAATTTATCAATTTGAGTACAATATTTCTTATTGTGTGCTTCATTCGGCGCACAATATTTCAATACATTTATATATTAAATTCAATAGCGTATAATACTGCGGTGTTAGTCTCACGCATCAACGACTTCACGAACAAAGGCTTGTTCTCGTTCACGCATTGTAATGCTAACATATGGAGAGGAGAAAAACTTTATTGGATTTAATAGGAACCGTATAAGCATTACCGCTTGTTTAATCAATTTATTTAGCCTTTTAAATATTACAATACGCGTTATAAATATACAAATAAAAACGTTGTACATTCCCAACATATTTTGTGTCTTGAGACATTCTAAGTAATTAAAGATATTGAATGTTTATTTTGATTAAAGGTAGTATTTTAAAATGAAAGTGTTATAAAAATAGACTTTAGCAACATACTTAGCAAAGTTATTATCACATGCAACGAAGTAATGTTTACTGTTTGCTACTAGCAACGCAAACATGTCGACACTGAGAGGAAAGTGAACGAGGCGAAACGGTCGCGCTAGACCGCCTAATGCCCGACATTATTGATATAGAGGTCATTAAGGAAAAACGCGGCACTCGACTATAAAACCTGTAATAAAGTTCACACATGTCGTCTGACCGCAAAGAGAACAAAATTCTCACCCGCTCGCTCGCTTCGTTCTTACCTGCAAAAGATAAAAATATACTGTTATTGCTTTAGTTTAGTGCTAAACAAAAACCTTTAGAATCGTGTGTATTATAATTAGAAATAAGAATATTTATAACAAATGCGTATTAAATCTACACGTAATCTCCTTTAAACTATAAAGTGTAACATAAAATATGAGCTATCGAAAAACAATAAACACATCAGGTCAGATTAAAAGCAATATTCAATCTATATCTTTCAAGTCACGTTAGAGGTGGATCAAATAACCGATGCTGACACGAGCACGCGATTCAGTCGAGATTTATTTGGACACAGTGAATTGAACTGAAAACTGACGCGACTAAAATCGATTTTATTGTATTCGAAGTGAACCTGGCTCTGTACTCGTGTATTCGACCGTGAACAATCTAAAATGTAGAGTGCGCTATAGTAGATAGGGGCTCCCATTCGCGTGGCATCGGTGCAGTTCCAATATAAAACTTTCGTGATTCGACTTTCTGATTACTCGTCAATTTCGTTTGAAAATCAAACTACAATTCAGAAGTATTGAACGCAGTTACAGAATGAGCGCTGGCATATGTCAGTTATAACAACTAGAACTCTGCCATAGAATGTTCTTTGCAATGTATACGTAACGTTTTACAAAGATAAGTCCTTTACGACTAGCTATAAACGTGTTTATTGGTAATTGGAACATATTTTTCTTAATCTGAATATCTGCGAGCCGTAGCGATAACGTGTTATATTAAAGATGCAAATATAATGTGGTATAAAACTGTAGAGATTAATTTATATGATACGTATCGTCTTTATAATACATTACAAAACATTGATGGTTGAATTTATAATAAGTTTCAATTTACATTAATTTATTATTATGTGACCAATTTAGGTTAACATTATTAGTATGGCTTAAACTTATGGGTTATGTAATAAGTTATATTGTGAATTTATAATATAAAAATTAGCAGTCGAATAAAACTAAACAATTTAAATCAAAACCTTTTAGAAATCAAAAGAGCGAGCTATGTGTCCGTGAAATAGGCAATCTCTCATACTGTCAATGCTGGCTCTATTTATTCGATTTATACCTACATCGAAAATTTACTGGCAAAAATGTAATGGCAAGAATGTTAGCAAAAAAACATTAAGCTCACAGCTTTCGTTCCATTGCATAATTAATTATTGGGGTTACTTTTCTCAATATGAAAGAGACTAAAAATAAACCTTAATGCGAAATCCCGTCACGAAAGGTTCATGGATAATGCGGGCTCAAAGCTCTGAAAATAAAACGCTCGCCGACAAATGGACCATCGTTTGTGCACTCCTTTTGTCACCATTCCCCCAACCACTCGCAAATGTCTTTATGAGTGCCAATAATTCACACGATGGGACAATTCAAAGGCAGAACAAAAACTTTCATAAAACACTCAAATGCGAAGGTACTGCTTCTTCATTCGAATATTAATTTATAATAGATGTCACCGGCCATTCAGTCCGTGTTTTCTTTTATTTAAGTTTTATGATCAACATTTACTGCTAACATGCTAATGTGTTTTTTATACTAATAGTTTTCATATTTTCTCTCTAGTAATATAGTTTAAATACTACTGCATAAAGTACTATATATGTCACTTGTCATTAAAACTCGTTCGAAACTCAGTCTTAGATAAAAAGTACAATTTAAAACCTTGTAACAATTACTGTTGTCGATTTTATTTTACTACAAGCAGGTGGATCTATTACTAGCGGTAATTTGTTTAATAGAGCTAATTGAAGCCAGATTGTAATTAACAATTACGGTACACATACGTGGAAGCGAATGCTATTGTCAGTCGGTGGAAACAGTCTTGAAATTGACATTTCTTGATATTTGATTTACTATACTTATAAAGTAATTAGCCTAGTTTTTTTATATCTGTTGCCCATTATCTTAAAGACATATTCCTCCAATAGGGAATCAAACCCACACCGATTGCGGGTGCAGTTAAATGCTTCTTAGCTCAAATAATATAAAATGTAAGTAATAATGAAAATAAATAATTCCTCGGAACAGTGCATTCGAAACAATTGCCAGACCAACCAGCAGCAAGACCGTCGATTGATTCACTGTTTTATTTTAGTTGCTTTCTAATTTTACTCGCCAACTTTTCCGTAAGATATTTTTATTTTAAATTATGTTGTACGAATTATGACAGCTTGTAACATAAACATGTTTTTGTTGTGCATTTTTCTTTTGAAATATAATGTGAGAAACAAAATAGAAAATACAAATTCTCAAAGAAACGTGATATTTTATAAAATAAAAGTCATTTAAAATTTTTATTTATAGGCAAACTATATTTAATGTCACAAAGAATATATATTATCCAGAATGGAGACCTAGCCGAAAAAAAATTCCGTTTTCCAACTCAAGTAATCTAAAAACAGATAGCGCTCGATTTGCATTTTTTGTATGCAATGGTTCTCAACTGCAGCAATCAACTGTACTTTTATGTAATCTGTGCCTTATTTTAACTATATATTAAATAATAGTTTTAAAATTATACAATATATTAAGAATTTAAAAATTAAGAATTTAAGAATTAAGAATTTAAGCAAAATTGAATACTTAGAAATGAGTAACATAAAATGACTGAGACGCCACAGTGTGAAGCGTCTTACTGTATGGGCGATGATTATATGTAAATTATCTTCATTTATTTGGTGAAAAGAAAAAGCGCGGCGTTGAGTTCCGCTAATCAACACGCAATTTCTCGAATTCAGGCGGAAAGTGGAGAGCGGAGTGTCTTAACACTAGGTTATATCTTCCTTTACTATATGCTACACGGGGAACAGTGTAAAGTTAAAAAAAAAAAAGAGTAATTACAATTAGCTTTAAGCATCCAATGACTTTTGTATTTATTACTATAATTTAATAAGTACTATATTTTATATTCTAGTCAGTACATATCATAATGTATTTTCCTAATGACATGGTGGGGAAAGATTTGCTTAGTCACAATGAAATGAAGCAATCTATCTAGAAGTCGGTTTCGAAACTGCGGTACCAGGGTAGCATCAACAGAGAGGCAATCGAGTGAGACTGGCGGGCGGCGGTCGGCCAGCCAATTACTGTGGCGCGTCAACAATGATTTACGATATAATGGCCAGCTCGCCTACATTGCTTAAATGCTTCGCGACGGATGAAATCTGTTCAATTTAACAAGCGCATTGAAAGGATCGATTTCAAATGACATATTTTTTTTTATATGGGAGTCTGTAGCAAATACTTAAAATTGTATTATACATACTATTTAGTTTCGTTAAAACCATTACAAGATTAGATATTGGATTGTGTCAGTTCATTAGTTTAAGAGCTTTCAATAAAGTTAAAAAACCGTCCATTGGGTTTTATCGAGGTTTATTTCATTGTTTGATTCAGCATAAAAAAAAATGATCTATAATGTCTACTAAAAACGTTATAGTACAACTTTTTATAGAAACAGCTGTTGCTTTTTTTAAACATCACGATCTACGAATTCACCCATCTGTCGCGATGCTTTATAATTGCCAAATCGACGGCCATGTTGACGTGTTCCCCCGTGCACACGCATTTGCATGATAATAGCTCTTAAATAACTTGTTTGCATTCACACATTTTGATCTGTTAATTATTTTACATTAAGCGTTTAATATAAATATAAGTACGATTCGATTTATCAAAGAATGAGTATATTATTAAATAAATATAAAAACAGTCAAGCAATTGTGTCATATTTGGCAGGTACAGACATACAGGCAGCGGGATTTGTACCCGCGCCTCTTGAAAACCATTAAAGAGGCGCGGGTTCAAATCCTGCTGCGTTCAAATTTTTATACGTTTTCTAAATATGTCTTTTTCAATTTCCTTAGTGTGGGAATAACACTTTAACAAACGTTAGTAAAATATATATTAATATCATTAACAATAGCACTCGACTTGTCACTTATTTATAAAACTATTTCTCGCAACAAGAAAAATCATTAATTAAAACGTTATTTTTCAATGGCGATGGCGTCGCATGGAATTATTATTGTCCATTTATAACTCAAACCTTTCTTATTACATGCTGTATTATGCGATAAAAAAAATTGGGCCTTTATAACATTTAAATTTATAAATCTATTTATATTCCATATATTAATAATGATTGTAATAAAAATAAATGGCGCAAGAACAAAATAATGTTACAGTCAAACAAATAAATATATCAAAAGTATTTTTTTACGTAATTAAAGAACCTATATAATAACTAGTACACATGAAATATCTTCGGTTTAGTGCAACAAAGTTGTTTTAAAGTTGAGCAATTATAACATTATATTTTTTTACATTTTTTAAAGTGTTATTGGCACACTTAGGAAATTGATAAAGACATTTAGAAAACGTATAAAAATTTGAACGCAGCGGGATTTGAATCCGCACCTCTTGAAAACCGTTCAAGCACTCTGACCACTAAGCGATACGTTCTACATTCAGCTGCGTCGAAATTCTTATACGCTTATTACAACTTATATTTCAAACGATAATCGGAATCATCGTCGTCGAGGGAACGACATTTTCATCTGTTTTCTAAATATGTATTTTTTAATTATAACATTATTAATATTAATTAATGTATCGAATGTGACTTTGTAAAAATAACTTCACGCTTGTTGCATAGCACACCAGTATTCACATTTCGCACGAATTCGTAATATTGGTTGCTGGGTGGCGGAACTCAACACTACGTTTCTCTTACCGGAGCAGAGAAATGAAAATGATTTAAATATTATAATATTCCACTGTGCCACGTGGCATTTAAGAATAATATGAAGTCACATACACAAAAGAAAATGTATTTATGGATTTCTACTTCAGTGTTATTTTTTAAGTTTTATAATTCTACTTCAGTTAGGTACCAGGTGTCAACGAGCCATATTTGATGGCTATCACTTTTTATCCTTAATAGGTGTTCCGCCTTTTAGCGCTGAGATAAATAATTAATTTTTTTGTTCACGAGTTTTACAAACAATGCTTTTTAATTAACAACGTTTTATTTTTTATGCAATCTTTTATTTAATGTTTTTCTTGTCTTCGATCTTACTAATGAGAAAACGGCGTATTTGGCGTAATTTGTGCCAAGAAAATTAAAAATAAGAATAAAATTGACATTCTTTTTCATAATATAAAAAAAAAACATATAGATGATACTTGCTCTTTATTATATTTACAAAATAAGTAATAAATATATTCCTAAATTGACTTTGAACGTAAACGTAAACGTAAGCGAAACTATATAAGAAAAAACAACGTACATAAATAACATAAACGTTTCGTTTCGAATAACAAATAAAATTATTTACTTGAAGAAATGTGTTTTATTTTATATTCGTTGGCAAAAATATCAAGTGCATTATTACTCGGAAACGTATGTCGTAACAAAGGCCGAGTGAAACCTTAAGTAAGCCATTATTATAATAAGTACTCCAGCTGTATAGTCATGTTAACAAGATCAACACACTTGACCGCGATTCCGCCACTGAGCCGTACGTGGCCGTAACTCTGCAGTTATACTTATATCTGCAACTAGACTTTACGCGCTTAATAATAAAGGCGATATTACAAAATGGTTATACATCAACATTTGAAACAGTTATTTTTTTTCTATATAATAGGTATTGTAAATGAAAATTGTATATCATCTACTCGTAAATATTGTTGAATATTTTGTTATTCAATTGATAATACTGTTCACGTCTCATTTAATTTATTGCTGATAATGGAAACGATATATGTATATTCACTTTTAGTAAAAGCTAAAATTATCTTGTCAAATAATGTACTGTATAAATTGTATTTTATAAGATTACTATCAATAAATAAAAGTTTTTTTTTTGTCAGTAAAATACGTGATCAAAATAGCGTGATATTTAATACAATTCTGTTTCGAAAAAATTCAAAATACATAAGAATACTAATAATAAAAAGTAATACGAATTAATTAAACACCTGTTTAACTTTTTATTTAAAGTAGCAGTACTCCTAACCGCAAAGTTTATTTATACGCGTATATCAAACAAGAATTTATATTGCATTGTCTCATTTTATCATAATAGCGTCGAGATCTCGAGTAATTTATCAATCTTGTTCTCTACTGTCAATAAAAAAGACAAAACCAATCAAGAGCGGGTTCGCCAATGCCAACTTGTACCGAGCGAGTTGGAGCATGCACTCGGTATTTTCATTAAAGAAGCCGTCTCATTATAGACGTGCTCGGGGTTCATGGGGCCCTGGTGGCAATTATCGCGGTACGAAACTTTATTCAATTCGTTGTCGCCCGTTGGCTGCGCCCGAGGAAATTATTCCCGCCGCAGATTCCGCTTCATTTGCAATCGGGCCGCTCTTCATTTTCCTGTTCGCCTGGCCTTGTACTATAGTTTCTACAACTACGATTCAAGCCTAGTCAGTCTCAGGAAAATCTATTTAGCTCCTTGAGCTTACCGACTTCAATTCAATTCAATTTTTTTTCTAATTTAACTGAAACTTTCAGTATAGAATAGAATTTATAGGCCTCTTGAAAACGTATAATAAAACTCTTAGTACTATATTTATATAAAAGATGTTCAAACAGAGAAATTCCTGCATAAACCATACGGGTATAACAATAACAATAAAATATAAGTTGCAGTCGAGTGTTAAACACATGGAAACTACAAAGTAAATAGGACGCAGAGAAGAATTTGAAATAATATGTTGCATTCCGACACGAGTCATACAAAATGAAAGAGTTTGGGAAAAATAAACTCGCATTTTACGTTGGAAAATGCAACGAGCAATGTTCTTTTGTTACCCAACGCTCTACGCTTCTCTTTGTTATTTTATATTTTAACTGCATGTGTGCTTGGATTCATCTGTTTCATTCTTTCAAAATCAACACACTCTTTTATTTTATCCTTTGTTTCACCGTGACTTTAGGAAAAGTTAAAAGATATTTTGCTATATATTCACCAAACCTGTAAGAGCAGCATCGTGATTCCTGAGCTTAAATCACACTAATCAAGAAGACATGTCTCAGATGGCTGCACGGGAAATTGAAACGCTGTTTGAGAATGCGTACACGTAATTAACACTATCTAGAGTATTAACATCTGCGGATTTAATTATATTTTAAAATCGTATGTTGTATCGCCGAGCCGATATATAAATAAGCAATTAAGTCGATTTGCCGGGACATGCACAGCGAGGCGTTTTATTTTAAACATTTATCAGATAACCCGTCACATTCGCGCTGCCCACAGATACAAATAAATGAGTGTATCCACTCACGAAATGAAGACGCGTTGCAAGATGGCGAGGACATTTAGAAAACGACCTATTACTTGACTTGATGTAACCTAGATACCAGCGTACTAATTACTTTGGTTTTTTTTCAAATACTTATATATCTTTTGGTGTCATTTGGATATTTCTTAAAAATGTTTAATGAGGGGATTCCCTCATTAAACATTTTTTTTGAGGTGGTAGTCATATAATATAACCTTAGAGTCATAAGAATATTAACCTCACGCTTAAAAGTACTATAAGAGCGCGATATAAAAAAAAAATTGAAAGTGACTCAGCGCGCTGTGGCCGGTAATACAGATTAAATAATAATTAGGAGGTGCTTATGGCCGTTGGCAGCGTTTCAGATGAATGGTTTTAGCCGCACATTACACTACGCAATTCATCACAAGAATCCAAATTGGTTTCGAGGCTCGCTACGCTCATAAATATCCCGACTTTGACGTAACCATAGTATTAAAGATTTCATAGTTTCTTTAATATTTGAATCATATTTACTATTAATCAGTATACTTTGTTTTAAGAAATATATTTTGAATTGAATTATTGATCTATTTCTGTCGTAATTAAATATAGTTCAAGAAATAATTATTTAAACGATAACATTTAAAATTAGTAAAGCGCAACAACAAATAATAAAATAAGCATCATTTTTAGTTCGCCTAAACATTAGAGAAACGACTAGAACCAAACAAATGATACACGATTCAATATGCCAAAAGATGTAAGTAATTCCAGTGTGCATAGATTTTACAATTTAAATATATTAAGCAACTTTGTTCAGCCTCTTTATTACCGTTATGAGAATGACAATAACTTTCAGTACGTTATATGTCGACAAACAAAATGAGTATAGGTATTTTATTTCCGTTCGCTGTACTTTTATTCGAGAATACGCCAGGATTATTTCCGCTTAAGCTTGTCAACGCAATAAATGGCAGTATAGACGTACACGACATATTGTGTGGTTGTAAATATAAAACGGCACCGGGTTCCCGGTCGTTTAGTTCGAACTATAACTTCGAAAATAGACGTGGACGGCTACGTAGGCGAAGCATCAAAATATTACGGTAAACACGCCGAATTAGCGGCAGATTAACGGCTTTTCAACGAAACAATGTTCCTGATAAATGTTAGCTTCGTTTTATTTATTACTCACATTTATTATGGAAGTCAAATTATATCTAGTTATATTATTATATCACAGTAAGTATAAATATATATTTTTGTGTAAATATAATTATATATTTATGAGAATATAGATTCTATCTTTCATAAGTATGTTGTAAGTTATTACATAAAAAAGGAATAAATTGTTGAAAACTAAGAATTTAATGTAAACCTAAAATTTTTTTCTTAAAATAAGAATTTAATGTAAACCTAATATTAGGCACAAAATATGCTTTTCATATGCGTGACAAAGACAATGCTTATCAATGTGAAATAATCTCTATAAAAAACTTGAGGACAATAAATGACGGATCGGTCAACAGATTGCCGTCTTATCTCGTGGCAATGTTGCGGCTTGAATATGCAGATGCTGAAATGTAGTGGATATTTTGTGTGGTCTCATTGACTTATTTGTGTGTGGCTAAATCACGACAAATTAGAAGATAAATACACAAAGCAAGTTTTAAATCCGCTGCCGTGTATCTCGAAAATACGTCGCTATGTTCAAACATTTACACACATCGCGTACGTATACTCGTACAGTAAAATATCAAGTAAATCCGGCCATTTTCCGTCCAATGTTCGTGGGGTTGATAAATAATATCGCACGCCACCTCGCACAGATAAAAGAAGTCATAAAACTTTTTATAAGATATCATTACGTGTCTGGAATGCAATTATTGAAATCAAAATGAAATTTACATTACAAAAGCAAGTAGGCGAGTTTATGAATAATTCATATGGCGATATGATATTTAATGTTTGCCGTAGAATATTGCAATGATTTTTTTTATTGGTTGGATTAATAAATTGTATTTGTGGTTTTTATATAAAACTATTTTATTAATATTTATTGATAAATTTGCAAGCGTTTCGTTCCACTGATTAGTACTTACCTAACTAAGTCGGTCTAACCCTATTCAGAGTCAGTTCGTATATCAAGTTTGTAAGCGGCGAGCGAGTTTTGTGGCATACCGAGCAACGAGCCGAGAATCTGTGTTCTCTTGTACCAGGGGAATAGAGCACAGCCCCGAAAGTGCCCGTAATATGAACAGTATACATACTATGCGCCATACAGCCGCTCACAATCGATACGGGGGGCCGCCACCCCGAGCACGAGGGGATGAATTTAAATTATTCACAGCGGGTATAACTGCGTGCCGCCGTCTTTAACAAACAAATTACGTATGCGCGCCTAATAACGCGATACACCCGGCTTTAGACCCGAGATGCCAAGCTTTCAATTATAACTTAGGATAAATGATGCGGGTCCGACTCGTTCTGATCTCCACTGATATAATGGGCTTGCCGTGTCCTAATTTTGCTAATTACGACAGAACATCGGTTCACATTATGGTAATGAATAATTATTATTGTTTATGTATCTATTTTCATAAATTATTCCACTTCCTAATTATGTACGTTTAAACAATACTCAAATAGATTTTCCACAGTGATTTTATAGACAGGTTTATGAGACAATGTTGATTATCTTTTTCTACTAGGTATTAATCCCGGTGACTGTTGCCAGGGTCTGCCATGCTATGTCTGCTATATTAAATAGAACATGACAGCAAAATAAATGTAAAAATGAACGGACAATAATATAAATTAAGTGTTGTATACACTGAAATATTTGTCATTCAGTATGGACATTGAGACCGTATCTTATGCTCACTATTACATCTTTTTTTTATTACATTTATCAACTTTACTTACAACTAGTCAAATTTTATGGCTACATAAATAGTTCCTATGATTTTTATAAAGAGTTCGGTGTTTTAATGTAAAAAAAATCCTGTTACATTCGTAGTAATCGCTGGAAATAAACAAACGACGAATATTATTTTAATTTTAAGGTTACAATACATTTATTATTATAAATATTTTTTACAGATTATTATAAATTTACACAGATACTAGAGAAAACTTGAAAGAAAGTAACATATTGCGCAACACTTAAGCGTCGTAGCAACGATGTCCTTTCATCTGCTTTACACGTCGACACAAAGTAAGAAAAGTAGGGAGAGCATAACGTCAAAGAGATTGAATATTGATTGTCGAGTCGACAGCAATCTGAGCACATCGAGGGGGGCAAGCCGGGAGCGCGGCGATAGAGGAGCGAGGGGCCTTCCGACCGGCCGTGACAATTTATGTTATTGCCACGGAGCTGGCTGTCGCCGATACGGGACCCTCTCATGTAATTGTTAGTTGGACCGCAGGATATTGGGGAATTAAACGAGAGCGGTGATTGATTAAGCGGCGATAACGATTATGGTCGTGGATATTGCCAACGATGAAAAATTGGAGGGGTGATAGTACTTCCACTGTGTAATTAAATGCGGTAAAAGCGATTTATAAACAATCCCATTGGCGTTAACGGGAGTGAATTAAAAGTGCGGTAATCTCCCGCCTCGAACAGAAATAAAAACACGAGGCGCATACGAGGCGAGCGCTCGTACGCCAACAGATTAAGCCGCAAAATCAACAAATAAATTTTAATCCAACCGAACAGCATTCTTGCATTTCCGGCGGCAAAAACTCGTGCAGTTCAACACATGGGCGAGAAAAAACGTAAAGTATTATCTTAAGTCGAACCCAACAGAACCCATTAGTAAACTACACGGGCACAAAAGAGGCAAAATAGAGCTTTACAAAAAAAGGTAACGAAAAACCAGCTTTTGAACCCCGGCCCCAGCACTTGATCTGTGAACGTTTTATTAGTTCGTAGTCTAGTCGACAAAATGCTCAATATTATTTTTATCGTTATAACTTTTTAGTAAACATTTAAATTTCCCTACTGAATTGAGTAAACCGATCATGATTCGATTTGTTGACGCGGGTATATATTCTATCTCTAATCTTTCAATAAAATCAGCTTCATATCTGTTGTGTCCATATAATAATCATACAAAAAAAATTAAAGTCGTATTCTAAAAAAATCGTTAGCCCCGAACTCGAAAACTAATTTGCTCATTCGACGCCAAAGCCAAACTTCTGAAAGCCTTAACCAGTAATAACATTTGTGTTAATATATTTGGTGAACGTTTACCGCGACAAATCTGCTCCTGGCAAAACTTTCCGCTCGAACAAAGAGACGGCCAGGTATAAGCCAGCTGCGGATTATAGCTTCCACCAACAAAACCACGAACTCGTCGTACAACTCGGTTGACCGTTTATAAGCTGGCTTAACACGCATGTTAACCCAGTCGACAGATCCGTATATCGTACTATTTTAATGGGTTAAGACTTTAGAATTTATCGTCTGGAGTCCAATAAAACGTGCTACACGACAACAGTCTTTAAATGCATAATTTTAAATGACATTTAAATTGTTCAGTAGCCAGCTTAAACGATTTAATAGATCTTTATAAAAGCAAAATATCAGCTGACAAGTAACTGTAAACGAATATCGATTTACCTCGACCAGCATTAAAGAAATTACTTATCTAACAGCCGACGCAATTTATTTCAAATCAATTAACCGTGTGGTGCTGAATTTATTATCATTTCAATTGTTCATGGCATAATCAACGAGTAGCTAACAAACCGCGGAGGTATAATACGAAGCGGAAATAATAATGGCATTTGTTAGAGCGCAGGCTGTCGACGCCGCGGGCTTTGGCCGGCCTTACATCCTAATTACGCCAATAATAATTACGCTTACAGTAGTCGAGTCGACAGCTGCCGTCTGTTACTATCTCCTTATGCCTTCTGTTTCCCTTCTTAAAAGCTTTACACTGACATTATAATAAACGATTTAAAAAGTCATTGATGAGAGTATATAATCAATCATCAATTTCCATAAAATAAATATAAATAATTCACATACTTAATAGACTGATAAAGGTCAAAATCGATTAGATATAATCGATAGCGTTAAAAAAATGTAAATTAATATATTCGGTACAGCCTTCTATTTAGTGACGAGTGAAGGAACAAATATAATTATCGTGTATCATTAACAGTAATAAGTGTAGCGATTCGTTCCGCAAGCTCTATCTGCGGGGCCATAACCTGTCCCGCGAGGCGATTTATTTTATCACATCAATCAATTACATCGAGAATTCGATATTAAAATTTTAATTCGCAACAGAGATCGCTGGCTTTTGGTCGAGGCAATAGCGTTTTTGTGAAATGAATGATGATACGCCCGAGGCAGGTAACGCGATACGTCCGCTGTGGGATATAAATAAAGTCGTTGATGCGAAAAATTCGTCAGAATTTATCACTCACGTCGGTGTTTGCTCTCGCAAATTGCATTCCATGTGTACAACACGTACTAATAATACATTAAAACGCATAATGCGTATTGAACCAATAACTGATCAAAACTGAAGTCCAAGTAAAATGTTATGAAAATATATTCAACGGTCTAAATATATTAATTAGATTCACATAAGCCACAAACAGTACAGTGTGAACACTGATCTAGTGATAATCAGTATGTAAATTTATTCAAAGCGATCAGTATAATCGAGCAAGGCAGTGATATTAACCTCATTTAAGACGAACGTATGTTAAACACTATGCCTCTCTCGTCATTTCAATACGTAAATTATTAATTTGTATGTACAAAAAGTGCGGCATCGGTCTCAATCAACTGTAATATATAAACGAAATCATCATGATTATTTATCGACAGAATCACAATTCTACTTTGATAAATGTCAGAATATAATCGATTCTCGCACAAAGTAGTTAGATATCTTCATAAAATATATTTTAATAGTAGAATAAACTTCTTTGAAATAAGATACAATTTATTGGATGGCGACTGCAACAGTGCGGTTGAGAAAACTTTAACGTTGACCGTAGCGAGGGTCTATCTAAGCCGCAATAAAAGCGTCCTCTGCCATTAAATTTGTGAATTCTCTAGCATGTACAAACGCTTTCATATAAACATTATGAACTTAATAACCGTGTCACGTGCTAAAATGTATGACGTAACGTTTTGTGTAATTTAAAAGAAACAGAAAAATATATTTTTTACTATAAATGAAACACTACGTCCGTTCTTTGTATTGTAAAAATCAAAAGTATTTAGTTTACAATCACTCTTCACATTTGAATACAGTTTTTATATTTAATTGACTATCCGTTCCTCTAAATGGAGTTACTGACACTAGGCATTAAAGATGTCCATGAAAAGGGTGTCACCCCTCGCGTCACCTCTTTTGTTAGCACTCATAATAATTGTATAAAGTATGCGTTGGGAAAAGGTGTATTGTTTAAACAGCGGTGAAAAATAAATGTTTTGCACGAAACATCAAATGGTTTTGTAGACACGTGAGATTTGATATCGTAACTTTTTGTAACTGTTGTTGACAGTTACTACGATTACAAAGACATTGACACAAATAGATATGAGAACAAGTATAGCACAATGTCACAGTCAAAGACCAAGTAGACGAAAGTAATATGAAATTGGTACCGTCTTTAATTATCACGCTTCCAAGTTTCCAAGCTAGAGGGCGAACGTTAAATTGATTCCGCAAGCACTTTAGAAATTTTTAGAACCCTCGACAGTGATTAATGAAAGGAATTTTGGAGACGTGTTCGCTCCCGTTCCCCTCGCGAATAATGCCAAGAAAAGCAAAGGGACTCTCCCTTTCTCCGGTATATACAACGGGAATGAAGCAATTTACTTATGTCATAAAGTATAGTGGTGGCATAAATATTTCATTGCCCAAGCGGTTGCTGAGTTTGTCGCGTAATTTGCTGTGCTTGAGCTATAAGTGTTGCACGTCGGGTCACAGAGTTAGTGCAACAACAGAACGTCACGTTTTGATTAATGATGTATGCATTACAAGATGCTTCTGTTAGCAGGTGCATGTTACCGCATAATAACATTACCTACCGCGACTTAATTTGTTACTCGCTTTACCATATTGCTTTTATAAAAATAAAGAAGATTGGAAGCTGTACATAATTTTTTTTGTGTTTCTCTATATTTTTACTTACAAAATTGCTTATCTAAATCTGAGTATTATTTATTCACATAGGCTATATTACAAGCACTTTCGAATTGTCGTTTAGCACAAAATCCCAGCATAAGCTACCACCGACTCGGACGGCAGTTCTGCTCAGAAGAGCCAGCAAAAAATTCAACAATTTTTCTTTTCGAACAAATTTTTATAACCCGTAATATCTAGAATTACAATATTTACCTAACATTCTTTTCAATTTATGAGGCGTGATTATTTTTAAAGTGTTCTACTGCACTGCTTTAGCTTCACTGTATATAACACTTTTCCCGCATAGAAGGTTAGGCAGAGAGAACCTAGTGTCTAGACACACCATTATCTGTTTTCCGTCCGAATTTGACGCAGTGCACAAATGTTGACGAAACATAACGCCACACAACGACGAAGAAATGAAAATAATTTAAATATAAGCGGTCACCAAAGCTGGATCGAACTCCACAGACACCAACACCAGATGTCACTATGGCCTCATTTTTAATTTTAATACTAGAATAGAGTGTATTATTACGAGTCAAATCTGACGTTGTAGTGTTTCAGATTAGCAAATAAACAGCACAGGCCACAATCGCATTAATTTGTAAAGAGAGGTAGGTACGGGGAGGGAGGAGTGATTTAATGAACCGCTGCGGTGGGCGACAGTGAGGATTACACCCCGCCGTTTGCACTCAATCAACCTCGCAAACACCCTGAGCCCGCCAATTAAATACATTCCGAAACAATCAGATACATGGCCGATAAGAGCAATTGGACAATTAGCGATTATTGTAATTGATAAATGACTGACAACATGAGGTGCTTTACGAGCCAGGCCTCACGCAAGTTCGCGCGTCATGGGGTTTAGATATGACTAAATGAGTATTGAGTATATAGAACTAAATTGTACCACATTAACTGTAAATTTAAATAAATTTAAAATTTAAATTTAAATTTAATATTTTATATGCGACTTTAATATAATCACTTTCAATATGTACCAAATTTCTTGAAGTGTAACCAAATATTTATTAATTGATTTAGCCACACTTAGAAAAGCCAAGCCTAAATATTATTGTCACATTAAAAGTCGATTTCGGCGCCTTAATAACAAGCCAACTCATAACGTGGAGGTCTTAGCTTGCAACAGGAATATTATTTAGATATTTTAATGCATTTGATGTTTTGTTTTATTTTAAAATATTTTAACCGGGTGTAGTAAGTAAATGACCACTTACCTTATTTTCTGTTTTTTGTTTTTTAGCCGGGGGTTGGGAATTAGGGTCCTGTCGTGAGTCATCTGACTCGGGCTTCGCCGGTTGAGGCGTACCGGGTGCGGACCCAGGCGCCGGCGTCGGCGAAGGGGCGACAGCGGCGGGCGCGGACGCCGCTAGGGGCTTCGCGTCCATGCGCGGCGCGGCAGGTCTAGATTCGGGTTTGGGCTGCGCGGGCGCCGCGTGGGGCGCGTGTGGCGCATGGGGCGCGTGCGTCGCGGCCGTCGGGAGCGCGGCTGGCGGCACAGGCGCGGGCGGGCCGGGTGCGTTCGGCGGCGGGGGTACCCTCGCCACGCCGTTGACGTCGTGCGGTGGATGCGGGTGGTGGTGCTTGTCTCGCGCCTTGTCGCGCCTGTGGCCGCCCGAGCCGCGCTTAGCGGCGGCGGGGGGCGCGGTGGCCGCAGTCGGCGCCTTGGGCTCGCCGTTCATTTCGTTCGATTTTACAATTTCGTGCTTTGCCTCGGAACTCTTGGTGCCGGGCTTGGTGCGCTTGATCTTCATCTTGAGCGCGGTGCGCTGCGCGTCTGGTTCGGCGCGCGCCGCCATGCCGCCCGCCTCGTCGGTCTTCTCTATGTCGGCATCGAGGTCTATGATGAGGTCGCCGATGCCGATGTCCCACTCGTTGTCATCGTACTCGAAGTTGGCGGGGTGCGCGTGGGGCGCGGGGCGAGCTCCGCCGGCCGGCGCGCCCTCCCTCATTGGCGCCGCCATGCGCGCCGGCTGCCCGCGCCCGCCCCCCGCAGCCCCGCACACGCACACACCATTGTAGCCCTGTTCAAAAAAAATAATTTGTTTAATATAATAAACAAACAATTTTGACATTCACTACAGTCCTACGATAGGGTATTTTATGTAAATTTAAATCTTAAACGAGTACAAAAGCTTAACGGTAAAATTTACATTAAAAAACATTAACTTCATGAGATTTTTTTATAATTTCTTTTATAACATTTTCATATCTTACGAAGTTATAACCAATTCAAAGTGGCAATAATCGTAAAAAAGTCATAAAACCTCACAGATAAGCTCGCTTTAACTCATAGCGAATAAACCATACTAGACCTAACGTACGCTAAGCAAAGCCGTATATTTATTGTTAGCAGTAAATAGGCTGGTCCAAGTATACTTTATCGATTATAAGCATACATATACCTAATGATTAATATTAGTGTGTATTTGCTATTTTCCTAAATTTGTAAAATGTGGAATAGTATCTAATTCATAAATATAATACTTTTGTAAAATATAAACGCAAATTCAATAAAAGGAAAGTACGACATTTAAAATAATGATAAATTAAACAAAATTGTAGAAGTTCAACAAAAGTTTTAAAAGGAAAAATAAATAATAGAGCGGTAGTGAAGTAGAAAAGAAATTTAAAAGCTTAGTAGCCAGCGTAGTAACAGTGCAACAGGGAGTTAAGATTACTTGGAGAATAGTTTATAGCGTCGCCAAAGCCGGCTTTACTGCGCCCTTTTGATAACTCCTCGTAACTTTTTTATTACTTGCGCGCCTTGTCTGCCTGGTACGCTCATAGACTTATCCAATCTATAATCCTACGTTTATTTAGTATCAGACAGACGTGATTTTTATAATGCAGCATTAAGCCGTTAAATTTTTTAAAAAAAATGTATCTTTTATTACGGTTCATTTATGTATAGGGCTATGTCATATATCATGTGACACTCAGACAATGACTCGACATTAATATTCTAGCATATATCCTCTTGAAATAGTAGTATAACGTTCATCTACAGATACATAAAATTTCACAGTATATACAGATTAAATAATAAATATTCAATGAAATGTCGGCAATAAGTATATTTTGTTATCGATATCCATACTCATAAATGAATAATATGATATGAAACAAAACATATAAAACACATTTTTGTTTGAGTTGAATTTGAGTGTAGATAAAAGTAATGAAATAAAAACAAAGGACTATCATTCAAACGAACAGGCCATTCTCACCAGGGGAAATATGTATATTAAATATATTTAAATTTCTTCGCTCTAGTGAACAAGACAAGTGCGGCGTTGAGTTCCGCCAATCAACACGTAATGTCTCGAAATCGGGCGGAAGGCGGAGGATGAAGTGTATTGACAATAGGTTATCTCTATCTCTTACTACCCTGCTATGCGTAAAAATCCGCGAAGATAAAAAAATAAAAAAAAGCTTATTTATAAATAAAATAAATAGATTTCTATTTATTGTATGGTACTTTAATAACATTTATTTGCATAAATGTAATAGTCTGTCATAAAATATATATTTTTGAACTTTATGTATCACTTTATCTAATGAAATGAAAGACCTAACTTATATTATGTAAATTATTTGATCGATTTGTTATTACAAATCTGTATATTGTAAATGACACAGATATTTTGCTGCAGCGGCTAAATCAACATATTCTTGTATTCGTGCCAAACTTTACGTCCATTTTTTGCATGTTTTTCAATTTAGTATTAATATTAGGTTTGTTAACTTTATCATTTATTAAATGTTATGCATTTAAATGAATTTAATGAAAAAAAAAATTGTGCATATTAATATGTTTTAATGACACTGCTAACTAACAAGATGTATTGTGTATGTACTGTAAAAATAAAAGTATGTTATATTCAAATATCACCACATCTAATGGTTAGCTTCTCCTTGCAACTATTGCAATTGCCTCTTAATAAATTAAAAAAAACATTACAGATAGTACAAACATTGTGGTTGAATATAAATTATACAGCTTACGCAGCTTCTATCGTATATATTTAAAACTAGTTGTGAACAAATATATATTTTCAAGTACGGTGTTTCTTTTCAAGTATATACGCAATTAAGTAATTAATCGAGTCGGGACGTGAGCGTACTAACAACCAGCCGACATAAACATGAAGTTCTTAGAACATGTCTCTCATTAAACAAGCTGTAATAAGTATGTAATAGCTTCCACATGTAAAACCGATTAAGATTATAAAATCAGTTAAGTTACTAATGGCCGGTTAATGTGAAAAGATAAAGCTATTAATACATAAGACTAATTAATTGTGTTGCTTTTAAATTGTTACGACAGTTATAATGAGTTAAATGTAAAATTCTGGTTATAAATTAGGCTTTGGATCAAGTTATTAAAAGGCTTGAGATAAAAGAGCCCACCAAAGAGCGGTGGGACAGCGTCTGACTGCAAACGTGAGTGATTGTGGGGTTCGATTCCCACTCGGTGGAACTCGGTGGAATCATAATTTAATTATTTTCATTTCTCCGCTCTGGTGAGTAAGACCAAGCGCTGCGTTAAGCTTCGCCACTCAACACGAAATATCGAATTCGGGCAGAAAGTAGAAAACGGATTGCCCTGATACTAGAATCTCTCTGAGTACTCTGCTATGCGGTGAAAGTAAAGCGGAAATGCGTAACATCTATTGAATAACATTATAATCGCTTAAACTAATAAAAGAGTTCTTATTATTTTATCATTATATTCTTTTATATATGCGTAAATATTTGTTTAAGTCCTTATGTCAACATTAAATATAATAATACTCATAATGATCACACATTTTATATTAAGATATTACGTGCGTACTGTGTTTATCTTTTCTTTTAAGTGGACAGATTAAAATAAACACTTAAAAATCATACTATAAATGTAAAATAGCGTCATTAAGTAGTATTTCTCGAGTAATTTTTAATTTGTATAGAAATATCATTAAGTGGAAATCTCACTACAATATATGTGCATGCATACATGCGTCGTTAGTGAATAATTATAATAGGTTTTGATTTGTTTATTATACAAGTTGAGTACGAAGATGAAGGTTGTCAGGAGTGGGCATGGCAACGCTAATGATATCAATAAATCAAGCATTAGAGAATTCTTAAGCTGTCGCCTGCGCTAAGTGACGTCATTTATAAGATAAAAAACAGTACAATTCGTGCCAAGTCGATAAAAACTAATATTTTGACATAGCCTTTTCGGAATGTATGCTTTTATGATACGAGATATACGATATCATTTGTATTTCTCATTGGAAGTAATTTTTGAAATTAACAGCACTGATAACTTACATTTATCATCATTAGTTGATGTTTCCGGCGATGAGGGATTAACAGAAAAAATTACAAAAGACAAGAAAAACTAATAAAAGCTATATATACGTTTGTTTTTTTTTTACAGTTTATTCCACAAACAAGATATTGTAATATGTAATATTCATACAAAAAAATACATACATAAATATGACTGCAATTTGTAACTCAAGTATATTTCCATCAGTGTCGTTGTTCTCTTCTTCAAATACGCTGTGAACTGCCGAATGAACCCGAATATTTCATAATTATTTATCACTGACAAAGCTTAAATAGTGCTAGATTGAATGCAAAATTCAAAGAAAGAACCGGATTAAAGCGCGAGAAAAAGCATTATTCTCGAGCCGTATGTTTGTGTCAATAGGCCGCTTGATTGGGGGCTCCTCGACGCGCTGCGAGCCTGGTACTAGTGATTTACGGGCAAGCCGCGCTACTTGGCGCGATGCCCGAGCATCGAACCATCGAGCCCGGTCCTGCACTTTATATGAGAAAAATTGCTTGTGACGCGGAAACATAATGCCTACACAGGGATTCTGAGATATTGCTTCAGCTTTATGAATAAAATATTTGCCGCATACGATTTATTTCCTTTGTTAATTTATTTTTATATAGCTGATTTTACATTTTTATTTTATTTTCGTAATAATTCAGTAGAATGCAAATATGGTAGCGAGCTTTTACATATATATTATGTATTAGGGCTTCCAATCCCACAATACCGAGATCCCACATCGTGTTCCAATCCAGCGTGTTGCGAGATTACGGGTGCGGGATCCGATATAAAGATGGAAGAAAGAATATAAAAAGAGGAAGTTTTCTTCTTCTTACAAAGAACTAAGATTTACAAGACGATTTTAGGCTAAAATAAATAGTGACATGTGAGATATAACTGAAAAGTCTGAAAATAATTGATTTTTTCCACTTGAAAAATTGTATTTAGACAAGAAAGAAGAAGTGATATCTAATTATAACGATGTAATCATCAGGATTCGCATAATTGACGTATGTTTAAAATCTCACTAAAAAATATAATATACTTTTTTGGAAGCCTTAATATGGATATTAAATTTTTTCTAAGATAGGTATTTAAAAAAACATAAAACTTGTCACATCATTTTTGTAAAAAAACATTTAAGACGAGCATTATATTTATTATAAATTAAATACGACATTTTATGACAGGTTCTCAATTTAATTATAATAAAATCAATTGACATTTAAATGTTTACGGTTTGCAAATTATTAGTCGTAGCTGACATTCAGCTAATATTTGTGGCGCCTTCATTAACAAACCTTTAAAAAAGCCATCAAGTATATTGCATCTAAAAAGTTAATCTACGCGAACTAATCTACGATGTGAGCGATAATGCATGTTGGTTGATTATCTCACGTTCTTATAATGTTGTGCTATCGAATAAGAATGTATAGAAAATAAGATGAATTTTATTCACTTATAAATAAACGAGTCCGCTCGCGTGGAGTTTATGATACTTTAAATAATACTATTTCCACTTTTACCTTACGTAGTTATGACAATAAAACGTGAAATCTCTTTTTTCTCGTTGGAATTTAGGATGACATCTTAAGTGTTCGACAAGTGAGGTCTCATATTTCAGCTTCTTATGGCTAGTAGATTGGGCTCTGCTTTGTTTGTCAGTCACTCAGTGATTTTCAACAATAATGCAGATATTTTTAACAGAATATAAATAGAAAGAATAGAGGCCATCGTGGCGCAGTGGAATATCGTCTGACTGTAAACGTGATTGGTTGTGAGTCCAATTTCCACTCGGGGGAATGATTACATTTGAATTATTTTCTCCGCTCTTGTAAAATAAAGCGCGGCGTTCCGCTTCTCAACGAGTAATATGTCGATTGTAGGCTGGACGTAGAGAAACGTCTTGTAACTATGTAGTCTGACTACCCTTCACATAGAAGGGTAGTCAGACAGAACATAGTGGCACATGGGAAATAGGAATTTCCCACATGGGAAAAAGAGTGAAGCTTCTTATATTTAAAAATAATAAAATAAGTCTTTAAATCACAATTTATTTATGCATAATTTACAAATTTAAATAAAATCATGTTAAGTATACTATTAGGTTTTGATTTACATTTTTATTTTAACACACAAATTTAAATAGATTTACACTATTAGTTTTTCACATCAACAAAATTGTGCCTGCCACATGTAACGAAACGTGGCAATAATGAGACAGGGTAGTGACGTCATGCTATTATCATAATAAATAAACGCCCACCTATACTCGCTATCGTATTAAACGCCATTTACGTTTATTAAACCTTTCAGTATATCGTGCAAATTGATTTATAATTAACGAATCATTAATAAACTGCGTAAGGAAACAAATTCGTGTGAAATTTAAAACCCGCAATTAATAATACCGGCAGAATTGATTTAAATGCATTTATTTCAATATTATTTGCAATGCGATTTCAATATAGAATTATAAATGTAATGTTATTATTTAGTAAGTAAATAAATATACTGTGATATGTTTTCATAGAGCTATCAAGTATTTTAAATAAACACTTCTAATAAGTGTACAACGAGAACTAAACTACATGTACAGTGTACATCAAATAATGAATGCCTCATGAATTACAATAAATATTTATTTAACTTACATAGTGGAATTTGAAGAAAATGAAAGTGTATATTTTCCTTATTATCAAAATTCAAATAATAGAATAGTCTACATACTTATATATTGAAAAAGTACAAGTTAAATCTGTACAAGAAAGATTTGAAAACCATTTTAATAGAATCCGTTAATAGTAAATATAACTAAAACTACTCAGTAAAGTTATACGAGTTCAAAGAAACAGAACTACAGTTTCACAATATAAATGACTATATACAGGGTTAGACAAACGGAATGGGGTGCCAAGTAGTACAATTGAATGACGTGACGACTTTGCACTATTGAAATCTGAATGCCGATCGGTACTTGAATATTTGGCATGAATTGAGATCGCAGTCGCAAAATATTGCGACTGTGATCTAGTATAGTATAGTATAGTATGAGCCTATGCAATAGGTTAGGCGCATACTTCCACACATTAGACTGAGGTCTGCCCACTGCTGCCTAACTGCCAAAGGTCTTTTACTAAATTTAACGTATACTAACATAGTGTACTTAAAATTCTATTAGTAAAATCTCCAAGTTGTATGAATATATTAAAACACACACAGTTTAGTATGTTATTTTGTAAATAATAATATGATGTAAAATATGTTAACATTTTAATTAGAAAAATTAAAATTATAGAACATTTAAATCAGAAGTAGAAATTTTGCAATAATATTTAAACAGATTTCTCCAATTAAATACTTTTACATTAAGATTT
Organism: Podotricha telesiphe; assembly: GCA_038994665.1. Taxonomy (NCBI): domain Eukaryota; kingdom Metazoa; phylum Arthropoda; class Insecta; order Lepidoptera; family Nymphalidae; genus Podotricha; species Podotricha telesiphe. The sequence continues at coordinate 92,597 of JAOYRR010000275.1, forward strand.
AAATTATCAATATATTACCCCGCTATATCACATAGGAACTTAATCCTTAAAAGTACTAGTATAATGTAATAAGATAGACAAAGATAGGCGTGCGATATAAACGGTAATCGACTTTTACCTTTATCTTTAGAGATAGAAAAAGTACTAAGCAACTTAACTTGGATGGCCAAGGGAAAACCATGAATATTAAATAAAATTCTACATCCGATGAAAGTAAATTTAGGTTTCTAAACAGTTACAGCTCATTGAACTGTTAAGATACTAACATCATTAAAATGTAGTAGCCATTCTCCACATTTTATTTTAAAGTGTTTAAATCATCTAGTAGAAAACGACAGGTAAATTTGCAGTTTGTCTAAAAAAAAGGGGGAAATAAGATTTTTTGTAAGGGGAATTCGATCGGAGCATGATCCATCGCAAGCAGCAACTCGTGTAACATGAAGACGTGAAAATAAAATAATGTTTTTTAATAAGTCCCACATCAGTGAGATCATCACAAATATATAAAAACCTATAGTTAATGGTATAATGTAACACGTCTTTTAAATGAGATACAATGTGAAAAATATTCAAAGCTTAACGTAAATATTCAAAGTATTGTAATCATACAACTTACCTGTTTATAATGGTAGAATTACTCTAACTATATAATGAGGATTCATGTTGGTTTCTTTAATATAAAATTGAAACTCAATATACATAAACAATAATAATATTTGATTATTAGTGTTATTTACGTTATATGTCCATTCGACACGCTACTCAATTCAATTGTTTACAATTCTATACTAGTATTTTATTTTTATTAAACCTGGGAAGTCGTTATTTTAACAACAGTATTAAATTTAATGTAAAAAACGAATTTAGGTCACACGCCACATGCCTTTGACTTAATGTCATTTATTTTACATTGGCTATTAGACCAATGAAGTAATAATAAATGATAAGCTAATTCATTAATTCATTCAAATGGATTTAATTTTAATAAAATGTTATAAATTGTATTGTGTATCTGTATATATATTAGTATGATATATTTAATTTGTTTCATTTGTTCCATATTTTCAACAAAAAATTGCGCGTATAATATTTTAAAAGAGAGCTGTCAATGTCTTTCAATTAGTAAAATTTTATTATTAAAAGTATCACACTTCAGGCACCGTCGTTACAAGACCTTGATAACAAAAATTGTGCGTGACGGATTTTAAATCGCATTTTATTATACCAAATAAACCTAGATTTTATATAAAAACTGTACAACCTACAGTGTATACTAGTTAAAAATAATGCTCAAATATTATTAATAAATGAAAAAACTGAAACAAAGTAAACGAATATTTCAAAGAAATTCTCGAAGGATTTTCACATCGGTACAAAGTTTTTGTTCCGTAATTTCGTTCAATAAACTAAAGGTTGCCTCTTTACAAAACCGTAATGGATTCTGACCCTCTTGATGTTTCAAAATAAACAAAGGATGCTCAAAGCTTTGTTAACAAAAAGATCCTTTTAGTATATCGTTAGCTGAACAAATAAAATAAGCCAATAAATTTGTTAGAGTTTGTTGGCAAAAAATATTAGGTACTTCAAATACTAGAATTTCGTATTACATTTATTTATTAGTTCTTAGGTAGCGTGTATGTTTTTTTATATTTGTGACTGAATTCATATCAGCCATTATTATATTGTAAGTCACTAATAAAGTAAGTGCTTACAATAATTAAAAAACTAACATGTTACACGACTACAATTGTGGGAAACGTTTTTTGAAGGTATATCGTTAAATGAACATTAAATTTTACATCTACAATTAACCTATTTACGTTACAATAACAATAAGCAAGCAGGAAAATGTAAATTTTGTTTTTTGTTTCAAGTAACGGTATAGTGCGAGGAACATGAACTATTAAACAGTTTTTTCTATACAATTTGTAATGCGTTCAAACTTATCAGCAGATTTGTCGAAGTGTGACTAATCCTTTGTGCATAATAGCTTAAGGTGGTACATAATGTAAATTAAAAGGCATTTTTACGCTTAATATTTACACGTTCATACATTATATGAAGTTTTCTTTTAATTATTTTTTTTATTGTTGTAAATTACAAGGTTATTTGTTGCGTGGCACTTAATTGTGCTGTGACCATGTAAGCACATCTCGTTTTCGCCATCGACGCGTTGAAATGCAGATTACAATTTTAAATAGGTACTTGGAAATAAACTGTAAAAAACGTACAAGAACATTCGATCTCCATAAAAGTCTTAACGCTCGATATTTTATTATTTAATAAAAAAAATATTTATTATATTACAATGTTATAGTGTGTATTATATTCGAATTTCTATATGAATACGTTTTTTATTCAAAATAAACACTTATGATGCGTCGTTGTCTTAACATATTTAGCTTTTTTGTCCCCTTCTCACGTACCAATACGTTTTTATTGCTTTTCCCTATCCTCCCTACATTTTAACAGTGAGGGGCATATTCGTAATATGGAAATAACAGATCTTAATTTTATTTTTTAATTAACTTTATAAATTTTTATTATTATTATAATGAGCGTGAATGATAAAGTATTCGTTTAAATGACTGCCTAGAATAAAATTAAGCCAGTTATGAAGCTGTAAAATTACAAACGTATTTAAATTTGTATATAGCTTTAAATATTTCAATTTTTGAGCATGAGTAGGTGATTATAACTTCACAATTCAACTTAATTGACTGTGAAAAAATGTAATTTGTTAGAATATTATGTGTGGTCTTTAAAATATTCGGATGGTTGCTATAAAACAAAAATAAAATATTCGAATGGGTCCTATAAATCATGTCCTGCGCACATTATCTTGATATTGAAATATTATAAATCCTATCATAAAATTTGAGATTATGTTAACGTTATTACTCATGCAGCGAATTTTTGTGATAAAGCACGTCTACATACTTAGTAGAATAAACATCAAGCACACGTACTGAACGAGCAAATGGTAAATAAAAAGCAAAGCCTTAATTATATACGTTAGATACTAAATATTTATATTAATTACGACAAGATTAAAAAGAAATTGTAAATATTGTAATAAGCTAAGACCTTACCGTTCCCAACTGGATCTAGCGATGACTGGCGATGGCAATCCCAAACAGACACAATTCTTACAGCACTTAATAGCACTTAGTTAACACTATCACTGCGGGAGTGGCACCATCAATGCACCAACACTTCAACACCATGCAACGAATCTCGCACCAGACAGCACGGCTCGACACACCTACGAAGAAACAGCAGAGATCAGCACACCGGAACACATAGTTATTTGACACTAGCGTAAGATGCCTCACAAAGAATAACAAGCGCGCGTCACGAGTGCACGCTGCTCGAATACTGAGCGCGAGCGTGGTCGACTGGTCGCGCCGAGCGGAGCGGAGCGGAGCGGAGCGGGCCAGCGGTGTTCGAACAGCAACGCTCCCCAGGGCCGGCTCCCCGCGGCAACAATCATTTCACGCTCCACTAAGTGGAAGAGCAAAGTGTTAAGTTACACGCAAATAATGACCAACTAGTGTTCCTCCCTGAAGTGACGTTTCTGCTTCTTCAAGAGACGTCGATTACGTCGGCCGCTGCGAGCTCGTAAATTGCTAACCTATTATCTGATAAATATGCCACCGATATAGGAAAATATTCGCATGTAAGAATATTATAAACGTACAATAAGCGGCCGGGTGTATCGCTGTTTATGAAACTTAAACTAGAGAGAGAGGTCCGATTTCGCGTCAAACGTGTGCAACGTGGCGAGGCGGCGCGGGCAACCCGGTGAGGGGCGAGGGGAATCGGGAACATGGCTTCCAAAATTATTATACAAACATTTATGCATGAAGGGATAACAAAATATTACTGCTGTAATACCGTTCTGATTGAAGCACATTTATTCATAGCGTAATATTATACGAGACGCGCTCGATGGATAATTATAAAATGTCGGAGTAATTGGGCTCGGGAGCGCAGACCACATGCCTGCCCCGAGCGCGGTAGGCGGCTATAACTTTTTTATTTCCATGTGTGCGTGCATCCAAGAAAACATGTGAGATAATAAAAAGTTATGTTTAAACGTTCGACTCGTAAACTTTATTTGTTTAATACATTCTTTAAACAAAAGGATAATTACAATGCGCTTTATAGACGGTTACAACGATCTTTAAGAAATAATAAATTATCAGAATGATTTTATTCATAATTCATTCGAGGAATTTCAGTTTCGCTAATGAAAACGGTAGTGGCTAGTGTTAAGCATATGTATGATACAATTTAATTAAATAATCTAAACAATTTCGAGAATTAATTTATAATGATACTCAAACTGTACTACTTAAGAGTTAAATAATCAAAATTGACAAAGGCAACTAGTTAAGACAACAATGTATTAATAATAAGCCAAAGATAAAATAATGACGTAGGTATATGAACTACGTAGGCACGTTGAGTTATAATAAGCATTTGTTATTGAATCTATAAATTAATTAATTAATATAATTGACGCCACAATAACAGTATTTATGCTACAATGTAACATTTGCATTGTTTCAATATGATAATGCCAATGAAAATAGTAATTAAATGTGATTCAATATTTTTTCCCCGTGTCTATCTACCCTGCTAAATAGAGGTATTTATCAGGGTAGATAGACATAGCTCGTTTTAAGACAATCTATTATATAATTTGCACCCATTTCTTGACCCATTGAGATTATTGGATTTTAGAGTTAGGTAAGGTGTTTAACAAGGGTTAAAGCAACGACGCGCTATGCCTGACCTGACCAGGAATATTTAAATATAAATATTTCGTGAATGCAGATGTAACCTATAAATATCTATGTGTATAATCAGATATTTCAACACACTACATTGGCTTCATTATTCAAATATGTATGTTTATATTAATTCATATAAAAAATATCTTGTTGAATAGTTCAGTAAAATTTAATTAATAATAATAATAAAAATATAAACAATAGACGTGAAATGGGCTTATTCTACCTACATATTGCTGCACGTCATATTAGATACAATGAAGAAAAATAAAGTTACGATCTCGTATAAAGCAATTTATATTGTACGCTGAAGCTATTTGCCATTCTTTTGATAAAATATGAGAAGAGATTTTAACTATGTACTCAGATATTTGAAGAGCAAAGAATATTTTCCGATACATCCAAACTCGCGATCCGAATCGTATTGCGAGGGAGATATTTCTTATATTCTTTTGTTACGATCACTGCGGTCGGCTCTTTGTTATATGTTATATGAGCTGTACCGAAACTGCGAATAAGAAAATATAAAGCATTATTCTCGAAACGAAAGGATAGATGTATGTTAATATATGTTATATCAGCATTTCCACTACGTTTACGCACGCATGTTTATATAATTATAAATAATATAAAATAAAAGTTGATGTCTGTGTGATATATACATATTGTGAAAGTAAATAGTAATTAATTAATTAATCATCATGACTACGCTCAAGTAAATTCAACAAAATTCAAAAAAAATTCAAACTTAGTGGTTGTAACCCAATAAAATTCAAAAAATAAGTTATAATGGAATTAAAACGTCTTTGTAAAATATTTTTTTTATTATTGTTATTTGTTGTATAGTTGTTTTTTGCAGCATCCATATTTATAGTTTACAGTTGCCTTTTATTTTGCAGATAATGATACAACATTGTATGCTACGAGTGCATTGTGCGAGGATTTATGCCGCCTTTATTCCTTGAATCGTGAGATAGCTTGGCTGTCGAGTGTTGAGTCGAGACTGTGCACACGCAGACTGCCTTAATATGCCAAAGAATCGATGACATTTGGCATTTTTGAACAAGGGCTGCATAGTTGATCACTGAAGCGACAGCAATTTGTAGGCAATGACCACAATTGCAACGCGACACTGTACAGTCAATCGGCCCACTCGCTCTAAAGTGATTGATGGCTTGGTGTCAATTTCGCGTTATCACTGACACCCCGATCCCACGGCTCCTCGATGAGATTGTTGCATAAATTTACACGTTGGATAAGGTTACGGCTTCCGTTAATACCTTGTGCAAATGTAACGTTGTCAGGCCTCGAAATTTAGTGGTCGTTATTTCTTTAATGTTCTTTTGTTCTCGAGTAAACCTACTTTATTTAAAGAGTTTCTACATTTATTTTTAATAGCCTCAATAATAATAACTGCTCGTCTCTTCTCTATATTATTATTATTTTTTCTTGAAATATTCACTAAAATGCAAATATTTAAGCCGAATTATCTTTATTAAGGTAATAAAATTATTACCTGTATTTACTAAATGATAAGATGTATCTGAGTAATACACCACGTGAAATGAACAGAAATGTGTGGGATAATTAAATCCATCAATAAAAGCGACAAGTAATACCATATGCGTCTCACTTGTGTTAATAATTTAAGGTTAGTTCTGTTGTTAATGTATGCCTATAGACAAATATTTCGTAATGTCACTTATACAGTAACAGTTAGTGTCAAGTGAGGCGTGTGACGAATTATTAACGCCTCAAACAAATTCGACAATAGAGCGAGGAGCTTTCTGCGACCCCTTGATCTTTCTTTGTTTAGGTCGTTACACCTAAACGTTTGTTACATTCAAGCGTTTTTAATGTTATAAGAAGTCAAATAATAATAGTTAAATTCATTACCTATACTGAATTAATTAAAATGATTTTATTTTTTATTATTTTTAACTATATTAACACGTATATTTACGTATATATATATATATATATATATATATATATATATATACAATATATTTATGCAACACCTTACTATTTATTAATTACTAACTAAGTAACGAAACTCAGGTTCAACTTATTTAAAAAGCTTTAAAAACAACTGCTTGGGCTCCATAGCAAAAAAATAATTACATGTAATTATGAAGTGTCACCTGCTGTATGTTTATGTTACCCCATTCTCCCCTCCCTCGCGAGTTACGGTATTTCGCTGACAGTGTGTGTGTACGTACACTGTACTCTGTACTTGCTATACATGTGCCACCTCTTCATAACCGCTGTTTAATGCGTATTAAATATCCCCATTCATATGCATTCCAGTGTGTTGAGAGCTGAGAAATTGATAACAGAGTGTTTCTTTGTACTTTTATAAAATAATGCTTTCAACTAAGAAAAATATATAAAAGTAGTCTCAAGATGTTAATCACCATGACACTTGAAATGTCTGAAGTGTAATCTGTCATAATAGTTACTATATCAGGAGAAGTCCGTTATGCAAACGTTTATGATTTTACAACTACTATAAACTGTAGGCGAAGTAAACAATTCTGTCGTACAATATATCATATGTACCTGAGAGTTACTTTAACACAAGCGCTGTTACCGCAGCACGATTTCCATTACGAAGAACATAATAACCAAATTTGGTATTCATGTTACATTACAATATTTCCCGTCTTTGCATCAAAACATTTTGTAAACTCCGTAAAAATTCACTACCCCCAGAACCTTTCTCGATCTTATTTGAAATATTTACTTCTGATCTTTCTTTTGATATTACACGTATATTTGTTGCCGGTGAAGCGAAATTGGAAACGTAATAAAATAAAGCTTCGATGCCATGCGAGGTGTTTTCATAGAAATATTATATTGAAACATTTTTGAAATTCTTATATATAAATAGGTGTAGAAGTGGCTTACTGTATGTGAGTGTGTCACACCGACGGTTTATATCTAACATTATTATTCAAATGAGCACTCTAACGTCAAATTATTTTTCATTGAGTTCATTCATCATCTGTAAGCGCGATTGGTTGTGAGTTCAATTTCGACTCGGAGAATGGTTATATTTAAAAATATCATATCATATCATTTCTTCGCACTGATACCTGCAAGGACAAAGCGCGGCGTTGAGTTCCGCCACTCAACACGCAATAGCCGAGGCATTCTGGTAAGAAACAGAGAACGGACTGTCTTGATACTAGGTTCTTTCTAACAACCCTGCTATGCGGGAAAAAGCGTGATGCTTTGCTTGCTTCTTTTTTTAATAATACCCATTGTACCAAATAGATATATATAGAAATTCTTTAAAAATATAAGAATGTAAATAATACGTACAAATAAGCGTAACTTAGCGTACATAGTATGAGCAATGATAGTTTCTTTGTACGTTATACTTACTACTAATAAAATTTTATTAATCATTTGCGTTTGTACGTCACAGACACATACATATATTTATTAAGCATCTGCAGTCCAAGTAGTCTTTTAGTTTTATAACACTGGGTAGATTCCTTAGATTTTTTTTAGAATAGCAGAGTAGTCAGAAACATTCCGTGTTGAGTGGTGCACCTCAATGTTGCCTTGTCACCAGAGCGGCAAAATGAAAAATAATTCCAGTGAGTGGGAATCGAACCCACAACCATCGTGTACTCAGTCAGACGCTGTCACACTGCACCATGACGGCATGCAATTTTATATTTATAAAAATATTCTAATATAGTAACACTTTAAATGTTTGTATTTATGGTAGCCGGTAGGCAGTTATGTAGTGAGAAAGTCGAATGAATGCACTCAACCTCACGGCCATTAGTAGTTAGTCTTTCCGACTTTTGAAGAAAAAACAACTGTTTATTACACACTACATTGCTTCGAGCACTCGAGTACCGTTCTGTATATTGTACGTCATCGAAATCTTTATAGTTTCGTTTAGCCTTTTATCAAGAAATTTAGCAAACAATATTCATTAAACATTTATTAATTTTAATAGCAAAACATTCAAATTAAGAATATGTATATATATTTTATGGACTAGACTGACTAAGACTGATTATTGGTAGAAATTACAAATGTAAACCAAATCATGTATATTCATTCGTTATATGTTTACTACAAACTTGTTATACTCCAACAATAATCGAAGGCGTTGTTTCGTTTTAATTTGCAAGGAATAATTTATTAGGCAAACGTAAGAAATTGTAAACATGCTAACAAAGTAATCATGTCATCCGGCTTCAAACGCTCAGAATACATAAAATGTTAAGAAACGAAGTTGATTTACAATAACAGAGCTAAAATCAATTTAGAGAGCGTACGTCCGATCGCCCTTTGAAGACCATTTGATAAACAAATGTATACAACGTCCAGTGCACCCACGCGCATCAAAATCTCGCCACAAACGACATATCTCAGCCGAATCGCCCGTTTTATTTTTATGCTACCCTGGTGACGAGCTAATAGGTGCGATGGCCGCGTGCAGATACTCGTGCTCGTACCACGACGACGTAAATAAAACGTTTTTTCACAGCCGAGATACTTAAACAAGAAGCACTCGCTTTTGATAAATATCCGAGCTTGCATCTGTTAGGTGCTTACTATGTGAGAGATTAGACGAATGGTTCTACAAAGAGCTCATGTTATTTTATCTGATATCTAGGAGCTCCAATCGACGGCATTAATCATAAAACATTGTGTGGGGTGTTTCACCGTAAATTGCTTGTTTATTCAATCCTCCATTACGTTCAATAGATTTATGATGTTTGTCAGCTCGATTGAAGTATTTTGTGAATTGGGGCTAACGAGGTACTCTGATGTGAATAAATAATATAAGGCAGTCACGTCTCGAAGTATGGTGAACCGACGCTAATAAATATAACATTAGTTCGGCGGGAGGCAAAAGCTCCGTAATTATCTAAGCCGAGACTATTGTGAGTCCATCACACGTCAACCGCAATAAGAAGGAAATAATTGCATCGGTTTCTATCACAGCACGTTCGATGTTCGAACAAAAGCAATTTGTGTCCGCACGAAGTGGCTTTGTACGTGCGTAGCGTCGTAGGTGTTTATTAGCGCCGATGGTTAGATTGTGTAGATGTGTAGAGACGGGCCGCGCCGAGCCGGCATCCAGCCGGACCGACTCGACCCTTTGAGGTCACTCGATATCATCCCGCTAATCTCGAACTCTCCTCAACGGCTGCACGTGTCCGTCGATTCGCTGACGCCTTCTAATTAATTAGTTAACATCAACATCTATCAAAGGGTGCAATTTTCAACAAATCTATGAGCTATAAACACGAGTTAAATGTATTTCGGTAAGATCGTTATACATACCCGCGAAGTTAGAAACAAAGTTACATTTGGCGGATATCCAACGTCACTTACATTGTGGTTTAGTATGCTTGCTAACCAAATTAAGTCGTTCCAAGATTTATACTGGCTGAATTCGAGAATCAAGTTCTCAGTTACGAGTAGCATATAATAGCGGTTGAATCTAAGAAAAACATGACATACCTAGTTGAATGTAAGTTGAATTACTTTGTAATAAATATATTGTTTCAAGCTCATTGTGGATGTGTTCACACAGAGTTGGCGACCATCCAGAAATATACTCATCACAATCATACAACACGCAAATGTCATTTAGCGGCAAATTTTCCGTTTAGGAGAGAATACCTATCATTAATCAATAGTGATTTTATATTAAAAAGATACGATATTGTAGGTTTAACACTTTGTGGTATTTTGCCAAGATAAGAATATTCCATTTTTTCACATCGTATGCATTATTTTATTACCGTTCAATAATTGAGGAAACTTCGTAAACAAAATGAGTTAACAAGAAGCTCCGGCAGTTTTGATAAATATCCTTTCGGCGCTTTTCCATTATTCGACGAAAGACAAATGTCCCGTCGGGTGGCTCGGGTTCGGCGCAACATCACGGCATTCCCTCATTAAAATATTCCCGAGCGGCTGTCGTCGTCCCCTCGCGAGCATTTCGATACGGATGATACGATAATCGATTTTATTACCATTCGCTATAAAATAAACGATAGCTGAACAGCCTTTGTTTTACTCAATCGCACGTTTCACCTTATGTATCAATCACTATATTATTCCAGTACGAGCTAATAAAGATAAAATAGAATGAATAATATATCGTAATTTGTTAGCGTCGCGTCGTGAACATGAGAGCGTAGTTATTTTGACATCGGTATTTAGGTTTTAGAATTATTATACTTTATAATAATGTAAACACGAGCTATTAAACCTAAACATTTATATAAAATATATATATAATTATCCTACCTTAATAACGAATTGACGAATATGATTTCATATTCAAAATCTTTGTTACTATAAATTACGTAAACTTTACTCTGAACATTATTTGCCTTAACAATAAGGTCAGCTTATTATTAAAAGTGGAACACTAAAGACATTATACATTTTAAATACAGGTTTTATATATAAATTTTATTTTTATAACAAACTTATATGGACGTACATGTATGACTATATGTATTCTTTAACATATAAGAGTAAATAATTAAGTGTAAAATGAGATAGGTATCTATTGTTCGAACAAGACATTATATTCCTTACAGTTTGAGCGTTCTACTTTAATGTACTCGCATGATAATGCAGCAGTTAAAAGCCAGTCTGGTCCAAACAAATTTGCTTTAAATCTGCCGCGTCGCCCCCATTTATGATAAAAATACGCGCCGTCAGAGTTTAGGGAAGCTTGAATTCAGGAAATTGATCTCTAAAATAATTTTGTACATTAAAATGAGCTATTTTAACATTTTATTCGCATAATTTGAGAACTTTACTTGAATATTGAATACATACGTGTCATATTTGCTTTTTAAGTTAGATGTTTCTACATATTCAAGGTAAATATTATACTAAAATATTTTATCTATTATAATCGGACGTACCAAATTAGAAATATAAATACATGTAACAATACGACGTGTGAAACAAAGTTTATAATGGTCTGGGTTGGTGCATTTAATTTAAATCGTCCGTAATTAGCTTGTTATACAATGGCGATGAGTGCGTAAATGTCGATCTCTAGCGCGGCCGCCACTGTTACATTTACCTAACTAATTTGCAAATAAGCTATTATGGGGATGCAGTCAAAAGCGGCAATAGAATTAAAATACTATTACGCCAATACAAAGTTGATTGAGTCGACGAGGGGTGCGCGGTTGCCTTGTAGTGTGTCGGCAGCCGCCAGCCGCTTGCTTCGCTCGTGTAATTTGATTTGGAGTGGCGCGCGGGGAGAGGGCCTGGATCGATAAAGCGCGGGGGACACGAGGGACGTGGCACAGGCAAGGGGGAGGAGGGGTAACCACCAGGCGCGTGTTGTTATGGAAACCGTAGCTACCCTTGCCTCCAGATTTCGTCCCAGTAAATTAAACAAAGGATATCGTTTCTGGCCCGACTTTGCGGTTCCCGTTTGGGTGACAATTGTTATAAAAGAAATCAGATAGACTCATAACTATAAGTTAGATTCCGCTACACAAATCTTGATTCAATCATTTACTTCGTGGCAATCGTAAGGTGTGCTATAGAATTAGTGCAAGTGAAGAAGACTAGAACGTAATATTAGTGGAACATGCCTGTGAAATTTCAGACACAAAGGCCTACGCGCTCCTTTGGCGACGTGGTTCAGTGAGCAGCGTTGCTAGTATTAAACCCATCTATTGAGTATCCAGATTAAATATTAAGCAACTGATTAGATACACAGAATAATGCAACTAATAATAATATTACACAAAAAATATATATTATACGATTATGATATTATGTAGAAACTAAAATTACCAAAAGGAAGCACTAAATTTTAAATATGAAGTCAGAAAAATATTTTATTGTACTATAATAAAATTATTTATAAAAACGTAGATGACGACCTAAATTATCCGGCCAAAAGCCGTTAAACTAAATTTAATTGCGATAAGGATTATTGTCATAACCACACTTGTTTTGCCGATAGCTGTATATGCGCTGAAATGAAACATTATTAACATAATTTATAAGATAAAATATTCATCGTTGACGTGTCGATTCGGATGGAATAAACAAATATTTAGTTTAGACAAGAACAGAGAACATTTTGTTTTAATATATATAAATTATATTTAACTTATAAGCATAATACTTTTGTTTGATCGACCTTTTGAATAATAAATTTATCCACTATTGTTACGTACCATTCACGATAATATCTGCCCGCAGGCACTACTTATGCCTATTCAAAGTGTGTATTTAAATATTAATTTTTCATTTGTTCTTCTATAAATATTAAAACACGAAAAACACGTGTACGGCCACGATAATTCCGTTACATTATATATGCTTACTCAATAAATATAAAAACTTAGTTTGATATATTGATATATTGCTGACAACCTGTTATTGGACGCTCATTTAATAGCAAAATAATAGGTATAGAAATGTAGACGTTGCAATCTATTGCCACTGGCTTCAATCAAGAAGTATACAGTCAGTTTATGTCACGGAGAACCGTTATTATCTTGTTAAGCGATACGTAAAGTACCGTTTACGTATTAGGTCACTCGCAACATGACGACTTGCCAAACCGAATTCGTTTTTTAATTAACAAGACATGTCGTCGTTAAGCTTTATTTGTATTGTATTTCAAGTGTTTTTCATCATATTAATAACTATCAAAATAAATCGTTATTTAATGTGCTTTTTATATTTTTCTATGTTCCGAAATATGTTAAATTTAACATTTTAAATTTTTTACGGTATGCCATTTAAAAAATATCCTACCCGTTTATCCGTATTACTAGAATATATGAAGGACCTTTCTATGAAATTTTGTCGAAATAAGCTTAGCCATTGTTATGTGAATAAGTAATGAACGTTCTAACACACAATCTTACACGATTATAATATTAATATGGTTATTAATTACACTTTAATAATCCGATCTCAAGGCGGCGTATCAAAAATTTCGTTCTATTATTATCATGGCTGCTAGGAGGCGTATCTAAAAAGTCCATCAGATTTTAAATTAGACTTCCAGTAATACAATTGTAAAAACTATATTCAACTTCGTGTAGTAATTATAACATGATATTCCTTAGAGCCACGGACAAGCTTTTAAGTATCTGAGGCCCGCTGTTCAAGAATATATTTAATAGCTTTTGCTCTTATGTTAATTTTCCTAAAACATTTCCTATGGATATAAATATCATATAAATATATATATATATATATATATATATATATATATATATATATCCTACAATTTTAATATAATATTAATAAATTTTAATATAAAAGTCAATTTGACCATGTCGATACTGAGTTAACAAAGTTCTGAATAAATCCGAGACAGTCTGTTGCACACAATTGAATAGGCTCATTTAAATCGCCTAGACCAAAGATAAGTAGACATGAAAGGGTAGGCGATGATGCTAATACAGTGAACTTAACCTGGCCGCCGGCACCTTGCGGCGTCCCGCCAAACTGGTTCTACCGACCTTCGCACCGTCTCACTCCTACGCTCTCATGCCACCCTGGTCCTTTTGATCGCAACGATTGATTTCTTACGATCGGAATGCATGTTCGTTCGATCGGCCAATTGACTCATGCAAATGTTTAAAAGAACCTATTTTTTTATATCAATGTCACTTTAAGGATATTGGTAATTACTGTATTAATTATGTGTTTTTGTTTTTACAGCCTAAAAAGCATCTGGTATTTATTTTACACTAGCAACCCGTTCGCGGCTCCGCCTGCGTAAGCTACAGGAGATTTAATTGTTTTGTTATTTCGCCCGCCCGCGTTGTCACTTTAATCACAAATATTGCTTAAATTTATAATTCAAATAGTTGCAATTTTTTTATTTATGATTCGATTGAAATATTATCAACACTAAATGTTTAGGGAAGCTTACCACATCGTCAAAACTGCATTGAAATCGGTCCAGCCGTTTCTGAGATTAGCGTGCACAAGCGCACAGACAAACAGATAAACATACAAATAGGAAAGAAATTAAAAAATCATTGTTTTGTTTTGTATTATATTGATGAATGCTCCCTATAATATATTATTTCATGTATCTTTCATGTACAGACAGCGTTTAGTTACAATTTCATGATATGTATGTATAGATATATAAAAAATAAATGTTTCATTTAAATACTTTTCAGACATACGTACATATATATTTACGAAGAGTAATCCTTTTCTATAGTTACAAAACATATCGCACAGTACTATGTCTGAGTTATATTTTTATTTGTAAAGTACAGGTATTCATTTAAAACAAACACTTTGCGACTACGACAGCCAGTCAGCCTATAGTTATTTGAAGGTGAAAGTTCTACACGATGCTTAACATAGACAAAACTGTTGACGAGTTAAAGTCACGACACAATGCTCTAAAACGAATCACAAATTACAGCACACGTTTGTAGTTCGGAACTTTCTTTTAAAGTTAGTCAAAAGAACATAATTCTTTTTTTGTTTAAATAACATTTCTACACCTTTTTTAAGTATGCAATGTTTACGATTTATGTATCGATATCAAAGTGATCGCATCGTACAATTTATATCCGCATTGTATGCGATAAGTGGGCGTGTTATCGGCTCGATCTAGCCCTAAGCCCTTGTCGTGCCAGTTTTCAAATCCACTGTAATACATAACTTATAATACACGTAAAATATTTGCGAAAATTACAAAATAGTTACTAATACTTTTTATAATAAGTAAGCGTTCGAGTTCGTGAGTTCTCGAGACATTTACCCTATTAACTTCAGTTGGGTATACCTGTTACGGTACGATTTATTACAGATGGTAATATAATAAAAAGATAAACACGTATGTAAATTCGTCAAATGGATGATGAAGCTTGAATTTATATAATTAATTATAACACATAATATTGTAATATTTCAATAGAATTACTTAATGTTACCTTTTAAGATCAAAAGATAGACTCATTATAAAGCAATCATGATGGGTCATAAAAGATAGCTGGTTTTTATCAGAAAAACAACTTTACTAAGTAAATAAAGACTTGAGACTAAAACAAAACAGAAATCAATATATATATTAAAGAAAATATTCTTTAGTTCTATCTAGCAATTGTAAAATTTGTAATGCTAAAACACTTAAAGTAAAGGAGACCACAATTCGCATGGTAATGAAACAGGGCTACGTTTAAATGGAAGGGTTGTTCGAGAATGGCGTCGGTAATCGCGTGAACGCCGTAATTGGCCTTAATCAAGCGAGATGGCGTGCGGCCCGGGGCTCTGTCGCTTCTATTGAAACTATTAGTAATCTTTATTGCTTGAATAATTTCATCGTAGATCCACTGGAATCTGAATCAACATAATCAGATTGAAATCAAACTCCTATTGTGTATCCAATCAATTACGAAACTGGTACACGTTTCGAAGTATTTACTTTGTTTATCAGTTGGGTCAATTTATATCGGCGGATATACCTCTACATTTACAAAGTGATAAAATGCGATAAGTACTAAACTGTTTAAATTTTTTAATGTATATTGTCGATTATTTGTAAATTTAATACTATTTACAGTGTTTTTATGTAACGGCGAATGTTCACATCTCTATAAAGGTTCGCTAGAGCTTGTACTAAATTAAGTCTAATACGCCCATGTATGGTTTCCATGTTCTACTCACTAATTAACTACAGCTCAATAACACGTTTATTGCTAAAGTCAAAGGAGAGAAAAGCACTGAAGTTTGGTTTTACGGCCCTCATTCAAATGGCTTTAGCATGTTTATTTGAGTATTTCTAAAAGTACGAACACCATTTCGTGTGTATACAGATTAAGAATTTCGACAATAACGATAAATAAGCAAATTACGGTTCATTTCTTTGAAATCCAAAATTATCAGACTTATGCTCGTAACATTTTGATAAAAAAATAAAATATTTTTTTGACGACTTGTGTGGAGGATAATGTGTCGTCGAAAAGCTTGTAAAAATTTTAGGATTCATAGAACCATTTGGGCGCATTACGTCACGCCGCTAATGCGCCTGAGAAAGTTAGAGATAGGACAACAAATGAGAGAGCTCTTATCTACGCATTACCGCGAACGGTGATTTACGAGGCGGCTACCTACTCCACACATGCTCGCCAGATACCGGTTTCATGGAGCGAAAAGACAAACCTGCTTGTGAAACAGACGTGAATTGAGTGTTAAACATGCGAGCCGAGACGTTGCATAAATACTCCACATAAACAAGATACGACTGATGGATGTCATGCGAAATGTAGCGATCGTGATCACAAAACTCAAATGTACAAACGATAAATTGCTTCTGACAAATAGCATACAAACTGGAACATAATTCAAACTTATTTGCATAACTTATCGTACAACGCATTTACGAGTATGCAAAATACGTGTACGCCAAATTGTTACTAATCATAAAGAATTAACCCGTGTCATAGTAATTTGGACCTTCCGAGAACTATTATTGTGACTTTGTCAGGTATATCAATTGAAAACAACAAAACCGATAGACAACCTTTGTGACTCATTGAGCGTTTGGAATTTCGATGAAAATTCTTAAATGCATGCACCGAAAACATATACTTGAAAATCTATTTCCGAGCATATACTCGAAGGCAAAATTATTAAAACTACATCAAAATGCAAGGGAAAACGTCTATTTATATCGTAGAATGTTAAATAATGTCATGATGAAATCCTATTAAATATTTTAAATTGTTTTCGCTTCGGCATTTTGAATATTTAATAGGAAATGTTCAAAATATATTTACCTTATTATCAAAATTGTTCTTAAATTAAATGAGGGCCGATTTAAAATTCTTTAAAAGCTTTTTAGAAATATGTTCAATTACAAAATCTAGGTCTTTGCAGAAATCACTGACAGTTTAATGCCTCGACCATGAATGTCTCATTGAAAATTTGTATAAACCCGTGGGCTGTGATTAAATAGAGGCCCATTATATTAGCATAGCGCGAGCGTTTAGTTGGAGAACACGTCCTGTAGCCGAGCATTCAATACGGAGTGCCTCTGGCAGACGGCAAATTGCCAGTGGGCGGCGGCGCGTCTTGATACCGCGACCCCTCCGGTAAATACTCCATCTATCGTACTCGTACCCACCCATAAAAACATTACAATGTAGATAAATTTAATAAACATCACAAAGCTATATGCAAAACAAAAAGTCTACCCACTTTGAATCGAAATTAAAATTAATTCATCCAGAAAACAGAACGGTATGAAATTTCCACAAAAGAGACAAAAAAACTTTAAGAAAAATCAAACGAAAGAAAAAAGACAAAATTCGTGCGTCCTCGCCCGGCGGTGCGAGTACCGAGAGTACCAGGCGCGCATACCGCGGGTGGAGTATGCAATTAAACCGCGCCGAGATCTAATCAAGTGTGATTTTAATAGAGTGCTGCTGATCAAGCAGCCTCGAGGACTGTCAGGGGAGTAGATAACGGCTCGGCATAAAGAATTAACTAATTTTGTAATGCCGCGATCATATCTGACAAGTCCATTACAACCTACAAAGATGATAAAGAAATAAAATGAAGCTATTCAAAGCCATCATTTTTAATAATTATATTAGATGACAAGAGTGAAATTCGTTACAAGAAGCAATTGTGTTTTAAATGATATTATCAAGCTCAAGCCTGCATAGTCTAATACAAATTAAAAAGCGTCGACTTGTATGAAGACATGATAATTATTATAAGATGGCGGACAGTCTGCACTGACAGTGAAAACCAAGTGCGGTGCGACGTCAATAACCGATTCCATGCAGGTAATAGCAATGGCTGGCCGCTTGCAGACAGGGCCAATGTATCGGTTTCGCGACCGCCCGCGGCGCCCCCCACAGCGCCCAAAAACTAACAAATGCGGCACCACAGCTACGTGTCGTCGACACGGTGTTATAACTTGTCTCTTGCGCTTGCCTAACCATTGTGTTCTAATGAATTATTCAATATATTTAACTCCTAATAGACATTTGTCTTCGTGTTAGTTGTGACTTGTAACTTTTCAAAATCATTATTACATACGTACGTCGCAATAACCTGTTAATAGTAAAAAGATAGTAGATTAAATCAGGAGATCAACAAAAAAATATACGCAAATACTTAAGATAAAATAATAATAATATAATTACGCATATAACTAAGTAGTATTATTTTACTCTTTGCATTATAGCTAATGCTGTTTATGTGTCAAGTATTACAAATTGACTTGTCACATTGCTCGTTAACTGCTCGGTACGCTGGTTTCTTTTAGTATAACTAAGAACTAAATAAGGCTTTCAAAACGCCTAGAAAGTCTAAGTGGTGCCCGAGGCAGCTCTAGTCCAGTCTATCTAGCCGTAGCAATATCTAATCAATTTCATAGTTTAAATGCAGGCGAGCGCCTCGAGTGATTGCTATCATAATCAGACATTAGGCACGGGTAAAGCTTACTGTCCAGACCGACACCTGCAAACGAATCATATCTTTAATTTATTATAATGGAATTAAAACAATGAAGTGATACTATTTTTTTAAACAAAGTAACTGTTATAAACTTCAATGGTAGTATGAGATATTACAAGAAATTTAAGAAAAAATATGTTGGTACAAAATAATTAGGCCTCAATATAAGCTCGTTTATAATCATTTATATATGTTATAAAATTAATATAATATATTATTTCAATTACAAAATGTAAGTTATATTAATTTACTTAAATCTGTTCTACACGGAAATCTTAATGTAAATCAAATAAAATCATTGAAAACTAATCGTAGTTTTGGTATATCCATACCTCGTGTAGCAAACTAAATTTGTTTTAATATATTATGAAAGCATATTTCTAGATTTAAGTTTCTTAGAGTATAATAATATTTATATACGAGTATAAGCTTATTTCCACGGTTTTCTAGACAAAATGTTGCCTTAAGTCATGTTACTCAAGACAGTGTCATTAAATACAAAAAAACTAAATAGGAACGACAAGAAATATCAATACGTATGCGAAAATGAATATAAAAGTAATAATAGTAATAGAATTTGCAATTGATTTGATATAAAAATAATATGAATTCACACAAACACTTATCATAGGAATGTCTAATCTTTTGTAGATATTTAAGTAAATACGGTGTGAGTTTGGTTAATGTAGGTACTCGCATAGTGAATATATGGCTACAACCGGTTTAAAAGCTCGTTTTACCTTTATATTAACAAATAAAATATAAACGATTTGTCAAATTAACATTATACTATATTAAAAATATTTTTTTGCAGATTATGCAACATACATGATTGCCAGCAAATATCTGGGCCGCCAATAAATTATGATTTTTTATAGAAATAGAATTTGGAACGCTGTTTTGATGAGTTGACAAGTATTTATGACGATATAATTTGATTTAAAAATGTTGACCTTTGCATATATTATACGTTTGCATATTTATATAAAGTAAAATGTTCCTAATTTTATTAAATAGCTCAAATAAAATAAACGAATAAGTAACCCGTAACAAAGCACTGAGTGAACAAAAGTCTAGTCTCAAGTACTAAAAACCCTTCCTGGCTATAAAAACTGATCTGAATCTTTTAAAGAGAGGTGAGGAAAGTTTAAACGTCGCATTTCACCTCAACAGCGAGTGTTTGCAGCGATTTTCTTTACATTCGACGAAATTACTTTCCTGCTTTGCACGGATTTCAATTCTTTACAATATTGCAGAAGCCAAATACAAAAACTAATTGCAAAACATATTATTTATAAAGTTTAGATTATTATAATTATTTTATTGAACCCAACGTCTATTTATAATAATACTTCATTAAATATGAGTAAACACTCTATCACTTTTACGATATACTCTTATTTAGATTTTACGTTGACTTGATCTTTATTGTACTTAACATTGGCAAAGGTAAACTTATCTCTGCTATAGATTTCTTACAGTCAACCTATGTATGAGAAAAAGTAATATTAAAAAAAAAGTAAAATAGCATCAATAAAGGTGTACTCATACATACATAGTATTCCACAAATATATATATATATATAAATTAATATATAAATGCACAATATAATTAAATATAATATATGTAAATAAGTAAATGAATCCAATGATTACTTACTAACGGTAACCTGCCCGAGAAAATGTTGTTTCACTCTTTGTAAATACCTCTATAGATGTATTTGCAACATTTTTTTTAAAAGTAGGTAATTTTATTATTAGCTTGTATGAATACACGGGAATAACCATAAAAAGCCATTCTTATAACGGTACAATAGCTTGTTTTTATTTCTGTTATCACATGTATATAAGTTAATTTAAATTTTATCTGCTACGGAAAATGTTCAAGTTTCGTAGAATCATTTCAAGTGTTTATACGTTTTGCTATACGTATTTCAAGTAATCTTATCAATTACAAGTGCCATCGAGTTCGACAGGCATGTTTAAGATCCTCGACGCTCTCAAATAAATCCTTTTTCAAACGACTCTTTAATGTTTTATTAAGATATTTCACGTCGAGGGTGCTTTTACGCGATGGAAATCTTTAAGTGTATCTTTTAACTTACTCATAAAACAATTAGTTTCGCAATATAAAACATCATTTCATTTATTACACATTTTAACAATCTCCGAAGGTCTGCAAGCAGCGTAAGTCATTACGTTTAATCGAATTTGTATCATTAATCATTGGTTCCAAGTATTAATTAAAAATATACGATGAAATAAAGCAATAAATAATTATATATCGCTTGTTGTGGAAGCTTGTCAGCCAATTAAAAATGTATTGATAAAAATATACCTTTACAGTAAATAGCATTGTACTCGGCGAGATCATAATACGTTTGGAATTTGGCTGGTTAGCAAATAAAGTATAGTGAATAAATAGAAACCTGTCATACAGTACGTGAATGTCGTAATTTTAACACGTTTTTTTTTCAGCTTCACGCTTCTTTCCTTATAGCAGGATAGGCAAAGTGAAACTTGTGTCAAGACACTGTTGCAATTTCCTCAATTTAGGTATTATTTGCATTTAATTTTTTTACTTTTAATACGTTTTACTTTTATTTTTTTTAACAAAAGATATATTTATTATATTATACGGACATAAAATCGTTTGCTTGTGTCACACTCCGCTTAAGCTTGTAAGACTTCCAAGTCGTGTATGGTTTCACTTGAAATGTTAACTACTGTCTTTGTGTAATTGGTTGAAATGAAGACATCTAATTAATTAAATGGAAGTGGACTTAAACAATAATGCATTACATACAATCCGTTCCGCTACTCAACACGCTAAGTCTCGAATTTGAGCGGAAAGTGGTGTGTCTTGACAATAGATTCTCTCTGACTACCCCACTTTTGGCAAAAAGCAAAAAAAAAAAAAAACTAAAAAAAAAACTAAACTATGTTTACTGTAACAATACGAAGTTATTTTTACTTAAAAAAAATAGGTAATAAACACTCGTATATAGAATCTGTGATTTATTCCTTCTCATATCATAATAATTTAACAAATATGTGAATTGATAAATTTTACATAGTAATTTTGCTATTAAATTTTTATTTTTATTTTAATTAGATTAATTTTTATCCGTCTCTCTGTTTGTTCCGGCTAATATCTTGGAACATCTGGACTGATTTTCACAGGACTATCACTGGCCGATGCCGATAGCCGATGTAATAAGGAGTAACTTTACTTTTAATTTTGGAATTCTACGCAGTTGAACCAAATCGATAAACATCAAATTAGTAAAATATTGATATCGCCATTGTTGTGACTTATCTGTTTATCTATCGAGATGCTATTTTATATTCCATATGTACTCTTTCCTACAAAAACTACCCATTTTCCTTACAAACACTTTACAATTTCTTTATGATTTGTTACAATTATATCAGCCAGTTTATCGCATATAAAACTAATAGGCTTAAAATGTGTGATAAGCTAGATAAAAACTTTGGACTTTATCGTAGCGGCATTGGCTAGCTATACACAGTATACTTATGGGTTTGATTTTAGCTAAGAAAAATGTTTATATGTTTTGGGTAATTCTTTTATAGGCCAGAGAAGAACAGTTTTTGTGTATAATACAAATCGGAGAAACTAGTGATCAATTTGTGTAAATATGTCCTACAACTTCTATCATCACTTCTAATGCGGGACTAAGCGAGTGTTATATAGTAACGAAATTATGAAATAAATATAATTCTAAATTATTATCGAATTTTATTGCACATTTAATTTCTATGATTGTACCTAAAATTAAAGGTGAATTAAAGTAATTTAATGAAGTTGGACATTTTTAAGACATGTTTACAGTACGTGATTGGTATTGCAATGTATATGTATGTAAATAAAGAGTTTTTTTATAATAATAACTGTACGTGATAATTGCGTATTGCTATGCTAGTTAGAAGAACGTTTATATATTTCATTTATAATTTAAATGCTTCCCTGACGTGATTATACAATATGTATCGTTCGGAATGACCAACGAAGAATCACAGTAAGCGAAAGAAATATGTATAAAGTAAAAGGTGTGTAATAGAGAAAATAAATATGCACGTATTGAAGCCCAAGATTTACGTAATATAAACCTCGATGTTTGCCAATTTTCAGCATAAATTATCGTTTTATCATAATCTGTCAGAGACCTAATTAATAGGTAACATTGTATAACGAATGACATTTTGTGGTAATCAACATAATATATTTTCATCCTCCACGAATATTAGTTAATATTTAAATACACTTATACAAATAAAATTTCACACGCACAAGAAAATGTTTTGCAATGAAACTATTTTGAACCGGATTAATCACGTATATTATTAGTATTCGAAAATACATTTTGGAAAACCTGACGTTTCGAACACTTTACAGTGGTCCGTGGTCAAAGGTTGACATCTAATATACATATAGTTAACCTGTGACCACGGTAAAAATAGTTTAATTTCAAAATGTGTAAAAATCGCGAACACCAAAGATCTTTTTATAAACACCGCGTGTTTTTATTAGTTATAACATTAAAAACTACTATTAAAATGTGAATGAAAACTTAACACATTCGATAGATGATTAAATGTGTCAATTATTGGCTTAAATCTGACTTAAATCTGACAAAAATATTTATTATTATTGTAGGTTTTTCCTGTGTGAACAGACAAATGACGTTGGTTTGCTCCACCTAATACGCATTCCTTTTCTCTTTATCGGATGTAAAGGCATATGAAACTGCAATATATATCGACCTACCGACCGACGATAGTAAGACGATACGTTTGCATGCAATGTGCAGACGTTTTATGAAAAACAACACTTCAGTATCAACTAACATAGTCAGCGTTCCCAATATCTTTAGCGTCAGCGTTCCCAGTTACCTTTATTTAATATTTAGAGGAAAATTATAGACTTTATTTGCTGTTTTTGTATATAATAATAATATTAATTTAAATAGCATGTCATATTTAAGATAATGTTTGTTAAAGTAAAAGTAAATGAGATTTTACATTTAACACAGAGAGGGCGTCTCAATGTGAACTGAATGGATCAATTTATTAAGTTCTCTATCAGATTGCACCGGATGCGGGAGATATATATTCTTAACTTTTAAAATACAGCCTGCCTATTATTGTCTCTAAGCCCCTCTAACCATGCAACGATGGCAAAAAAGCAGGTAAAATACTAATAAAGAATGAGGACCACATTTATCGATAATATAAGCAGCTGCTTAGTCATCTGTTGTATATAAAAAAATCTATTACAATGAAGATACAAAATAAGAATAGATAAAGTAACTTCGCAGAATTTTAGACATTATTATATTTTAAATACTGATAAAACGTCTTTGCAGTGACTGAAATATTTTGTTAGTTATATGTGTATAATTGGTATTAAAGCTGGCAGCACCGCAATGCCACGACGCGACGGCTTGTGTTCTCGCACGAAAGCGGCATTATAAACTTAATGAATATTCAAATTGGATCGTAAAATTAATAAGGTATCTATTACAGCCAACGTAAAGCATAATAAATGTCCTATTACAAAGTGTGTAGAGGCGTTAGTTTTGAGTTTTCTTTGATTATGATATAAATGTCGTTGTTAGTGATGATAGTTTTAATTAATGCAGTGGCATTCTATAAGACTTATCTTCGCTTTGGACACTTTGTATAGATATGGTTTCTTGTTGTATATATATTAGAAGCATATATTTTTGTTACTTCAAGGAGCCATTTACTAGCTCCAATATTTTGGTTGAAAGTTTGATATTAATATAAAAGGGTAATTTTAGGTTAAAAAAATAAAACATTTGAAATACAATGAATAAGTAATGTTAAAGTGTTACAACAGTTACAATTATTTATATACGTCGTTTTCAGCTTCATCTTATCGGTTCATTGTTGTCTAAATAGGGAAGGTAAACTGTCCATCGCTTGTTGACACGGCGGGATTGGACCGCTTTATAAATATTTCGAGCGCGGCGGCCACCACAGCCATGATCCCATTAGGGAGGGCAATAGGCATTACTCACTTTCGATGTGGAGCTATTAGCCGCTGCCGACGCTGGCGGAGCGTCGCCTCACCGGTAACTACCGATAGCGCCTGGTGTGTAACTTTGAGATAAAATTTGACATTAAAGACATTACCGAATTGAAATCTATAAAAGCTTTTCAAGCGAAGCCTCGCCGCCCTTCCCGGGGCGCTATATGTACCGACTGCGTGCGACGTTCATACAATTCCTCGGATGGAGGTTCATCTACTACACAGTGTGCAGTGTGCACCATTACACAAAGAACCCTTACCTCAAGCTGCACCGGCTCCTCCGCGCCGCCAAAACAATCCACGGCTTTGTTTCAATGCGATCGATACGCACCGACTGAGCCTCCGCAACGTAAAGCCAAGTAAATTACTTTTAATCACCATTCAACACATCAACGAACTCTGTCGACCCGGTCCAGCGTATTAGTCGTTTCGAATTTCACACAATCACGTTCAGTACACCTCACTATTGACAGTCGTTCTTCGGGGCCGTATAATCAAATCCATAGTAGGTATAAACAAATAACTCTGGTGATTTCACGGTGGAAACACTAGTATAGCGTATCGCCGTATCGCACGTCAGCGCCGCGTCGAGTCGGCGGACGATCGCGGAACTCGCTCGCAGCGAGGCAGTCGAGGCAGCGGCAGGCGGCAGGCGGCTAGCGAGGCGCGCCGCGAGAGCGACAGAGACGCCCTATGCGCCCCGCGCGGGAAAAGAAAGCGACGGCGGATCCACTGCGATCCGCACAAAAATGTGAGAAGGGCGCATACAGGTCTCGGCCGGCGGCGTCTGTCGCCGTCACCGTGTATCGAGTGGCGACATCGCCTCGCAGATCTATACAACTTGCAAGTATACAGACACGAGATTAAGATAGTGAGCCACTAGTATCGGCACTGCTCAGCCATTTCATTCATTACAATAAATTATCTGACAATTACGCGTGCGACGGAGGTCATTGACCCAGATGTCGTAAGCTCAGTTAGCTCTCGTTTTAATTGATTCCCTAACTTTACAAAGGTTAAAGATTAAAAGAGATTTTGGGATATTTTTTTTTTATTCTTATTTTCGTACATAACTAATGAATGGGTATCTTTTCTTTAAAACACAATTCATTATTAAACATTTCTAAATTATAACACATTATTTCAATACTCGTACTCGTATGGAATACTAACATGTTTAAAAAAATTGGACAAGCATTCGATTTAGGAAAACAACACTTCTTGTTTATAATCTAGTAAATAATAAATACTATCGATATATTTTTAAGACAAATTTTGTATGTTTATGTTATAAACCTTGTTATTGTGATCTAATTTTAGAAATTATTACAGCTGAGTCTACGAAATTACGAAATTGTACGAGTACGAGTATTACGAAATTGTACGACAACCATCACTTCTATAACTAACCATTAAAAAAATGGCAGCTAAAACCCCGGACCATTAGACCAGCATGCCACGTTTTTGTCTTACCAAAGCAGGGAAATGAAAATAATAATTGAACCTAAATACAAAGCGCCGCGTCGCGTTCTGCCACTCAGCACAATACGCAGTCTCGATTTCGGGCGGAACTCTTGACACTAGGTTCTTTTTGACTACCCTGCTATGCTGAGAAAAGCGTGAAGCTGCAAAGAAATTAAAACAATTCACCGATTAGGGAGCGAACCAATCTTTGTTTATTCAGACGGTGTCCCGACTACTATGAATTCAGGATCTAACTTTAATAAATCCTTGTAAGCATTATTCGTCATATTAGAACTAATCGTAAATATTTTTATTGTTTATAACTGTAAACTTTGCAAAATGACGTAAATAGCTTTCTTCTATAATTTGGAACACAAATGTTGTTTATTTCTCTAATAGCCTATTGTTGTAGATTTCATTGTGATGAGTTTGGATAAAAATGTAGAGAACAAGGACAATTTTTTTAAAAACACAGAAAACAAGTCTCTCTGAAAATTTCTTTCCCAAAGCACTTAGATTCGCGATTCGCATTTCGACTTCGCGAGTGTTATTTTTCTAATATTTTTTTGGCACATAATTCAATATCCATAACGAACACCGCTCATGTTAATAAACTATTGATATTAGGATCAAAATTCCTACTTATCTTACTAAGTCTATTAAGTAAGTCTATTGGTAAGGCAATTTTCAATTGTTCCCATCTATTTATCGCTAAGTTCGTGTAAGTCTCAAAATGAGAAAAAAAAACACAGGACTACAACAAATTTCTAGGATAAATAAAAGACAAGGCGTAATATTTACATTTATTATTATTCTACATTATCTTATTCTTTAGCGTTTATGTTTTGGAAATGTAATCGTGAACTAGTGAGGTGACCTCACAGTTCACTTTTAAAACATTACACAAATTATGCTATTACTTAAGAATAAATAAATTACAGCAATTTCTCGTCGGGATCTATAGAACTTGCTATACTTGACAAAAAAAAAATTAAATGTCAACGTATACACTACAAGTTTCAAAATGCGAAACATTGGTTTAATAATCGTCCAGTGAAGATTCAAAATAAATACACAAAAATTATTTTCCATTCATTTACTTTTTTTTTTTTTTTTTTATAAAACGTTATTAAAATTAGAATTCTATTAAACATCAAACGCCAGTTGAGAACATCGGACTTTGACTTTAAAACGTTTTATATATTTAAAAAAAACACACACACCTTGTTGCCATACAAAACTCCAGCTTAGTTCCAGCAGTACCATCCACGATTGAAAAGAAGACTTAAAACCAAACCATTTAATTGTTGGAACGACACAAAAACTGTTCAAATTTTATTCCAATTTATAACGACAGCTCTTTGGCCGCAGAATTGAATGAATGCACTTATAAGGAATGTGCAAAGTTCTGCCATACATATACTCGGTTCAACCACTGTTTACCACACACTTGCCTGGTGTATTAAACAGATGTTACAGAATATATATAAAAAGCTAAAGGGATATTTTTCATATATTTTCCCTAGTTGTTTTTAGTCCAGGCAATACATTATGGCTGTAAAAGTGGCACTTCTGGGTAAGAAGGCTCCTGTTCATCTTCAGAAGAATGGCCGCTAGCGTAGGAAGGACGACCACTCTTCTCCCTCAGTCAGTACCTGTGTAATTTATATAAAACGATAAGTAAAAATGTTGTTTTTATAAATGATTTCACTTCCAAGATTAGTAAGTCTTATTTTAGTCTATATACTGATACATTCTTGGTATTTTAATCAAAACTCATAGTCGGCGTAAAGTAGTAATAATGGCATATATATACTTATATATATAACTTTACGTAATGTAAATAAATTGAATCTAATATTTTCTATATTTTATTTTAGGTTTTTCTAACCTTATTCTATAATATGTAACATAACCTCCTTATGCTGTATCTCGCATATTGGGTAAATGAATCCAACTTTGTACAATGTTATGAGATAAACTCATTCAAAAAATTTACATTTGCATAATTAACATTTCATAGAAATAAAAAAATAATAATGTGAGAAAAATAAAAATAAGAATGTTATTTACACATTGACAATTAACACTAATCATACCAACACTTAATAGATACCTAGTCTACCATAGCGGGTCAAATGACCCGAAATTTATGTTTCCTACCTTTATATATGAAATATGGATGTTAGAAAGGAAATAAAAATATAAATGTATCATAATTATACGAAATAGTATATTGACAATTTCTATTACAAAAGCAAAAAATAAGAATTGTTTTTAATCATCACATTTTTTGCATATAAGTGTGTCCATCGTACATTTTCCGCAAACATTTTTTTTTACATTTAGAGCAAATTTTGTTGGTATTATTTTCTTTACAGTATCCCAGTATAGTATCCTATTTGACACCTCTTACGTTGATTAGCATCTGTAGCAGACTTAGGCAATAATCGTTTCGTATTTGTTTTTTCTTTTGGTTATTCACGGGCTTCTTGAAAATCTTCGGCAAGTTCTACTGTTCTACTACTTATCTCCTGTCGTTTGCTTGTATAAAATCCAGGCATTTATACCAGATAAATCTCTGCAAGACTTAAGACTTTGTAGTAAATTTCCTCGCCATTTGATCGGTCATGTCTACAGCAAATTTGGTTTTATTGTAATATGAATAGTTTCAGGTAAACGCTTATCATTATCAACTATTGATACAAATTTATGTTTAGAACTAAGTAAAAGTAAAGTACCTTTTTGTTTGGCTTGCTTTTATAGATTGTAAGAGTAGAATTATCTGTAGTAAAATTTTTTGATGAAATTCTTGCCATGTCATCTTTCTTTTGCTTTGCAATTAGTGGTAACTCCCTTTTATTTGACCGAATGAGCGTAGTTTTTTTTGCTAGGGATTTGCTTGTTAAGAAGTTGTCTGTGGTCACAGTTCTTCCGCAACCCGTAAATGGCTCGATGAGCTTGAGTAGAACATATTCAGAGAGTTGTACTGAAGAGGGTCTATTTTCATCTTTTCCTAGATATGGAAATGCATTTATGACGTATTTACTATCGACGTCCTAACCAAACGACGATGCTAACCAAAATTTGATTCCAAATTTATCCGGCTTGTTAGGCATGTATTGCGTAAATCTACATCTTACCTTAGTTGGAAATAGCTGTTCATCTATATTAATAATATTACCACCCGGTTTGTAACAGCTTTGGCTGTTCTCAATAAAAATATTCCAAATCGTGGATACCATAGCAAATTTATCTGATTTCAAACGTTGCCTCCGGTGACTTTTTTTTATCAAAACGAATAAATCTAAGAATTTCGGTAAAATTATTTCTGCTCATAGTTTCTGAAAAAAATTTCGGACCCCATATGTTATTCCACAAAAAAGAAAGTTTCAAATTATTTGCTCCATATGCAGCTCGTGCATATAAAATTGCAATAAATGCAGCAAGTTTTTCTTGAGATAAACTCCAATCCGATCCTAACACTCTGTTTGCTTCTTCTATTGTGCATGTTCTTGTATGGTTCATAATACGGTGGTCAATTATCAATGAAAAAGCAGTACTTACTTTACCTTTCATTATATGACGTTTTGGGCATATCCTGTTGGGCCTACTTCTTGCCTGAAAATGTTATGAAGTAGTGGTCTTCCACCTACGTGCCATGTGTGCCACCTACTTGTATTTCTTCCCAAACAGATCCATCATTCGCAATGTGTTGTTCATTCATTTCTACTTCACTTTCTTCAGAACTTGAAAGTAATCTTGTTCTTTTTCGTCGACAACCGATATTCACAATATTTTCCTCTTCATCGTCAGTATCTGTAGATTCAAACTCATTTTCATTTGTAACCAGTATATCTTCGTTTTCAGAAAATTCATCTTCACCGATTTCCGAAAACTCTTCTCCAATATAATTTATATTTTCTAAGAACTTGGACTGTCTCGTTCGTTTCGACATTTGATGGGTAAAGAGTTACCTGTATCACTAATAAAGCTATCAAAATAAAATATAAACTATTTACCAAACTTTCCTTTTTTGCTACCTTTTTTACACAAAAATCTACTTTCAATCTAAAATTTTGATATTTTCTTGAAACTTTTCTCAGCTATTTTGATTGAACTAATTTATGTAACAGTCTTTGCATAAATGTGCAGTTTACCGACTGTAATAAGATAAGCAATTTGTATTAATAAGCTTATAAAGCAAAAAATGTTCTCCTAGTCAAATGACCTGATGTGGTAGACAACGGTATACGACAAGTATTACTCAACATATACAAAAGAAATAATAATAAAAATAGTATAAGAACAGTAGATTTAATTAGTCAGAAAAAATCATAAAGTTAAATTTAGAGAAGTAATACAATAATATGCATTATCAATGCAAAAGTTCAAAATGGGTCATTTGACCCGTAATGGTATGATTAGTGTTAATAATCAAACCTAAGAACTTATTTTCGAGCCTATGGTAACAGCCATTATGTATGCAGTGAGACACTGCCCCACTGCATACGAGATGGTTGTGGGTTCAATCCCACTTGGACAAATGATTATATTTTTTTTCATATTCCTGCTCTGGTAAGTTTTGGTAGCTCAATATGCAATATCTAGAATTCCGATGAAAAGAGAGTTGTGTCACCTTCGAAATGGGTCATGACTGTCCCTGTCTGACTCTGAATATGATGGCCAGTGCGTTGGTGTGGCATCATTGTCTTCACGCTCTGTGTTATTACTCGTACCTGTGCAAATAACAAAGGCTTATTTATTATAAACTGTGGATTAACAATATTATAATTTATTTTACATGTAGCATTAAACGTTGTGGCCACAGCATAAGTCTTTCATTCTCGTTCATAAGTTGTTCATTTATTGTCGGTCAAAGGTCCACCAAGGAATCAGCTCTTTTGGGACATCTTCAAGCAATTTCTCTCATCTTCTATTATTATAATCTATTTCCTAGTTTTAGGAAATCTTGGGCTCTAATCAAAGAAACAAAGTATCTTTAAGAAATAGTTCCTCTAGTGAGTTTTAAACTTGAAACGTTCCTACTACGACACAACGTCACTTGGAGGAAGGAAGACTGCATCAATATAAATATTATTCATTACTTAACTACATATTAATAATAAATTAAATTGGAAATACTAAAATGTACCCTGAAAACGAACGAATATGAAAGTAACCATCAATATTTACGTCAAATTTTGATTGGGAATCGTTGAATCAAGTAAAATAGCACGAGTACTGACAGAGGTCGGTGGCGAGCACGGAGAGCGCGGCGTGCGCGTCGGCGCGCGGCGACGGGGGCGCGGGGGGCGAGGGGCTGTCCAGCGAGATCACGGCGCCGCCCGGCGACCGGTACCCGCTTGATGACACCGCATCCGCTGCACAACAAAACATTAAGACATCATTATATAAAAGTTATGTTAAGCCGCCATAGTTAAATCTGCTCTCGGGGGCATGTTTATATTTTCATTACTCCGCTCTCGTAAAACGAAACGCGTTGAGTTCCATCATCACAAGCAACGTCTCAATTTCTGGCGAAATGTGAATAACGGATGATCTGAAATACAACAAATGTATGTGCTTGTTTATTGTATCCATTATAGGAATTGCAGTTATGTTCAATCAATTAGAGTAACTTTCGCCGTAAATGGTTACTTCTAAAATATCTAACAAAAATATATGCATTACAAAAGTATTGTATGGATATAAGTATAAGTATTACAAATTTTATTATAATATTACATTTATCACATTTATTTCTACTATTTATAATTTTATATTTTAGGTAATTGAATACAACACTTAATTTGGGTGTGAAATATTTTCATGACTTTCATGAGTATTAACTCACAATATAACACGGTAATATATTAGCATTGAAGCAAACTTCGTAAAGACTTTATTTTACAGTAGAAACTAAGGTAGTCTTTAAATATAATTTTAAAGTGTATATTATCTCTTAATACATTTGAACCATCTTACATGATTCTTACATACAAAACTTAAACTTAGTATCTGTAGTAAGACTATCTGTATTTAAATAAATATTAACAATGTACAAACTAGCCAAATTCGAAAACAATCCTTTTGTATAATTACCATTTGATGTCGAATAATTATCATCCGATTTTGATATAGAGTCCAGTGATGCTGGGGAACTCTTAGGCTGTGGCACTTTTCTCTTGAGAGGCAACTCATCCTCCGAATCTGATGTGAGGTCCACTAACACCTCTGTCGTTTTCGGCGTCCTTCCTTCGCCCACTGCAGCTCGCTTTGCGCCATTATTGTCTAATGGTATGACTTCTGTTGAGCATATATGTACTATTAAATTTTAATTTTCTTTAGAATTTGTGAACTTATTGTAAAAAAATATTTAATTATTGAAAAGAGCAACTGTTGACTTGAGTTGAGTCACAGGCCTGTATGACTGACATTTATATGTTCATTGACAATTCCAAAGTACTTGTCAAAGCAACAGTATATTTAATTAAAAAAATATATTGCTTATTTCTATAGATAACTCCACCTTTGTGAAGAAAGCTTTTTTTTA
Source organism: Podotricha telesiphe (assembly GCA_038994665.1). Classification (NCBI taxonomy): domain Eukaryota; kingdom Metazoa; phylum Arthropoda; class Insecta; order Lepidoptera; family Nymphalidae; genus Podotricha; species Podotricha telesiphe. The sequence goes on from JAOYRR010000275.1 coordinate 125,979, forward strand.
TAGTGTCAAGACACTCCATTCTCCACTTTCTGCCCGAAACCAAAGGCATTGCGTGTCGAGATGAACTCAACACCACGCTTTGTCTTGTCACCAGAACGGGAAATATAAACATTCCTCCAGGTGACAATCGAATCCAGGCATCAGAAGAATATGATAATTTCAAAATATACCTAAGTCATCTGATATGAGTGTGACAGGTTCAGTGGTGGGCTGTACGGGCTGCGGAGCTCTAGGTGGTGGCACGTGAGCTGACCAGTTGCCATCTGCATGCAGCTGTATTTCATTGCATTCACTGGCTAATCTCGATGATGTTAATACTTCTTGGAAATACCTAGGATTGGATTAATAAAACATTATTTTTTATGTTATTAAAAGCTCATAACTTCAAAGCAGAGAAATAAAAAAATGTAAATAGAATTATTTCTGCAAGTGGGATTCAAGCCCACAAACGTGCATCTCAATTTTAAAATATCGAAATAAGAACTATGCAATTTAACACTTCTTAATAACAGACATCAACTCTTAACAGAATTGTTATTTATTTTCACTTACTGTCCATTTTTGGTGGTGGAGCTCAATACTGCGCTAAATCATACCAAAGCGACAATATGAAAATGAAACCTACAACCATAGTGGCTACACTATTACACTACTTTACGATAGGAAACTAAATTATGTTGAAAATTTCAAATATTAACATTCCTCAAAAGTAAAACAAACTTTATAAATGTAGTCAGGCGCATACAAGAATAATCACCTCACGATCCACGACACCCACTACATGAACTTGTGACAAAAAAAGGTTCCTCCAAACTGTTATATCATTTAACAATATCAAATTTGTTCTACAATCTCCATTATTTTAATTTTCATTATAAATACCATAAGCATACCCGTCAACAACAAGTGAGTCGTAGGGCGCGGGCCGGTCGCAGACGGGACACAGCCAGGTGGGTTTGCGCTCGTTCATCTGCAGGAACAGAGATGCGTCGAAGCACTGCAGGTGCGGGCAGTTGGCGGGCCGACACGGACACGACATGCGCATTTTCCCTAGAGGACACATTAGGGACACGCGTAGCGATGTCGTTGCTATTTCACTGTCGTAGTCCTCTGATAGCTTTTCTTTGACTGTGGACAAATATATATGTTATAATTTTAATATTCAATACACTTGATACTTCTTTCCTGAAAATAAAATAAATGATCCCAAATAAATATATTTTTACTCATGTTACTTAAAAATGTATCATTATTTTAAAAATGTGTATATTTATTGTAAGTCAGATTATCTATTGAACACATGAATAATGAATCGAGGATAAATAAATGTTGTATTCTAGGATTTTCGTATTTCTTGTTATTTTATTAAGAAATAACAATATTTAAACAGAATTATCTTTATCAAACAAGGAGCTATGTTATAAGGTATTAAAAATATATTTTGTATTTAAATCATTCTCCTAATATGCAACTATAGTATTCATTTGAATATGTCGATGCAAACCTCAATTTTCACGACATTTAAAAAAAATATATGAAACAGAGGAGACATTTATACTCACTTAACGACCTTGTATAATCAGCATTTTTCGTGCCCTTATTTTTCAACCGTTGTAGTAGCTCTGCCGATGTTAACTTTCTGACCATGAACACACTCAGCACGTACGCCCGTGTGAAATCCGACGACCACGTCACGTGAATGGTGTTGGGCACCGTGGGGGACAGCTTCACTAGCGAAGATATATTGACAGGCCGAGGCGGCCGTTTTGGTTCTGGCGTTGGTTTATTTGTAGGTATTGGATTCTGAAAAAAAAATGTTATAAATAATGTCTTTAGAGAAAGTAACAGAAACTACTAAACACTGCAATCTGCTATTAAACTGACAGATACATGAAGATATCATGGTAATTTTCTCTTAAAAGATAATAATAGAGCTATGTTAGAATTAATCATGTATTTGAATTAATATATGTATATTATACGACAGTACAAAGAAATAAGTTTAACACCCTTAAAAGGATCAGAAAAATTATAAAAACAAGCAGCTTCACGCTTTTTTCCGTTTACTAAGGTTCAGGCCAGACAGAATCTATTGTTAAATTCAAAGAGCACGCAATATAATAGTGCATGTAATATAAATCAAGTTATTAATGGTTTAGTGATCTTATAAATATAATTATATCGAAGTTTTACTTACTGGTAAAGGGCACATCTTATTATTAACTTTAACATTAACACTAGGTGGGAAGTAGTCTTCTTGTTCACATGAAGTTTCTAGAAGACAAAACCTTAACTGCGCCTGTAACATAATTCATTATGTATTACCAAATCATCTCCGCGTCTTCTTATGATGACTATTATTTTGATTTCAAAGCTCATTAGAGAAAATGATATATTTTTTAAAATTGTTTTCCTTTAGAAAATGCAGACTTGAAAAGTTTTATCCGTTTGCAGCGTCACGATTCTGGGCTGTCTACTTTGCTATGCGGGAGCATAGCTAGTGTCAAGTCACTCCGTTCACCACATCCAGAGCGGAGAAATGAAAATAAATTAAATATAATCTTTCCTCTGAGTGGGGACCCACAGTGAATCGTGTTTGCAGTCAGATACTGTTCCCAGATGGTGTGTAACTAATCACATTGCATACATGCATTGCATATAGATTCAAATCCCATATAAACTAAAAGAAATTTAAATTCTGTGGTGTAGTCCGATCCCCTTTTGTTTATTATGCAAAAATACATTAAACGTTAAAATTAAATGTATATTTAATTAAAAAAAAGAATAAAAACAATACTCACTTGTATAACATAATCGAGTTTATTACTAGTTCCAACAATATCTTTTCCCGATGCAATTTCTGTGGCCTGTTGTGGTGTGAGGTGGAATATGAAGGTGCCTTCCTGCATTCGACCAGCTTGCATTGGCATCATTGTTGATGGCTTCATTAGTTCCGCCAGTACATCGTAAAATGGTAACCTGGACAAATTTATTTATCATTTATAATATATTCGACGCTATTTAATGAATTTATTATAAATTTAAATGCTAATGGAATGCCCCTTGTATTCCACTTTATTTATAATAAATACTGTTTACAACACTTTACTGCACAGCAGGGTAAGGACCTATTGTTAAGACATCTCATTCTCCTCTTTCCGCCAAAACTTGAGACATTGCGTGTTTTGTGGTGAAATTCAACGCCGCATTCATCTTGAGTGAACGTATCATCCCCCTGACTGGAAATCGACCCTACAACCTTAACGTTTACCGAAATATACTGCCACACTGCCACGATAGATTGAGATGTATATATGTATAAACAATTGTGTGAGCAAAGTTCAAGTAATATGGAAAACTTTTTTCATAAATATACCATACTCTACAATAAAGTTTGAGTTTAAAGTCAAGCTCATTTAACTCTCAAAGCTCTTAACAACAAAATATATACAAACTTTTTAAACTTAACATCCGGGTGTACAGGAAAAGGGGGCAACGGCGCGGTGGGCGACGGCGACGGCATCGGCGCGAGCGTGGCGCCGCCCCCGCCGCTGTACCCGTGGTACATGCTGCTCGCGTACATCGGGTTCTGGCGGGCCTGCGTCGTGTATACTTATATTATTATAATTAATTTGACTATTTTTTTTCAGCTTTACGCTTTTTTTCTTATAGCAGGGTAGTAGTGTCAAGAACTCTATTCGAGATATTGTGTGTGAAGCGGCGGATTTTGTTCAGCAGAGCGGAGGAATGAAAATAGTTAAATTATTATCATTCCATAGAGTGGGAAACGAACCCACAAGCAATCGCATGACAATAACACTGCTACGATGGCCTCGAATGTGTGGGAAGGACATTTTATGTAAATATATATTATTTTCGATTTCCCTCAATTAAACAAAAAAGTTTAGTATTAAACTACTAAGTTTTAATTGTACGAAACTTTTTGTAACTTGTTCTTGTACTTTTAGTAATTAACAAGTGTTAGTTAGTTTCTGAAATTGAGCAATGTAAAAATGCAAGTACAGATTTATTTATAACAAAAGACATTTAAAAAACGTACAAAAATTTGAACCCGCGGCTCTAGAAAGCCGTTTAAGCGCTATGACCGAGCCATGCGTTCTACATCCGGCTTCATAGAAATTCTTATACGCTTATTACAACTTACATTAGTGGTTAGCTTCTCTGTAGAGATTTTTACAAATTTCTGTTACCCAAACATTATTCTACGTACAACAATCATTTAGCAAGAGAGAATGCTATTTATTAAATATTTATAAATAGCATTCTCTAGCTTTTCATTTCCTAAGTGTGCGAATAACACTTTAAAAAAATGTTACAGATTACTTTATATTTGTGTTTATATAAAAGTGAAATAAAAATTAATTTGAAACTAGTATTGATAATTTATTTATTACTCAGAAATATAGTGATTTCTTTTGTATATATTTTTTTATATCTTTAAAATTTCCTATCTATAAATATACAATATTACTATACGAAATATTAACAATAATAGCAATTATTGACTTAACCCATTAACGCCCTCGTGTACAACACTACGATGCGGCACTGTGTGTTGTTTATCTGTGGTGTCTATGAAATGATGAATTATTTTTAAAATAGATAACACTAGTATTCAATAAAAAACAAAAAATTGGCGGTAGCGGGAAAATAAATGTCATTTTTTTTAGTTTGTAATACGGATTGTGAACTAAGTTACGAAGGTAAGATATCTTAATTTATTTTTATTATAAATAATAACAAATATTGTTATTTTTTTTGTTATATTATATTGTTAGTCTTTATTTTGACGTATAACACCATTGAAATAACGATTTGTGTGAATAAATATACATAAGAGTTCACTTTATTGCAATGTACTCGGTCAGGTACAATGGGCAGTTGTGTACTATAAATTGTCATTTCTTTACAGGTGTATTTTAACATTTTACAATGGCAAATCGTCGTGTCTTTACAAGCCAAAATGACTATTCAAGACTCGAAGAAGCCCTTGAATCAGTAATGGCTGATGAAAATGATGATGTGGAATATGACGTCCTGCTGTTGCCACCAGATCCAGCCGTTGTACAACTTTTCCAAGAGAGGTACCTGGAACTATTGAGGTAATTCCACTTCGTCCCGATCATGATGTTTCAGATTGGGACGATAGTGACTAAGAACCACTATCAATCAGACCTGTATCGTATCAGACCTGCAAAACGAGCGAGAAATCAAAATTCAAACGAACCTGTATGGAGAAAATCGATACCATTCAGCGAAGACAAAAAAGCGTCGTTGACTCATTGAAAGAACATTTGATGATGAAGTTACAAACTTGATAATAGAAAATAGTATGTTGTATGCTGGTCAAAATAATAGACACAATTTTGAAATCGATAGAGCCGATTTGAAAGTATTTTTGGGCATATTGATGCTTACAGGATATCACGAATTGCGTTCTGAGCGTGCATACTGGAGTTTAGATGAAGATCTTGGTGTTCCACTGGTCGCTAATTGCATGTCACGTAATCGATTTTTAGACATCAAAAGAAACCTGCATTTCGTCGACAATTCTCTAGCGGAAGGTTCAAAAGATAAAATGTTCAAAATGAGGCCGTTGTGCGAGCTTATTCAGAAGAATTCGTGCCAGTGGGGAGTTTTTCATGAAAACTTGTCCGTTGATGAGTCGATGATCAAATATTTTGGCCGTCATCCCGCCAAACAATTTATAATGGGGAAGCCTGTGCGATTTGGCTATCGAAATTGGGCAGCAACAAGTTCAGACGGCTACTGCTATACCTTTGATGTATACTGTGGCAAATCTTTAGAAGTTTCTGCTGATCCTCTGGGCTCGAGAGTTGTAAAATCATTACTAGAAAAGATACCAATTATTCCCAGCGAGCACATCGTGTATTTTGACAACTTCTTCACGAATTATCAGTTATTACATGATTTGCGACTCTCAGGCTACAGGGCCACAGGTACGATAAGAGAGAATAGAACTAAGAAATATCCCGTAACTAATGTAAAGGCTATGAAAAAACAACCAAGGGCAGAGTATGACTACCGTTTTGACATAAAAAATGAAATCACAATCGTACGATGGAAAGAGAACAATGTTGTCACAATGGGATCAAATTTTGATGGTATAGAGCCTGTAGGGAAGGTGAAAAGATGGTGCAATGTTCGTAAGCAAAAGATAGATGTCAATATCCCCAGACTATTCATAAACTACAACAGAGGAATGGGTGGGGTGGACCAAATGGACCAATCGATTAGCCTGTATCGCGTAGCCATAAAAGGAAAAAAATGGTGGTGGGTAATCTTTACATACCTCCTAGATTTGGCTATTTCAAATGCTTGGCGGCTACATGTATTACTTAGCAAAAATAACGAAGCGCAATACATGGATCAGTTATCATTCAGACGGACGATTGCTCGAGCTTATCTACGCCCGACAAAAACTAAAAGTCGTTCTACGTCATCCACATTACATGGAGAGCGGAAAAATAACTATCACAACCCGGAACGCATCGAAAACCCATTACGATGCATTATTTGTCACAACCGCGTTCGCTGGCGTTGCCAACTATGTATGAAAACCCTATGTGTTGAACGACCATGTTTCGAACAATTCCACTCCTAATCTGCCCATTGTACCCAGCCGTGTACACCCCTGTAATTTTTAAAATAAACTATTTTCTTCAGATTTTTATTCATGCACCTTTTATTTAGTCCATAATGATGCAATAAATCAAAAGAAATAGTAATGTTCACAAGTAGTTTAATGTTGGGCGTTAATGGGTTAAGTAAATCCAAAAAAGCACTTTGCAATTAACATATAAAAGTCAGTATTGTCAATTTAATTACATAACTATCTGGGAGAGTAAACCTGCTGAAAAATCCTGGTGAGAAACTCAACAGTTGCTCTTTTAAACTATAATTTTACAATAAGTTCATAAAAATCATTAGCTTCCTGAATGAGCATCAGCAGTATTTAATTTATTAAATACATACTTAATTTTTTTTGTACTGGTATTTTATCTTTTATTACTGTTGCCACTTGTGTTGTTCTAGTACAAAAAAAAATATATTAAAGTAACATTAAAAATAGTTAAAATTACAATTCTCATATAATTATTTGTTCATAAAATCATTTGATACAACTATCAATTCTTTGAATTTGTTTACTTTGTAATAATAGTTATTTCTATATGTTTCTATCTTACTTGTGAGCTAAGAGGGGCTTGTCTGACGTCATCGTAGGTACTATAAGCGACACATTCGATTTTTAAACAAATTAATAATATACTTTACTACTTTTTCAGCTTACCATTTATAGTACTGAATATTCCCATATAAAATGTAGTTTAATAAAATTAATTACATAAACAATCTAAAAAATGTTAATTTTTTTAATACATTCAATAATTATAGCGTATATATATACATATAATTAAAATGTAACTGATCACAGTTATCAGTGTACATGGAAGATATATAAAAAAATATAATGGCATTTATCAATGTTTGTCTTTTCATTTGTGCACGCTAATCTCAGAAACCGCTTAACCGATTTAAATTGAATATTGTACTGTGGTAAACTTCCTCTAACATTTAGTATTCATTTCTATCGGTTCATAAATATAGTTATTCATTTGAATTATAAATTTGTGATTTAAGTGAGAACGCAGGTTTATGCAGGCGAAGCCGCGAGCGGGTCGCTATTTATACATAACTATACTATAGTTATATATAAGTATGGTTTGAGAATTGACTATCGGCAAGTCCAAAATACTCAAAGCGAAGTTTTCTAATTACCATAGAACAGAAATGCTAGTCCTGATTTTGTTATTATTAATATGTATTTTTTAATTTATAAAACGTAGGAAAGGTATGAAAGTCACTTACCGCGACTGGCATAGACTGTGCCCGGGAATCTTGCGGGTTGTATCCCGTAACAGCCGGATGTTGGTACATGGAGCGAGAGCCCTGGATCGCGGGCGCCAGCGGATCTTTACCTTGCGACCCACTCCCGGGACCACCACTTTGCAACGCCTGGCTGTTCCTGAATTAAAAAAAAATGCATTTACACAACCCTTGTATTTTGTTTTAAGACTGAATATTCAGGACAGCACGAAATACGAACTCAATAAGATTTCTCCTAAATTCCTCATTTGTAGTTTATAGATTAGATTTCTTTAAAACATGCACCATACATGGAACAGGGTCCCATTCAATTCACTAAATATTTAAGTCAATAATTGAATATGTTGACCATCACCGCAAGCTTTACTCATGCAACTCCTGAACAACGAATACGTCACGAATAACTCGCCATATATTTTCTTGATTTATGATATTATTTTAGACATTTAAATAGTTAAAGAGCTTCGAAAACTGATCAATAGTACCCAATTGAAAAAAATATTTTTAAAATGCAGCTATATTGTACTAACAATGTGGTATCAGTTTTAAAAGCTCTTTACCAGAGCCACTGCAGATGATACGCAAAGCTGTGATATAACATGTTATCTCAGTAACCGATCATGTGTCGCTTTGGTATAGCGAAAATATGAATTACTGAGACAACATGCCAGAGGGTCGTAAGTCCTAATGTAAAAACTCGTATTAAGGGTCATGCTGACAGAACTGCGAACAAACGCGAGAGGACGTGACACTTGCCTAGTGGTGGTGGTCTTTTGCGACCGTGGCCTGTTGTCATAGGCATTTACCCGCGAACTAATTTCGGAAGAGTTTCCATTTGCGGCGTTCTCACCCTGGGCAGCACTGACTACCCTCGCTGAAGATCGTGTTTTAACCATTGTTGACGACCGAGTGTCTCATGTCAACTGAAATTATGAGTCCAAAAATGGACAGAAATCACTATAAAATCGCTTTCAACCTACTGAGATATTCTGGAAAATTTCTTGGACATACCAAAAAAATTCGAATGGATGCTTCTTATTTCTCTTACCATTACTGGAGTTCAACGGGACAAGGGGAGTTTTAGATCGTCTGCAATTGAATAATTATCCATTAAGTCTACAATGGTTAAAACATGTCTTACAGCTTTATACTAGGCAAACCACTAGAATCCTATCGGAGATATGAATTGGTACAATGCTGGCGGTCCCATTGTTTTATAGAGAATTATTCCACTGCAGCTTTGGAGCATTGCTAGGGAGAAAAATTGCATTAAAGAATTTGACAAACTTGGAGAAAGAAATGGGACGACAGGTGCTAGGTAAGTAAGAGAAATAAGTTGAATGCCCTGTCAAGGAAATTTTCCAGAAGTTATAATGAGAAAGCTATCTTATATTATTTAATAAACATATTTATGGAACATATATAAGGGAGGGTAGGACCACCTCTATTACAAAAACTATTATCCACTGTATCATTTGATTTTACCATTTGTAAATTTTTGTAATAAGGTAGCATATTAAATAATATAATTTTGAAAATACATACTGAAATATACTGTAAAAGTAAATTTTAAGCAATAAAAGTATGACAAAATGGCCAATTTATAAAAGAAGGTAGAACAATGTTAAACAAATATCAAAGATTACTATTTTAGATTCAAGTCAATAAATATTATTTTTTAGTTTATTAGTAAAGAGTGTTTTTATTTATTTAATAATGGTAAAATGTTGTGCAGTTAATCATTTGTATGTTAGTACTATATTTAAAATACTAACTAATGGTATCCAAAGATGTAATCTTGTTATTAAAAATGAATTTAAATATAGCTATCTTTTCCCGAAATATAAAACAAAAATACAGTAGGTATTACATGGAACAAAATGATTTTTTATTTATTTTAATTGCCACGGTTTTGCAAAGAATATGTGTTTTCTGAATAAAGTGTCACTTATTTAAACAATAAAATATATTAACTGTTTACAAAGAGTAAAAATAAAAGCTTTTCTATAATATTAGTTCAGAAGTATTGAGATCTACTATTTATGAAAACTAACACTACGTTTTAGAAACCCGGCAAACGGTTAAAATATTTATGTACTATTAAATATATATTCGTGTTTAAATTTTTTATCATGTGTTGCTCTTATAGACGTAAACAAATTTAAATGTATATTATGTTCAAAGTTAAACGTATACAATATTTAAAACAATATGGATGTCAGCCGAAATAATTATTTTACTCACCATGATATCGCGTTACCGTAATCGTAATATCTACTCATATTAAATTTAATTTATAACAAACACACTGATATTCAATAACACCTAAAATATAAAATATTTACGAATGTCTTTCACAAAACGCCATAACTTGACGCTTGTTGGTATGTGTGCGGCGGCCACATTGGTTGGTCATAGACAAAATTATTTTTTCTAAAAAAACTCGCCGCAATTCTCGTATCTTTTATGAATCGTTTACAATTTAGATGTCTGTTGTGCATCAATAGTTTTAAGGTGGACTAGATGGTGCTTGGAGATACACAAAATTTGTAAAAAAAGTAAATTATTAAGTGAAAACAATTAGCATTATTCTAATACATTAGAGATCTTACGAAGATATTTCCATAAACAAAATTTGTGACATCACGTCCTTTTCAATAGGGTTGAACAAAAGTTATTTTTTTTTAAATAGAAAGCAGCCCCTCGTGCTAACACTACCACAATAGTTTAATTTAGAATATATCATATCATAAATGTGATAAATCATATAATTTTGACGACCTTGAAACTATTAAATGCATTACGACAAATAAATATTCAGTAGTTGAATCTAAAAATTGTTAGCAATAATTTTAGGAGTCTTGTAAAAGTAAGCAACGTTGTATTAACCCATAATCGATTTAAAGTATCCACTATTAATTATTGTAGTTTTGTACCATTTTAATTTTAGTTAAATTGTATATTTATATTTCATGTCAGTTCCTATTTAAAAAAACTTGAACGATAAACGAAAATAATCTAAACACATTAAAGCCGAGGAACATGTTTATCAGCATAAAATATAAATATACGATGTTTATGAAATATTAAGCAATAAAAGTATTTTTTTTTTTTAATAGCCCTAGCAAAGTATCCGAACGCTCCTCGTTCAGAAGCTGTTAACTTATCCGTGTTAAAATGAGAAGTATCAAATTGTTTAGAAAAAATTATCGTAAATACACAATTTATGTAGAAATATAGTTATGATAAACTATATGATAATAAAGAGGGGAAAATGTTTAAAAGTTATAATGCATGGGTTAAAATGCGACATCTTCAAAAATTTCCGAACGTTTCTTGTCACTAAAGGAAACGGAAATTGTAGTAAGTCGTTACTACCGTTTCCATGGAGTTAGGGGTGTCACTCATTAAAAATATATTTTATGCTTTATAAAGTTGTAACATTCTAAGTAGTACAATTATTTAAAGAAAATTTTAGTTTCCAAATAACTTAGCAATAAATAGTATTGTAAGTACACCATGAGGAGGATAAGGGAGCGCTTTTTATACCACGGTTCATCAGACGTCGTCGTTGTAAATTCAATCTTGTCTGCACAGAGTAGGTTACACTTTCTGGACGATCAGACCAGAGCCTCTCTGCAAAAGCTGCGCCTCGTGGCCAAATTCGTGCATCCAATCCATTTGCATCGAGTGCTGATGTCCAAACCGTCACTTCCCCACCTTCCACACATATCATAAATTTTCGGGCCCAAGGTCGATACTTATATACTTTTTGCCATGAATTGTAGCGTGTAGATAATTCTTCATGCCAAATTCCATATTCACTATTTAAGTCCCATGTTTCCAAATTTGATATAATAATACATGATCCAGAGAAATAGCTGTGCGTCACCATTGCGTGAGGAGTTTGAAAAATAATTTTGTTATAATAAGCTTTTAAATCTATTATAGCTGTTTCTATTTGATTAAACCAAATAATCATATTTGGTAGTTTAATATTATCAGATTCTATTTTTTTAATGATATTTAGAATAAACTTAGACCAAATATAAAATGTATTATTTGTGTTGTAATGTTGCAACCAATCATTATGAGAACCATAAACACCACCAAGATAAAAAACATCATCGACACCTGTAAGCTCAACAATTTCTGTGTAAATTCCCTGAATAATATTAAGAATATATGGATCACAAAAGTCAATACGTTCATAAGATTTCATAGGCTGTTTTTCTACGTACGATATTAAGTTTTTAATGTTTCTTTCTGTTCCCCAGAACCAAGTGTTCCCAAAATGTGCTAATAAATCAAAATCAATGAGTACTCTAATACCACGTAATCTTGCGTGTCTTGTTATAATACGAACATCTTCCGTTGTGTATATTTGTTCATACATTCCATAAAAATCTACCCGTGGCATATTATTCAGCTTTAGTGAAAATCTTTGTGAATCTATTGTATGCCAGTGAAAAGTATTTAGCTTCGATGCAGCCATACCATCTATAGTGCGTAAAATGTGTTGAATAGGAAAGTATGTTTCCGTAGTGTCTAGCATTAAACCTCGGTACCTAAACCGAGGAGCATCGTCTACAGAAGCTTCTTCTAACATTAACAAACCTTTTGTATATGGATCCATCCAAATCATTTGTAATAATGTTTCTAAAGCATGCCGGGAACCACAAAAAGAGTTAGAAGAAATATTAACATTAATAAAGTTGTTTTGTTTTTTTAGACGTAACTGATAGCTTTCGTCTGTATCTAATCGCATCCTAGGATCAATGCTGCCATTTTCGTTAATTACTACTCGTATAATAACTGCATGCTGTCTTTGGAAAACATGTGAATTGTTTTTTATCATTTGTACATCAGATCGGAAAAGTTTAAAAGCTTTTTTCAAATGATCTCGCACAACAGTTGATGGAAACGATAATATTTGTAAACTGAATAAATTTTCATGTACAGCCACCGCGGTATTCGATACTTTAATCATTCCAGTCGGCTGGGGCCAAAACTGAGGCCCAGCACAAAGCATGCTACATGTTATTTGAGATTGAATTTTTTGCAAATTTGTTGCGTGTTCAGATATGCATTTACCATTTGTGCATTTCCAGGACCATTTCGGAACGTCTCGTCTGTAAAATTATTATATACTGTTGTATTTACTTCATTTAATTAACATTTCTAAAATATGTTAGAACGGATATATTATAAAAATTATAATAATATTTACACTTGCGTTTCTGATAGATCAGTCCAAGCTATCAACATCAGTATGCGTATGAAAGTACACATCTAAATTATTTTAACGCACATTTAAAAAATACATTATATTAACAATTATAATATCCATTTACATTTCATCCTAAATTTTTGTAATACTATGTAGATATATTAAGAGCTAATTGAAAAAAATCTGAACAACCTCGACTTAATATTGTATAGAAAATGACAATACGTCGATCGTTCTCCACTTAAATTAATATTTTTGACTGTCAAGCGAACATTTTCTGTATATATGAATAAAATAATAATTGTTTCATTTATTGAAATTGTATCACCTAAAGTTAAACTCAATTAAAAAAATGTTTGAGATTCCTACTTATGTGGAGTTGACTATAGTAGCAAATCGAAATTTTATAGTAGAAATCGACATTATTTTTACAATATTTTTCTGTTAATGACTAAATTCGTCTTTTTATAAAGAACATTTAATTTTGTGCATCCGTAGAAAACCAATTTGGGAAGAAATTTACTGGCAAATCCTTGGTTTAGAATAGGTACTAGAATCACTAAGATGACCGATGATAAGAGACGAAACTCTTCTTTAGCATTAACTCCTTTGCCTTTGCTACTATATGATCACACACATATAGTATTTGAATAAAACAACAATAATTAAAAGAAACAGCTTCATAGTTTTGAATATAACAGGATAGGCTCATTGCTTGTTTAGTGGCGAAACTCAACGCCGCGCTTCGTCTTACTAGAGTGGGGTAATGAAAATGGTTAAAAATGCTTTTTTTCCATTGTGTAGGAAGCTTTTAGCCATAGTGGCCTCTACAGCGTCACCGGGTTATGGTGTAGGCCGAGCCAAAAGAGCACCGACCTTGACTTGTAATGTTAAAAATGTAAATATTGTCGCCTTTATAATCAAGTTCAATCTTAATCAAAAATCAAATAATATTTTATGTATTTTATCAATAAATGCTGTTCTGGCTAAACAAGCAGCGTGTATTGTTGACCACAACACCGCACCGTTATCCTGTGTCAAACTTGCAGAAGAGAGGAGAGTTAACGTATATTATATAATGATGTAATATAATATTATCAACGAATAAATATGTATCCAGAATGTGTACGAATATGAATAAAAATTATAAAGAAGAATAATAAACACAATTTATTAAATAAATATTTATTTATTTAACATCATATTTTATTAATATTCCATGTTATTATTAAGCGATTTTAGCGAAAGAAGTCTAACGTAAAGCAGGTAACCACACAAAGCCACACCCAGTATCCACGATGAAAGTCCAAAGACAGTTATTATAATATCTTTTATTAGATAAAAATTAAATTTTCCATATTCGTTTGGATATAAAATGCATATTTCCATCAATGCAGGGAAGACAAGTGCGAGCAAAGTTGTGCATAGATTTCCAACGAGGGCTACAAATGCACCTTGTATCGGCACTACGTAGCAGACTGCAACTACAACAAATAAAAAAATATATAAAATTAAGTAAGTAAGTCTTTTTTTTAATATATCGGGTTTTTCCGCATTTTAGGGAAGGCAGAGAGAACCTGATGTCAATACAGTTTGTTCTCCACGCTCTTTGTACTGTCCCCAAAGCGGAGCAATGAAACCAGAGAGATTGAGACGTAGAATTCGTGGCGCAGTATCGCAGCGTCTGAATGTATACGTGATAGTTGCGGGTTCAATTCCCACTCGAGAAATTATTATGGATTAGTCATTCAGGATAATCGATTTAACAGATATAGGGCATATGTCTCCTAAGTTATGTAAACTAGATTTATTTAATAATCAAAATTAAATAAATTAGATATCTGACAATTTGTATTATTAATGTTTTAGTTATTTTGATCCAACAGTTTAACACTGTTATTTACCGTGGCCAATTCTAGATATGTTTCATAGGTATATTTACAAATTGTTTGTGTCGACTGCATGTTTATAAATTTATTGAAAAACTAATTAAATTAAATTTATCTTACAATTACATTATTTCATTTAGCTTTTTGTCCTTTCGAAAGGATGACTTAGAAAGTGAAACCAATGAATATTATAAAATACTCAATTGAATAGAATCATTAAATAAAATAAAATTTATGTTCAGACGAATGAATTTCAATTTCAAACCCTATATAATATATATTTTTACTTACATGAAGTAATAACGAAGATGGGTCTAGCAAAACGTTCAACTATTTTCATAGTGTTTTCTGAAGGCGGCTCAATCGTATCTCTATTTTTAATTACCTCTAATATAATATGGATCGCGGGATGACACTGTATGGGATATGCAAACGCTATAGATGCTAAGTACAATCCTATAGCGAGAATTGCTGAACTGAAAAATTAAACAAGGAATATTTCAATACTAATAGCTGCCAGCAACTTCGTTTGACATCCCACCAGAATGCGCATCACGTAGAACAACTTTTGTTAAGGCGTAATTTCTTTATATCTTATAGTATAGCTAGTCTATTATAGTTTTCACCAGGTGTTTATTTTTTCAAAATCCGTTATAACCTAAGTCCTGCCTAAGCTACATAACAAAAATTCCGTTCAATAGTACCAAATATATGCGCGCTTAAAAACATTTCATTTTTAATGTTTTATTATAGTACTAGGTGATGCTCGCAACTCCGTTTGCGTGGGCTTTATGACATACTGATTCCATATTAACATGACATTGACCATGTTTACATTAAAATTTAAACCCAAAGTTATAATAGCTTCCTTTAACGTTACTAATTTTCTAGTCTTTAACACTTCTCCATTAGATGTTCAAGATTTTTTTTTTTTTTTTCAACATAACGCCTCTCTCAGCGGACGAAAAAGATCTAACGTAAATCCGTTCTCCGCTTCCACATAATGTCTCGAATGTATTAATTACAGGTGTATTCGAGACATTATGTGTATCGTAACTTAAATACGCGTTTTGTCTAACCAGAAAAGGGAAATGAAAATACCATTCGAATGGGGAAACCAATCAGAGGGATACAATGTGAATTGTGCTTTTTTAAACTTTTCTTTTAAGTAATTGTTTGTAAAAATAAATCATACTTATCGTCAAAAGGCAACGATCGCAATACATTTTCCTCCATTGTTCCAAAAGCCCAATATCCTAAGCCACCAAAAATAGTCAAAATAACAGTGGTAGTAAACATGCTGACGGTTATTACTCCTAAGGGTTTTCTAAGTATTCGAGGTTTTGGTAAAGCTCTTTCAATAGATAGAACCTAATAACACAACACAAATACCTATATTAGTATATATTTGCTCATTTATCTGATTTGAAAAAAAAAACATTTTATGCAAGATGAAGTTGGTTTCAAGCGGTTGAGATATCGCACTGATAGCGGAAACATTTCTCTTTTTCGTCAGATCAGTAGAAGTTCATCTTCATTTACCCTATTTTTGACGGTAGGTAAGGAGTAGTGTGAAGATAACATATACTTTCATTACTTAAAATATATTCTTGTGTATATGTCATGTGACGAAATTCAACTTCGCGGTTTACATTGAATAAATAATTTAAATATCAACATCTCTTGAATCGAACTCTAGATAAAGTGAGTAGCCAGACACTTCATAGCTGTGCAAAATTGTACACATTATAAATTGAAAGCTAAGCTAAGTCTATTCATATAAAAATAATGTTAAAATCATTTACCACAGCAACAGAGCTTAAGTTAAATAAGCATGTACCAATAACAAAGAAGAGCGCTATGGCATCGGACGTTGCGTATATAAGCACACCGTGAGGAGCGAGAAATATATGGTACGTCACTAATATCAAGCCCACCAGGTTCATAAAATTACCTGCAATAAATTACAAACATGCATTATTATTCACAAAAATTACAGACAAACTAAGAAATAATCAAAAAATACAATAAGGCGATCTCTTATCATAAACTTTAATACTTAAACCGATCTCTTCCAGGCAACATTTGGATGTTAGAGCTGTATTAAAGTTATTTATTTTTATTTCATAGACAAGATTTATTAAATAGTACATTTACATAATATGTATTATATTATATAACATATTAAATATATATTAGTATAAAATAAATATATATACATACATACCGATTTACATATACATACTTAGTCTTGCCATAAATATTGTCACAAAGAAATACTTTTTGTTTATTGTACGTAACAATAATTACTACTACTTACTTAGTAAATTCTATGATTTTAAGGTCCTTAAATGATTTAAGGCCGTAAATTTACAATAACTTGCTGAATGTTTTCTTTAAAGTACGAAACAATGAGTTCACTAGCGTTATTACTGATAGCTGAGTCTGAACAAGTATGCAATATAAACAGTCCAAATACTGTGGATGCATATTGTGACTTTGTCCTAGCATCTTATAAGTGCTTAAATACTACTTTTGGATTTGTAAACAGTAAAAATACCGTGCGTAATGGAAATTATTATTAGCGATAAGGTAAGAAGACAAATAATTAAGCATAACTATTTATCTTTAAAAGTCGGGAAAAATACCATTGCATTTGGTCTACTTAAAATATAATCGAATCCTTTCAGAAACTTAGAAATGCTTAATTTAAATTCCATGTGTCGCCAGGCGATAACAAATAAACTGTCAATATAAAAGCGTCCAGTTACGGTCGAGATTACATGTCATCATTCAATAATTTGAAATCATTGGCTCAAACGCACCAGGCCGAAGACAAAGTGAAAAAAAAGAAAGCTTCCAGTTTGCTAAGTATTTTAATATGCGTTTTATTTCAGGTAAAAAGCCCCTATTATGTATTCAATTATACAGATATTGTTAAAGCTAAGACTAAATTGAAATTTTTATTATTAATTAAGTAAGGATTAAAAATTGTATCTTTTTAAAAGACAGTGCAGAAATAAAATCAATGATGCTCTACTGTATGATGTTGAAGAAAGGCAAGCATGACGCAAGCTTAATGTTATGACTGATATAATATACTGGGATCAAAATGGATATAAAAACCTAGGGATAAAGTGTGAAGCTAAACAAAATATAATGTTTAAAGAGCAGCTTTACTTTCTTTCCGAATAGCAGGACCTTATGTCATGAAACACTCAATATCATAATATGTAAAATTAATTTGAAATTACCTATCATGGATATATAGCTGACAATTTTTAATGACTTCATAAAATATTCAAATAAAAGGTAAGGCACAAATAACGCAGCCATTGCTGGTCTTGAATTGTCCCAATCCATTATCTAAATAAAAAGAATAATATATACATATGCAACTAAATATACAGTATCAAATGGTAAATATAATACGTTTACCATAAAATATAATAATTATTTGCACGCATTTCCTCATTAAACAGATAACTTTTGACGATAAATCATTCAGTCCTACATTTTTTTCTCATGCAGCCGGTATGTATGTATGTTACACATATATTTATAGCTGGCGGGCAAATTCAAATATTTTTGAGGGTTTGGACAGCCTTGTGCTCGACATTTTTCTAAACTAGGACTTGAATCTACAATGAACACGAGTCAATGACAGCCACATCACAGTGACGTCAATACATCTTGTTACAAAAGGATATTTTTTTTAAATATACTTAAATACGTAAATATTTTTTATATGATTATTATTATAGTAAAATAATATACATATATTCATTACTTACATCTCGTAAGCTGTCAGAAGTAAATATAACGAACACTGTACAAATGCCCAATTGACTTAGTATCATGAAAGTAGAAATTATAGTTCTGCAAACAAAAAATTAAAAGGATTCAGCATTATAACATGGAGCTGCATTATTTTAGTGCAAGCCCATACAACATATATAGGTCTCTAATTGAGAGTAAACTATTTATTACCTATAATAACACTAATAATAATACTGATTTGTCATAATGTTATGAATAAAACTAAAGTAATAATATATACTTTTTCAGCTTCACTCATTTTCCCGCATACTAACGTAGTCAGAGAGGAACCTAGTGTCAAGAAACTCTGTTGAGTGGCAGAACTCAGCGCCGTGCTTTTTCTTAGTTATAAATGGAGAAATGAAATTATTCATTCCCCCGAGTGGACATGAAACCCACAACAAATAGCGTTTACAGTCAGATGCTTTCCCACTGCGCCACGATGGCCGCATTAACAATAAACGTCGTCCTGGCAACCTGGTATTAGGTTCATACTATGAAAATATTGTACATTCATTAGATACCGACACGCGTATCAATGGGTCAAAATATCTAATCTAATCAAAGTATGAAAGATGTGTTTAAAATCACTCTAATTTAGCCAAATATAGCATCTCTTAAACTTACGGCCCGTGATATCCAATTTTATGGAAGAAAGCAGGCCCGTGTAGTAGAGCCAAACGAAATCCATATCTATACGATGTGTGAGGAATCTTCAATTGTCGACTAATCTCATTCAAACACCAAAGCTTGATTAAAAACACCATATACTTTTATTTTTGTTTATGATTATTATTATACTATAGTTAAATCAAGAGGCCATCGTGCCTCAGTGGAATAGCGTCTAACTGTTAACGCGATTGGTTGTAGGTTCAATTCCCACTCGGTGGCAATGATGACGATTATATTTAAAAAAACATTTTCATTTCTCCGCTATTGTACCCAAGACAAAAAGCGGCGATAAATTGGCACTGTCTCGAATTCGGGCGGAAAATGAAAAACGTAATGTCTTGACACGAAATTCTCTCTGACAGCCTTACAATGCGGGCAAAACCGTGACGTCGAAAAAAATATATATGATTAAAAATACTAATATATTTATGTATAATGGCGCAGTGGCGCAGTGGCAAATCCATAGGGGCGCAGTTGGATAGCGTCTGACTGTAAACACAATAATGGTGGGTTCGATCCCCACCCAGCTAAATCACAAAAAAATATCTTCTGAATAACGCTGGCTTTAATTTTTATTATGAACAGTAAATTAGAATATTTAGATTTGCCTTACTAAAGTCAAATGCATATGTATGATGAGAAGGCCTAATGACATGGACATTATAGGTCCAAGAATAATACCAGCCTGACTAACGGCTAGAGGAAGTCCCAATGTGCCGGCACCAAACACTGTTCTAATAAGATTAAAATATGCCATCCATAATCTAAAAACAAAAATTACATGTTACATGCTATTGTGTAGGTATATTCTTGCTTAAGACTACGATCGATAATTGTTTAAAAAGATAATATTGTTTTTAATTGTATAACAAGAGCGAAGATTTTTGTTAGTAAGGAGTATTATGATCGAAGCAATTTAAATAATATAATTAAACAATTTATTACATTTAATAATTGTGTTGACTGTCTAAGTACAGCAAAAACACTTAATATAGAATTATAATATATAATTACTTAATAGGCCGTGCAACTTCTCTGTGATCCAAAGGGTCATAATTATCCATTGGTGGTCTTTCCGAAGGTAAACGGGTATATCTAACATCAATCACGGAAACTCGATTGTGTGGTTGCAGAGTAAGTTTGCTTATTGCTTCAAATGCAGCCCTGGAATAATAATTGATGTTTACATCTATAACTTTTTTAGTAAGTTTTGTTTTCGTTTTGATGGTGAAACATTTTGTAGATATTTATGAACCGTACATTGAGAAGTAATGATTTTTTTTATGTTTATGCTTAATGTATACACTAACATTGTAGAATATCAATATATCAGCTCATGAATATAAATGAAGCTATAATTATTTTAAAATCACGTAAGTCTTCATTCAAAGTAAAAATCTGAATGTTTTTAGATTACACATAAGTTAATGAATTTTCAGAATTGATATGCATTATAATCAAGCATACTTTTTAAATCTAGCCGCCACTTCTTTTATTACATCTCTATGCTTTCTGCTTTATTGCCTGTTAGATTAATATTGATTATTATGTGAAAATAATATCAATATAACTAAGAACCCTAATATATTAATATGGACGACTTTTCCTAGTTTTTAAAAAATACAGTTTTAGTGATATAATAATAAATAGATATTGTTTTTGAATTCTCTACAAGCGTGATGAGGAATTAATAATTGTTTGACAATTAGTTCTATATTGTCTATTATTTATAAGTGACAGCAGCAAAAGCCAGCGACTGTAATCTAAGGCGGAATTATTGCATTTCGTAAAACACTTTCATGTGCAGTTATTGTTCAAGTCTAACTATATTCGGCAAGTATGATGTCTACTACAGAAGGCGAACTGGATGTCGAGGTGTCCCATGAACTTGAAGATGGCGAGGTATGCCTGAAAACTTTCAGCTTAAACATTTTAGAATGGTTAAAAATACATCTTTTTATACATTAACTTGGAAAGGATTTTACAATTGACGAATATATATCATTTCGTTATGCATATACTTAAACTGATCTTCTATTTATTTTATATTTACAAGCTTGTGTATATAGATAACACCGTTTAATTATCGAACGTATTTTTCAGTTAGAGGACTCTGACGTAGAAGAGGGTACATATATCCCTTTAGCACGACCCGAAACCTTCAACCCGCCATCCTTAGTAAACATGCAAATTCAAGATGAACAAAGTGATGAAGAATCTGTCCAAGAGTCTTCTGGATCTGAATCTGATGAGGAACCACGAAGACGGCCAAAACGTTCTAAAGTGCGACCTCGTCGTCCTCAACCACAAGCCCAATCTGGCAAAAAAGACAAATATAATATTTGGTGCAAAGCATTACAGGTGATGTACCTTTTAATATATCACACTATTTTGTTACATATTGTTTATACTTTTAAAAATATTTTATTTTAATTGATTTTACAAAAATATTTTATTTTTTAGTGACAATTAAATATTTTAAATATGTAGAGCCTAACACATAATAATTTGTTACTTTGATAATTTACAATAATTTTTGGAATCTAAATATTGATTTTACAATAAATCATATATAAAAGTTTTGACATTGAAATATTGCATTGTTTTTGCAGGAAGATCTGTTAACAGAGGACATGGTAACCTGTGATGTATCTAAAAAAAGTAGATATGGTGTTGAATCTTATGATTATACAATTAAGTATAGATTAGATGATGAATATATTTCAAAGAAAATATTTACTCACAATCATTCATTTAAAAATAGAGATCCAACATCCAACAAGAGGAGTTTTACAGACCGTGGCAATGTAAAGTTAAGACTAGGCAAAAGAGTTAATAGTGATCAGCCTGTAGATGAGAAACAAGAACCAAGGATCTTACCAGATCTAACAGTGACAGCTGATCACCCAACAGATCAAATTATTCAGGAAATAGCAGAGAAATTGTCTGAAGAGAAAAAACAATTAGTTGGTATGAATAAATAAAACTTTTTATACAATCTATATTATGAAATTCATTTCTTTAGATAACATAACAACATCATCTATAAGTTGTGTGTCTGTTCCCCACTCAGAGCTCTAGAGTTTTGAAAGTAGGTTCTATCTGACTACCTTGCTTTGTAAATATACACTGCTTTAATAACAAGATGGTGAAATACTATAGTATTCTTAAACTTCTTGATATGCAGTTACATTATTTTATTTCCACCATATTTAATTGTTATAATTTAGAACTTTAGGGTTATGTTTTAGTATCATTTAATCATAAAGTAATTAAAGTTTGCAATACAATTTACAGGTAGGATTATACAGGTCATTGGTGCAAGTAAAGCTATTGAATTATATAAAGAAACACAGAGGATTGAAGCAGATGGTGGTATGCTGGTAATGGTAAGTCACTGCATATATCATACTTGTATATGAGCTAATAATTAAATAGAATAGAGGATATGTTCCAGTTTTAAATTAATAAATAGTATTTTGTCTTGTTTTGCAGTTTTTAGAAAGTCTTGTGTAGATTTCTTTAGACATTTATAATTTGGGATATCTTCATTAGACAGGCACATGTCTCTGTAACATACAGTATAGTCCTCACTCTCCTTAGCATATACAAAGCTAAATAACTACTGAGCTTACTAAATTACAAGTAAATTAAATTATAACTTTAGGCTTAACTTTACCAGGGTATTGTTCTAAAATTAAGTATACATAAGTACTTAGTCGTAGAAAAATACCAATTTATGGCAAGAGTAAGTAGTCTTGCCATAAATATAGTTACAAAGAAAAGCATTTTTTTATTGTATGTAACATTTATTACTATTACAGTGTGTTAGTTTGATATATTAATATAACACCATTAAAAATACTTAAAGCAAAGTGGTCTCCATTAGCTGCAATAGTCCTTTAAATGTTGAGGCAGTTAGCACACACTCTTTCTGTGGGAAAATTCTTTACTGGCAACTGACTCCAATAATTTGGCCATGATAATTCATGAAATTGTTAAGCGGCTGAACTACTCTCCCACGAATGGTATCTTGATACACTTGTGTTAATGTTTTTATACATTTTTCACAAAAATATGGCTCAGTCACTCCTTCATAGCTAACACCTAACACAACCATCACTGAAGATGGATAATACCCATATTGTACTCTGTTGATTAATTTAGAGCTTTCAGCATAAATATGGTCATTTTGTATGTTAAAATATTGTTCAATTGTAAAATTCTATTCCATAATCCATGTTCTGTTCTGCTTAAGTAGTTATTTTGATTTTACCATCCTTTTTTTTTTAAATTATCAGTTAAAAATGACCTGCCTGACTGCAATTCGTAAGTCATCTTTTAAAATACGTGACATGGTTCTAGGTGCATCTTCATCTCCCAAGATAAAATCTTTTGCTTTCAGACAGGATTTCTTCGAATTCTTTCTCTTACTGCTTTGTTCGCAATATTGGTACGAACACTATGTAGACGGCCAGATATTTTTCTGTCACAAACGGATGTTTTGATTGTACCTATCAATAGCCTGGTACTCAAACGTTTGACCAAGTACATGTAGTATGCAGGAATTTAAAAATTGTATTCGGCACCATACCTACTTCATGTAATGCGATCACGGCGATTCGGTTGAATTTATCACCCCATTCCATTTTAATATTACAAAATGTCCAATCACATCACGCCAATATATAAAATATATATAGAGTATATTGGCGTTAAAATATGAAATAAATTAACAATAATATCAAAATTACAGATTCCATATACAAAAGTTTGTTTATTTGTAATTATAACAGTATTTATGGCCAGACTAAGCATAAAGACACCAATGTGTGAATAAACAGCACCAAATCTTCTATTGTGTGGAGAAATAAAGAAATGTTAAGTAATGAATACAAGAATTGTATTGCAAAAAAATGGTATTATTGTAAATGTGGCTTTAACACTCACATCTGCACACCGGTTATTTAACACTAGTACTGTAAACGCGGTTGGTTGTGGGTTAGATTCCAACTCGGGGAATGATTATATTTGAAATATTTTCATTTCTCCACTCTCGTACCTAAGACAAAGTGCCGCGAGTTCCGCCACTCAATAAGCAATGTCTCGACTTGGTGCGGAAAGTGGAAAATG
This sequence comes from Podotricha telesiphe, assembly GCA_038994665.1. Classification (NCBI taxonomy): domain Eukaryota; kingdom Metazoa; phylum Arthropoda; class Insecta; order Lepidoptera; family Nymphalidae; genus Podotricha; species Podotricha telesiphe. The sequence continues at coordinate 150,651 of JAOYRR010000275.1, forward strand.
GAGTGTCTCTGACTATCCTGATATCTGACTGCCCTATTATGCAGAATATGCATGAGGCTGGATTTGTTTTATTTTCTAACTTAGCTCTGACATAAGCTAAGGATTTTGGCAATTAACATAACATTAATTAATAAATGTGTTTCTTTTGTTTAAAGATTTGTTTTTAGAAATATTTAATTTTTTTTAGAACGGTACTCGCAGACGCACACCTGGCGGTATTTACTTCTTTTTGCTGAAAAGAGATGATGAGGTTTCTCAAGCAATGATAAATCAGATCTTTAATGAAGAAAGGAAGGAAACAGCGCGCAGAATAAAGAAAACTCGTGCTAAGAGCCGCCAAAAAGTTATGGAGCAGTTGAAACAGAGCCTCACAGGTATGTGTTCGTACATTAATATTAAGGTGTCTGCATTGATTGTTTTTTCGTTAGATTAGTCTGGGAAATCCGAAAATGCAACTTATATTTTCCTTCTGTAGACTGCTACATTGTATTTACTTCTGTTCTATTTATAAATATAACAGTTATTGAAATTATTAAATCTATTATTCAGATTCGGAACTGCCTTCACTGCTTTCGCGGGGTGAGGCCATAGTGCAATCGGAACACGGCTCGAACCCTCCTCCCTCTCCAGCGACGGACGCTCGAGAGTGCTCCAGCGACACCGACGGACACTCGCATAACGAACTACCTCCGTCACCCTCTCGTCCACGGTCTCCACTCCCAGACCGGACCTCCAGGACGGTACATGACTACGACGACGACGACTTCTTAGAAGTAATGTGTAATGATAACATGGATTTATTCTAAAATGGAGCAAACTGGTGCTTTCATCTGGTAATTATTATCTGTAAACATATACAAAGTCACTGTTTGACATTGAACATATGAATGTACACTTGAAGTGTAAGTGTGCCCGGCATGCATTCCCTGTTGCATCTAAAAATGTGGCTGTGAATTTTTACACACTATTTACAAGATTCGGTAACTAATATGGCCTTGAAAATTGCTAACAAATGTTAGGTCAGTGTCATATACTTGCTTGTTAAGATAACCACCTTTTAAACTTGTAAACTGCTTTTGTTTAAGGGTTGTGATTCTACATTGTATATTATTACAATTTCATATGGTAGAATTGTTCAAATTTATACTGAGATAAGTGTTACATGGCAGTTGATGTAATCAGCAAACAAAAGTTATTAAGTGCATTTATGTACTGACCATTACATTATAATAATAGTACATAATATTGAGTTTGTGATTTATTTATTTTTCGCAAATTTCAATATTAAAATACTTAGTAATTTCATATTTTAGTATTTTAAGCCCCAAAGTGTTTTTTGTAAACTATATATTTAATTAAAATAATAATTGTAATGTCAAATAGGGTCTACCTTAATAAATTCTATATATAATAAAACTAGCAGCAAAACTAGTATTGTGCAATTTAAATGCTATACCCTACTACAGTAGATAATGCCTGGTAGAATATTTTACTTTTTTAAAAGAGTTGAAATATAGAAATAAATAATCGTAAATTTAGAAGTTACTATGGTAGATTTTAAAATATATTATTTTTAGTTTCTCAGCAAGATTAGTATATTTCTAAAGTAAATGATTCTATTTTTATAACACAGTCCCCGGCAGCCTTATGCGAAAATTTGGGCATTATACATCCACCTATGAAATATGTTTTATAAACAAAACCATATCTCAGTGGCTCTGACTGCTGTATGATATAGCTATAGATGTAGACAATAATAATTACTATTTTATTAGATTGGTATTAAGCATGGAAAGTGGTGGAAATAAATGGTTAAAATTACATGCTAAATTATTTTCTTTATAAGCTTGAATTAGTTTTTGATAGTATAATGACAAATTTGTTGGTAACATATGATTTCTGATACTTTGTTGGTACATCAAAATATATTTCTTAAGAAATAATTTTAAGTGATTAGAATATTATTGCAGTTATGTAAACTGCATTTTTATTACTCGAAAAAGCAGAAGTAATTAAACTGAAATGGACGTCATTTCAGCTGGTAGTGTTATTTGGGCTTTATTTAATCTATTACATAACATGTAATCTCTAGAATCTTATCATACTATGCCTAAAACTACTCTTTTACTACTTTATTTATTATAAGCTACATGTTAGGTATAAAAAATACTATGTTTTGTGCTGAAGTGTGGTTGTTAACAGACCACAATTGCTATTTATTTATCAGTAGTCTGTGGGATTCATGTTACTCTTTTTTACCATAAGACAATATCTATTTTGTTGTGTGAAAAGAACTTGAGCAGTTCACTGAATGTTAGAGCAGATACTGAAATATTTGTATAATAAAGTTTTTTAAAAAAGAATTATAGTAAAGTTTTTTTTAAAGAATTATTTTTTAACTTACACTTTTTGCTGGTTCATACAGGTCACCTATATATATATTGAGAAGTAATATAATATGAATGGAGACATTTTCCTAAGTAGGAATCCTACTGCAGGATTTAACCTATAACCTGTCAGATGTCCCAAAAAACCTGCAAATTATTTGGCTTGGTTGGAATGGAATAGTTTGCTTGTCATTGCTTAAAATTCATATCAAATACCTGAATATATTATTTAAATACTCCTAGGAATATTGATTCCTATTGAAAAATTTTAATGGACAAGCATTCACATCTTATTTACTTATAGATGTAAAGTTTACTTAATTTGTTTAATATACATACATTTAAACCTGAGTTTTTTTTTTATTTAGTAAATTGTTGTTTATAAAATAATATTAAAATTAAAGATATGGTTATGTAAATATAGTTTATTTACTTAAATCACTTATTACTTAAAACATAAACTATATAGTGAGTGATTGCCAAATTATTGTTTTCCAAACTAATTATAATGAAATTAACATTGAAATTAAACTGCTAAAATTACACAATTATTTATCACAAATTCAAGCTATATTACTATTTTTAGACATACATATGTAAAAGAAACATTTCTTTAATTCATTATTTAATTTATTTCTTATGTACCAGCACTTTCAAGAACTATGGGAAGTCGAGCATCTGTAAAATGAAGGGTAAAAAAATCTGGGAAAAAGACATCTCGTCTGAATATAGTTATACTAAGCACATACTCACCAGTTGTGGTAAACATTTTTCAACATGTTCAAAGTCAACTTTATCAGAACTGTCACGTAGGGCTTCATTTGAAGCTCTTAAACATGTTTCTGTCACAAGACATTTAGCTACTTCTACTACAAGAGTCAAAGCATCATTTCCCAATTTAGTTTTGTTGTCTTGAAATGATCCATTAAGTAATTCTTTAATTAAATCCTTAAAAAATATGAAATCTTAGTATTTAAAAAGTATTTAGTAAGGTATATTATTTATTTAATTTAGATTTTTTTTGTACCTGTTTTATATAGTTCTTAACGTTGGAGGCAACATATGATGGATCTATACTACCATCATTGTTTTCATTACTAGATCGAGCCATGTTACAGCCGATAAACAACTAGAAATTTATTGGAATAAATAATATCGAATTTTATGAGTAGATTTTAGACAGTCGCCTGTTGAGTTAGTTATAACAAAAACTATAAACGGTTATTAATATTTAAGGGGAACCCAAAATTAACACAACATAATATTATAATGAAGTTAGTTATTTTAAATCGAAATTTTATAACGCGCGTTATATTCGGAGCTGTTATTCAGATCTTTTGTAATCTCAGAATCCGCTATTGAGTATTGATATTTTTATGTTAATGACATTTCACATTTGACAATAATATAAGTTGCGAGCATGGAAAATCTCAGTAAGCACAGGTAAAATTTTGATAGCAAATATAACCAAAATCTATAAAATTTTATTATAAAATGAGAATATGTTTAAAATTTTATATATAAAAGTAGTCACCATTATTACTTATTAGATTTTCATACCGTAATTACCGTAAATAAAACAAATGCACATGAGCAATACCAAATAAATAACAAAAGAAAAAAAATTATGCTAGTGACAGATCTAATTACTTTCAGTGTTCGTTTTTTCTTCCAAGAGAGCTTCGAAATCTGGAAACTCTAATTCTTTAATCTTTTTTAACGAAAGCAGGTGAATATTCTATCTTTAATTGTGTTTTGACGATGACCTAGTTTATAACAAATTTCCATTTGTTTACGTAATTATCTAACCTGGTAAAATATATTTCTTTTATGATTTTTCTAGATTAAACAATGTCACTCTCCCCGTATTTTCGCTCTCCGTTTACGGATCTCACTGGAGGAATGGTTTCCCATCAGATGCTGGGAAGTTGTCAAAAACAAGAAATGAGATACATGGATTGTCTCGAAGCCTACGGATTAGATCGAGGAAAAATTAAATGTCATGAGTATTTTGCAGATTTCCATGAATGCCAGACTAAAACTAAGCAGTTTAAGCGATTTACGGTGTGTTATGCTATAATACTTATCAAATTCGGAGTAAAAATTGGTTTTTATTATTTTTAATTTTTTTGGATTCAGTTTTAAGATATATATTTTTTAGACCAAATCCAAAATTTATCTGATTATTATTTTTTTAAATCTTAAGGTAAGCTTTATTTATGATGGATTAATTTTTAGGCTATGCGCAGAGAGAGGGACAGACAAATTGCTGAAGGAAAACTTAAGGGAGATAAGCAATATTTGAGCCCAAGGATTGACAGTTTCTAAAAACGTTGTGTAAAACTCAACTCCATGCTTAGTAATATAGAATTGTTAACTTATTAAAGTTGTTTTTATTTCAGTAATAGTTTCAAAAAAGCATGTTACAAATGCAAAGAAATAGAATAAATATTCTAATATTAAAAATTTCTGCATTTGTCCAGACTAATTGTAAAACAAATAGATGAGTGTGGTGAGGTTAATTAAAATAATCTATATACAGGTTCTTTTGAATGAAACTGGGGCAAAAAAACATACTACAAAACTAAATTTGAAAATACAAGCTAGCAGAAATCACAATAATTTACAAAAGTCTTAAAAGTGCTAATTCCATTAATAAAATATAAGAATAAAAAACATATTGGTTATTATTTACATTTATTTTTGGTACTGAAGCCGATTTTTTTTGTACTTTCTTAACAATTTGATGTAAAATTCAAACTGCAGAATCAAAAAAATATTTTTATTGATATTTTTTTGAGGTAACTCAAGTCTAAATTCTAATTTCATATGTCAATAATAAAAAAAATTAGTATATATTTAGAAAATGTACTGTAAAATCATGGTAGCATTGTAGATCAGAATACATACATGTGATGATTTACAGAATCTAGTTCGTGAATATTTTGGTATTTAAATGTAAATTCTTCTTGTATATAAAAATATGTTTTTCAATTTCCTATGTGTGTTTAATAACAGTTTAAAATGCATAAAATATTTAATAAATAGTATCTCTTGACAAACGATTGTTTGTAGAATAAACCTTGGATAGCAGAATTTTGTAAAAATCCCTCTACTCTCTCTGTAGAGAGACTTACAATTTTCTGCGATTTTCTATTTTTTACACCACTAGCAGACTAGCGCCAGAACTGGTTCTAGTCTGCTGGTTACGGTCCTGGCGCTAGTGCTGGTGAATTGAACTTGGCTGTAGTTTTCACATTTATGGTTATTAGGCAATTTAGCCTATTGCCCATTCTGTTTCTAATTGTCTTTAGTTTATACGTTTTCGGTTTGGATAAAATTTTCTAAGGGTGGTAGAACAATGGTAGGCGATTTTGATTTCTACTTCACCAATTAATGTTTTAAGCTAATAAATGCTTGGGTATTTTGTATATGTTACTATAATAAGTAATACAATATACCCAACTTACTATAAGTGCGCTTATAATATTTAAAGTTCCTTTAATTTTTTTGGATCACATTTTGATATGATAATAATTGGACGACTACGAAAATGTACCCTTTCAAATATAAATATATTTTTTAAATTGTATATAAATATATTTTATTTTATATTTTATGTACTTACAATAACCTAGCTGGCTAGAAAAATTACCGTTACACCGAACGTTAATATCTGAAGTTTGGGATTCTAGTTGATCAAAGAGACTTTTATACACAAACCAATTATAACTATTGAAACTAGTTATAGAAAATTTTAATGCAATCGCACTTACGTTACGTTAAATTCTTAAAATATTGCTCCATGAATCGTACAGGGTTTAAGTATAATACTTGATTAATTACTAGCGGCCCGCTTGCGGTTTCGCCCGCGTTACCCTTTTTCACTTCTTAAGGGTAAAATTTTCATTAACGTTCGAAAATTAAATCAAAAATTAAGGATTCCCAATACAAACTTGCGATCCCTATTTCGTTCCCTATCGTTTCCGCTATCGTTTCCGCTCACACTCCCACACATGCATTGACTTATTTCTTATAGTTTAGCTGATGTTTTATGGTACTTCGCCAGATATTTAATTGTTATATGACAATGGAAAATACTTTTCACGTTGAACAATGTTTAAATTGTTATGTCTACGGCAAATGCTGTTATTTGTTATAGTTTAGCTGGGCTTATATGGTTGTTCATCAGATGATCTAGTATTTTTTTGTGTCTACGGAAAGCAGGCCCTTAAGCCTAAACAGGCTTAAGAGAATACAACAAAAAAAAATCATTCAAATCGATCCAGTAACTACAAAGATGTGCGCGTACAAACAGATAAAAAATATGTATGGTATGTAAAAACAATTTTTTTTTATATCCCCCCTTAATTGCTTTTTCCTAATTATATTAAAATTTTTACTGTCTTATTATAATGTATGTTTTAGCACAAAAAAAACTAACCTAACCTACTACTACTTAAGAACCTGAACCAACTTTACTTTTAATTAATTTTATGATCGTCGATGTACTAAAATATACTAATAGGATAAAAAAAAGACTAAAATTAAAGTTTCACATAAATATTAAAAACCATAAGAAGGTATAATTACCAAATTACAGAAAAATGTAATGAACTAAACGCATCGTAAATTGTTGTACTTTTTGTACGCGCGTCACTCGGGTAAGCGTAGCTTGAGACGTGCACTCCCTTCCTCATCATAGCACCAATGCCACAAAGTTCAGTAATTTTAATTTGTTATCGAAAACTGCCCATCATACTGAACAATTTTTACTAAGGAAGCATTAACTTATTCCGATTTTTAATAAAAAATTACATTTTCATCCTTTAAAGGTTGATTATTGAGAGAAAAGTAGCCTATGTTGGACCCTTGGACCTCTAAATTCCATCCAAATCGGGTCGGTGGTTTAGCCGTGAAAGCGTCACAGACAGACAGACAGACTTTCACATTTATGATATTAGTATGGAAAAAATTTGCTGAAATTTATAATGTAAATGGTTGTAACATTTTCATTAATGTACGGATTGAAATAAAATAAACACTAAATGTTAGAACGACATAATACAATAGTCAAAACTGCATTAAAATAGGTTCATTCGTTTCTGAGATTAGCGAGCACAAACAAACAGACAATCAGAAAAGATAAATGCCCCTTATAATTTTTTTTTTTCATATTTATTCAATGTACAGACAGCGATCAGTTACATTTTTATTATATGTAAAGATTAATAATAAGCTACAAAATAAGGTTCCTTTTTAAACTATAATAACAACAATAAGTGGCACTGCTTACATAATTTCTAGTTATGTAGAATATCGGTAGTAAAATTTGTTTTAAGAAATTGTGATGTTAGGTTTCATTTCTAATTAAAAACTTATAGACGATCAACTAAATAGAATAAGGAATAGTTTTCAAATTTCAAAACAAAATTGGAATCTTATGTAATTTTAATTAGCTGAAAAGCTTTAGCGTCTGACTGTAAACGCTATTGATCGTGAGTTCGATTCCCACTCTGGGGAATGATTATATTTAAATTATTTTAATTTTTCCACTCTGGCACCTAAGCTAAAGCGCGGCGTTTAGTCACTCAACACGCAATGTTTCGATTTCGGGCGGCAATTCTAGAACGGAGTGTCTTAACACCTCGTTTCTCTCTAACTACAGGGAAAAGTGCGAATCTCAAAATAAAACATTTTAAAACCGTAAGTAACATAATTTTGTCATTTTTAAGTTATATTATTCTTTACTTAATTACCATTGAACGATCTATCTGTCACTGAATAATCTACGAATATAATATCGTAGTTATTAGATACATTGATTGCTTAAAGTACCTTTTATTTCTGTTAATAATTTATTTTATAAATTATATATTTTTTACATATTATTATAGATGACATTATTGTTGTAATTTGTAACATGTAAGTCCTACGCAAGTTTTGGAAGTGTGATATGCGGATGGCGCAGCGGCCGATCGCTACTAGAGTTTTTTATGTTCAAGTCACGGTCGGTCGAAGGCTTTTTTGTGCGGAATTTTGGCGCCAAACTATTTACAATTAATTCTTGCATGTCAAATGATGGATGGAATAATATTTTTATTTTGTAAACTTATTTGCCCACACAAGTAGCTTAAGGTTACTGCGTGATGAGCATGCACGAACAGTGCTCAGACTCTGACCGGTTCCTATTATTAGGTTCATATGAATACATAAATTTGTTATTTCAGTAACAATGAAACCTATATACTTACTGTTTATATATTTATATATGTTCACCAATTGCTAAAGATAATTAATAATGTATTTTGATAAAAATTGTTCATCTACGTTTGAATACTTACAATTTTACATACAGCCTGAAGTATATGTAAGCAAGTACCACGTGACCGGACAATAGACCCTATTCAATCTACTAAGGATATCTTACGTCAAAATAATTAAACTGTAGTTTTTTTCTTACAAAACTGTTAGGAATTTTAATTCTGCATCAATATCTATAAATTAATAAGTTACACGCTTTTTTACCACATTAATAAATATTAATTTGTTATGAAATAGGTTTCGAGACTAACATTCAACGATTTAGTCTTCATAGGTTAATGACCGGCCTTTGCTGATGAAATACGAGTGAAGGTTATACCAAATCATACCCAGGTAGCTGACGAAATCGATCGGTGCCCTCTGGCAAAAAAAAAATATATGAAAAAATATATTCCGAATATATATTACACGGAAATTGTTAAAAGGTTTTCGACCTTCTCATGTATTTAGACTGATTTTTTAAAGTTAATGTCCTTTTTAGGGAGAGGACAAGGATCTCTGAATTACATTCCTTGAAGAGTTTACGCTAATCAACGAATAAGTGCTTAATTTTACGTCGATTGTATGATATATAGAAAACAAAGAAATATATTTTTAACAATTTAGTAGTTAAGTATCTAAATAAATACTATTAAGTTACTAGTTATAACATTAGCAAAAACATTGATTCCTATAACCTTAGGACATGTTTAATGGGTAATATTATTCAAATTATATTACAATAAGCAAAATTAATATCTTAACGTCCTGTGTAGTGACTAAGAATTAAAATATTTGAAATTTATGTATGTATTATAAGAAAAAATAGAACAAGAATGTTATACTTACCTAATATTTTAATAATTTATATGTATTTTACGTAACTGTCCAAAATTATTTCATAATTAAAAAAGTTTTTTGTGTCTACGTTTACTATACTCGACTGATATTAACGAGAACAAGAACATAGTTTTTTATCTTTTAACTGTAAGTAGTTTGTAGTTTTTTTCTTCACCTTGATTCTATTAAAGCTACTTGAACAAGGTGCACGTATACTGCAGGTGCAATGTAGGTGACTTTAAAGGCCACAGATTGTTATTTTTTACAGCATTTATTCTGACGGTCGAGTCAATCTTTCAGTGCCTTATCTACAAGTTCCAATAAATAATTCATGCTCATGGATTTTGACTGGGAAATGAATACAGCATACCTAATGCGTTGTATAACCATGCCTGCTTGTATTGTGTCTCCAAATCTGTAAAAAATTGTATTGATTTTTAATAATTTCAATTACATCAATATTTGTACATCCACAATGTGCCCAATTTACTAGTTAATAATATACTAAGGAATTACAATAAAAATAATTACACACACAATTAAATATAAAGAAAATACTATAAATATGTATGCAAATGTGACTATCAACGTTATGTAATCAGCGACCACGTACCTGCTGTAATATATTAGCTATTCCAAATGCAAATATTAAAATAAATTAAAAGCAAAAGTGATTTTGATAGGTCGAAACCAATACGGGGAAAAATCATATTACTAAGTAAAAAATAAATATTTAATAATTTTTATTGTTAGTTTCTATTATTTTGACTTTATTTCTCACGGAATCAGTTTTATATTTTATAATTATAAATTATACATTTACAAGGGTATGCTTCAACAAACAAACAACAAACAAACAAACTTTTTTATCTATGAACCGAATAAAATTTAATAAACACTACATGTCACAGGAAGTCTGCCAAAATACAATAGTCAAAGCTCCATTTAAATTGATGAAGCCGTTTTTGAGATTAGCATGCACAAACGCAAACAAACGGAAAAACAGAAAAGGAAATTGAAAATTATTGTATTTGGTTCATATTGAAAAATGCCCCCAATAATATTTTTTTGTATATGTTCCATGTACAGGGATCAGTTACATTTTTGCTATATTATATACTATGCATAATATAGCAAGAATGTCTATATATAAATATCTATATAAAAAATACTATTTATAAGAATATTTTTATTGTTGCATTTTTAACCAAGACATGTATACAAAATTTTAATATTTTAAAGAATAAGTAATAACTTTCCTAAAATACCTAATGACATTTCTCATTTTTAACGCGGTTTCTAACGTCACCTGTATCCATTTTTATCTATCAATGTAAGAAAATCATGCAACGCAATTCTGACAAAATAAACCTATATATGTATAGTAAGTTACTTGTAATTTTTTTTAGTTCTTCCTTCGAGTATGTGTTTTTGCGTGTTTCTTGACATAGAAACTATTTTGTTATCCGTGCGGCTCGTGCCAGCAGCATCTTATTCATATGTATTATTTTTTTAATACAATTCTGGAACATTGTCTGTGGAAAATATTTGAGAGCTCGTCACTGTCGATGGCCATTATAATTTTAAAGTTACTGTTTTATAAATTCTGCTGGCCTCGTCGGGCTCGTTGAAAATATAAAACACACAGATGTAGGCAAAATACTTGGTAGATTTTTGTTTTCGGTTAACTTTTGAATAGTATTCACGGTATATAAATCGTATATTATAAATTTAGGTTTTGTTACAATTAATTTAAAAAAACAAAAGGTACAGTCCATATGTCCCTAGTGTGTAAATAAAAAAAGTATAGCGAGATGAGTTTAGTATTTATTTTGAGCGAACAAAACAAATTTAATCAACAAGGATTCATTCCTTTAAAATAATATATATAAATAACGTCGATAAATACAAAATATTCGCAGGGCCAATATAGGCCATATTGTCATTTTTTGACGTAAAATTTACTTTTTTGTTGTGAGGAGTATGTATTCGAATCCAAAGTTATTTCTTTAACTAACAACATACCCTACATACCGATGAGTAGGCATAGGGAACCCAGTGTTAAAACAGTCCATTCTCCTATGCCTTTTGTAAAAACATTGCATGTTGAATGACGTACCCAAAAGGTGCGATTTATCTTAGTAATGACAATAATTGAAATATAATAAAATTGACTCGAGTAGGGATCGAATGCGCAACCTCCGCGTCTATAGTTAGCCACATACGTCTGTATACCCAATGGCGTAATTTATAAGTATTGAGGGCAAAATCAATTTCGACATGTACTGACTTGTCAGGACGGTGATAGGCAATCTTCACACATAAGATTATTTCAATAATAGGGACAGTATTACTTAGAACGCGAAACTCCTAAAATGAACGAAATTATATGTTAATAATGAAAATAATATAGTAAGAAAGTATAAAAAATGGAAAGTAGTGGAACTCGAAATTGCGCCTCTCGAAAACCTTCCCAGAGCTGTGATCGCAAAGCACATACAGCTACACACATTTTAAGTACTGATTAACTTGGCATAAAAATACCATAAATAGAGATTGTGTAATAACTGACTGGCATACTGGGAAATTTTATTAAGTAATACGCATTTAAAAAAGATTTAACTTTTTAGAAAACTAGTCTTTTTAGAGACAACTCATGAACATCATTTTTTAATGTTTATTTATTTACTACTAATGTCCCCGACGATTCATAAAATACTCGTTACCATAACAACGTTTATATCTTTTTTATATAAATACAAAAGTATAATATGGTTAATATTTGGTAGTGCACGTTACTTTTATTTTATTAGCTTAATATATTTTATATGCATCATTAAGAAAATACTAGCATTCTGCATGTAGAGACGTTCACAGACGTTTACGTATTAATATACAGATGAATCTTAAATTTTCTAAATGATGTTTTAATGTAATATTGATAATACAATATTTTCCGTAACATAATACTTAATTTTCATTGAGTTGAGGCAGATCATTTGGGAGAAGCAGGCCAACCGTTATAATACGTGAATAAATACTCAATTTCTTTTGAAAGTATTGTGAATTGTAATCATTTACCGTTTCATATTGTAAAATAAGCTACGGCTCACGAACTTTGGCAGGCCCAGTCAGAAAATAATTATTTAAAATTAAATTTTAAAATATAAAAGCTTTTGTCTATAGCTAACTTATGTAGAGTCCTATCTATAACATGTTTACTATTCAAAACGTGTATCCAAATATGGGTATCCTCGATCGAATGTATGCGCACACTTTGACCTCTTTTTTTAATAAATATTACATTGATACTTAGGCCTATGGATTAAAGTGATTTACACTACACTATCTAGGTGTGCCATAAATTTATTTATATTTCATAGTAAATAGTTTCATTACATCTATTCTTTAATTTTATTTATTTCTGATGACGTCTATTGGAGGCAATATTATATTTTTGTTATTGGGTTAACCTTATAACAATACATTTTTTATTTCACAAGTCAAATGTCAATTTAATCGAATTTATAATAATTACAGTTAGGTCACACAGTTGTTTATACTAAGACGATAGCGCTAATCACAATCTGTTGACGAGTAAAATTACGCATTGTTAATAATTTAAGAATGAAATGCACGTGGCGTAACTTGATAATATGTTGAGTAATCGTAAATTGCCTGATTAAGGCAAAATATTAGTAATGAATGAATCTTGGCGATTGTTCTCAAAAGTGTGAGTGGTGGAAGGCGCCCGCCCGCAAGTTCGGCGGCGCTATCCGACGCCCAGTTCAGAGCGTGGGGGCAATCAGAGTGCGCGATTTGTGATCACGATTAGTTTTCCAAACGCTGAAAATTTTCTCTCCATTATCATTTTCATAAGAATTTTTACCTTTTTCTAGTCTTAGATAATGTTGAAACTCTGAAGCATATTTTACTATGATATTTATAACTTTTTAAACGTAATAAAATGTCTGAACAGTTACATTAAATTTAATTAACTTAAACATGTTAATAGTAATAGTGATATTTTTTGTACTACGCGGTGATGTATGTAGAGCGGTTACTGAAGAATCCTTAGTTAAAGATATTCCCGCGTCTATCCAACAGAAAAGAGATCTAGCGGAAGCTGTATGCAATGAATTGTTTTTCAATGAATCGGTAAGCAATTTCTTATATATGTAGTTTTAATACTATTGTTATATATTTTGTAATCTCCATAGATATTTTTAATTAAAAAAATATTTCCCTTGTTCTTTTAAAACAATAAGTTGTGTTATTAGACCGTGATGAGTTGCGCTTTCAATTTTTAAGTACGACAATTTTTAGAAAGAAATATGAGACATGAAAACGAATATATTATACAATTATTATGAAAGTTATAGTAATCAGGTTAAAATTTTATTTAATTGTTTGGGCAAAAGCATCTTGGGCAAAAGTTTAGGTAAGTATAATATTAAATAAAAACAAATAAATAGAACTTACCCCAAAAGTTTTAATCCACGCCGGCGAAGTTAGCACGGTTTTGACCGCATGCTACGATGAGGCTGGGCTCAAGTCTCACAAGGGAATTTTCAAATTATCTAAAACCTACGCTTTTCCGGCCCAACTAGACTAATTGTGGCACTCTACGCACTCTACTACTGTGTGGTTTCGTAGAAACTTCCTTCCACGTGCCACTCAACTGTGGAATGGCCTACCAGCGGCAGTGTTTCCAGGTCGATTCAACATGGGTACCATCAAAAAGCGCGTCTATTTCCACTTTAAAGGTCGGCAACATCCCTGTAGCTCCTCTGGTGTTACATATAGATTAAAAAAAAATCCTTCGACGCAATATAATACAATTGATATGAATTATATTTAGAAAGAAATTATACTAATATAGGGATATATTCGTATATAAGAATAGCGCCCAATAGCTTTTATCTCCGATAGCATATAAAGGGAGGTAAAATGTCGCTACTTATCTCGAACTTTCGTCTTTTTATCAAAGAAGCACATTGCGAATCCCGATCACACATATTTCCTATTTTCAATCTATGTATGCATGATTTTTTTTTCTAAATAACTTTGAATAATTCGTGCCGTTACTTTTTAATATTAAAATAGTTGCCACTAATCTCTTTTTCTACACACGCGGTCAACTTTGCTAAGTTATCTCTCTGGCTTAAGGCTTTATGCGATAATATAATCCACCGACAGTATAATCTAAATAATAGGCAATGATGAACTTTTTTAGCATTATATATTTTATATAGGCATAGGTCTAGATATATATTTGTAACAATATGTAAATGAAATGTTACTTATTTGATTGGGCAGACCCACATTGCGTTTGGTTCTATTTGTTCCTATTCGACAATTAAAATATACATGAAGCCTTATTGAATTAGTATTTGTTAATATCATCTCTAGATATAAAAAGATTTCTAGAAAATTAAGGACCTTGAAGAGATCTTATTAAGTTATTATCTACAGTTATAGTACCTATTTCACTTATATTAAAACCATACGAAATTTTAAACCGGATGACGCTCAGTGGGCAGGCCCCCTACCAGGTGGACCGACGATCTGTTCAAGGTTGCCGGATGCGGGAAGCGCAGGACGGTTGTCGTGGAGATCCTTGGGGAAGGACATATGTCCGGCATTTGACGTCGAACGGCTGAGACGAGGACGACGACAACCATACCATTAAGGCCACTTGTTATGCGTTAAATTAACATTGCTTTATGTGCCTTATTTTCATTGATTTATGTAAATTTGTTAAGAATACCTATCTAGAACCTAATATTAAATAAATAGCTGTAAAGAAGAAACGCGATAAAAAGATAATAGGTAGTATGCCATAGATCATTGCTGTCAAGGCACCAAAATGAAAATGGGGATTACATGAGTACATCCAATTTCACTATTACAAAAGAATATATATTTTACCTATGCGTATATACCTATATATTGTAAGTAGTTATAGCGGAAGTGCGAACACAAAAATGTTCCGTGTACTGTAGAGCGTAGGTAATTCGTTTGTAGCTCATGATTTGGTTGCGATTGGTTGCATGCGGTGCTCGGAAACCTAAAAGAGTTAGAATATTAATATATATATAATTATTGTATTATCAAAATATTAAATAGTTTAATTCACCTTATGTTTAATTACATATTCTGCATAATAAAAGTCTTAAATTATAGTAGAAAGTTGACACCGCATTGCCTAGTATTCAGTTAGGTACTTTAAAATTCCTGACGCAAATGATACTATAGTCGATTTTTTCATATTTAAAGTTCGATGGTCGATTTTTAAATATGAAATAATAAGTTATATCTTCTGCGGCTTTAGTTGAGTCCACTCTCACCATCAGTAACACAATCAAAGCAAATTTTTCGGAGTATCTATGGTCTGTGGGGTATAAATAAGAATGTGTACTTGATATATTGCAACAAAGATGGTTTGGTAATGGTACAATAAAGGTGTATGAACAAAAAATTACTGATTCTAGGGACAAGGATAACTTTTATCGTGTAAATTCCACTACGGATGTTGATAAACAGGTCATAAAGTATGGCAATGAGGCAATCGCTCAAATTCGAAGTCCGTCACCAGCGGCTCGTAAACAGTATATGGGCCTTATAATTAACTATTTAATAGTAGTGTTTCATAACATGAACGTTTTACGGGGAAATATTTTTTATTCCTAGATATATATTTTTTAACTCTATCAAAAATAATAGATGAAGTTGATTTCGATATTGATCTTCCATACGTATGCTTGTCCAGTATTTAATTGGATCTCTTCTTCTAGGAGGCGCGTGAAAAGAAATGCCGAATACATTTTTTAAGTAAGTGTTTTTAAGTAATCAATTATAATTATCTTACTTACATCAATGATCAAACAAGAAAGGGTTATTTAATGATACAGTGAATGACATTGTTATTTTATCCATTCATTTGATAAATAATATAAAATTATTATTGTATACATTCACTTAATAATTAATATACGTGGAGCAGTGGGATAGTTTCTGGTTGTAAGCGCGGTTGTATGGTTGTAGGTTCAATCCCTTCTCAGGGGAATGATAATATTTAAATTATTTTCATAATTTTTGTAATTATTTTCATAGTTTTTGTAATTATTTTCATAGTTTTTGTAATCATTTTTATAGTTTTTACTAATATTTTTCGTTTTACTTTTAGATCACACTCATAATAAATATCCTTTATCAAAAATAGATATGAAATGTCAAACAGACCGCAGAATATCATTCACAGTAGCACCTTCTGAGTATACGCAGCTTATTATAATGCTCGGCGACGATGGCGTCAATACACCCGTAAGTTGTATAAAGTAAAATTTCAAAGTCTACAATGTACTTTATTATTACGGAAGTAAACAATATTTATTGATTTTCAGATTGAGTTCACTATAATTGATCCAAATATTGATAAAGCAGTCGTTTATCCTCAACCAGGAAATTACACATTCTGGGCAACTGTTCTTAATGATTTCGGAGCTCCTTCGCTATGGAAACGTGGACCTCACATTAGAAAAATTGAGTTACAAAAGTATCATAAATTATATGATATAAATATAGAATTTTCAGAACACTACAAAGCAAATAATGAATCTTTTGTAACGGCAAACGTAACCTGGAGTCCAAATGATGGTAAGTGCGAGTAGAGTGCGTTTGAAGATAGCCAATTTTAAAGTTCTTAAATATGAAATGGGCTTAGAACTGTACGTAATATTGACATCAAAAATCTCGTGGAAATTAGTAATTTACTATAATATTTAATAATCAAAAATTAAATATATAAAGTCATTTAATGTGTAATACTTTTTCAGCTGCGGACAGTTTAACAGTGATAAATAGTTGCAATAAAATGGCTCAGGGAGATTTTTTTTACAAGCACATTGAAGTAAGTATACTTATATATTTATGACCAACATAGTATTAACATTTACCATACAATTTGTTTGACAAACCGCCAGCAACGAATTTGCCCGCATTAGATTGCTAGCATAGTCTACTGTTTGCAAATTGCCTTCACTGTTCTTATGCATAGTAAAAAAATAAAATGCTGTAATTTTCGTTTCAGCCGTGTGACGACCGCTATGTAGTTATAAACAACTTACTTCTTAAGGACAAATGCACTTTCTTAATAAACAGCACTTACAGTAGTACTAAGAAAACGTATGAAACGCCAACATGCAATCACCAAGAATGTGTTCCAGGTAGGGTTCTACTTTTCTAGGTGCCTTATATACGTAAGTACATGGCTTTAAAAAATCATACAATAGTCAATTGACATCAAAAACAGAGCAAATTTAGTTTGTAGACAGTATTCAGGCAAGTGATAAGGATATGTATGTGTTAAGATGAATTCATAGCATGAATTTGTAGCAATTAATTACTAATTAATAGAGATTTAAAAATAATATATGTATCATTGAATATCATGAAAATGTTTGTCTTGAGCTGGAATCGAACCCACTATTTTTATTTAAAGTACCCATACTATGTGTGTATTATATGGGTATTAGGCAACGCACGATAGAGCCTTTAGTGTCAACGTGCTAGTGCTAACGTCCATAAGCCGAAGCTTATTTAGTTTATGTATTTTTTTAGATGCAGCTCAGAATGTTACCCTAAGCGCAATTTGGGACGAAAACGAAGAAATGTGGCTAGTGAAAGTAAACTGGAGTAAGCCAACATACGCACCCGAGCTTTATAACGTGACTTTGCGCACGAATGTTCTTCATCGGAGCGTCCAAGTTTCCGGTGTGAGTATTATTCATATGGTTTGAAATATTACTAAAAATTTTAAACATAAATCGTTGCTGATGCAGGCTGTTGCTGGCGCAGTGGGACACCGTCTGACTGTAAAAGCTTATAGTTGTGGGTTCGATGCCCACTCGGAGGAATGAATGGTTAGACGAAGCGCGGCGATCGGCGTCAGGCTGAAAGTGGAGAATGGAGTGTCTTGACACTAGGTTCTCTCTGACTACTACGAGGGATAAGAGTAATGCTGCTTAAACGTAAGAAGTCCACCCTAAAGAGGCTGCCTGTTATATTAATATATACTTACTTTCATTTACTGCATTTAAGGTTATTCCCTTGAGTTTACTGTTCTCCACTTTCCACTCATTTTACTCATTCATACATTTCGTATTGAAAAATGAAAAGTTTCCTTTTTGTATCCAAAGTCTAAACCGAGGATGTATAATTGTAAATATTATTCCTAATAGTTGACGCGTAAAATACGAGTTCCCTTAGCAATATGTGTGTAGCAATATGTATAAATATTTTATTAATTTAATGTATATATGTTTCTACAAAATATGGTTTTCTTCTCTCTCTCCTCCTCCATATAAGTACACTGAAAATTCACGATTATGCCAAATTTCTATACCTCTTCCGTCCGCATATAATGATATAAAGCTTACCCAGTTTTAGCTTTTTTAGCTTGTAGCAAAGTTATATCATCGCGTATTTTCATGATGCGGATTCAGGAGAACTCTATATTTTTCACATTTTTATTTTCAGAATATAACAAATATAGAGTTCAGGCAAGTAACGGGCAAAGGCTTTTACAACGTGTCCGTGGTAGCGCACACCGGCACCTATGCATTCCACACCAGCGCGCGTGATTTGTTTTCACGTTCGTATACTTTATGTATTTAATCACATTAACTTACATAGCGTCTGACTGTAATCGCGATTGCTCGTGGGTTCGATTCCCAATCGGAGAAGTAATTATATTAAAATTGTTTTAATTTCTTCGGTCATGTGAATAAGACAAAGCGTGGCGTTTAGTTCCGCCACTCAATACGCAACATATAATTATATATATATATATATATATATATATATATATATATATATATATATATATATCTCTTAAAATATTTTCACACATCCTCCGTAGATGCGGCCTAGAACGAGTGAAGTTACTCACTATTAAACTTAAATCTTTAGAGCTGGAAGTCTTAAAAATTATTAACTTTTCCCTAAGTAGAACTGGTACCCACAACTATAGTGTGGACATTTAGACACTTCCTTACTGCAAAATTATGACGTTAAATCTGAAAATATATTTGCAGTAGGTAGAGGCAGCTTCTGGCTCCTAGGTACACAAGATCTTGAAGAAACAGTCTATCAATATATTATATATTGAATATATCTATTTTTCTTGTTCAACAAAGTTTCTGTCTTTTGTGTTCAACAAAGTCTTAAAACTTTAACATTATTTTATACAAAAAAGATTTAGGAAGAAGAATATCTATGAAAAATGCTTTTTAAATATTATATACGTATCTTTGAATCTTAAACATTTTTTATTACTGCAGATCAAGAACAAGAGTCGGTTTCTTTAGGGTTATTGGTTGGAGTGTGGTCTGCAGCACTGGCGGTTGTCTTTGCGCTTTTGGTGGCCATATTCTGCTGGAAACGTCACCTGAATTTGAAAAACTCAAACAATTATTATAAGGTAATTTAAATTTATAATACAGCTTTAATTTAGATTAAGTATAAAGACTATGCGCATTGAGTTGCGGAAACAAATGCCTCATTTACCTAAATATATTTTTTACTCCAAGTTACATCTGTATTTATAACTAATGCGTTTAACCAATCACAGCCCAATTTTTTGTGTTGACTAAGATATCATAAACACACGCACATTATTGACACAATTTTACACAAATGCGGTTATTATGGTACAAAGGTGTTGGGGATATTCTGCTTAATGATGTTTATAGAAAAAAATGACATACAAAATAAAACACATAATAGAATTACAATATAAAAAATTATAAATACTGTTTTACTTCTCAATAGGTATTAAATTAATTTAAAATATTATATAGGCTAATATGCTGAAGATACCCCAAGATGTAAGTGAGGCGGGCTTGCCGGAGGGAGTTGTGGAGGATCAGTGGGAAGTGCGGCCGGAGCGCTTGCTGCTTCACGAAGTCATCGGCGAAGGCGCCTTCGGAGTTGTACGTCGGGGGACTTTCGCGCCGACTAACAAGGGAGTCGCAGTCAAAATGCTTAAAGGTATTCCAAATTTAGAGAACATTTATAGAATAGTCAGTTATGCATGCATGAAATAATATAAAAATGTGCGTGATAAATGAATGTGATAGGATAAGGTCCTCCAGAAGTATAAGAGGATCTTATCTCCCTGTAAGATCATAATGACGACATAACGCTTCGTGTTTACACTGTTCTTAGATTATAAAAATTAAAAAAAATAGCTTGTTTACTTAAAAGTTCTTTTTCTTCAAAATCATGCGGGGTAGTCAGGGAGAACGGTGCGCCAAACGCTACGGTACCTGCATAATTCTTTTGCCTCGTCCAGTCTCAACCTCTTCATACACACCCTCCGGGGTTCCTCGTACTTTTTACGTTTTAAAATCCTTACTTTTGTTATATTAAACGTCATATTAGAATTTAATACTAACTTTCATTATGTAGAGAAAAATAATATTTTAGTTTTAATACTCGCGAAAATATGCAAAATTTGCAAAAGCGACTTAACTAGATAATAAAAATGTATAAATTAGATAAACGATACATTTATTGGTCACATGGTCGCAAAAATAATTAAGATATCGACATTACAATGATGCATTGAATTATATTGGATATAACTATAATAACATAAAGCAAAAATTAACTAAAAATAGCATAGCTTATGTAGTAAAATAATTACGAATTAACAAATATTTAACTATTTCATTTTAAATTATAATAACGACAAAAAGAACTAAATAAATCGTAAACTTCTTAGAATAAAAGGGAAATATTGCTATACTGTAACGTGTGTCCATCAATGGACCAGATTTTCCCACAGTGGATGACATCCGTTCATTCCGCGCGGAGATGGAGCTGATGAAGAGTGTGGGCGCACACGCGCACGTGGTCAGCCTGCTTGCGTGCTGCAGCGGTCGACGCCCGCTCATCGTGGCCGAGTACTGCAGCCGGGGGGACCTGCTCTCTTATTTGAGGTATCAGATATATAACATAAACGCTGTTGGCCACATATTTATTGTTACACTTCTTAGACGACCTAGGTATGTTCTTTGAGATCCATTTCCATGTTTCAGACCAAATATTAAATTAACTCATTATAATAATAAAATCTATGTGAATATATTACATTTATATATATTTTACCAGATGCTCTTGGGACATAATGCTATCGCGGAGAAACGCTAAGTATTACAATAACAACAAAGAAGGAATAAACTATAGAAATGATCTCTTCAAAAGTAAACCAACAGACATGAAATTCGCAGCAAATAGACTGTACGATCTACAAGGCGTTTGCGATACTGAGCTAACGATATCGGACCTACTTTCTTTTTGTCGACAAATTGCTATGGGGATGGAATTCCTTGCATCTAACCGCGTAATTCACAGGGACTTAGCTGCTAGAAACGTATTAGTCACTGGAGACAGAACATTAAAAATTGCAGATTTTGGCCTATCCCGAGATATTTACCAGGATAATCAATACAAACAAAAAGGAAACGGGAAGATGCCGGTTAAATGGATGGCCTTAGAGTCTTTAACTCATCGAATTTATACAACGCAGAGTGATGTGTAAGTAGTCTTAATATAGAGGATGTCAATTTTATTATTATTAAAAATATATATTTTAAAGTCATATGATACCTACATAAATAGGTTTTTTAAATATAATTTTGATAAGCCTAAACTTCCAATTTTTATTTATACTTTTTACTTTAAGTAGGTATCAAACTTTATATATAATAATATTCATGATTACAGAAGTAGTTATTAAAAAATATATTTAGTAGATACTTACGAACCTAAAAAGGAATCTCAACAGTGTCCAAAAATCTTAATTAATGTGTGTTCCCAGATGGTCGTACGGTGTGGTGGTGTGGGAGGTGGTGACGGTGGGCGGGTCGCCGTACGCGGGGGTGAGTGCGGCGCGTCTGCCACGTTTGCTCGCTGCCGGATACCGAATGCCGCGTCCACCCAACTGCAGCGCTGCCCTGTGAGCTTCATACTTGATTACTTATTTTAAAAATGGTTCTACTAAATCCTATCCTAAATCTTATCTTACTACTTTGCGAAAGCAAGTATTTTTTCTTAAAAAGTAATTAAATTGTCATTGTCGACATAAAAAAATTTCATATAAAATAAAAAAAAACACAAGGTTTATCAAGAATATTCGAATACTTTATATAGTAATCTAATAACAATAAATATTAATATAAACAGTTACGAAGTAATGTTATCATGCTGGAGCGAGCGACCGCGCGCGCGCCCAACCTTCAACCAGCTACATATTAAGCTGGACGAACTGCTATGCGCGTGCGCCGACCACTACCTGTCGCTTGCGGTGCCCACCGACGTGCCCGAAGCACCCGACACCCGCCCCAACCCTTACCGATACGTGCGCATGCTTATCAGGTATTTACGTATGCTTAACAATTATACACACAATATGGTTATACACTGAAACTTCCAACTAGCGATAAGTTGACTGAGAGAGTATTTGTACATCCACTCTTGTAATATATATTTTAGGTGAGGTTAGGACAAATAAGGATTCATCTAAAATATATCAGTAATGGTTACGAAATGGAGAGGTCACCGTTACGCAGTAGGGCAGCGTCTGGCTGTAAACGCGATTCGTTGTGGGTTTGATCTCCACTTGGAGTAACGATTATATTTAAATTAATTATATGATTTTTCCGCTCGGGTAATAAAATAACACACACAACTCGCGATGTCTCGGATTCTGGCGAAAAGTGGAGAACGAAGTGTTTTGACACCTGGTTCTCTCTGACGGTAGACAGAGTTAGTGCTAGTATTTGCTATGAAGAAAAAAGCATGAATATGAAAATATAAGTTACGAAATGTACCTGTTTTATTTAGACAATAGGTTCTTTCTTTATTCTATTGTTATTTATCGACTCCACCTTATTTCCATCAACATTAAAACTAGATAAAATTAAAAAATATATATGGATTTGATCCATTGATCAATTGTCAATCAAAATCAAAATCAATTTAAACGTTTTAAAATATAATGACGTAAGCAAACAATGCCATATTCTGTTTGTTAATTTTCACGATTAGATCAAAGAAGATTTAGAATAGTAGCATTATTCGAAGTCTACCTTAAAAAAATATAAGTACTTACTGTAATAAGAAAAATATATATTCATATAAATATCTTCTAATAATTCTACTATTAACCAATTTATTACAGAGGGAGACGGAAACGATCTAAGAGCTACGAACGACCGCTTGCAGCGCCCACCAACCACTACACAGACCAACCCGTCGTTACACTTACTTAAAACGAAATTAACTGAGATTACGGATAGAACGGCTTTATTTTTGTACTGTAAAAATGTTAACTATTAACTTGCATTAAAAATGTCCACTTAGATATAAGTAAATCAAGAATGAATAGGACTAAACTACTAATATTCTACTAAACTTATAATAGCATAATGATCGTCCTACAAATTATCTTTTCCCTTTCTCTCCACTTGTTTAATATATATATTTAACCTTAAAGTATGGACGTGATTAGGCTAGGTTGTAGCTAGCCAATAGTGACGACTCACAGACGGTTTGTATTATTAGGTGTTATTTAATTTATTTTAATTAAATTAATTTCAATTAATTAATACATAATATTATGACAATATTTCGAAAAAAACATAAATAAAAATACATGCAAAATCAATATTTATTTGACACTCTGTCCCTGCGAAATACAAGCACTCCGTAGCTGCTTGAGCGACCGAGACAGATAGGCATGTTACACATTTGTACTTTGTACGCCTTGAATATTTTCACATTTCACATGTTTTTTATCATTTCTATGATAGGTCGTGGATTTGGTTCAGAAGGTTAATCGTTTCCACGACTACACTTCGTGAATCATATTATTATTCAATAATTTAACCCCTGACTTTCAATATGAATCAATGATCTGCACTGCATTGTATTTTAGGGAGGTATTTTAGCAATATTGTAACTCAAAGAACATGGTCACGGCCATTGGAAACGGTTTTTGCTGAAATCATATTTTTAGTTGGCAAAAATACTATTTTGGCAAATCTGGCAAGATAGTTCTATATCTGATATATGAAGCGCTATATGTTTTCATCTTCTTTAAGCTCCAATTGCTCGAATTTGGTTTCGTGTTCCTTTTCCAAGTTAAAATTCAGAACACTAGTTGTTCTGTTCAATCATCCTCAATATCATCGAAATCACTCTAGCTCCTGCTAGAATTCTAGCGCCTTCGTCGAAGTCTGGAGCTTTTACATACCATCGTTTCTCATAAAACGAAAATTTCCAGTTAGAGACCCTTCTAATCATGTTTTAAAAAAAGTATACACTGATACTGCCCTCATGTTTCCGAGACACCGAAGCTCCGTAAATGTAACACTATTAACTTGACTAGAGCGCAAGCTTGACTTACCGATAGGGGTACAAAATATTTACAACAAACTTATAAACAAATTTGTCAACACGCCGTCTGTGGGACTCCCACGTCCGTAGGGAACGTTTAAGTAGTAAACGTTATGGTCTCATTAAGTTGAGGCCAACGTAGCGCAGTGGGACTACTGTCAGACTACTTCAGACTATAAACGCGATGTTTGTGAATTCGATCCCCCTCGGGGGAATGACTAACTCTCGTAAGATAAAGCGCGACGTTGAGTTACACTGCTCAACACGAAATGTCTCGAGTTTGTATAATACAGATGTGAACTCAGTAAAAACTTGTTATACCTACCGGAGTATTATTGTTAGTACTTAATTCTATATACATTAAATTGTCAAATAGGACTATACCTTTGTATCTACTAACCATGTAAAGTAGCTTATTCTTGTGCAGTTATTTAATACCTATTAGAAACATGCCTATATGTTACTCTAAGTAACTGTAAATAGGCGGATTGTAAAAAAGCTACTAATAGCTTTTTTACAATCCGCCTATTTACAAGCGAATACAGCTGACAGGCGACTGTATAAACTATACAAAGTTGTAAGAACGTAAGGTAGACTAAATATTAATTAGTTTTTCGTCTAATATGGACAGTTTATTTTGAAAGTTGTTTTGTAAGTACATTTTGTCTTGTTTCGAGAAAATTAAAAGATAACATTAGTAACTAAGAAATTTAGACAAATTATTTAAAATTGATATTTCTACTGTTTTACCTATTGTACATTACATGAGATTTTCTTTAAGAATTAAACACGGACGGAAAATACATAAAAAAAATACATTAAGAATTACGTGATATTTTTTTTCTCATACAGGTACTTACACTACTTTCAAATGAACGGTCCCTGTTTTTCTTCCTTATTTATAGTTAAAAATCATATGATCTCTAGTATTGTTGTATGTTTATTTTATATATAATATATAAAATGATATATAGTACAAAGGTACGAAAATAATATTTCTAATATTAAGTCATACTAATAAGATCACACGATCCTGCCTATATTAATAATGTATTATATTACTGAAAATGTATACGAAAATATAAGTTAAATTTATTGAGTAACAGGGTATTTAATGTTACAAATGTAAGTTAATAAAACAATAAACTTCAATGTCTTTTTTTTGCAATAAGATAAACAAAAAAAACCAACAGAATAATATTAATTCAATATATTACTTTACATTATATATGTATAACTTACTGCTAAATATAAAAATATTAAACATTTACTCTCAGCTCTACATCACGTGTTGCCTTCAGTCCGTCTTCATTCAATAGCGTGTGTGTGCGCACTTTCATGGCCAATCATAAAGACGCTATAAAAATAACATTTCACAAAAAAAAAACCAATAAATATATGTATAAAATTTTAAAAAATCTACAATTTTCTTTACAATCTCATATATTACTTTTCTGTTCTGTTCCAAAGTTCTGTGTAAATAATATACACGAGCATATTGAGGACATTTAATGAAAATGAAAAAAAACCGGGGACACACATTCGCTACGACGGAACGTTTCACATTAATAACGTAATTAGTACGTACTCATAAAATGAGCAACATAAAAATGCTATATATTCGTTTGCCACCTTTAAAATATATTATTTTCATCATCATCATCAAGAAAGCCTTTAATAAAAGTACATGTTTGTATAACTTGGTGTTATCATGTGTATATAATAATACCTATAGGAAAAATATCAATTAAAAAACTTAAATTGGCAAAACTTAATTATACATGACGATTATTTTAATAATAAAGAGAAAAATAAAATATAAGCTACATTTTATATAACACATGAAGGTATATTTTATACTTATTTATGTAATTTGCCATACTCTCTAGAATTCTATAGAGAATTGTTAAGCTTCCACAATTAAAGACACGCAATATGATACGTCGCAAAGTTTTAATTGATTTTATCATCAAACTGACATATTTTTGTTATCTTATTAAAAAAAATTATGTTTTAAATAAAATATTTATTTTATTAAAATTTTATTTAAAACATGCTACAAAAATTTATTCCAAAAAAAAAAGTTATTATCAGTGTTTTTGTAATACATTCTAGTAATATCTGTATAACCTCTTCTATATAAAACAAAACAACAATTAACATTGTCTTATACCCTTTTTCAAAATATTACGAAACATTTTTACTCAATTTTGAAGAAATTCTAATTTTCTTACAAACCATCTTCATCCCATGCATGCGTAGAAGATATTGTTCTTTTATTATTAAACGTGCGATAATGAAAAAAAAAATACAAAACATCAATATATAATACAAGAACAGTTAGTCATAAGTAAATTTTCAATTATTTCTCATATTATATATAATAACCATAATTAAAAACAAACCGTTATAAATCATACAGTGCTGTATATTGACGAACAATAAACAAGAGAGCTGTTAAACGTAGCTTTAAATTTTCAAATAACTTCTTATCCCTATGATATGACTAACAATACAAATAACATTTCTTTACGAACAATACAGTAATATCACACTAAGATTCGTAGACGATATGAAACATTTATATATGTATGTATATCGAAAGTTAGCGAATCAATCGCTAGACTTTTATTTTTTAATATCTACGAGGCGATTGGATGAACAATTTTGAACTGTGCATATTTATATATATATACTATTTTGTTTAAATTCGGTCTGAAGGAAATGAACAATAGCTTATTCGAATACGTAAAACAACTCAAGGTTTTTATAACTAAATGTAAACAGTGACATGAGCAATAACTGACCATTAAATGTATTTTGATAAGTAATAATTATAGATGAAAGTTGCAACACTCTTAAAACTCATCTATATTTGCATCATTCACATTAATATGAATATATCAAACACGACACACATAAGCATTTACATAATTTTTATTAACTGAAAGTAATTACAAAAAAAAACAATATTAATGGCTTCATATAGTACATAAATAAATAAATGATAGAAATATATATTATTTATTAAAATTAGCCTCCTTATAAAATTATAAAGTTGTAACTTAATATATACTCGTATCGTGCACTCGTATATTGTTTAAAACCACTATTATCAAACATTCATAAACAAATTTCGTTATTTTATAATTATCTATCAATCAGCATGAAAATGTTATGTAAATGTCGCTTAAATGAAAGAGATCATTTTAATACATAATAATATATATTATTAATTATATACTATAATATATATATAAATAGAATGACGGAAACATCGCACCTTCAATGTTAATTTAAGACATCCGTAAAATTTTATGTATTATAAGTAGATACAAATATAAGTACATTTAAGCAGTAGCCATATACTATATTATCTTATTATTTAATACAAATTTTATTATGTATTCGCTACATATATATATATATATATATGCGTGCATGTATATATATACATTAGTTTATTTTTTTCCACAATCTATTAATAAGATGGTTTATAATAATGGTAATTTATAAACAACTTGGTAATATTTTTTTACATTTTACATTCTAAATATGTATTTTTCAAATTGGTAACACCCGTCAATATTAAACGATATTAGAGCAAAAATCACAAGTGTACCCTTTGGATTTGTACCTAACTAACGCAATGGTTCTGAGTTTCAATCTCCCTCAGTTGAGTGGATGGAGCGCGATATTAAATCATTGGGCAATTTCTTTTATTATGATAACACGTTTAAAATTTAAGATTACAGCTCAAATATTTTTCATATAGTGAATAAATTTAGAATTTATCAAATATAATAAATCATTATTAATTACATCACTATTATTTATATACGTTGGCAGTTTCACATCATTGTAGCGTCGTAGTGTATTTGCAAGATATTTTTTTTCACAGATAAAGACAAGATATATTTTTAATATAAGCATATAGTAACACTCTAACACACTACAAATCTGAACTTCTTTTTGACCAGTCACATTAATTATTACTTTAACATTTTATAATTATTTAAATTTCTACTTATTTATATTTACATCCTATTTAAAGATATTTGCAATATTTATAAAGCCAAATAAAATTTGAAATCTAATTGATCCATATATTTTAGAATATTATCATGTACAAATCGGATAACATTAAGTTAACGGTAACATATTCAGTCGTTATTGTAATGTACATCACAAACACTACTACGTTCAGGCAGCGATCTCGACTGATTGAAATCTCTTGCGATTAAATCGATTTACATTCTGTAAACATCAATCGAGAAGGTATCGATAATCGTAAATACTGAGTAAGGTGGCGGGGTACGGGGGAGGTGAGGGAGGGGATGGCGGTGGTTGTCAGTCCAGGGGCGGCGGGTGCGCGGGCGGCACCGACGGCGGCGCCGACAAGTATCCCGCAGTCTGCGGGGCCGCTGTGGAAACAATTTTCTCATTAAATCATTTCATATAAATCATAATACACTATTTAAGTAAATGAAAAAGTATTTGTAACCAGCAATGGAATGATGTTGCGGTGCGGATATAAAGAGGTCGTGCCGCTGCGCCGCGTACTGGTCCCAGACGGGCGAGCGCGCCAGCAGCGCGCGCACTCGCTCGGCGTGCAGCCCCGCGCGGCTCATGGCCTTCAGCGCGGCCACCACGCGCGCGGCCGCGCCGCCCTCCACCGCGCGCTGCTCCAGCACGCTCAGCAACTCGCCCACTAGTTCACACTCTAGTGCCTGTGTCGATCAATTGCAGAATGAACGAAGGTGTATTTCGGCATATATTATGTAGTCGTTTTCAGCTTTTAACTAGAATATATGTTAGTGTATAATACAACGAAGACTAATATTGTACAGTTTGTATTTAATTGATTAGTTTTAAAAGTAATTATAGAATAATATAAAAAAATTGACGTCGACAGGCAATACAATCATCAACATTCGCAATTTAAAGACGTACCTGCAGAACGAGTTTATCCGTGTTGACAGAGCTAGTGAATATAGCGGCGAGCGCGTCGCAGGCGCCGCCCACCACCTCGCGGCACGTCTTCACAGCCGTCTTCAAGCCCACCATCACGTCTGTCTGACTTAGCGCAGTCACGCAAGCCTAGTGATAAATAAATTAAAATTAATAAACGCATAGCATAATTTTTATGGTATATGTATTTAGTATCCATATATGCCGAGCTATAGCATCAATTATAATGATTAAGACTTTTCATATCAATGAATTTATTTGTGGAAAAATAATGTTACTACAAAATAACACATTGTTATAATATTCAAATTTGAACGAAGCGGAACCGGAGCCCACGCCTCTTGGAAACCGTCCAAGTGCTTTGACCGCCAAGTCATGCGTCCAACATCCGGCTATGTAGAAATTTGTATACGCTTATTACAACTCATTGTTGTTGTCAGCATAAATAGTTTTAAAGATCTTAAAATATTTTAGTATAAAGGTATTCTCTCTTGTCAAACAACTATTCTTAGAAATAATCTTTGAGTAGCAGAAATTCGTAATGTACAGTAAGTTCAAAACAATAAAATAATAGATATACATTTTACTTTCATTAACTAATGTGACAACTGTTTCACAAGAAAAACAATCGAAATTGTTATTTTAATCGTATTAGTATAATATATATTTTTTGATTTAAGACAACGTATACAGTTGTCGCAAATAATGCCGGTTGCGGGTAGTGTGACGCACCTGCGTGTGCGCGAGCGCGGCCAGCACGGGCACGGCCAGGCGCGGGCAGGCGGGCAGCAGGCGCGCCAGGCGCGGCAGCTCGCCCAGCTGCGCGCACGCCTCGCACAGCGCAGGCCGCGCGCGCAGCAGCGCCGCCAGCGCGCGCGCGCATGTCTCACCGCGGCTACCCTGCAAACGCTTATTGGATCAAAGTACTCTGAACTCTGTATTAGTACGTGGAAGGTCGCGGGTTCACATCCGTCACGAAGGACCATATAGAATTAAGGGATAATTGAAAGATAGTCTGCTTACTTCTGAACCCCTTTTATTATATAAACGATTACCAAAACTAATGGAAATGAGTACACGTGACGTGGGCACTATTCGTAAAAATAAAAAATATTGAACTTTGTGCCCTTCGTGGCGTGCAGCTGAAAAAAAATATTATTGTCTGATGTGAAATACTTAAAGGTAGAAATAAACAAATTCGCTAAATGTTTGGGTCAGTTTCATTGCTAATATGTAGTAAATGGAAGTAATCCATACTAATATTATAGCTGTGAAAGTAACTCTGTCTGTCTGTAACGTCATCACGTCCGAACCACTGAACCGATTGTTATAAAATTTCATTTAGAGATACTTGAAAGATTACATATTTTTGCCGAAAATACGAAACAGCTGTAGTTCACGCGGGAAAAGCTGCGAGCGGGTCGCTAGTAAAGTACAAATAAATAAACAAAAAATATACTTTTTATAACACATCAATTAAAACAAATATATACTCACTTCCGATGCATCTTTATTTAACGATGACAATGTTTCAGTAACAAGTTCTTGCAAGAAACGCTTCGGACTCCGCAAGCTCCACGTGGGGTTTTGCAGGAAGAGCTTGAGATACACTCCGCCCACCACGACCTCGCCGGGCGGCGCCCACGCGTCCTCATTGTGTTCAGTTACGTCGCGTTCTTCAAAAATCATCGAAGGATCGCGGATTTGATTTGTATAAAGCCTGTAAGACATTTAAAAGTTATAACCATTTCTCGTGTTGATCTAGTGTTCAATGACTTTATGTCAAAGTCAATATCAAAGGATTATTAAGCCAGAGTTGTACGGTTCGTTATGCACCCAGAATATACATATATTAGTTCGTATTTTTAATATTTGTCTTTACATGATAATTTATTTTTATATGTTTGTTATATGATTTGTGTATTTTGCTTCCAAATCAGTGATTGTTAGTTGTCAGATGGCCCTTACACAGGCACTATATGCTTATTTGCTTATTAAGGAAGACTGACCGGTCGCGCAGCGCGGCCATGTTGGCGCGCACGCGGAGCCGCAGCTCGTCGCCCCACACGAGCTCGGGGTGCTCGTGGCTGGCGTCGAAGGCGTGCGTGGCGGCGGACGCGCCCGCCTCGCGCATCGCCTCCGCGAACACGCCGGGCACGTGGCGGCATATCGTTAGACGCACCTGTTGTCATGAGCACTTTATATAGAAACTGTTAGCAACAAATCATTTAAAGTACGTGCAAGCAAGTAAAAGTCACCTTTGGGCCGAGAAGTTTATCGGCCATCATGCGAGCTAGCAGCTCAACTGCCATTTCTCTGATTTCGGGTATCTTACAATTGCAGAATAAATCTAATAAATATATCACAGCACCTACAAAAGTTTAAAATAAATATATTAAAGACGCCAAGCGTGATCAATGACAACATGCATATTGAATAATGAATGAATGAATATTGAATAATGACCTTTGGCCAAAGCCTCCCGCACGAGCGGCGTGGCGGTGACGAGCGCGGCGAGCGCGCCCAGCGCGGCGGGCACGTCGGGGTGCGCGTGCAGCAGCGGCAGCAGGTGCCCGAGCAGCGCGGCCGCCGCCACGTCCTCCACGCACTCGCGCGAGCGCGCCGCCGCCGCCGCCGCGCGCACCGCGTGCTGCGCCGCAAGAGGCACCGCGCCCGCCGTCATCAGACCGAAAATCAGCCCGAAGTGGCCGATGCACTGGATCTCCACGCCTAATGTGCACATCTTTATTATTATCATTATTATTTATATTTATTGCATCTTTACGCTTTTTCCCGCATACCAGTGTAGTCGGAGAGAACCTAGTGTGAAGACTATTCCTTCAAAAATTATACAATATACTTTTATATATTTTAAAATCCATACACGATTTGAGAACTTCTACATGCATCGAATAAAACAACTTTTAAGTTGGCTTTTTATATAAACTTAAAAAATTACCTGGATTCTTTATAATACAGTTGGCAAGAGAATCCAATGCAAGAGTGATGTGCTCAGCTTTTTCTTCTGTCATATCAGCCTGTGTTTCTTTGTCGATAAAACTTAACAAATCCAAGATAAACTGTTGAGGATTCTGTAATAAAAATCATTCAATAAGAGTTAAGTACAAAAATCCATCGTGAGGCCATCGTTGAGCAGTGGGACGGCGCGTCTGACTGTAATCATGATTGGTTGAGTGGTCAGTTTCTATCATAATTTATTTATTATAATTCTCCGCTCTGGTAAACAAGGTAAAGAAGAGCGAGTTTGAGATCCGCGACTCAACACACAATGTCTAATTTCGGAAAACCCTGCTATACAGGAAAAAGCGTGAAGCTGTAAAAACATTAATCGTTTCGTACTTTATATAACATCAATGCTCTCTGCTACTAACAATAAAAAACTTTTGGAACATTCGTAACTTTTAAAACATAATTGCTGATAGAACTACTAAAGGGTCAAAGTTAAGGTTACGCCAGTCGCTCTTTATTTATCAACTCACGGGTGAATTTAAGTCTGACTTCAACAAATATTTTTCTATATCAAAACATAATATACCACTTACTTCAATAGAATAATCAGGTTGTTCATTATATATATCCAAATAAACACCACCGACAGACAGCAAGCCTTCATGTGCAGAGTACTCCAAAAGAGGCACAAGAGGCGCATCGTCTCCAATAGGTTTATCCTGTAAAGCCTCTTGTAACTCGGCGCGAGTGCTGTTGTCCCATACGAGGTAAGGCGTCCGCCAGTTTGATGTGAGGGTTTTTAATAGCTAAAAGAAAAAAAAATATCGTACCTAAAAAAAACCATGATGGACGTCACCTCTATAATATAAGTGCTAACATACGCTATCAAGGTTCTGTACTCTTCATAATAAACGCCAATTTATAATATTAATGTAATGTAAAAAAAGTCACGGGACCATTAGCCTATGGATGTTGTTTTTCTTTATTAAAAATATATCGTACTTTACACAATATTTAATACGAAAAAAATATTCGAATATAATGTTGGAATCGATGAAATTGAATATAGAATATCGAATAAAATGTTGAAAATTTTAAATATATTATATATTTAAGCTTAATAAAAATGTCTTCCTATTCTTTTAAAGTTAAATAAAAAGTGTGTATAACTTACATCATGTGTATTGGCACTGGAGAGTTTCTCGCACAGATAGGGCGTGAGTAGCGCGTGTAATGCTTCTCGAACTCTCGCGTCCTCCTCCGTGGCGTCCTCGTGCGGGCCGTACAAGGCCGCTAACGCCGCGACACTTTGTGTTGCAAAACGGTTCGCCACTTCCTGTGTAAACCACGTATACATATAGATATAGATTAATATAAACCTAAAGAAACTTTCATTCACTATGCTATTACATGATTTTAAAATTAACAATATTTTCGACTTCACTTAGAACTAGACTAGACTATTATTCAAGTTAAGTATGTATATTAAGAACAAATATTAACACATCTTCTAGCCTCAGCAAAAAAATAACATCATACAATAAAAACTCTGGCTGACGGTTTCAATTCTCACTTGAGAAATTATTTATATTTAACTGAGGACAGTTTTGTAAAAATAAATATTAAGTTTAGTCACCCTAACTGAACAGTGTATATTAAGACTAAAATAAAATTTAAACCAGTACTCTCATACTTTAGCCACAGACATGGTGACTTCAGAAGACCTAGAGGGCCTATTGAGAGATTAAAAGATCACCTAGCCGATTGTCTGATGCCGTCAGAGAGAGTACAGGGCTTCCTATTACTAAAGCTTTAAGACAATCAGAAGATAGGGTGGCCTGGATGCAGCTCGTCAGCTCTACTAAGGCTTACCAGAGCGGGTGCGACCTGCAGCAATGAAGAACACAACGAAGAGAGAAGATATTAAGAGTAAATAAATATTGCACCTGTTTATTATCCCCTTCCTTATGCAATCCCGACTCGGCTAGCGTATAGTCGTAGCGCAGTACAGCAGGCAGCAAAGCGTGCAGCGCATGTGCGCGGGCAAATCGAGCGCGGCACTGCGCGTCCGCCGCTAGCGCCGCCACTGCTTCTGCCCCAGCGCACGCTGTTTCACCAAGTTCCTGTAAACTCATATAATATATATATTCATAATTTGCTCATATTTTTATAACTAATTGTTAATTACTAAAACGCCATCAGATTAAATTTAAAAAAAAGTCGACTGAGCTTGTGTTGGTTGTGGTTTTGATAACCAGTCGCGGGAATGTGTATAATTACAAAATACTTTTGCTTCTATGGTTGGAGTTGGCATGCAACACCTTGCTTAATATAAAAGTAAATATTCTCAAAGATAATAAAGATAACAAGAACCTTCACAAATAAACAACATTTGTGATACTCACGGGCCTCCTTAGCAGCGGCACAATGTCCGCACAGAGCTGCGGCAACTGCGCACACGCAGCTCGGCAATTCGGGAAGCGCGCCGCCACAGCGAAGCACCGCGCGCAGTGCGTGCACACCGCCGCGGCAGTGCCGTCCGCGGCGCCGCCGCCCAGCACCGACACGCAGCGTGATAGCGCCTCTTGGAGAACCTGCCCGCCATGTTTATTAAATTTATGAATAAAAAATAACTATTACATTATAATTGATAAATCTGGCAGTTTCAATTGTAGTAACCTCAAGTCCCTTCTCCCTGCACAGTTCCTCGGCATTGAGCGCAGAGCACGAGAGCGTGGCGTGCGCGAGTTCGCAGGCGGCGGGCAGGAGCGCCGCGTCGCGCGCGAACAGCGCCTCCGCCTCCGCCTCCAACCGCGCCGTGCGGAGGAGCGCGCCGTATCCCGCGTATTTGTAAGGCGCTAGCACTACGACAGTCAGGTGCACGGATTTATAGCACAGGCTCTATTTATAGCATAACGAAATGTAAAAAAAAGTAATGAAACGATCTTTATAGAAACGATAAAAAAACAACTATCAAAAGCTACTTTGGTCTTGACTGTTTCGTATGTGACCATTATACAATGTGAACATGTATTTGAAAACCATTATACTTGTTAAAAAATGTATTATAAGAATAAAAAAATACCTTCAGAATATCTTTGGAACAGTATAGTCTGCGTGCGTAGTATAAGTAGAATATTATTTGTATTTGGACCATCGCCATTCCATACATTTCTACTACACAGAAATTCATAAGCTTGATTCACAGCCTCGAATCGATCCTGACATGTAAATAATAATATAAGAATTAATGTTCCGCACTTAATAAATCTTCAAAGAAATTTGTTATCTGCACTATAATAAAACACTAAAAAAGTTGTCTGTAGATAGAACGTATTAACGAAAAAAACTATTTAGGGGAATGTAAAAACAGTAATAGAATATGAATGTACGACTTATTAAATTTTTGTCTGCATGTTTGTTTGTTTGTACGCGCACATTTTCGTAGTTACTGCGCCGATTTGAATGATTTTACTTTCTTGTATAGCATTTAGACTTAAACAGCACTTAGGGTATTATTATATATCCAAGAGTGGAACAATGATGTGGAACCATGATGGACCAGCTAAACTATAAGAAATAAGGAAATGTCACATTAATAAAAGTTGCTTAGCGCGACGAATGTTATCCGCTGAGATATAGAAATAAAAAATCTGTAACATCTGATGACGAACCATATAAGCCTAGCTAAGTTATAAGAAATAACTTAGTGTGGCCTTAGCAAAATTCGATCAGCATCATGCGCAGATGACGTTAACAAATAAACATTCAAAATACGGAACAGGTGATAAGGCACCAGAATAGTCTATAGCTGAACTATTAGAAAATATTGAAAACTGT
Organism: Podotricha telesiphe; assembly: GCA_038994665.1. Taxonomy (NCBI): domain Eukaryota; kingdom Metazoa; phylum Arthropoda; class Insecta; order Lepidoptera; family Nymphalidae; genus Podotricha; species Podotricha telesiphe. The sequence continues at coordinate 187,427 of JAOYRR010000275.1, forward strand.
TCAACATAATAGGCACTTTCCATTGTCATATAACAATTAAAGATCTGGAAATCGGACGAAGAAAGAGCAGAGTACCATGGTAGACCAAGCTGCACTATAAGAAATAAGTCAATGCCGCATTAGTAAAACTTGTTCAGTGTGGCGGGCAGTTTTCGACAAACAAATAATTCATTTTACTTTGCGGCGATCATTGTATTGTTTTCATATTTTCTCTCTGGTATTACAAAGATGGGCTTTGGGCCCAAAAAAGAGATGTTTCGGCATTCAATATGCAATTTCTTGAATTCGGGTGGAATGCTGACAACGAAGTGTCACTAGGTCTATTTCCCGAGAGAGAAAACTGTGAAGCTGAAAAAATTACAATCGTCTGATGTGGAACATAACTCTGTTTGTCTGTCTGCCTGTGATGTCATCACGGCCGAACTGATTGTGATGACATTTTATATAGAGGTATTTGAGGGTCTAGGGATGTCTTTCTTCACCAATACTTTAGTTTTTTCTGGTGTTCCATTGTTTTATTAAAAGGCTGCTGAAAATTTAACTCACGCGGGCGAAGCCGTGAGCGGATCGCTAGTTGAATACATAAATGGTATAAGAAGTATAAAAATATCTTGTCACAAGATTACAATATACAAAACATCTTAACATTAGATGACATCTGATAAATGCGCTGCACAAAATATGACGCTTTTTCTCTTACATAGCAGGGTAGTCAGAGAGACTAATAACTAACCCGTCCTTCGGGATTCTTATCGGGATGGAACTGTTGCGCGAGGCGGTAGTACGCCTTGCGCACGGCCGCCTCGTCGAGCTGGCCCGGCTCCAGCCCCAGCGCCGCGTACGCCTGCTCCGCCGTCATCGAGGCCGGCTTCTTGTCCACTTCGCGCCGCCACGCTTCTAGCACGTCTTTTAGTAAGCCCACCTGGATTTTCACCATTTTTTTTAAAATATAGTTACTGAAACTAACAACACGGTCTATAAATCAGGTACTGATAATATAATAACATAAAAAATATTTTCATAGGAAGTAAACTCATTATTGCAACCATACAATGGCTAATAAATAAAATGAAAAAACAAAATGTAAAAATAACAAAATATTTATGTAACGTTCTAATTTATTTTATTGTTACGTCATTCATGAAGTGGCTGACGTTTACACAATTTCCACATTAAACCCCTAATACCATTAAATTCTTACTAAATCTATTTAATATATATAATTAAAATGTAACTGGTCTTTGTTTGTACATAGAACATAACTGTTATTGAATGCAAAACAAATATTTTTATTTTTTTTCTGTTTGTCTTTGCTTTTGTGTACGCTAATATAAGAAACCGATTACTGATTTAAACGCAGTTTTGACTACTGTATTTTCGCATACTTCCGTTAACATTTAGTTTTTATTTCATTTCAATTGGTTCATAAATACAAAAGTTATAACATTTAAAATGATTGTTTGACAAAATTGCGAGAAACGCGCTATTAAACGGAAACGTTATGACAATCGCGGGCTATATTATAATTTTACTGAATTCTTCAAATTTTCTTTTCCAAGAGCTAGTACGCATATATATATATATCAAAATCAAAATATCCTTTATTGAAATCGTCACTTAACATAAAAATGTCAACAGTTGGGCAATTAGGCTCATAGAACATACCGGGTCGGGTATAGGCCAGTCGGGGAACCGCTGCGTGTCGCACAAGTGGCGCAGGTAGAACATGTTGCAGAAGAGCTCGTGCCGCAGCTGCGGGAACAGCACGGCGGGTATGGCGAGGTAGGGGTAGCGCGCGGCCACGTGCGCGCGCAGGCGGGGCGTGAACTCGCCGATGTGGGCGGACACCTTCATTATTAGCGTGCGCCTGGAGAAGGGAAACTGTGTTGGTAGGTTAGTCGGTTGGTACAGTTAGGCTGAAACCTTAAAACAAAGGTATAGAACTGGTGCGCAGCCCGGTCACATTTGTCGGTTGTCGGTCGTCGAGGTAACGTCGCTCAAGGACTTTAAGTCTTAGTGACCCACTTAGACAGACCGTTACTCTGATCGTTTGCAGGTGATTATTTTGTTCCTTAATTTAATTTTTGTACATGATTTTTTGTACATTATTTGATTTAAAATGTAATTGTCATTTTATATCTATTATCTGTTGTTTTGTTTTTTTTATATAAAATTGAACGTGATACCTAAATGTATATACAATCATTATGCTTTTCAAATTATTAAAATGTAGTAAGCTACATGAGAAACTTGGAAAATGCTCTGTCAAAGGCTATACATTACACTATATAAAGACTACAGTTGACACTGTGGTAAGTAGTTATAAATATATATAATTTTTTTATTGATTTGTTTCGTTCTAATCAGTACGTGTTGACATTGACATAAGGGACGCTTTATTTACATGGTTAAGTGTAAATTTTGATTGTCATGAATTTTTAAGCAAGATTTGCTTTAGTTTTTTTATTTATAACTAGCGTAAGAACGTCTAGACTGTATAATAATACATATAGAGACAATCATAAATTAACTAAGATGATATCTAGATACGTCAATTACAAAAAGTTGATAAATATATATATATATCTGTATAAAAAAAGCGATGCATACCTCATTTCCGAATTCCAAATAGCCTCCGGCGTGTCCCACTCGCCTAGGAAGATTTGCGCAAACTTTTCAGCTCCGTGATTTTCAAGATAACAAACCATGGCTTCCGGTAACAGCTGGCCTAAGATTGATCTTTGCATTATATCTGAGGTTGTCTGAAAATAATTAATAAATTTAAAGAAAAATTTATGGATTTTCGCAAGTACAAGTATATTTTATTTACATAAAAAAACTAACCTGATCTGCACGAAACGCCTGTTTCATATGTGTGAGCCTCAAAAACCTAGCAATTGGCAGCAAATTGGAACCAGTGTATAGAAGCATGAAGTAAAACACTCCTGTTAAGTACAACTTGGAGATTTCTGGATTATCCTGCATAATCTCGTATAATAGGGTTGCCACCTAAAAATTTAATCAGGACATTAGCATTTATATTATTATACTAAGTAATAATCAATTATACTAAATAATAAGACTAATAATAATTATACACTCGTAATAATTGTTTCGTATACACGAAATTGATTCAGATGTATAAACTAAAATAAAATGCACAATATTTGATATTTTAATTATTTCGTTATGCCAAGTATAAAGAAAAGTATAAATCAATTCAATATTGTTAAAAATGTTATACTACAAACCTTTTCAACAAGTATTGGGTCAAACGTTAATAATAGTTGTACAACATGAGCCAAGCACGCCGGTTCCGATAGCAGCCGTTTCACTTTGGGCAAAGGCCTTATTACTGCGTCTTCTTCATCCCTATAAACATAATTGTATCGTACTACTACCCTTAGCTGAACAAATACAAAAGTAAGAGACGAGAGAGAGAGATGGGATCCCGACGATCCTATTACGGTCGCAAATGCGTACTACGTAGGTAGGATAAACACTACACACACACGACACTTACACCGCCGTCGACGGAAAAGACGGCGAATTCTAGCTTATTCAACGGCACGGCCGCGCGTTGGCGCGGTCGGGCTCAACGGTTAGGGACTGTTAGGCTCCCTTAGAATAGACATCTAGATTGTATACAGCCGCGACTTCATGCCGCGGCTGGTTTGCTTAGTATAGGATTTCCCCTCCCCCGCCCTTGCGAACGTTGACCCCTTTTCTCAAGCAGCCACACATGCTTGTACTTCGCAGGGAATGAGCACCCTCTTCCCTCACCCCCCCGGTGTCGCTGTCAAGACCAGTAAGGTCAACAGCATAGAACGAACTACTACAAACCTTTTCAACAAGTATTGGGTCAAACGTTAATAATAGTTGTACAACATGAGCCAAGCACGCCGGTTCCGATAGCAGCCGTTTCACTTCTTGGGCAAAGGCCTTATTACTGCGTCTTCTTCATCCCTATAAACATAACACTGTATCGTACTACTACTCTTAGTTGAACAAATACAAAAGTAAGAGACGAGAGAGATGGGATCCCGACGATCCTATTACGGTCGCAAATGCGTACTACGTAGGGGTGTGTGATAAACACTACAATAATAATAATTTATACTTACACCGCCGTCGACGGAAAAAGACGGCGAATTCTAGCTTATTCAACGGCACGGCCGCGCGTTGGCGCGGTCGGGCTCAACGGTTAGGACTGTTAGGCCCCCTTAGAATAGACATCTAGATTGTATACAGCCGCGACTTCATGCCGCGGCTGGTTTGCTTAGTATAGATTTCCCCTCCCCGCCCTTGCGAACGTTGACCCCTTTTCTCAAGCAGCCACACATGCTTGTACTTCGCAGGGAATGAGCACCCTCTTCCCTCAATTTCCTGTAGCCGCTGTCAAGACCAGTAAGGTCAACAGCATAGAACGAACAACTACAAACCTTTTCAACAAGTATTGGGTCAAACGTTAATAATAGTTGTACAACATGAGCCAAGCACGCCGGTTCCGATAGCAGCCGTTTCACTTTGGGCAAAGGCCTGATTACTGCGTCTTCTTCATCCCTATAAACATAATTGTATCGTACTACTACCCTTAGCTGAACAAATACAAAAGTAAGAGACGAGAGAGAGAGATGGGATCCCGACGATCCTATTACGGTCGCAAATGCGTATTATGTAGGTAGGATAAACACTACACATACACGACACTTACACCGCCGTCGACGGAAAAGACGGCGAAGTCTAGTTTATTTAACGGCACGGCCGCGCCAACGCGCGGTCGGGCCCAACGGTTAGGGACTGTTAGGCTCCCTTAGAATAGACATCTAGATTGTATACAGCCGCGACTTCACGCCGCGGCTGGTTTGCTTAGTATAGGATTTCCCCTCCCCCGCCCTTGCGAACGTTGACCCCTTTTCTCAAGCAGCCACACATGCTTGTACTTCGCAGGGAATGAGCACCCTCTTCCCTCACCCCCCCGGTGTCGCTGTCAAGACCAGTAAGGTCAACAGCATAGAACGAACAATGTCGAAGAAGAAAAAAAAAAAAGAAAAAGAGAGATGGCTACCGGCTGGGGTAGTACCGCGCGCACACGACGAGCAGGTCGAGCACGGTGGCGGCGAGGTCGGTCTCGGAGAGCGCGGGCGCGCCTCTCGCCGCCACGCTCCAGCGCAGCTGCGGCACGCCGCCCAGCGCGCGCCAACCCTCCATACTGTTGGCCCAGCACTTCGTCTTGTTGGTGACCTCGCCGGATTTGTAGAGTTCTTTCAACTGGAAATACCCCAACTATTACTTTTCTGCTGCACCACTGCAATGAATAGAACGACAAGTCACCTGCTGGAAGCTGACGGGCCCCTTGCGCTGCACCTTGTCGGCGTGGTCGAGATTGTAGTACCACTCGCGGTCGCCGTCGGCGGGAGGCGCCGCGCCCTGCAGCACGTTGCTCTGCGCGGGCACCCCCGCGCGCGACGTGTGCAGGTGCGCCAGCGTCATCAGGTCCACGAGGATCCTGACGCGTTATATATACATATACAGCACAGCTTTAACATACACTATGTTTTCTAACAATATCATATTTTAAAACGTCAAAAACTATCTCTTTTATTTTTTAGTTTTTTGCCAATAATGTAAATCAAAAATAGTTTCCATTATCTAAAACTTAGAGACGATCAATAAATACTATTATTATACTAGATAATTAATTCCATAAAGAACATTTTAAAAGAACTAACAATGTGTATTCAATAAATACAAACGTACGTAATTGTTGTAAATTACGAGTCTCACACAGTTTAAAAAAAAAAACTCATGTAGAGAATCAATAAAAAAAGAGAAGAAACAAAATATTTGGAACCAACCTTATGCCATTCCATTCCAGAATCTCACTAACGTTCTTTCTGTGTAAAATTATTTTACCAAGAAATTGGACTAATCTATCACGTTCCATTCTGTCACATGTCTGCAACAATAGTATTAGTATTAAAAACAATTATAAAATTATTTTTAGTTTTAATTAAATGCATCTACCAAAAAGTTCAAAACTTACCCTGTCCAACATTTGGACTATATATTTTGTATCTGCGAAAGGGCCGATATCTTCGTAATACCGTCCATAGACTATGGTCATCGCTTGTAGGCACATGCACTTCATCTCGACTTTTGGTGTTGATAGGAAGCGATGATACAAATCGTTAAAGAATTCATATCTGAAACATTTTTTTATGATACATATATATGTTGCATAAAGCTAGGTGGTTAAAGCGAACCTATTGTTAAGATACTCTAATGTGCATGTCAGCGATATGCCAGTATTTTGGTATCCAGAGTCCATTAACAATAAAAATAAACAGAAATGTTCCTTTAGTTTATATATATAAGAAAGATATATATATATATATATATATATATATATATATATATATATATATATATATATATATATATATAAATTTATATATATATATATCTATAAATCATTCCCTAGTAGAGACCTAGTAGATCACTACATCATGATGGCGTCAATCACAATAAGGTTTTTACCTAATTTACCTTAGTTAATACTAATTAACATTCACTACTATTTGAAATTTGCCAAATTATTAACAAGATAAAAATTAAATAATATATTAAAAAAATATGTATTTCTTGTAAAATTATTGTGTTTTATTGTAAAAATTGCTTTAAAATATTAGAGAAATTAATAAAAAATTAAAAGTAGTAAGTCCATGTAATAAAACAATGAAAAACGTGAAATAGACTCACGATTTCCTAATAGGACTATCATCATTGTCCTTCTGCTCCAGCAGTATCCTCAGGTAGTAGTCGCCGATCTTGACTTCGTTCTGCAGGCACTGGTAGTGCACCTCCAGCTCGGCGTGGTTCCACGAAGTGAGCGTGTTGCCCGCCACCTCGCGGTCGGACGCGAACGCGCGCAGTTCGTTTTCTAAAGCGTTGCGCAGTTCTTCTCGAGTCTAGCAATTTATTTCATTATTCAAAAAATCCTTCAACCATTTAACAAAACAAACTCAGTTTGTTTCACTTAATATTTACCAGTAAAGGTCAAAGTCCTAACAGTCTAATATGAAAATCATTTAGCAATGTATTTTAAGTGTAAAATAGTTCAATGAAAACTTTTATCAGATACCCAAAACATACTTATTATTCTGATTTGGCATTATTAATGGTAATATAAAGTAAGTAATTGCTAAAGTACTAAATGAACCAAGAACTAACTCCTGTTTCCTTAAATATGATTATAAAAGTTTTGACAACATAACAGCATATGAAACGAACAGTATGATTCCATATGAGATTCGGCAGAGCGTGGTCTCTATGAAACTGGTAGTAGAACATGGGCCAGTTGGCGGTGGACTTGACGCGCTCGCGGCGGCGGCGCAGCACCACGGGGCGCTCCCGCGCGGCCTCGCGCCGCGTCTCGCCGCGCGCCCGCAGCGCCCAGTGCTGCAGGGCCAGCGAGGCGTAGTGCTGGGAAATGTGTTCAACTTCATATACTACATTTCAAGGCCTCCATCAAGCGATTTCGGATTGCAGTGTTTCAATACAAAAATTTGCAATATGTATTTCCAAATAAAAAGTAAAAAAGTAGCTAGCTCTTTAAATAATAGGTAACATTTTAAAGTTTCCATTGCTCAGAATGATATTTTTCAAAATTTACTAACAAAACGTTCTAATAAGAAATAGCTTGGATTGGCCTCACCTCGATGTGTTTCTCGACGTATTTGACCTGCCGCTCCAGCGCCTCCCAGTGCGGCGCGCGCGGCCTCGCGGAGGCCTGCGCCAGCTGCAGGTTGTCGCGCTCCTCCACGCGCCCCTCCGCCAGCGCGGCCGCGGGCGGCGCCTCCGCCGACTCTAGGAACGCGAGGAGCCCTGACGGCTGTGGTTATAGTTACAGTGTAAGTAAATAAAACATCATATTAAACACATGTTAAACACACTAACAATAATTGGACAGTCTTTATATTAATTATATTTCTGAATTATTTTAAATATTAACTACAAATATATATTAAATTTCCCACATAGCAGAGTAGTCAGGGGAATCTAGTAAAGAAGTTCCGTTCTACGCTTTACGCCTGAAATATCGAGATATTCAGTGTTTGGTGGTAGAACTCAACGCCGCGCTTTGTCTAGTCAGAGAGGAGAAATGAAAATAATCGCCTAAATAGGAATCTAACAAACAGTGTCGCACGATGGCCTCATAGTGGAGAGCGGATATTGTTCTAAGTGCTCTAATTACAATAAATAGGCAATTATAAACATTTATTTCGATTGATTTGAAGGTATATTAAAAATCGATATTTACGTTTGTTTTAGTACCAACTAATAGAGCATACAAGAAAATGACCATAATGCGTCGCAAGAGATCACTAGCGGGCGCGTGATCCACCAGCCAGAGCGCCACGAGGTGCCTGGCCAGGTGGCGGCGCTGCAGACGCGCGGGCGCGTACAGCGCGTGCAGCAGGTGGCGCGGCAGCGCGGCCTCGGCCAGCGCCAGCGCCTGCACGCGCGCGCCCACGCCGCCGCCGCCCTCCTCCACCAGCGCGCGCGACACCAGCCCCGCGCCTTTCACGATGGCCGCCGACGGGTGCTGTGCCAATTGCAGAATGTAACATCGACCGACTTATCACGCCCTTCAATAAAATATGAATAATGGTACCTAATACATATGTATACCCAACTATAGTGAGACTGAGAAAAATCTAGAATTTTTATTATGTGGATTGTTTTATATAGATCTAAATTTCAAAAACCAAATATTGTAATAAATCGTACCTCGAACAATTTAAATATAATGCGGCCTCGACTCGCCACCATCTCAAGAAGCTGGTCGAACTGCTTGCCGTCAGTGGTCTCGCTGTAGGGAACGCACAGCGCGAACGTCAAGAAGTCCAGCATGGCCGCCACCACTAGCGCGCCCGTGCCCGCTGACTGCACACAATATTATTTGTTTTATTTGCTCGTCCAACTCCAGATTGTATTCTAAGATAACTGAATTCTAGGACATATCATGTTCGAGTTTCTTAACAAATGGCGCTTGTTGCTTATACAAACCAGCAAAATAAGAATATTATAAATATACTTCCCGATGCACATTCAAATCACACACGATCAAATCGACAACTGTCGCTTGAACACTTACCAGCTGCGACCTTAATTTAAAGCTTAATATTTAATATTATATCTACATTTGTTTTATTTTTGTCACTACACACCGTTGTCCATTTGCCGCCTGAAACGGAGACATTGACTAAAGATAGTGGCGAAGCCAGTGTTACTAGACCAGAGTAGTAGGTGTGCTCACAACATGGTCCGCCCACATGGCCAGCAGGCCGTCCAGGAAGGCGGCGGAGGCGAGCATGCTGGCCTTGTTGAGCTGCTCCTGGCGCAGGTCGGGCTCGGCGTGCATGGGCTGCAGCAGCGCGCACAGCGCGTCCAGCGCCGCGTGCGAGCACGCCGCGCACTCGCGCCGCAGCGCGCCCACCACCGCGCTGCCCATCCACTCGCGGAACCTCAATATTACATTTGCCACAGTTTATTACGCTTTAATGTAGAATAAAATACAAGCACAATTATATTTCCCACAACGCACATTCCAATATCTCTCGTTATCGTCAGTGTATATAATATAATGCATTAAATAACCTATTTTCTTTTTTTTGTCAAAAAAAAAATGTTTGACTATTGCATTTAGTAAAAACAGAAATATAAAAGGTATATCTAGTAAAAGCACATTTAGGAACTGATATTTCTTGCGAGGGTATTTTTAATATTTATGTTCTCTTGCAATATTTTTAATTATGAAATCTAACTTACTACTAACTATTAAGTTTAATGTTAAAACATAGAAAGATGTTCAAACCAAGAGAAATTTACCCAGGCAAAGCAGTGAACGCCGCAAAGCCCACTTTGCTCGCACATAGTCTTCTCAAAGCGTGGAACTGCGCCTCCAGCTCCCGCAAGGTGAGGTTCGCCCCCGCCGGAGCGCTCGTCATGACGGCGGTGAGCGCGCCAGTTATCAGCTTCTCCTTATTCTCCGCGAACAATCGCTGTGGCAATAGAGAAACATCAAAATAAATGCTTACACGTTGCAACCAATGTTTAAACATAAATTCATATATTCAAAAGTTATGTTACATATTTCTATATATTTTACAAAGATATATTAACAAGACCCCAAAATGGTAAAGGAGATACTCTGTTGGTGTTATTTACAAAGCAATAAGCATTTATAATTTTCACATAGAAGCAAAAGAGAATGTGTACGGTTAATATACAGACTATCCACATTATGAGATGATATTGATATTACATCAATTTCATAAAATAAAAAATACATTTCCACAGAAAGTTTAATTACATCTTGCAAATCCCTAAATACCCATATAAATATTTAAAGGCTGTGGCCAAATACCCCGAAATCAAAATAGCAAAGACCTTCCAGTAGTTACATACAAAAATTTATGTACATTTAAAATGTTTTTTTTATATCCCAATGCAAAAATGTATTCCTAAAAGTAGAATTGACCTTAGGTTAGAGTTACAAACAATTAAATTTTCTACATAAACGTTAAAAAAAATACTTTACGCTGTTTCACATAAGAGCAGTGTGAAAATGTAGCCACCTATCTATATGGTTACTACAATAGGGGGAATATGATATCTCGTAAAACATAGTCTATGTAATATTTAAATATAACAGTGTTCTAAATTAAAAAATATTAGTTCTCTTAAATGCTTAATTTAAATATATTTAGTCGTTGTAAATAATGTATTTTTTTTGCAGCTTCACGCTTCAACTAGTGTCAAAAGACACTAGATGAAGCGTGACTCCATTCACTATTCTCATAAGAGCAATTGAGTGACGAGTGGCGGGACTCAGCGCTGCGCTTTATCTTGTCACCAGAGCGGAGAAATGAAAATAATTGAAATATAATCCATTCCCCTTAGTGGGAGTCGAATCCACAACCATTGCGTATATATCAGACGCTGTCACACTGCGAGGGCCTCAAATAATTAATATTTTTTCATAAAACTCTGCTTTTTAACGTAAATAGAAATTTATCAAATTAATAAAAAGAATAAACAAAAAATAATATTCAGTAATTTTACAATTCTAAATAACTAACGGAGTTATTTCGATTGCATACATGCATGGCTCATACAATTCTGCAACACTAATATATCCATAAATATATTTTTCCATTGGACATTACTACCTATGTGAAACATTGTTATATTCCATTAACTGTTGAATAAAAGTTTTTTTATCGAAAAGACTATCTAAGACCAACTCTTATACTGCAATGAGGCAAGGGACAGATAATAATATTATAGGGACTTACAAGATCCCACGTTAGAAACAGCCACAACAGGGGACGAGCCTACAACGCAACAACATATAATTAACATGCTCTTATATCGTACTATTAAAGCAACATTTAGTACAAATGCGCTAATTTATGTTACGAAATATATGAAATGTAATGTTGATTTTAAAAAAATAGCAAAATTGGCAATATAATAAAAAACATAATATTTCATGGCTGTTTACGAATTATTTAAAATAGAACGAAAACGATCCGATTCAACTAGAAATTCTTGCAAGAAAACAGCCAAGAAAATAATCAGTACGATAACAGTATACAATGTCTTCGAGTTAAATTATAAATTCGCACTAGCAATAAAATTAAGCAGAAATTATGTTTTAAACAATATTAGAATGTCCCCATATAAAGAAATAAGGAAAATTTATAACATAAACCATTTGATATGAAAAATATTTTTAGAAAACGTATAAAAATTTTCAACGTAGCGGGATGCGAACCCGGGCTTCTTGGAAATTGTCCAAGCGACCACATATACGCATCCCACTACGTTAAATTTTTTTAACTATTTCTAAAAATGTATTTAAAGACCTAGTATCGAAATTTATGCATATAGAGGCAAAGTAAATAATTGTATTCTTATTTTATCTGATAATGTACTAAATATTTTTTTAATCAAAAATCAATAGAAATATTTTTTTCAATATTTATTTTAATAACAAAGTATTTCGAAAGTACTAATAACAGAGCAGTACAAATTTCAGGTACATATATAAGGTACATAAAATAACTCACATCTTGGCTAACAGAGTATATGAGGCCGCTGTAACCGACGTTCGCGTTGAAACGCTCTATTACCTCGGCCCTTGACATTCCAACAGGATTTTGAAACAATCTAAAAGAATAAATACAACGAGGGTTTAAAATATTGTTTATTTACTACACTAATTTACGCTAAGCTTTATTACGTATCTCTCACTTCTTTTATCGCAGATTTTAAACAGAACTTAGTATTAAAATATTTTATAGAAATACTTTTCAGACAGCTGGTTTTATTTACATACCAACATTAAAAAATGTTTTACGGTAGGTAGACAGAACCGAGTGTTACTAAAATTCATTCGGAATTCGTATCCAATATAAACCAAGTTAACCAACCTAAGATGGTTGGACTCAGTCTCCTCATCCACGGCGTGGTGCAGCGGGCCGAGACGGTACCCGCGCGGGGTGCGCCCCGAGCGCACGTGCACGTCGCGCTGCCCCGCCGACCGCACGCCATCCACCAGCGACGCTAGTAACGAATCTCTGACAAAAATAATACAAAGATAATGTAAGTATAGACATGTTTTTTACTTTTGCAACAGAAAGAAAATTTATCTTTTTACAATATTAAAATTTTATAATCTTTTAAGTATACAAAAAAAAACACTAAACAGTATAAAAATGTAGTAGTCAAAAAGCAACACCTTTAATCTACATTCTGTTTGTTTACCTTTCACCGGCCAAATATGTTCGAGTTTGCCCATTCAAATATTCAATAGAAAAATTCTGAGGATGATCTGGATCTCGAACTAGGGCAAACACGTCGCTGAGTGGCCTTAAACATACTACCTGGAACATCATTTTATGAATAAGGATTAATTTATGTACCATCACTATTTAAATAAATTATATGTATTATTAATATGCTTCATAAATATAGTTATTAGTAATCAAGCTAAATAGTGCTGAACGTGGTTTAAGTTGTTTTTAAATGGTGTAAGCTAATACAAAAACATAATTTTTAGTTTTAGTTTTTTTATCAGTTTATAGATACCATTGTGGCACAGTGGTACAGTGTCTGACTGTAAACACGATTAGTTCGACTAGTACTCGGGGGAATGATTACATTTTAAATAATTCCATTTCTCCGCTCTGGTACTCAACGCGCAATGTCTCGATTTCGGGGGGAAACTGGAAAACAGAGTGTCTTGACACTATGTTCTCTCTGACTACATTGCTGTGTGGGAAAAAATGTTAAGCTGTAATCAGTTTATATATCTTGAAATATTGATCCACAAATAGAAAATTTCAAATAATATAGAAAAATTCAATCTACATACAGAATAAGTCTGTGGATCTCTTTCCAGGATACATGAGTCAGAAAGGCAGAGAGTTCTCCGCATCGGCTCCATGTGGCGTGCTGGGTTTACTTTGTGGACTAAGAATTCACTTAGAGAGGTTTGATGTTGATCACCACTGTCAAAATAAAAAAAAATTACATTCAATATTCATATTTTTATTAGTCAAAATGGTTGATTTAGGTTTTTTTTAATTTCATTATTATTATTTTTACTATTAGAAAAATATCTTGGTTAGCAGGAAACATCACTGTCCTTAGTATATCAAGAACAGTGTATCTCACCCTTTGAATAATGTCCCAATAAAGCATTTGCTCATTGATTAGTATGTTAAAATAAAATGTAATTAAATATGTTATAAAAATGGGTAAACATATTGAAAAAGACATATTTAGAAAACATATAAAAATTTCAACGCAGCGGGATTTGAACCCGCGCCTCTTGAAAACCGTTCAAATCCCTCTGCGTTCAATGTTAAAAAAAATATATAGGGTAAATATATTGCTACAAAACTAAATCATAGCATAAAGTCATGGAAGTAAATTATTTTAAATTTTCTAAACTGTCTCTAATACATTATTGAAAATGATCTCTAACTGTTTACTATAATAGCTGTAATCAAAATGTTACAAGTTATAAACTATGCATGTGATATTATTGTGCGTAATTAAACAGGGAAAAATACATTACATGAAATGACAAAGGTCACATGAATCAATTTATTAATTTTGAATTGTTCTACAATATGATTGTGTCAACATGTATTAATTGTATCTTTTTAAATATTTTTAATTATAATATAGTAATATGAGTAATTATAACTTATGTGTAGTATACATATGTTATATTTTTAGTGACTTGAGCTTTTTGCTACTTCACAAGATAGTGTGTTAACAAAATAACTCTTTTAATTTTTATTATTTAAAGATAATAATAGATTGTTTACTATATGATTATGACCGTACCTACAAAACATTACAATAGATAAAACCACTACATTATCACTGTCAAACATGAATTATCAAAAATAATATGACAGTAAATTATATGCATAAAGCGTGTTTAATTAATTACATACACAAAATGAAAATAGTTAATCTTTATTTTGTACATAGATAAAATATTACAATACATTCTTTTGTTACTTGGGATTGTATGCATAATGAGGTTTATTGAAATAAATTAAATAAAGAACTGATTTACTACCTGTACTTGCCAAATCTTTGATTGTGATAGTCATCTAAACTGATTGTAGCAGAGAGCACCTTAACACTTATGCTCATTGTCAAGCTTGCCATTTCAAGCATTTTATTTATAATAATTTGATGATCCATTGTGTTAGAAAATAGATGAAGTCTGCTGTAACCACCAACAGCTAATACAAAACCTCCTGGTACATCTCTCACTGGAAGTATGCCTTGTATATCACAGTATGGATAACTAGCTAACAGAGTGTGAGTAGATGGATCAAGTTGCTCAAGGGAGCATGGTCCAACTTCTAATACTATCGGTAATCGTGTTCCACTCCAATGATGTTTATATGCTTGATATCGCTGTAAATAATATTGTATTTTAGAAATTTTTAATTATGTGTTAATATTAATATTAAAAAGCCACTTACTAAAATATCCTTAGGCTTCTCAGCAAATAAGTGCCTGTATTTAAAAGCCTCAGTTAAAATAAGACACTTATGCTCAGATGAAAATTTCATTGAATCTATTTTCTTATCCTTCTTCATGACAAGAGTGAAGTCATGGTTGGTAATAGAGTTGGAATGTTTTGCCGAAGCAATTGTAACCACATCTGAATATAACCATTTGTTTGTCACTTCTAAGCGATCAGGATTGTAAGTAGTAATCCCATGAGTTCCTATAGAGAATACTCTCTTATATTTGCCTTTCCAGGAATGTTTTGTAACAAGGAAAGTAGCCACATCTTGATTATCTTTAAGTGGAATCATCTTAACATTGCCTACAATAATATATGAGACATATAGTACAATATATCATTTAATTGAAGAAAGTTTTAAGAGAATTATACTACAAAAAAAAACACAATAGTTAATTTTATAATATTAGGGTATCCTTATAATTGGTGTTCAGTAATAACTAAAAAAGCTGGTAATTAAAATATTGATATAAGACTACATAATTTTTATACATGTTTTATAACAACACATGAGCAACGTATAGCTAAAATTAATTGGTATATCGAATTTATTTCGCAAATAAGTATCCTCCCCTTTGTAAATACGAAGAAGACGGATATTGAAGACGTGTAAACAATATGTTATAGAAAACTATTTCACTATTGGAGGTTACTAAAAAGTTACTGTACAACTTACAATTTTTAAATGAATCAATAAAACAAATTAATTCACCTAGAATCTAGTAAGATTAACATAGTATACAAAACATTCAGCAAAATATGAAAAAGATAGGTCAAAACTAGCCGACCAATCGCCAAATTGACATATTAATCTATTATTGCCATTTATAAAAATTTGTATATTTAAAAATATTAATCTAAATTCTAAACTATTCATCCATCTCTATAACATTTATAAAAATGTAAAGACAGCATGTTATAATAAGCCATTTTTCAGCTAATAAAATTGTTACTCATAAGAAATATAACTAAAAAATATCATGTTTAAAACGTTCGACAGCTCTAATTGCAATAAATATTGTTATAAATAAAACAAAGAATAGAATGTTATGTTATGATTTATATTAGAATAAATAGGAATCTAGAACTCTACGTGCAGAAGCGTCACAGATTTTCAAATTAGGTTAGCCTAATTTGAAAATCTGTGACGCCAACATTTTTATGTATAAGTAATATAATATTACTGCACAGCACTTTGATACCGCATAATGAACAGTACTTAGTGTGGTAGTTACTAGTGACATTACTATGACGAGTCAAAGCTGTCAGATCGCATATGGAATAGTGATCTGCTATATAATTCAACATTCGTCATAGTTCAGTGGCATTAATAACTTTGAAAAAGAAATATATTTTATAAAGTAAAATCTTTTTTAACTTAAAGCAATCATGGTTTTAGACTTAGATTTATTTCGTGCCGACAAGGATGGAACTCCAGACAAAATTCGTGAAAATCAGCGTAAACGCTTTAAAGATGTAGCTTTAGTAGATGTTGTTGTAGAACAAGATACCTTATGGAGAAAGTTGCGCCACGATGCGGATAATTTAAATAAACTTAAAAATGTATGTAGCAAAGAAATCGGACAAAAAATGAAAAATAAAGAACCTGTTGGACCAGAAGACGAAGGAGTTCCTGAAGACATTTCAAATAACCTAATCAATCTTTCCGGCGAACTACTTCGCCTTTTGACTGTAAACCAAATTAAAAAGGTTGTTTGATTTATTATTTTATTAGTTTTTATAAAACCTTATTGTTTTATTTTTAAACTGTAAACATTTTAAAAACACTCTTATGTCTCTTTCCATATGGCTGTTTCTTTTGCCATATTTATTTAATCAGTTTTATTTATATTTGTTTTAATATTTATAAAATAGCTCTATATTGAAATATAATAATAGTTCTTTAATAATTAATTTAATTTTAGGTCCGGGTACTTATAGACGAAGCAATTGGAATAAATGAACAAGCTTTATTAACAGCAGAAAAAGCACGCTCCTCAGCACTTAGAGAAGTTGGCAACCATTTGCATAAGTCAGTACCTGTAGATGATGATGAGGATCATAATGCTGTTGAAAGGACCTTTGGTGACTGTATTGTCAGGCAGAAGTATTCTCATGTGGATCTTATTTGTATGATAGATGGTAAGTTGAATAAAATGAAAGTTTGCAATTCTAACATTTCGAAAATATATAGATTTATAGTTAACATTAATATATAGTTAACATTAATTATGAAAGTAAAAATTACATATATGTTCATATTATAATAAGTATTTTAATTATAAATTTATAGCATCTAAGTTACTTCAAAAAGTTATTGTGAATGAAAATGTTTTGATTTGTGTATAAAACATTTCCACTTTATACTTATAGGTATGGATGGAGAAAGGGGAGCTGCAGTATCCGGTGGCCGTGGGTATTATCTTAAGGGTCCTGCAGTTTTTCTTGAACAAGCTTTAGTTCAACTTTCTCTTAGAATTCTTTTGAAAAAAGGTTATACACCACTGTACACACCCTTTTTTATGAGAAAGGAGGTTAGTAAACATTTTATTAATAATAACAAAATACATATTAATAAAACAATCTTTTTTAATCTTTCATTTTGAGTTTTGTATATTTTTGGTATACATACACACATACTTATCTATGATATTGACATTGCTTTGGTGATCTTGTGTTCATAGTACTGCCTCACTTTTTCTTCTTATTAGTGATTCATGATAGAAACTGATTAGACTTATGTAATAAAGATTATACATGAAAACATAGCCATTAGGGAAAGATAGCATTGAATACAGTGCCTTACATTGTTATTTAATTTGTTAACAGGTGATGCAAGAAGTAGCTCAATTAGCCCAGTTTGATGAGGAACTATACAAAGTCATAGGAAAGGGGTCTGAAAACAAAGGAGATGTAGTTGTAGAGGAAAAATATCTTATTGCCACTTCAGAACAACCTATAGCTGCATACCATAGGGATGAATGGCTTCCAGAAGCTTCTTTACCTATAAAGTAATTATCAGAATAAATCTTTCAAGTGGTAATCTATATATATTGACTTTTGGCTTTAAGTATATTTTTAAAGGTCTTCCAATAGAAAGTTTGACTCAGAATAATACTGACTAAAGTCAGTCAGTCAGTAAGTCATGGTAAACCATGTGGAGGTATTATTGCAAATCAGCTTATATAATAATGTAAATATATAATAAGATGATGAAATGTCCATCACAGTGAACAAATATACAAACAGACATTTTTGTAACAAAGCAAAAAAATATATATTTTATTACTTTGTCATCCTCAAATTATTTTTCATATTTCATCAATATATTTAGTTAAACATAATTTTTTATTTATTTTGATAATTTATAAAGATAAGTAAAAAACAAAAGATATAATACATTTTTGATATACTTTTTATAGGTATGCTGGCTTATCCACATGTTTTAGACAAGAAGTTGGGTCACACGGTCGTGATACACGCGGTATTTTCAGGGTGCACCAATTTGAAAAGGTAAATTAATATATGGCCGGTAAATATTTAAAAAAGTTATGATGTTTTCCGTATTAAAATTTGTTAAATAATACATAAATAAATTTTATCGTGGCGCAATGTAACAGCGTCTAACTGTTATATACGCGACGGTTGTGGATTCGATTCCGGCTTGGGGGCATGATTATATTTGAAATATTTTAATTTCTCTGCTCTGGCGACAAGACAAAGCGCGACGTTGAGTTCTGCCACTCAATACGTAATATCTCGGGCGGAAAGTGGAGAACGCAGTGTCATGACATGGTTCTTTGACTACCAACCTATGCAGGAAAAAGTAGAAACTGGAAAAAAAAATCAATAGGACAAATATTTTTGTTATAGGTAGAACAATTTGTCCTTACTTCACCACATGATAATAAATCGTGGGAGATGATGGATGAAATGATTAACAATGCTGAAGAGTTCTATAAGATATTGGAGATCCCATATCGTGTTGTGAATATTGTGTCAGGAGCACTGAACCATGCTGCTGCGAAGAAACTGGATCTAGAGGCATGGTTCCCAGGTTCAGGTGCTTTTCGTGAACTGGTATCTTGCAGCAATTGTTTAGAATATCAAGCTAGGCGTTTGTTAGTCAGGTATAAGCAACTTTTAAAATACAAAAAGGTTTCATTGTGTATATTAAAATACTTTCATTTATTTTAATTGTGCATAGTCTTAAATTACTCAAAAGATATATTTGAAATAAAATTGTTTTTAGATATGGTCAAACAAAAAAAATGAATGCAGCTACTGAGTATGTGCACATGCTCAACGCGACCATGTGTGCTACCACTAGAGTGATTTGCGCCATACTGGAAGTACATCAAAGCGAACGTGGCATTGAGGTACATAATGATAGTTGAAGTAAAATGGTTTCCCATTGGACCATGTATCCCGAACTAACAATCCTTTCTACTTCTACTGATTCACAATGACGCTGGGTTTACAATGTTCCGCAAAAAACGAGAGTATTTATGCCTAGCCCAGGTCCCACTATAAGTAAAGTAGCCTTTATTCACCCAAAGAACCTCAAGTATCTTTATATATAATTTCATCAATCGGTTCAGTGGTTTGATCGTGATGACGATCGTGACACAGACAGAGCTACTTTCGCATTTGTAATATTGGTATAGATTGCATTCGAATATATAATAGTGAAAATTACTATTACTGTAGGTATCTCTTACTAGTAAATATACACAGACCTTATACTTGTAAGCATTGTGGTGTATATTTATTAATATTATATTAATATATTATATTAATAATATTATATTAAATATTTTGCATTTGAATAATGCAATGTGGGGATTCCGGATCCCCACATTGCGCCGCACCGGACCGTGTGACTACTGCGCGCGCGTAATTATTTTACTGCCCGAATATTTTTATTTTGCGATATCTAAGATATTTGTTTAAACTATTTAGAGTTAGGGGCACAAATATTCTATATTAAATTTTCATTCTAACAAACACATCTATTCAGAAAAACTAATAATACCATATGGGTTAAATCAGTTTCGAAAAGTCCATTCTTCTTAATCTATAATTTTAGTAGTAAAAGGAGTTATTGTGAGCTAACCGTCTATGCATGTGCTATGGAAAACTTTTTTATAGATGTTAATATCTTTAAATATAATAGTTTCCGCAGCGCATGTGATGAAAAAATCTTTTTTTACCTTTGGTTACATTATTTAAGTTTCCGTAGTAATTCAATATTATTTGTGCAAATAAAAATAGCCTATGTTACTAAGTAAAAATGTAGCTTTCCAACGGTGAACGAATTTTCAAAATCGGTCTTGTATTTTTTAAGTAAATCCACAAACCAATATACAGACAGCGATCAGTTACTCTTATTATATGTAAACATAAATTAAAAATGTAATGTCTATAGAGAGCAAATGCTTTTATTCTAGTATAGATTAAGAATTTTATGACAGTCACTGACTTTATTTAAAGTTGGTATGATATACATATATGGTATGAAATTATCTACATACGTATATTAGACTAGTAACTCCATGGTTATTCTTGCCATTATAATTAATCATACAACGACTTTATAGGTGCCTGAAGCTTTGAAGGTCTGGATGCCAGAACAGTATCAAGAATTCATACCGTTTGTGAAACTAGCTCCAATAGATGTCGAAGCTGCGGCCGCTGCCAATAAGAAGGGCAAAAAAGAAAAGAAATAGTGAAATTATGCTGTCAAAGTTCTGTTATGACCAGATTCACTGGCATTTACGTTTATGCTAAGCTTTAATGGTGAAATAAGCATTTGTTTATACAATAAACACAGTGGATATAGTTTAGAGTTTATCATTTCATTATATTTATATGCCTATTATCTCGTTTTATTTATACAATAGATGTATCATAGATTGTTATCCGAAAGGCTATCGTGGCGAAGTGGGACTGCATTGTCAGTTTGATCCCAATCGGGGCAATGATATCTAAATTATTTTCATTTCTCCACTTTGGCACCTAAGACAAAGCGTGTTAATTTACACCACTCAACGCGTATTAACTCTTGCGGGCATAAAGTGAATGGAGTGTTTTGACGCTAGGTCCTCTCGGACTACCCGATGCTATGCGGGAAAATCGTGAAGGTGAAAAAGAAAAGGTCATTATTTTTTAAGCACTTCAATAATAGCATTTATAAGTTTAACATTAATTCATTTCATTAACTAAAGTCACAGTCTTAAGCTTATTCAATAAAACAGACAAATTGTGTTTTACAATTTATTGTGACAATCAACTCGGATTTTTATTCAATATCGACCATACATACAAAAATTTCTTCAGTGTTAATGTATGAAAATATTTAACAGAATATAAAACAATATTATTTAATCACAACTTTAAAGTCACATTTATCATTTTAACATGTTATAAATAGATATCTTATATAAAAAATGTGTGTTTTATAATTTGCTGTAAGCATAATTTCACATTGGTATAGACAAATTATACACCTTATGACCATTGTTTTCATAACTATATTTGTCATCATAAGTTTGGCGTTGATACCACTTGAATGATAGTTTTCTTATAATATGATATTGTTCCAGAATAGTTATACATAAGCTTACTGCCATAATATAATATGTATGCAAGTCATCCATTTGTCAACACTTCTACAAGAATTTGACCAGCAGTTCCACTAGATGTTATAGACAAGGAAAACACGATCTTAACTATACTTACTAATATATCAACGTCATGCAAACAATATTGAATATTTATACAAAATAACATCATTTACATTTAAAAAAGCTTTATGAGTACATAATATAAAATGCTATGAAAATTACAACCTAGAGCTACATGATTATGATTTTTTTGTTATTAATTTTATTGACTTTTACAATAAATAGAAACATTTGGAGGTTTCAAAAAAATATATCCTTATTTTTCTGTTATTTCATAATGTAAATCAATCAATTAAAATGGTGAATTAATTGAACTGGTACACTTTTAAAACAAAGACTATAATAATGAACAAAAAAAGCAAATCTATTTGAATACAACAATCATTTGATTCTTTTTCACATTTACACTATAAATTGTACCTAATAAAATATGTTTCTTTGCTAATAGATATTTTTCTGATAACATAATACTTTATCTGAGTCATATCCTACTGGCATACATCATGGAGTGTGACCTAGTATAGTTCACTGCATCATATTAGTTATACAATATATTGAAGCTGTAGATAAAGTTATAATTTCATGAAGTCTTGTCAGTATAAAATTCTAACAGGTTAATGAATTTAATTTAAAAGTCAATAATAAATTAATAATAACAATTTAGAATATATATCCTCTTCCATCACTTTACATATACAGAATGTAAAAGGCAATAACTAATTTTTTGCATCACTGCATATTTAATCTATGAAACTTAGATAAGATTTATAATTTATAAACATTTTATATAATACTATCAACACAAATTGAGTGTATGTTAGTATATATAATGTACATATTGTTTATTAATGCTCTTGTCACTAACAAGCAAGTTGAGCCTTTTGTCTACATTTATGCATTAAAGCTCTATAAGTAAATTGACGACGGGCAAGAATACGCATTTGCTTTAGAAATGTATCTAAATCTATAACTTCCTTACGTAAAGCCTCACCCATATAATAAATTGCATCTTCTAAAGTTGCTTCCAGAGCAAAAGCATTTAGAAGTTGTGAATACAATGGAGCAGTAGTGATTACTGCTTCATCAACATCTACACTCTCCTGCTCACTCAAATGTTCCAAAGCAGCTTGTAGTTCTTTTTCTTTTTCTTGTAAAGTTAATACATTTTTATCTAGGTCTGCTCTTTCTCTCTGTAATCTCTTTAATATATCTTCTAATCTAGTTTTGCCTTCTCTTAGCTCTTGCTGGGTTCTACGTAATGTTTCAAGTTCAGCTTGAGACTGCTGAGACTGTTCTTTAAGTCTTCTTCTTAACTTATCTTCAACTGCAGATAACAAAGAAGCTTTAATATGTTCTTCAGTTATAGTCCCACCTGTTAAATCAGTTCCAGGATAACCACCACCACTGGTAGGTGGATATGGGGTTACTGTTGGTGGAGAAAATAATGCACCATTAGAAGCACCAGAACCTGGATAAGGTGAACCAAAATTTGGATATGGTAAATTTGATGTCGTTGGATATGAAGTAAAATTTGGGAAACCTGTTTGGGAGGAACTTACTGGAGGATATGGATATCCAGATGGTTGAGGCATAAAAGGACTAATAGGATAAGGTGGAGTTGCGTTGCGAGGCTTAGAAAACACTGGAGGTAATTCTCCAAAGGCTGCTATCATGCATTGTATAAGTTTTTGCAATGTCGAAGTTTTTGGATTCCATTCATGTAAGTATGGTAAGTATACTTTTCCATTATGGTCGACGTATTTAGATACTTTAATCGACATATCTGCTGTGGGTTTTACAAAACACAACGGGGCATTTTGTGGATGTTTATCCATTAACCAGATACAAACTGGGATGTTGTAATATGCACCTTTGAAGTTAACAGGTATAGTACCCTCGAGATTCAACAAATCCTTCCTAATTCCATTGTTAAAAACAAAGCCCTCTAAACGATACGTGAGACTGCGATATACTTGAATCACACTAATTACTTCTCGTAATGTCACATCTCGGTGCTTGTAATTCGTAAGATGAGCTCTCAACACAGCCTCATTGTGGTCCATTATTGTGAAGGGCGCTTATTAATTTAATACAAACAAAGTAATAATATATTCAAACAATTACTAAAACTTGATAGCTAAATCTAAATAATTTGTTATCTGACAGCAAGCAACTAAAAATTAGAATGAAGAGTCATAGTATATAAATTACCTATGATATATATTTTAGTGGTCTTTGTTTTTGTATAGTATAGATTAAACAACAAGGAGCAAAGACTATACAGAGTACAAACCCTACGGTTCGATTCATCGACGATTCGATTGTTCATTTATCTATTATTCCAATCGATAGAAGACTTTTAGTTTGTTTTCTGTTTTATTTTTTTTGCCTTAATACTTAGATATCAGATATTTTAGTACTTAGATATCAGTGTGGTATGGATACCATAATCAAACCTCTATGTTACCAAGTCTCAGATTTAAAAGAACTAATATATTAAATATTATGAAAGATTATGATATTGTCTTTTCGTTATCAATCAGTGACCGCTTGCGTTTTGATAAAAGTATTACAATTTAAAAACTACAAAGTAAATCTCACATTGAGATTTCCTAGAGTATTAAGCATATTTCAAAATAGTCATAAACCTGTTTGAAAGTATGCCATTTTTCCCTAGCTAATTGACATATATTTATATATTGTATCTTCTACTGCTTCTTTATTATCATGGAGAGACACATCTCATATGCATGTCTGATTCCATCCTGTTGAATGTCTTTTAGAGTTGGAATTCTTTGCCTCTTTAGTCTTCTGTATTAAAGACCTTAATCTCCAGTCTTTTCTGGTAAGTGTTACTGTACTTAATTATTTCCTGTTTAATAGCTGGTAATTTTGAATCAAGATGTATTATCTTGTTCCTAATAGACGAAGGGATGTTAAAGATGGTCCTTAGTGTTTTTGTTTGAAACCGTTCCAGGATTTCTATATTACTTTTGCTGGCCGTGCTCCAAAGTTAAATTACATATTCCATATTGGTTTTTCATATTACGACGTTCCTGTATTTTGTATTTTATGATTTTCGGATATTTACATAACTGGCGTTTTACATTTAATATAACTGGCGTATTGTCAGATCATAAATCCGTACAGGTTTCGTTTGTCAAGTAATTTTGATTTAGATTTCTAATAATGTAGAAGTCCAACAAGCATGAAATTTTCTTGTGTCCACGGACTACTGTAAAGTGTCTTACTTAAGTTAAGTTGTTTACTTCATGTACTTGTTCTCTTAAGTCTTGTATTATTACAGAAATATCTTCGGTACAGTGTAGCCCTCGTAACACATCTCCATATGCTCCTTCAAATTTAAGTTTGTAGGTGTAATGTGAAATATTGTTTTTTATAAATTGCTGTCTTGCTTATAAGTTGGTATATCGTTCGACATTAAAATGATAATGTGTCCAGATTGTAATGTTGTCATTTTGTATTGTGTATTGTTTACAATTTTATTTATATAAAATTTAAATGCAGTTATGGACGTAATTACATTGAAACGTGAGTCATTACTAATATTCTTTGACTTTCCTTCGGTTTCGTCACTGTTTAATTCGTTCTGTAGGCACAACAAAAATTAGTACATTATTATTGTGTATTGGGCTTGTTTACTTTCTTTTATGTCTTTTAGAAGGTACTTTATGAATTTGTCACAGCGTAATAGAATTGCCTTCTTTGTTGCGAGACACTGGTTCCGCGTTTTCAACTTCTTTATTCTTGACTTTGCACGCAGCGATTGATGGTACGCTATTAATATGTTGTCTGATGAATATTCTCTTGTGAAATTATTGTTGGATCATATTAGGGTTGTTGGATAATTTGTTTGTGTAATTCATATTGTTCCCACGAGTAAGGACGAAATAAGTAGTCCCTTGAAGGGTGACACCTATTCCTTCAAGAAGGCTCAGTACGAGAACGTTATCTTATCCAGGTCCGTTGAGGTTGACGCTAGTAACCTGCTACCTACAAGCCATTCATCCCATCGGCACATTTCTCACTTTAGGATTAGGTTGAATTTGCAGAGAGGCTTTATACCTCTATGCATTAATGCCAGGTGATGCCCCGACTCCAAAACTTGTCTATGGAGTTGCGGGTTGTGAAGGTTATTTCCTACCAACAAGACTAGCTTGTTAGACAACCCACGCCACCCAACACTAGGCATTATTACTTGTTTAGCACCACCCAGGGGAGACGTGAAGGGTAGGTCTTGGAAAAAAATGAAAAGTCCTATGGACGCAAGTAACCCCCTCCTTTCTTGAGTTACGGATGTTAAATAAAACATATATCGATATTTATTTCGATATAATATATCGTAATGTTCTACCGATACTTTACGATATATCGTCTTTATAGATATTTCTGATATATCGTAAGTACTTTGTTTATATTTAAATGTTCTTACAATATTTGAATAGGTTTCAGAATAATATTAGTAAATACATCAAATACACATGTACCACAGGTGATAGATTATATATTTTTTACTACATTATGGCTAACCTAATGAAAAGTAGTACCTCGAATCTTTGTGTTTCGTTACAGAAAATGCTAGTTCTGCAATATTCGATATTGTACTTTTATTCTTACATACGCGGTTAACCGTAAATATTTAATAAACTTTATTGAGTAAAAAAAAGTAATGTGCATTCAATTTCTCATGAATTAATTAAAATGGATCAATTGTACATTCCATCGATCGATGTTAGGTTTTTCGGTAATATCGTGATGAAGCGATATATCGATATTTTATAAAATATCGATACAAGGTCTTGTATACCTGTACGATATATATCGTACATCCCTAATTAGTGTTGTGAAATTTGTTCTTTTAAAACGAACTGTCAACGCTCACGGGACGTGTCTGTGCAGCTCAGTTTTTAATCCAAAGTAATCGCTTTGGATTTTGTTTAATATCTTAAATAGGTATTAAATTTATTCAGAACAATGCCTCCTAAGTTTGATCCTAACGAAATTAAAATCGGTAAGATAGTGTATTCCGGTGTCACAGTATAAAATTGTGCCTTCATATAGTGCTTACAAATATTCTTTTATGTTTTAGTTAACTTGAGATGTGTTGGAGGAGAAGTAGGTGCTACATCATCATTGGCTCCTAAAATTGGTCCTTTGGGTCTCGTGAGTATTATGCACTTATTTTTAAAGTTGTCGAGATTTATAGGTTATTTTAAGAGGTTAAGTTTCAAACATGTTTTACTTAAAACAATATGACTAATATCTATGTCGCACATGTACGTGCACATTTTTACATTTCTACTGCTAGGCATTTTATTGTTTTTTTTAATTAGTAAGTAGAAATTTATATGAAATGCATAGATGGTAACGCCTTCTGAAGTTGTCAATGTAAATATTGTTATTTGTCTATGTACGTAATAGTAGAATTTGAAGTTTTAAGTATTTACTTATTTTAGTGATTTTACTTGCTATTGCTGAAACTTTATTTTATATTTGAAGCATTGCTGTATTAGAATGTTTTAAAACGTTATTTGCATTGATAATTTTCTTATGTGATGTATGATCCTGGGGGGTGTCTCCCTACCAGGCGCGTCCTTCCGGGTGGCGGATGGAAGGAACCCGCGACTTAGGATACTATTTCCCTGTCGCGGCTACTCCGAATGCCCAATAAGGAGTCGCGGACCAGGCTATAGTTTTCTTATTAGGTTTTTACATCTTTTATGTGTCAAAATTTATAGTTATTTATAAACAAATTATTCATATTTTATAATTCTGTATACTAATAATTTTGCCTATGCCACAGTCCCCCAAGAAAGTTGGTGATGATATAGCTAAAGCTACTGGAGACTGGAAAGGACTGAAGATCACAGTGCAATTGATTGTACAAAACAGACAGGCACAGATAGCTGTTGTGCCCTCTGCAGCAGCACTTATCATCAGAGCTTTGAAAGAACCTCCTCGTGATCGTAAAAAGCAAAAAAATAGTAAGTATTATTTAAATATACATTATTGTACGTTGTAAATTGATTGAATTGATGCTGTAGGATGAAAATTATATGAGTTGTACACAATAGTGTAAAGATAAAACCTTTACTAAACAAATAAAAATGTAGTTAATAAGTTTTAACTATGGGAAAATTTAAATGTGTATCTGATGTGTATGGAAATCTATTATTCAACCTCACTCAATGTATCTAGTTTTATATTTATTAAATTCCAGTTAAACACAATGGCAACATTACTTTGGAAGATGTTATTGGCATTGCCAAAGTTATGAGACCAAGATCAATGGCAAGGTATCTGTCTGGAACCGTTAAAGAGATCCTCGGAACATCCCAATCTGTTGGTTGCACTATTGATGGAAGACCACCACATGACCTCATTGCTGACATCAACAGTGGAGAATTAACAATTGATGAATAAATTTCTTAAGATATTATTTCAAGTGTAATTGGTTTTATTTAATGCCTCATGTCTAGACCTTTACTATGTAAAAGTTCATCATCACTAATGGTACAAAGAAATTAAATTAAAAATGTTACAATATCACTCAAAATTATAGTATAGTAATATTTAAAATCTTCAAACTAAAAGTTGGTATGTAATATTAATTTATAACATTTCATTATACATGAAATGTTATTTAAATCACAGATGATTAGATAGTATATTATATTATATAGGATTATATTAGTATATTTATTACTTACTGACTTACTAATATTATACTTATTTTTATTTATATTAATGATTGAATAATAAGTTAGCATAATTAATCTTTCACTGATTCTAGATCTTAATATTTCTCTTAGTCACATACACTTTACTCTAGTATAACAATACTGCATTGTTCATATTCTCATAATTTAAGTACTATTCAGGATAACTTATATTCTATAGTATTTTTTACACTAAAAGCCTAAAAGTATATAGATTACAACTTATGATTGTCATCTATATACTTTAGGGCAACTTTAATATTGCTTAGCTCACATTACTTGTGAGTATATTTATTGTTTAGTTTCTCACAACCCTTGTACCTTTTACAATTAAATTCAGAACTCATCGAATAAAGGTATATTTTAGTATTAAGATTATTTTTTAAATAAAATGAATAGATTTTTAAACATTTAATGCAGTTAACCTGAGACTACATGTTCACATATACTATGTATTTGTAAAGTAATCCATATTTGTTTTTCTCAAAGATACATACTTACAAATAAGAGATGTGTTTCAATTGACATAGTTTATTTTAAGAAATAAATGTAAACTATGAAATAAAATGAATTTCTTTATTAAAATTTAATTCCTAATGTGTAGACCGATTCCAGAAATATTGAGTAAGTAAAGATCGTTTTACGAGGCGTACAAAAGTAGGATAGTGTGACCGTAATCCGTGAGGGTTCACCGCTATGAGCAACTAGCAAGGAATATTATTCTCTATACAAGTTATGAGATTCCTTCGTAGGATTATCTTACGTAGGATTATTTTCCCGTTCTGGTAAGACAATTTAATGACGATGATTGTTTACCAAAAGGTTCTTTCTTTATGTTATATGCAAGATATATATGAAAAATATCAGAGAACTTTAACAGACAAAGATTTTAAATAAGAAATTAATATTTGTCCTTTTTAAATTGACATTACGAATAAAAATGACACTTCACAGTAAGTGTTCTATGATTAATTATTCAGTAAGTGTTCTATGATTGATTAATCAGATTTAAGAATTAACCTAAATCAGAATAGTAAGATTTGAGGTACTTGTACAAGTAAGTAAAGTAAATGTAACACGAGATTGTAGCTCAATATTTTTTTTAATATCATTAATAAATTATCTATGCAAAAATGTGCATAGATAAATGCAGGGCTAAAATATTTTTATCTGTGCATTATTTTATGGAAGATTACTAGCTGTCAACACTGCTCCCTCCAAGCAGAAATGTCAAAATGGCGTCAACGCAGGACGCTTGGTATATTTCATTACTTGGTTTAGCGGAACATTTCCGTACATCAAATCCTCCTGACATAAAAAGTTGTATTCAGTGCCTTCAAGCTGTGTTTAATTTCAAACCACCACAAAGGGTCGAGGCCAGAACACATTTACAACTTGGGAATATCCTTTTGACACACACTAAAAACATCGACTTGGCGAGAACGCATTTGGAACAGAGTGTAAGTTTTTTTGTTATTTTATTGAATGTTCAAGTTAGTATGAAAGTGTCTATGCAGTTCCGATTAAATATAGAAGTTTACCATTATTTTATTAATAATTTCGTTGCGAAGATGTAAACGATAGGTTCCCATAGAATGTAAACAATGATGTTGAAGTGGGTCATATAGTGTTTTCGTTGCAGTGGTGCTTATCTCAGACTATCAATGGCTTCGACGACGTTAAATTTGAAGCAGCAAGTGTTCTTGCTGAACTATTCGAACAACAGGGCCAACCAACACATTCTAAACCCATATTACGAAAAGCAATTGAATTATCACAACACAGTGTTTATTGGCACTGCAGGCTAATATTCCAATTGGCGGTAAGTATGACACTTAGAACTCTTAATTTATAATAGTACTTTATTTTATATTATTACAATTATTCAAGAACTCATTTTGAATTATTCAACTAAGTTATATATAATATCTCAACTACTTATAATATATGCGGGATGTACTTAAACATTAATGTTTTTTTAGCAAATCCATGCTACAGAGAGAGAATATGAAGTGGCAAGTAGTTTACTGGGAGTAGGAGTAGATTATGCTCAGATTTCTAATGCAGCATATACTAGAGTATTGTTTTTGCTGAGTAGAGTTATGGTAAGTTGTAAAAGATAGAAAAAATATATAATAAGTTTATATTTTTTAATAATTGTATTTGTTAATAAGTAATATTTGAATAATCAATAATTTATCATTTATGCTTAATCACACTAGAACTACTACAAAACTTAAAAAGTATTAAAGTTTGTTAACAATTTTTAAAAAACAAACTAATCATTTATTATTACCCATTTATAATTTTACATATTTATTTTGTATATATTTTTTCAGTTATTGTTAATAGACAAAAAAATCCAGGAAGTGTTACCCTTATTGAATCAGGCTGGACACCTAGTGGAAACTTGGACTGGTAGTGTACATCAAAAAGAGTACCTTAAAGTGTTTTTCCTTGTATTACAGGTAAATTTCTATGTTTTTTACTGTATTTGGTTCTTAGTAATTTAATTTATTCTCTTAGTTTTTTCTTTTTGAATTATAATTCAATAGAATATCTAAAGTAGATAATTTATTGACATTTTACATTCTTTATTAAATTGATTAATAAAGCAGTCATAGAACTGAAACAATTCATTTTAAATTATTATTTTTATATCCACTTTACTTAGAGGTCACACTAAGCTATAACCTAAATATTACTATAAATAGTTGTAAATAATATAATTTAGCAATGAATTGCTGAATTCTCAAACTATTCTTTGAATTAATTAAATAAATAATAAAAATCTTATGAATAATCTGTTTATTTGTTACTCTTAATTTTAATTACTAATGATAAATTAGAAATATCTGTACAAAGTATGTTTGTAAAAACAAACTAATATGAAAAAAAAAAATTTAATGCTTACATTTAAATTATTATTACTTTAATTAAAATTAAATCTTTTTGAAGTAAATATCTATAATAAACTTTTCATTTATTTTATAGGTATGTCATTATTTAATGGCTGGGCAAGTGAAAAGTGTGAAACCCTGTCT
The DNA here is from genome assembly GCA_038994665.1 of Podotricha telesiphe. Classification (NCBI taxonomy): domain Eukaryota; kingdom Metazoa; phylum Arthropoda; class Insecta; order Lepidoptera; family Nymphalidae; genus Podotricha; species Podotricha telesiphe. Next base: position 219,030 of record JAOYRR010000275.1, read on the forward strand.
TAAACAACTGCAGCAAAGCATTCAGACTATAATGGCACCTACATGGCCAGATGATGATGGTCAGTTACTAATTATTAATTAATATTGCTATGAGACTGGATATTGTACAACAATTTAGATCAGTTATGCACAATTTTTTTTAATAATAGGTCTATCCAAATTGTTTTTTTATTAGGCCAGAATCACATTTCTTAACAATATTTAAAAGTGTTTTCATATTATAAACATAGATTACAAAATCCAAAATTAAAAACAAACATATACAAACAAAACAGAATATGTACTTCATTGCGTTTTGAAACAAGTTACATTATTTGGTACAACTTTATATATTAGCAGGAGAATATATATAATATAAATGACCACTTGGCGGGCTACATGTGATGCAAGGGCAGAGTGTTGTGCACACCATTAACCTATCATCAGGTCTACTCTTGGACTATGAAATTAATTTTTAATTGAAAATACAAGTGAGCTCAGTTATTGTTCATTCAAATTATTTTTTATGTAATATAATTCGATAATATTAGTATTTTGAGTTGTAATTATTTAGGTGATTCGTCAAATATAACACAGTATTAAGTCACTTCATTGACATTGACAGATAGCCAGCTAGTTTTATGTTCGTTCAATAATCCAAACAAATGAAGTTGCGTGCTACAAGTCAGTCGTGTCGTATAAATGGAGGGTGTAACATTTCCAGCGGTGTGCGGCGTGGCGGCGGGCGAGTCGTTCGTGTGGCTGTCGCGCCAGCAGCTGTACGTGCTGGTGTACCTGGTGACGGTGATGCACTCCGCGCAGGCCGGCTACATGGACAAGGCGCACAAGTACACTGAAAAGGCGCTCGCGCAGATAGATAAGCTTACTTGTAAGTTAAAGTTAAATTTGAAGAAATTAAGATAAAAAAATAAGTACAACATTAGTAATACAATAAAGAATGTGTTTTACTTTATTGTATTAATAATTTATTTTTGACTATATTATTTTGATATTTTGACTATGAAAGTATATTTATGTGTTACATCAAAGTAGCAGCTATATAGCAGTAAAATAATGAAAATTCCATTAATACCAAAACACAAAATCTTTAATACTAGTCATAAGTCAAGTATATTAAGGCATTTTACGAATTTAAAATTTTGTATCTGTATATGATGATAACGATATACAAATAACGGGTTTCGGTTAAGGATATTTTCGGTCACTAATTTAAGATTTTATTCTTGTTTCATGGTTTTTTAAAGTAAATTCACAGCTCTCATTTAGACTCGGATTGAAAAACTTCCATAATAATAAGAATAATCCCTGGTTAATATGTATTAAATGACAATTTCAGCTAGTGAAGAGACCGCGGCGGAGGCGAGCGGGGGCAGCGCCGCGACGGCGGGCGCGGCGGGCACCCGCAGCGGGGCGGCTCTGGCGTGGCGCCTGCGCATGGCGCTGCTGGAGCACGCCGCGCTGTGCCGGCTGGTGGCGGGCGGCAAGGCGCACGCGCTGCACGAGATAGCTCGCGCCGCGCACTTGCTCAATACCGCGCCTAATGGTAGGGTATCTTCACATTCCTACTCGATTCTTTAAACGGTTAAACATTTTAAAAATATCTTAGGCCTAAATTAATAAAATATCTCCAATCTAGGACTTGCACCAATCTTCGATTATTAATATATCTTTCGATCGATCTTTAATCTGCATGCCAATAACCGATCCTAACAATGTTGACACTTCGACGATAGATTGCAGGGTAATCCTTGCCCTCTCCATACTTTCGTTTTACGGAGAATGTGTATTTAAGCAAAACTTATAATATATGTGTTAAAATTATATATATATCTATAAAAAATCTTTTAAAATTGTTTTCAATAAAAAAATATTTTTCAGTCTTACAATATTTTGGATAAATTATAATATTTTGGAATATTAAAATTTTTAATCAATATGCTTCGGGTACGTTAAATGGAACGGGTACATGTCGTTGTTTAAGGTTTGTTTGACAACAAACTACAATTGTCAATAGTTATACTTAATTTTAATAAAAGTGATACTAGTATTTTGTTAATATGGATTCCGACATAGTAAGTGTTGTGTTCGTGGTTAGGTATATTAATTAAGTATTTATATGTGGACACGGTTTTCGAGTGACGTCGATTTATAAGTACATATATTGAATTTTCAGGATTCATACAATATTAATGTTTTTGTTTTATAATATGATAGATAAAAGGTAATCCATTAACAAAAGAAGAAATTATGATGATGCTGAATTTAATTGAAAGTAGCGTCATTGTTACCACAGGTAAAATGAGGAGAGGAGACTCACTTGTAAATAAAAAAAATAATATAAATACTGTTAAATGTTCTTATAAAGTGCCTCTTAAAGAAAAACAAGTATAATATATAAACAATCATTTCTTTCTTAGATATTTTTATAAAGCAGGCTCACACTTTATTTTTTTTATATAATACAAATAATAATTTATCTACTAAAGTAATTGTATTCCAGCATTAACAAAAAGCAAATAAATAACTTCAAGACTTCTATAACTTTATTACTTGAAAAACCGACATATCATTCCTTTTTAACAAAATAAATAAAACATCTAGGCTTGAATTTTGGCTATCTTGGCTATCTATTCGTCATGGCTTGTGTTTAATTGGTTATTGACAAGATTTATTCAAAAAAAATATTGCCAAATCTGTCTATGGTTGCAAGTTTTAGATTATGATTGATTAATAATATTGGGTGCTAAACAATCAGCTAAATGCTCAGAGAAGACAGATTGCTAGTTAGCAGCCTGCCAGCCAGGAAAAGAAATAATGAGGCTACTCCTTGCGTTTATACAATCTGATGGTTAAGTAGACGTCATATAAAATCAAACTCAAGAATAGGAATATTTTATTCCATAGGCAATAAAGGTTCAAATCAATGAATCATCATTTATATTAAATTTGTTTTGTTTAATAAAAAATATGGATGATAAATTATACAATGACTATAATTTCATTATCTTATCATAATGTTACACTAATCGTTGCTAGATATTATTAGTATAGGCGCAGCCGGAGGCTTGATATAATATTCAATTATTCTATAAAGACACTCAGAGGAATGTGTTTATAAACAAAATCTGTTTCTTCAGTCTGTCGACTAAGTCTGGGACAACATCTGGCTGTAAACGCTATTGGTTTTGGATTCGATTACCACTCAGGGAAACAATTTAATTTTTTTTAAAATATCTCTCTATATTTCTCTCTTTTTCTGGTACCTAAGACAAAGCGCGGCAATGAGTTACACCACTCAACACGCAATCCATCTCGATTTCGGAAAGTGGAGAACGGAGTGTGCAACTCTAGTGCTACGACACTAGGTTCTCTCTTCGGACCCTGCTATGCGGGCAAAAGCGTGAAGAATGCAAAAAAAAGATATAACAGTTAGAATGTTCCTCGCAGCGGTAACGGCGGCGGCGCACACGCCGCAGCTGCACTGCCTGCTGGGGCTCTACGCGATGTCGATGAACTGTATGGAGGCTGCGGAGGCGCAGTTCCACACTGCTATACATGTATGTATACACTAGTTAGTGTCATAATAAATAGTTAAGCTCATTTTACGTATACAAATATACGAAAAATTGTTTCTTAGATTGTTAGAATTAATAATATACTAGATGTTAACTGCTACTTAGCTCGAGCGCAAAATTGGATATAATATTGTCACAGACTTTTTCAGCGAGCAGATTCTAGGTACGTCACAATTATTGTTATGCTGTAATTGCAAAACCGTCGAAGTTTATGTACAAAGTTTAAAAATTCCGACATTATTGCTTACCTCAATTGTGTAGAAAACTTTCACTTGAAGTTTCTAGGCTCTATATTCTAAACTGAGTCTCTTATTCAAAATTTCAGCTCCTATTTTACCCTGTAGGGGCTGAATTCTTAAATTGCCTCGGGGACACCTATCGTAAATGCTGCCTGCAAACCAAATTCCAGCTTCATTGGTTCAGTGGTTACGACTATGCGAGGGCAGATCGGAAAGTCGGTCAGTCACAGAATACTCATTACTGTTCCAACCAGGCAGGCATTATTTTTATAATGCCTTTAAGTTTATAGTTATATTATTGGCTTTAATTCTACATGTTGATGTAAAACATTAACCAACAAAACCTTCCATTAAGGTTTTAAAATAATTGTTTTTCCTTTATATACCTACAAATTTATATACCATATATTTACTTCTCTCTCTCTTACTTATTTTAGATGTCACAAGAAAGAGACTTATGGATGTTTGCAAAACTTAATTTGGCCATTGTGTATTTAAGAGGGCGAAGAGACAACGACTTAGCACAATTAATGGAACAGGTAAAAATAAATACAATTGATATTTTTATAAGGCCCTCGTGACGCACTGGTACAGCGTCTGACTTTGCGCGATTGGTTCGAATTTCACTCGATGGAATGATCATGATTGATTTTATTTTATTTCTCTGCTTTGATGAACAAGACAAATCGCAACTTTGAGCACGCCACTCAAAACGCAATGTTTCGCATTCGGGCGAAAAGTAGAGCTTGGAGTGTCTTGACACTAGGTTTTCTCTGACTTACTTAAATAGTAATCTGCACAATGTTTAAATAATAGATTTTACTTCACAAAAGTTTTGTATTTAATATAGTAATGCACATTTTAATGAAGAATATTTTTTTCTTACAGTTTTTCTAAATGAAACGCTTATTAATAAATAATAAAAACATTATATTAACAATAACAGGTAAGGCCCGAGGCGCTACCTGCGTACGCGCACGGCCTGCGCGCCGCCTCCTACTACGTGCTCGGTCTACAAGCCTTCTTCCAAGCGCGGTACCATGAAGCCAAGTAAGATTCGATTTATTTATACTTATTTGTACTATTTATATAATAAGACATTTTGTTACTTTTAAAAGATATTCCATCACTTAGGATAATATATTTATTTTGAATCAGTGCTTCTTTAATTCTGTCCAAGTGCTCTAGCCAATTAATACATTTTATTGAGTAACGTTGAATTTTAATACATTTAATTACTTCATATTATTTTCTTTTTAATAGTAATATAACATATATTAACTACTAAAAATATTTTGCTAATAAAATTGTTTTATATTATTTAGACGGTACCTCAGAGAAACATTGAAAATGGCAAATGCGGAGGATCTGAACAGATTAACGTCGTGTTCTCTCGTACTTCTGGGTCATATCTTCCTTTCGATCAACAACTCTCGGGAGAGTATGAACATGGTGACGCCTGCTATGCAGTTAGCCAGCAAAATACCTGATGTGCATGTACAGTTGTGGGCTAGTGCTATACTTAAAGGTATGTTGAATATTAAAATTGATATAATGATAATGTTATTGCATTATTGTGGTAAACAAATTGGTTTCAATTAGAAATTTTATTCGATTCGAAATTTCATATAAAGATATTTTCTGTTTTTAATTTTTCTGTAAAACTAAAGACTCAAGATATTTTATACGAATAATAATTGTGATCAGTGTTGAAATTTCTACCTACAAAACAATACATAATTAAAATTTATATTGTAAACAGCATGACGTTTTTAATTTTTTAAATCTATATTAATTAGGTGTGTTTAAGCTTACTGATTAAAGGGTTACTTTAGTTTCAAAACACATTAAAATGGTTTCTATTTTTTTTGAAATGCATTAAAATGCGTTATTTAATACCTCAGTGTCTGTCATTATATATGAGATAACCCAGTATAAACTTAAGTCATTATTTAAATCTTATATGTTATTAATTAGAAACATATAGTATTTATTGTTTGTTCTTTAACTAGGAATAAAAATAGTTTTTAAAATCTATTTAGATTTCGTTTATTTACTTGTGTAAGAACTAAGTCAGTGTAAAACACGATTATTGAAAGTTATCAATTTTTATTCTAGAATACAGGCTCAAATAAAAATATGACGTAAAAAGTTCTTTTGAATTTTTTTGCCACATATCAGTGAACCAACATCCTTCCTTCATCTATCATATCATCATCATCATCCAACCTTCATCTACAACAAATCATACTATACATACTATTCCCTATGAATTCAAATGTACCCTCTATATTTCAGATCTGTACAGGCTAGCGGGGGACACGGAGCGCGAGAACGAAGCGTATCAAATGCACTGTAACTTCTCCCAAGCACTGCTGAAAGACCATTTCCAAGCGACGCAGCTGCCGCAGCACGCGCTGGTGCAGTGGACGAGCGGGCCCCCGCCGGCGCTGCCGCCGCCGCCTGGGAACCCCCACGGCACCTAAACACTAGAAAATTGAAAATACAAACGATTTGTTCACTATTAAGTAATGTCTTGTGGTTTTGCTGCAAATTAATATTATAATACATTTCGTGTTTTGAAGCTGAATTCATTACTTAATGTGTTTGATCTGAATCATTGTAACTGGACTATCAAGCTCATCAGTGTAAAGTGTTTGGATAAAACAGTGAAGTGCTTAAGTGACTAATGTGACCCCAGAATCTTGGTGTGTGATTGACTCTGCAAGGAATTGTAAATCAAACAAATTGATTGTTGAGGAAATTTGACATGACTTAATTTTCTGATGCTCTGCCCTTAAATCATTTTAGAAACATATTTTGAGTTTTGAATTGAGATATTGGTAAAGCGTCGTATAATTTAATTATAACTTATTTAAATATTTATTATGATACTTAAATATATTCGATTATATAAAATACATGTACATGCTCATAGACATAAGACATACTTCACCGAATATATTATTAGAAAATTATAACAATATTCCTGTAACCACCTTATATTTTGGTACAACACCTCTATACATATTCTAACAAGAGAACAACTACACTGAAAGTTTACAATAATTTTGTAGTTTTAAATTAATTTATTGTCCCATTCGACAATATAAATCATATCATGTTTTCAATCATTACAAGCTGATGTAAATCTACTCATCATAGTAGTTTTATTAAAATTTATAATGCCCAAGTATATCTTTGATTTACTTTTTTGTTATAGAAAACATAAATCACAGTTAATTAATGTTACCTCAACCTACATATTGATTTGCTTGTTCCTCTTGTCTTACTCATCTTGTGAGAGTTAATTTAGATATATTTCTAAAAAAGTATATATTCATCAGTTGAGCAAATTCTAACAATATAGAAGTCAACAATTGAAAATTATTTTAAATAGTCCTTCATATTTTGTAGGTATATGGTTTATATGTAATTTTTTTTTGTTTTTTTTTTGTATGCAACAATGTCTTCGTTTTTATATATATAATGAGCATGTTCTGAAAAATTCTAACAAAAACGACCATTTTGGACTTATGTTCTGTTAGAATGTATACATTATAATTTTAATACATTCATTTAAAATTGAATGCTATATAATAATTTAGATTATTTAAATTTTGAATTTGCTTTATATTGACATTTTAAATGTATTTACAATTTATTTACTATTATTATATTTTATGTTAACTTTATTTCCATTTCTCATTAACTTTATTAGTAATATACATATGAAGGGAGAGCATTTTATCATATTTTGCACAATTTGTAATATTGCTAAAAATAAAAGCGGATTATGCTAAATTCAATGGACTGATTTTATAGTGTATAATTGTACATACTGTGTCAAATACGAACTTGAGAAAGAACAAAGACGTCTCATATTTATTATGTTTTTTAGTAATTTGTTAGGGTGCGAACGTTGTTGAGTCTGGTTGATTAATTTTAGTTGTAATTGAGTATTCGTTATCGACGTTACAATGGATGGATCTGCCTTATGTTAGTGTCACAATAGCTGTTAATACTTCTTTCCATTCTTATATTATTTTTATATGATAGCGTAGGGACCGATCACTTCCGTTGTACTGAGATCCGTCCATTGGCACGCAGCGCACGCGCGCGACGGTCATATTGTACACTAAACGACTATAATCTGTACACATTTTTTATTTTAATAATTTCCTTAAACAGTGAAATGTGGCCTTAGGAAATGGGTACATTTACTGTTGTTAAATATGTAAATAAAAGTTGAATTATTGTAAATAATAAAACTATAAAATATATGTTTTTTGCTATACACACTGTGTTATTATTTTGTTCCAATAGTAAGGTTTTAGTTAGTAGCTACACGAGTATTCGCTGCATATAGAGAACTCTCCGCCGGCCGGGCTCGAGTAGTGCGGCGGGTCCGGAGCGAGGTTATTCTTGCGATAGAACGTGTCCCGCAAAATGGCTCGACGCCCGCAGTTTACGTCGCGAGCTCTAACATGCGATTGCTTTTGCTGCCAGCCGTAATCCCAGTTCGAAGTTATACGGAAATAGAACCTACGTCCATATTGATATGTTAATATATAATGGAATAAGTATGTAATAAAGAGTTTTCTATACAATTATTGATAAGCGAAAAAGATGTATAAAGTATAACGAATGTATGAACGTATATGTATTACTTAGTAAAAAACATATAACATGTATGTTGTTACTAAGCGTAATAATCTCAAATTAACTGTTGTTATTTTGTAATGTGATTTAAAATAAAAAATTCTATTTTTCATAGTTCCCGTAAGAATTTCGGAACCGGCCCTCTACGTCCCTCTACGTGCTCCTCTCCAAAGCAAACAAACTTGTAAAATTTCAGCTTTCTCAGCGCAGTAGTTTCGGTTGTGCGTCGTCTGTCAGTCACTCAGATAGTACCGGAAGAGTTTCATATGTAGAGAGGCTAAGAAAGAAACATAGGTACTTGTCCTCAGGAGCTTTTTTATATCTGGCTTTAAGGTATTGTTGAGCTGCACCTTTTTCAGTACATCCATACAAGAGATTGGTAACGTCTGGTTCTATATCCTTCATAAGATTGTCATCCTCTAAAGGTGTAAATTCGTGTACAGGAACCGGATTAGATTTTGCAACTGGTTCGTCATAAATCTATGGAGACAATTAAAGTTACATTACTGAAAACACTGGTCGAGATATGGTTATATGAAATAGTTTTCCGCTTCACAAAGGCAGAGGCATAAGCAGAGAGATATTTCGTGTTAGGTGGCGTAGGTGCGGGTAACTCGATACCGCCATTTGTCTTGTCGCGTTGAAAATAATTTAAATACAAGAGCCTTCAAGAGAAACAAACAAACAATCAAAAAGTCTAACCCACAGCTACAACATTGTTGCACTGCGTAACAATGGCCTCTAACATTGGAAATATTGGTAAAGTTAATATTCCAATATCATTTTGATTTTCGCCTCTTGAAATGTATCTATGATTATTTTATATTAATAAAGTTGCTTCACATATCCAAGCAATTAGAATTTTTACGTTCACTTATAGGAAATAAAATATTTTTATATACTAGCAAAAGTTCTTCAGCAAGGGCGACAGAAGTGTCAATTTCACGGACTTGTTTTTCTTTAGCCGCTAATAATGCCGGCATCAAATGTGTTTGATACCACAAACGATTTCTCCTAATAGACTTTTGCCAAGCATCTGCATAAAATCCATGTGCCATTTTAATATAACTTGAAATTTTAAGACACTACCAAAACTATTTACTACTACGACATTTGACGTTTTTTACGATGTTTAATTTCTTTTAATGTCAAACTTTTTTATTAAAAGAAGGTCATTTTATATATGGGAAAAAATTAAATCAATATAAATATATTAAAATGTATAATGTTTAATAAGTTACAGGATTTGGTTTAATGCTAGCTTAAAAATAAACAGACCCATCTGCTGGGCCAAGATGGTGTATACCAATTAGAAGTGCATCAACTAGTGTCCATACACCTAGGCCACCAAAACTAAAGAGTTTTCCAATGCCCTCTTGCCAATGTCCGAGGTAAAATCTATCGGCACCAAAACCACCAAGAGTAAGTGCAAGGATAAGTGCTGTGCCCCACCTGGTCCCTGATGTCCAGGAGCAACGGACTTTCTTCAAAAACTTTCGTTTTCCTAAGCATAATACATCATCCGAAACTGTACAGTTTGTCCTAAAAAAGCAGAAGTTATCCATATGATTATACATACATTTGTTATGGAATTAATTCAAATCATTATAACAGACAGGTGCTTATAATATGCTAAATGCATAGAATCTTTGGAGACTTACAATTTCCATTTATTTTCTAAATTGTTTATTCCGTTATTAAAGTATAGCAATAAATATGTTAAAATTATTAAAATATAAAAAAAGATTTTAATTTAAATACAACATTATTAATCATTTTATGTCAAGTATCTATTTCAAGGCTCAAAAATAATTATAACATATTTAGAAAACATAAAAATTTTAACACAGCAGGATTTTAACCTATGCCTGAAAACTGTTGAAGCGCTCTGCGCCTGCTAGGTCATGCATGGCAAATATATGTATTTCATTTTCCTAAGTGTTTGAATAACACTTTAAAATAAATGTTAAAAAATAATTATAACAACTAGGTATAACATTCAAACTCACAAATAATATTTAGTGGGAGAAGCTAAAGAATTACAACTTGCTTTCTGCTCACATCTGTGCTCCCATTTCTCTGTTTGATAACAGAAACGACACATGGCTGTTCTGTTAAAAGTCTTTGAGCCCTGTAATGTAAAAAAGAGTTTAACAATATAGGTTCTTAAGGTATTCACAACTTTTTGTATTCTTATCATATTCAATAATTATTTGTAATTATAATATAGAAATGAGCATATTACATTACAAATTATCTTTGCTTTCACCACACATGTGTAATTATAAAATCCTCCATAAATACAATCAATATCCCGGTTGCAGTTAATACAAGGGTAGTTCAGTGATGAACAATCTGATACATTCTCTTGTTCTATTGGACAATTCTTTAAGTAATCTTCATTACTATTAAAATTAAGTATCTTATTGCTGGTATCTTCTTTTATTTTGCTTTGCTTACTTTGGAGGTCCATATCATTATTAGCTATAAAAAAATATGAAATTATTATAAATTATAGAGAAAATATATATGAACTTTACATTTATATAAACATATTAACTGTGATTTACTTTAGAAGATTTTTTTAAGTAACGCTTACTTAAGTCAGTAACGTGAATTGTATTAAAAATAACTAAAATAATTAAAACTAAAGAATCTTTAACAGCTATCCTCAATGGCAAAACTGGGCACATTTTGATCACTGGCAAAGCTTTTTGCAAATGATCATTCTAATAATTAAAATTAAATATAACTCTTTATAACAATCTATCGTATAAGTATTTAGTTAATTTTACAATAATCAAAACAGATATATAAATATTTTTATTTTGACTTTGACACTAGTTCCTATGAACTAGATATGTTAGTTCAACTTCACAAAAAATAATTTAACTGACTGTTGTATGGTCTGTCCTAAAATGAAAAATTTTGGGTATAGGACTTATAATATCTTATGCCTTTTATACCTTGATAATATCACAGGTGAAAACTCTGGAGTCTGTATAAATAAATATAAGTAGTAAAAAAACCACATATATTGTCCACTTAACAGCGAACTGATGTTATTTCCGATTCATTTATTAAATATTACGTAAATAAATGAATAAAAAAATCTGCTCTACCTATATTTAACAAAACCAAGGCTTGTAATACCGGGATTTTTAAATACAGGTAAGAGTCACATTGAATAGATACCTGTATTTTTCCAGTATCTTTATTTTTACCGGTAAGAGACCGGTAATATAAAGGTCATTCATTTACCGGTTGTTTATTTTGTATATACATGTATGCTCCAAAAATACATGTACTCAGTTCTTATAATACATGTTTCGATGCTATTATTGGCTTTATAATCTGTAATACAAATTATATACTTAAGCTTACAAGCTTGCTTGAGTCTTAAATATTTAATATATAGATAAGAGAATTTTAAAAATTACATGAAACGTATCTTTCACGTTTCAACATATATAAATATCTTTAAATATAATGGCTAATAATTTTCGATATTATTAAATTACTTTTTTTGCTATTATTTATTTACATATAAACTAGTATATTAATATTAATAATAATAAAAAACTTCATAACTTGATGCGTCACAGTAAAATAAATTGCTATCTCTAAGGGGCCTCTACGTGTTTGACCTGTGTCACCACGCAAGCCTTCCAAAAGACCGGGTTCTTCTGAACTCGACAACTATTTCGAGACACGTAAAAACTGTAAATTGTACATCCACAAATAGAAATAAAAACAGAGAATAATTTAAATAAATAAAAACATATGAAATAAAATAAACCAAAAGAATATACAAAGTACAAAAATACATACATAGGCGGCCTTATCGCTAAAGTAGCGATTTCTTCCAGGCAACCATAAGGCATAGGAAATAGCAAATTAAGAATGGGATGGTGTGAAGAAACAACACAATCAATAAATTATTCGTAAGATGTACATATCAATATAGATAAATGTAAACTTACATACTTATAGACATACACGCATACATACATATATCAACTCAATATACAAAAAATACACATAATCACAAATGACAAAGAAAAAACTTAAAATGTAATCAAGTGCTTCTTCAAAGGATTCTTAAAAATAAATAAAGCTTTGGAGTTTCTAATATTTAAGAGAAGGGAGTTCCACAATCAACGCGCTGTGACAGTAAATGAATTACTATAGAAGTTTATTTATCCAGCAACAACAGAAGACCAATCTAAATACAAACCATGAGTTTGTAAATGTTGCCGACGTCCAAATGATAATTTCGAAACCAGTCAATTGCATCAGGAGATATGTTAAGTGTGCGAGATGTTTGTCAAGAAAATTCAACATCAAATATTACAATTTTTACTTTTATTTATTTTTTTAAGAAACTAACACACTAACAAGTGAAACAAATAATCATAACAAAGGAACTATACTGTATTCTTATATTACTTGAATATATTTTATTAGTTTAAAACAATTACCAAAGTAAGATTTTAAAACAACGAAAAACATTAAACAGTATTAAATATGGAAATCTTAGAACCGGTTTCCTATTGTCATGGGGTTTCAATATTAGATTTTGTAAACGAAAAAAATAATGTGTAGTTATGGCGCGCTCTAGCGCGGCTTGGCAATGTAGCGAGGTGCGCCGGCCGACAACACAAAGCAGGGCGGCAACGTAGCAGTACCTTTACTAGATACCTGTATTTATTGGTAAAATAAAGGTATTTCCTGTGTTACCTGTATCGGGGTACCTTTATTGTATTTCGGTAACGGTCCCTTGGTATTGGTATCCATAATACCTGTAAATACCTTCCAAATACCGGTTCACCTTCTTCAAATTGGGTACCGGTAAAATGCCCCGAACACAACGTACGAATGTATAGCATATTTTGAGTAATTTTAATTATTTGATATATTAGCCAATGGTATAAATGTATATTTATAATATTTAAAATCTCAACTTACTATATGGTTACTCATAAATTTAACAAAATATCAAATTTTGCTACTACCCTTACGTTTTTCAAATGTTCTATTTATTAGTATTATTCTTATTAGGTTAAGAGCTGTTTTTTATATTACATTAACAACTGTTTTTTAGAGATCTTTGTGGCACAGTGTGACAGGGCTGATTGTAGACGTGGGTTCGAGTTGAGACTCCCCCAAGTAAGACTTGGGGGAATGAATAGAGTTAAATTAGTGTAATTTATATGGTTATTATTATTACACTTTGGGGACAAGAGAAAGCGTGGTGTTGAGTACCACCATTCAACACGCAATGTCTTGGATTCGTGTGGAAACTGGAGAAATGAGAAACATTAACTTTGACTACTACAAGTTTATAGAAGGCTAAAGATAGTACAGAACAGTTTAATTAAATTATACAAATATTTTTTTATTATAAGCGATTAATGAATTCACCTACAGAAAAATGCAGAGCACCATAAGTATCATTAATTACAAATTACAATAGATTATAACAAATTCAAATAAAAAACTAATCAATATTTAGTAAACAAATTATGCAAGTCTATATCATATCTCGAGTTCGTATCTTCATTGAACTTTTAAGTATTTTCATTGTCTTTCGATAGCTCCGTTATAGTGGATAAGTTTGGTATAGCACATGTAATTGGGAATATTTGGTTTAAATTAGCTCCTAAACTAGATTGAGCTCTAACTTGATCAACATCGAAGTTATTTGTGTTAGTTGTTTCATCATCTGAGAAAAGATACCATTTTGTATTACGATTTACTTTCGCCGATACTTCAAAAGACAAGTCCTCAGTTATAAGACTATTGGGCGACGAAACGCTTTCAAAAGGAGTGTGGAATGCAGTAGCTGTTGTGGTTTCTTGTCTCATATTAGAATTGGAAATAGCTGAAAAAAAGACAAACAAACTTAAAAAAAAAAGACTTAACATACGTATGTGGTTTCAATTATATAAAAAAATCAAACATATGTATGATGCATTAAAATAAGCTGGTAATTCTTACGAATTACAAAGGAACGAAGCGGAGCACAAAATTTGTATCGAAAGTCGAAAAATATGTTTCTTTGTATGGAGGAAAGCCAGGATTTCAAAAAATAAGTAATTTACCTTTATTCATTTGTGTTCCGTCTTGGGCATCAGTGCAGTTTATTTCTTGTGCTAATATCCCATAATTGTCTGAGTATACGACATTGAAATCGGCATACGACGGTAGGGAGCTCGAATCAAGAGAAATAATAGATTTTGTCAAATTGTCTATCACTTCTATACTAGGCTCTAAACATTCATTGGCTGTCAGACAAGTTTCCGAATGATTGTGGATCAAATCGACACTGTCTTCGGAAAGTTGGAGGTGAAAAGACTCAGAGTCATTTATACCACTATCGGCTTGAGTATAACGTTGCTTCTCTTGCACACAAGAGTCTATATTAACTTTTGATTTTTTCTTCGGTTTCGAAATTTTTACTTTAATTACATCTTTCTTTTTTCTTTTTGGTTTGTCATAGTTTGCTTCAACTGTTGCAATAAGCTCGTTATTATTATTTATATCGTCAAAGAACTGTATAGCCGGTGGACAAGACTTACCACTGATTTGTGAGCATGTCTCCATATGTTCTTCTTCAATGCACGGCTCATTTTGGGCGAATTTCAACTTACGTGTACTTTGTCGTTTACGGGGTGTTGAGCTTCGTTTCGTAGACTTTGCTTTCTTAGTCTTAGGGTTTTCATTTTTATCTAGTTCTATATTCTTCACAACCTTTTTAGTGCTTTCTAAAATTAGGTCCTTAAGCTTATCATTAATACTGTCAGATGTAGGATCTTCTATGTTGACAGTATTAATTTTATTCAGAAGCGATTCAGAGATAACCGATGTTTTAGGTGCGCTTAAATTGTAGTGGTATTCGATGCCATCGTGCATAGCTGTGTTAATATAACTTTCTTGTTCCATCAAGGGCATGGTCACGTCTATACCTCTTACCATTAAACTACTAAGCATGGCTTTATCTGTACAGTTATTGTTAATCATTTCATCTTCGTCATTAAAGACTAAATCGTCGATAATGTTTTTATTTATCGATAAATTTTCAACTATGGACAAAACAGGCGAAGTGGGCAACGTCATGTTACTACACTGACTGTCTGTATTTGTTAGGGAAATAGTATCTGTTTTTTGTTCAGAAAGATCTTTTTGTTGCATGTCAAATATATTTTCAAGTGACGTTATTGGTGTTTCTTGTGAAGCTGGGTCGATTTCGTTCATTTTGTCTAACGTTTGAGTTGTATTTTTGTTAAACATTGACATATTATTGTTCATTAGATGCTGATATGATTCTGATTTGTATATATTGGATGATAAAGAAGTATTTTCAAAGGTGACAGTTCTTACGGGACCTTGGAAGGAATTACTGGAATCACTTGTAAAACTAGGATAAAAGAAGCTAAGTCTTCCTTTTTTTCGTAGTGACATTCTTAATGGACTTGGATCTGAATCTATATAGCCTTGAGTACTGTCGATGGAGTTGTATGACATGTCCGGCGAAGTGTATATTTTGAAGCGTGTGGAGCTGTTGAAAGAAATATATGTGAAGCATACAGCAATAATGAACGACATGCACTTACAGGCAGAAGCTAAAGTGCGACAAGACAAAGCAAGTTAAGCGACCAACCAAACTCAATGGAAGCAGGTTAATTATACAGGTTAAATATATACATACATGATATAAACAAATATTATAAAAAACATTATTAGAAACAATTTCCGGAGTGTGTAAACAACACTTCAAACACATAATATTTAAACATAAACACAAATATGGATTTGAATTAAAAATGCATTAATTTATATTATATTCTAAACAAAAATATCATTAATAAAATAAAATATATAAATGCAATTTGATAAATAAAAAACATTTGTATCTTAATATGTTTATTTATATTACCTGCTCCCATTTAAAAAAATGGCATTTACTGTCTAGCTCTTTAACTACTGCTTAAGTGTAGAATAAAAAATACAAAACGATTTTATTATAAAACATTTCCATCAGTTTATAAATAAATAGAAGAATGCTTTAAATCATACATCACTTGAATTGTTTTTTTAATGTAACTTACAAATTTGGGACAAACACACATATCTCACGACTTACTTATGGAATCTAGGTTACACTGCGTTATCGATTTAATAATAAAAAAAAAAAAAAATTTAAATAATATACATTCGTTTATTTTTTATAATCATACAGATTTTAATGAGTAATATTTTTAATAAATCTATATATCAAATAAAAAGGTGGTTTATAATAAAAACATTGATTAACAAAAAAAATCGATATCATAGTGTAACATGCCTTAATTATTCTTGTCAAAATAATTGCACACAATATATATGAAATTGCATCGAATATAATCGCGACTTCACTTTTATAATATTATATATAATCCATTTGATATGATTAAAAATATAAACCTACTCGATAACACTAGCATTGTACTGTAAAAAATTGAAATATTAAATCATGTCACATGTCAAACGCGACAGATGGTACATCACTATGAGGCCTTGAAACAGGATAATTGATCTGAATAATATTCTTATGTAATGACTTTTATATTACATTATACCAAATTATAAGTACAAAAATAAAAATAGTTTTAAAAACTCCAAAAAGAGGGAAACTTCATAGTAATTCATTAATAAATTACTACTTTTTAGGTTAGTTTAATATAAGCCATTACTGAGATACACCAATATCCTACACACACATGACTAGTTTAAGTATCTAAAAGACAAAGACAGAAAAAAACAGAAAACGTGTACTATGCAATTGTGTTATTCACATATAATACATATTTCACATATGTTAATAAAATTAAGATTTTCCTAAGTAAAAATATAAAGAAGTTCACAATAGTGATGTACCACAACACTGACAGCACTCATCTGTCACACAAAATAAGAGACCAGTTGTCCACTCACTACCTGTTAGACTTTCGCAGTCTTGTGTTTTTCACTTCTATTCCGGCTGTGCTTGTGTTTTTGTTAGCGGAAGGCAATTTGTATGTAGATTTTTGAGCATCATTATCCTCGATTCCAGTATTATTTTTCATTTTATTAGGTGTATTCTGTCTAGTTCTTGGCGTGTTATTTTCTTTAACGTTATTATTTTCTGTAAATAAGCAACTGTGATTAAAGTCAAAACGAAACGAAAGCAATATTAAGTGAGTATTAATTTTCTAATAACATATAAATATGATTAATTTTTTTTATGATTGAATAAATTTCTTTTTTTTATTAATACTTCAATGTTTTTGTTACAGCATCACGCTTTTTACGGTACAATACGTAGGTAGAGAAAATCTAGTGACATTTTCATAATAACGTATCATATATAAATATTAATTACGAAGTAAGAAATGTTTATATTATGTAAATGAGATAAAGATAAAATTGTAAAAAAACATGAATCTACAAATTTATAAGTTAATATATAAAATATATATGTGTACCTGATGTCTTCCTAGGTGTCCGCGGGGTTCTTCTAACAGCTATAGATTTTTCTTCCTCAATATTTAAATTTACTTTAGCCTTCTTGGCTGGGATAGATTCAGTTGGGGTAATTTCAGACCTTTTCGGCCTGCCTTTGCTATACAGATGAATTTTTTTTTTTAATTCATAAATTTTAATGTTTAACTAGGTCTAGATCTGATTGTGTTATTTGTTATTCAAAATATGCTTAAAAAAAATAATGGCAGCTTCACGCTTTTTCCCGCATAGCAGGGTAGTCAGAGAGAACCTAGTGTCCGTTCCGTTCTCCATGTCCTGCCCGAATTCGAAACGTTGCACTTATATCTTAGGTAACAGAGCGGAGAAAAAAAAATATATATTTTAAATATAATCATTGTCCCGAGTGTGAATCGAACCCGTAACCAATCGTGTTTATAGTCAGACACTGTTGTATTGCGGCACGATGACCTTAATAACTGTATGGCCTTAAGGCTTTTTTGTAATTTCCGAATAATTGTCCAAAGTAAGTTGTGCCAAGAAGTAAATGTTGAAATGTTATTATTATAGCCTATTCATCGATATATTTTAATTTATTATGACAGACAAACATTTTTCCTTATATATAAACTTAGCATATTTAATAGAATATAATCAATACCGTTTTGTAACTTTTTCTTCTGATTTTTCAACACTATCGTCTGATTTTGTGACACTTTTCACATCAGATTTTGCAGGACTTTCGTTGGATGACGATGCCTTCTCAACAGATTCGACTTCCTTTTCTATTTTTTCAATCTCTTTAAAAATTTCACTTTCAAGTTTATTGACTCTTTCACGCACATCTAAAATAAATCGATTTGGAGCCATCCATATATTACGTCACAAGTTAGGGGGGAGGGAGGGGCGTCGACGAATTGTGACATTGTGTGACAAGGGGTGGTGGTACCAAATTTTGTGACGACACATAAATATAATATTTTATTTATATAAATATTTTTTACCTAATCTTTTATTTATCAAATAATTAAAACATCTAATTTCAGTCACATGCCTACTAAAGAATAACATAAAAAATGTTGCAACTCTGTCAGTTTAGTTTTAGGCGACCGCCTTTGAAAAAAATTTTCACATTGCTAGAAATGCTACAAGGAGAAGTGCTATTAAGAGGGTGGAACTACGAGTGGCGCCTCTTAGTCGTGACCCTACTGGCGTTGTATTAAAGCGTTTCGATTCCGATAATTAAACTACTGACTTGGAGTAAGAAAAAAGAAATGTTGAGAATGCAGACATTTTGTTGGCTAATATTTGGAGCCTAATGTTGATTGACGATTGCCTTGTGCTTGAAACTAGACTGAATATTGAACAGGCTAATTATTGAAAATTGATGCGATTTGGTACGCACATCATGTACGTAAATCAAAGTAATTATTGCAAATAGTGAGATGTTCGCGAGGCGAGTATGTTCTATATTGTGTTGTGTGAGTATCTAGCCTTTGGCGACTATTACGAGAGGGGCTTTTCCAACCACTTGGTTTTGATGAAATACACGTCTAACGGATAACAATAGAAAAAGTGGAGTGAGGAAAAAAATCGCTTCACTACTACTTCAGCTATCTTTGGATCTCCGTGCTTGCGTGCCGAAGCAAGTTACGTATTATTGAAATTAGGACTCGAATTATATGACTATATATAATTTTGTTAATTTTTATGTACATGTTTGGTTTTGTTGAAATTGAAATAAAAATTAATTCAGAACACTGTATTAATTTCATACATTTCTAAATGTAGAATTGCAAAATATGTGACACCATACTAGGCTGGGCACAAATATGACCAGCTGTGAGAAAGACGGGGAAGGGAACAAATAATGGCTAAATTCATGTGACGTAATTTATGGATGGCCCCTTTTTATAAAAGCAATGGACATCTTAAAGTTTAATAATAAAGTAAGTAACAGGGGGATGTTTATATTTCAATTATTTTTATTCCTCAGCTCTAGTACTTAGTATCTAACACAAAGTGCGGCATTGAGACCTGAGCTAGCTTGGATATGCTTGAGTGGGTGCTAAATTTCACCCACATGACAAAAATAATAAATTTTTAAATAATGTATTATTTGACGCTTTTACTATACACCAGGGGTGCCCAAACATCAGACCATATAAACATATAGACCGAGCCATTTTTATAAATTATTAAGTTTTTGCAAGCCGCAATTCTATTAAATCGTATTTAAAAAGTTGGGTCAAAATTTTCTGTTTTTTAATTTAAGATATAATAACATAAAAATGAAAAGGGCTCTCGGGTACATTTATCGAGAGCCCCAAATAATCCTTCAAAGAGCCGTTGACACCCCCCTGCTATTTAGCATGCTTTTAAAATATGTTTCAAAGTATGTTCATATGACAAGGACTTTTACTTTTTCAGGCTGATTTGTGCTCCGGTATCGTGCAAGAAATATCTTTTAACGATAATCATTTTAAGACGAGTATGGTTGAAGCAAAAATATATCTACACATATAATAAAAATATAACTGATCTGTACATGGAATTTTTTTTTTTTCTGTTTGTCTGTTTGTTTGTGCACGCGTTTGTGTAATCTGATACACGGCTTAACCGATTTAGATGCATTCTTTCCTTAACATTCAGTGTTTATTTCATGTCAATCGGTTTATAAACAAGAAAGTTACACCTATTTAAATTATAAATAAAAGTAAAGTTTGTGATTTAAAGAACGCGGGCGGGCGAAAAAACGAAATAGTTTAACGCAGACGAAGCCGCGAGCGGGTCTCTAGTATACATATATATTTATAATTTTTAGGCCATATAACTAATACCTTGTTCAATTACAATAACAGGGGAAGACTTGATAGTGGACGCTTCAGACACGAAATCTTGTTTTGAGCTCGGCCTGCGCCCCTCGGGCTCCTTCTGCAGCAGTTGCAGCACTTGCGCCAGTACCGGGTTCACGTGGGACCAGTGACCTTCTAGCTGCACTTCCTTGAAGGAGAGAAGTAACAGTTGATTACTGGCGCTCTTCTTATCAAATAAATATTTTACGTGATAGTCCGTCAATCATTTTGTGTTCAAGTTCATTGTACTATCTTGGCGCAGTGGAACAGCGTTTAGAGACTGTAAATCCGACGGTTGTGGGGGTTGATTCCCACTTAGGGTAATGATTTTGCAGCCTCACACTTTTTCCAATCACCTTTTAGCCAGAGAGAACCTACTGTATCGACATTTCGTTCCACTCCACTCCACTCTTCTTCGCTTGAATTCGAAATATTGCTTGTTGAGTGGCAAAATTCAATGCCATGCTTTGTCTTAGGTATTAGAGCGGAGAAATCATAGTATTTTAAAAATAATCAGTCCGACGTATGGGAATCGAACCTACAATCAATTGCGCTAACAAACTTACGCATAAGTAAAATGTCATGCATAAGTTATTTTATTGAATAAATGGTTTTCATAATTCATAATATTCATATTATACCTCATTATTTTTGGTGAATTTTATTTTCACTGTCTTTTCTTCGGCACCTGCTTCTACTTTATTCACTTGTGCTTGTGTAACAGGTACTATGATATTGTCTGTAAGGTACAATACAATATAGTTCTTTATATAAACACTAAGATATTTTCTCGTTAACTTAGTCATCCGACAAGGACATCAGCATATTTGTCTCATTATCGGATCCGGATATGTGTACAAATTTCTAAGTGAGTTGGATGGTAGGAAGTGGGTGAAAGACTCAAAACGGACCTAAAGTGAAAAACAAAGTGAGTTTTTATATGTACATGAGTAATTATAAAAAAATATGTACCTGAGGTACTTTTCTCCACTTCTCTTTTAACTGGGGCCTGCATGCGTTCTGTATTACTGAAATAATCATTTAAAAAATTAAAAAAATATTATTTACTACTATATTACTTTTACGTTTTTTTTTTATATTTATATACATTATTATCACAACTAGCACACGACTAAAGTTTCGTAACTTTGGTCTTGTGACTTTTATCACTATTACATCACCTTCACTTCAATAACTACCTGCAACCTGTTGTCATCGGAAATGGAACAAAACTCGTCTTCTACACCTCACCTACCTTCAAGCTCAGAACTTAACAAAAATGTGAGAATACAATGAAACATACATAATAACTAGTAAATATATAAATAAATAATAATACTCAATTCTACATATTTAACTAGTACCAGCATTTATTGCTTCAAAAATGATGAGCTTCATATTCTAATAACTGTACAGACAAAAGTTCAGGGATCATTCTTCAGGATCTTCAATAGTTTACGTTACGGCGATGCTGTGTCAGTTAGTTAGTAAATCAGGACATGTTATGAAATATTGATTCACTGGCTAATATAGATGATTTAAACAAAACACTCACAGCGATGTCGAGGCTACTACAGGAACCCTCTCCTCGCGCCCACACTTGTCTTTTACTTGGCTTAATAATCTGTAAAATGTGTTAAAAATTAAATTTATGTACTTACGCAATATTTTTTACATTTTTTTGAAGTGTTAATCACACACTTAGAAATTGAAAAAAAACATATTTTAGAAAACGTTTGAAAAAATGTTTACGATTTCCAAGAGGAGCGGGTTGGAACCTCGCTGCGTTCAAATTTTTATACGTTTCCTATAATATGTTTTATATACGCAATAAAATTTTACTTTGTGAGTTCAGCTGTCCTTTTCTTTTCTTCAACATATTTAAGTTTCCAATACGATTCGTCCGGATCGACGTCGTCTGAAAGTTAATCGAACAGTATGGATTAATTAACTTTTATGGCTCAATTTTATTTTGAGAAAGAATGCGGTAAGGTTGCGGAATGCGGAAATTTTAGACATGGCAAGGTTACTCAAAGGATAACTTTGGATTCTGCCACCTCTCTTTAAATGACCCCACATGAATAAAGAACGGACATGCATAATAACTCGACATAATAAGCGACTCTTCAATTAATATGATAACTAGGAGATATAAAAATAAAACAAAATTGAGAATCAATACAAACCTTCTGGTGTAAAAGATACATAGTTTTTAATTATTTTTCCATCTTTGACAACAGGATATATCTTTTTTCCATACATCACAAATAGCCCCCCTTCCTCCTCAAGTGACAACACACGTGCTGACTTAGGTTTTCTGCAACAATAAATAAAAAAATAAATATACAAAAAACATTTTTTTTGTTATTCTGGTATACGCTACGCACACACAGCTCGGCGGTATAGGAGAACGGAGTGTATTGTCACTAGTTTCACGCGAGGTATAAATTTAGGTAAAAATACTTACAAATACTTTCTTGTTTGCTTATTTTTTCGTCCACGAGGCGGTGATACACACTCCGAGCCGGTGTCCGAAGTCCATTCACTTGAATCTGTACTTACATTACTGTGAAAAATTCATGATTAGATTTATTTTTATTAACAGATATAATTTTTAAGTGATATTCAAACACTTATGATAGTTAACATATTATAGTTGTATGATTTTCTAAGGCAGCGGTAATAAGTATTAATATATTAAAAAAATAAGACAAGGCACGGCATTGAGTCCTGCCACCATTCAAAGTACAGAACGTAGTGTCTTGAAACTAAGTT
Source organism: Podotricha telesiphe (assembly GCA_038994665.1). NCBI lineage: Eukaryota > Metazoa > Arthropoda > Insecta > Lepidoptera > Nymphalidae > Podotricha > Podotricha telesiphe. Next base: position 242,637 of record JAOYRR010000275.1, read on the forward strand.
CTCGCTGACTAACCCTGCGGGAAAAAGGGTGTAGCTGCAAAAAAATATTTATAAGAAAACGGAAGACACTACAAGGCAGTGTAGGACCGTAATCGTAATCGGTTGTGGTTTTGATTACCACTCAAGAGGAATGATCATAATTTAATTCCCGCGTGACCCCTGGTGACCCAACAAAGCGCGGCGTTGAGTTGCGCAATGTCTCGAATTCGGGCGGAATGTGGGTAACGGAATGTCCTGACACTAGGTTCTCTCTTACTACCCTGCTATGTGGAAAAAATTGTGAAGCTGATGCTGATGATGGTATGTTTTATAAGAAGTTAGGCAAACACTTACTGTGATTTACGACGAGATGTTGAATGCTTTCGAAAACTGTTTGCTCTTCTGCGATTTTTAGTGACTCCACCTGGAAAAAAGTATTATTAATAATGAAATATAGTTCATCTTGATAATATTTCAAGGTCGCTTATAAATTACGGCAGCCGATCCTTGAATTGGTGATAATAATGATAACATGTATGTAAACGTCATGGCAAAAGTAGTGCCAAAACACTCCGTGACGTTATGAATAGTGAGTGTCGTTCCTGGATGATGCAAAAGTCAATCGTTGCAAGTTTTGGTGTTTGTTTTATGTAATAATTTAAAAAAAATCTTCTATCTTTTCAGCGTTAGACACCCATAAATACATATCCATATGTTAATTACAGATATTCCACTTTGCAAATGTGAAATTTGAAATGTTGATGCTTTCAAACAAATTGAACTAACTGCCCTTCTTCCTCGTCAGTAAACACTCTTTTCACAGCATTGTTGAGATTGTACATGACTGTTGTATTTTCTCGGATTCATTGTTTTTCTTGACATATCGGCCTATGGTAGATTTCAAAATCGATCATCGTTATTCTATAACGTTCTTTATACCTTCTTTGACGTTATCCGTATTGGGCTTTTAAGTCTAGTTACTTTATTCTTACTTCGTGGCATGTGAAACAACATAAATAATAGTCGCATTGAAGTGAACATTCAAACGATCTGTCCCAAGGTACAAAAATATGAGTGTCCCAAGGTACAATTTTTTTTTGTTTCATTAAAGAAGTGAAGTTATGTAAACTGTTTGTGTAATTTGTATGTATTTACTGTGTGTGTGTGTGAGAGAGAATGAATTGTTGGGCAAATGTGTCAAATAATAAGCTTTTGAGGTTCCTTATAAATTCTTCATACGTCAAGCCTTGCAACCAATAAAACTTAATAACTTTATAAAGCCAGCCTACTATACTTTGTTTTACAAATGAAGTCAGATCGACGATTGCCGTTGACAAGCTGTTTATTATAGGGTGTTTGTGAGCGTAGAATCGTGTTGAGTAAAAATAGTTTCCTGACTGAGAGAATATTTGCTACGCGGTATAACTCAGTACTTGAGAAAAGTAAGTGCTTAAACAATATGACTTTGAGTATATATATATCTTTGTGCTCTCTCTAAGCGGAGCATTTTAGTTTTACCTGTGCCAAGAGTATGATACAGTACGACAATATTGATTGAGCGAGAGCATAATAAACACTTTTTAGCGACGAATATTCCATTACAGCTCTCAATTTTTTAAATATATAATTTACTTTTGTTATTCTTCCGCACATTACATTAATATGTTCTTTCCAGGTGAGCGCACTATCAAACCATATTACCAATTATTTCTATGAGTTAAATTATAAATATCTATTTTTTTAACATTTTTTAAAGTGTTATTTGCACACTAAAGAAATTGAAATGTAGGAAATGGAAATTGAAATTCCGTTCCAGACTCCGTTCCGTTCAAGTTTTCAAGAGGCGCGGGTTCAAATACCGCTGCGTTCAAATTTGTATACGTTTTCTAAATATGTCTTTTATAAATATCTATGCAATTACACGGGCTAGAATTCTCAATTTTTTTAGTGTGAACTCTTATAAAAACTAACAAATGCAAAAAGTTTGTTTTTGCCAAGTTTCAAGTTAACTTGTTATGAGCTAACCAACTATTAACAGCCGCCAAGGAGGTCTGCGATAGGATCCTAGCTCAGACCAACTTTTACCGTGTACTTTTACGTGTACGTGTAATCAGGGCAGTATCATCAGCGTAGCGTATTTTACCGTTTGGTAAAGATAAATTTGATAGTTCACTGACATAAATAAGAAGCAAGGTAGGTCCTAGAACACTTCCCTAAGGAACACAAAAACTTAAAATTTTCTTAACTACTTACGACATTATTTATAACGACACATTGTGAGCGATCAGTTAAGTAGCTCTGAAAAGTGTCATTCACTATGCTTTTGATACCCATTCTATTTAATACTACTAAAAGCTTCGGGATAGATAGTGTCGAAAGCTTTAGACAGGTCCAAGAATATTCCCATTGTGTTTTGCTTAAGATCAAATCATTTGATTAATCCAGAACTGCATCAATCGTAGGTCGAGAGAATCGAAATAGGTCAGTAATTGTTGGTTATACTACCATCTCCTCCCTTGTGTATTGGGCGAATTGGGGCCTTTTAAAAAAATAAAAACATGTTTAGCATTTTTAATCAATACGGTAGGAATATAATCCCTTCCTGTGGCAGGTGTATTCTTGAGACTGAGAATAGTATTATCGACTTTGGTATAGCAAGTGCTGGTTAGTGACATTCACGATGGCAGATTAAATTGTCAATTAACTGGAATGTTAGATAAACCCGACTCACTGTCGTTAAATTTCATGGCAAGGCATGGCAAACAGCTGAGTAACGATTTTTTGCTGTGGTCAATAGATCTGAAGATGACTGAGGAGATTTATTTATATGACAAGATTTTTTATTATTTTTTATTTTTTCATAATTGATTCGATCAAATTCTCTTTTCGCTCGTTAACACAATTTTTTTATATGTGCGATAAATTTTGATCAATACGGTATTATCCAGAGCTTTCTTCTATCCACGATATAGTTTGTCCCGATGCCTTCTACAGCGCAATAAGCCAGGTGTAATCCAGGGCTTCACTATACGTTTTTCACTAGAGACCTTGATTTCTTTAGTGTTTTCTGAACAATCTTTGTAACTGAGTTTATAAGTGATGTGGCAGACTAATTCACGTCATTATCCAGAATTTTCTATATCCTTCAGACACGCAATTTCATCCAGCCGTTTGATGTACTGCCTAATAGAATTGGTTTTCATAATAATGGTCTGTTATAAAAGAATCATGAATGAGTGTAGTAGCAGCATTATTGGATTTCAACATCACGTTATCCAGGCAACTAGTTTCGTGTTGGAAGCAAGTGGGTAGGTAGTAGACCATAAGAGGATAAAAGATTAAGGTATGCATCCGAGCAAGTGTTGTTACTAGTAGCCGTTATATTAATATTAATATCACCAATACCATGCGAGATCAAAATTAAAAGGATTATGGTATAAAGTTATTTTCAGAATAAGCTTCCTCATATTCCGTGGTTTGTTAAAAAAAAATTGACACGTCAACAAATAGTTATGGCTCTTGGGTTGCGTGCTGGGCATATTCCGTTATGGAAATTCAGTTTTCTCATAAGGAAAGTAAATACTCCTAATTGTGCGGAGTGGAGGATAATATTCACCATATCTTAGTGGAATGTGTCCGTAATGCCGAGGCCCGTCAAGATTTAATTCGTCGATATAAATTAAATTTAATAGATATAGGTGTTTTTCAATGTTTATTGTCTGAACCTTGTTCTGTGGTAGCTAAGATGCTCTATAAGCTTAAATATAAATAGTGTCCTTAGAACTAAGATTAAGAAAATGCTATATTTGTGTGTTTGAAGATTGTTTTAGGGAACGATGGGGCTGACATTTTTGTATTATTGCTTAAAAAGTCCCCAAATAAAAATAGATAAAAAAATACATATCACCAATAACAATAATATTGTTAAAATTATGTTGCTGTTGAAGATTTGTGTCCAAGGATATGTTAAAAATTTTATGTTAAGACTCTTAGCATCATGGAATTTCGGTGTTTCTATGTGCATAATATTGCTTCTCACATAAGCTACCACCCCATCGTTTTGGTTGACATATTTAGATAAGTAGGATGAGAAGCCATATAGAAAAGGAATACCACCACACTTGCTTCCCAGCATTCTGTCAAGATAATAACATCAAGTTCGACATTTGTCTGTTCAACCAGTATAAAAAGATCGTTTAAATTACACTGTATATTTTTTATATTCTCATGAAAAACTGTAACTGTAGAATTACTTGAGTTCAAGTGTGAATTACATTGATTCCGGCTGCAGATAAGTGATTTAGAAATCTTAATTTCTTCAATTTCATCCAATATATTTTGCAAATTATTCATTATTGCAAATATAAAAACAACAGACAATTATACATGAGCATACCCAAAAAATAACTCATATATGAGTAACGACAGTGTACATGTGTGACCACCTCCCAAACAATAGTACAAACATACAAATAAATAACTCATTACTATCCAACCAACGTAGCGTGGCCCGTGGAAGTTGAACGCAGTAAAGTATGTCGTCCTGTGCTAGCCGGCGACATAACAAGCTACGTTATAGATAGATACTGACTCCACTGAGATAAAAGGAATAGTTCGTAAGATTTACACACACATAAAGCACACCATTGCACTATTGAAAACTCATGGACTCTTCGATAGTTATACACTCCAATTTTTTTAACTATAATTAATATATTAAAACTTTGTAATATTCACAAATAAACATTATTTTAGATTAGCAATACACGCTCTATCAACTCAATGGTTTGTAGGAAAAGTAAACAAATGGACAAACTCCCAGAGTTTGTTATAAGAAACACCCACGCTCATTAGTTGATAGTCAGTTGTCAGTTATATTCATTTACAAATATCAAAATAGGCATGCATAAATTATATTAACTAATCGTCTGAATAGTCGTATCAACACACTATAAAATGTTTCTAAATATAATGTAAAAAAAACACAATTTTTTAGAAAACCTATAAAAAATTGATAGTAAAATTTTGTAGTAGTATACTATGGGTATACTACGTGTTCGTATGCTGCCACGCTCCTCCTTTTGGAAGCCGTCCAAGCGCTCTGACCACTAAGCCATACGTTCTATATCAGGCTATGTCGATAGTTATACTATCCTAATAATAAATAATGTGTAAAAATTGTATAAGAATATCGACGTAGCTGGATATAGAAGTATGGACTTGTGTTCATAGTTTCGTTAGGTTTTATTTAATATTTTTCATTAGCCAAGTGTATGGTTAACACTTCAAAATATAATGTGTATTATAATTTTTTATATATTTGCAATTAACAAAATATTTTTATCAATATCGAATTTTATCAATATCGAAAATATCGAGTGTAGAATATTACTACTGCAATGCTACAAATTATTTCCATATGCAGATATAGACACTGATATTGGTTAGTAACAAATTTGTATACATAAAATAAAATATTTTAATAAATACAATCAATACAATGAACATTACACTCCAGCATTGTTTCACAAAAGTTGTTAAATATTGATTTAAAATGGGATTATTTTAGAAAAAATAGATTTTTAGTCTTACCAACCTGACACAACCTGATGATGTATTAAGTTAATAAAGCCAACATCCACCACCCCCCATTGGTTTATAATAAAGAATATATAACTTACCACTAGCAAATCCGAACATATTTGCTAAAGCGCGATCCCTTTGGTGACGCACTCTGTCGGGCACTCGTTTCGCAGGCGGTTTATCAGAATCACTCACTGAATCAGAATTAGATCTCAATACCACTATTTCTTTCATTTTCTCACTCAATGTTACCTTCTTAGTAACTTCGGTGGTTTCTTTTTTACTAGTTTCTTCTTCAGCTTTGTTCTTCTCTGGCGTATTATTATCATCGGCATCTGTGTTATCAGAGTCTGTGTATATTTTGTTCGAAAATTGTTCTTCGTACAAACTAACACTTTTTAAACATGGGTTTTCAATTTCATGCACATTTTCCTCAACACATATAGAATCATCCGCTGTATGTTTATCTTTGTCGACGCACACATTTTGATTGTTACTCTCTTCTTGATTATCATTTTTGGGAGTTGCACGTGAAGAATGTTCCTTAGGAAGTTCTGGAACATCCTGTTTAAGTTTCTTAAAATCAATCTTCTCATATTTTCCATTAAGAGTATCAACATCTGAATGAGTTTTCTTTTCACTGCCTACTAACCTTTTTTTGCTGCTTGTTTCGTTTTCATGAGAAATTGCTCTTCTCTTTCCACGTTTCGAACTAATAACTTTCAAAGTGTCTAATACTTTCACTGAAATATTTGTTTTGCTTTCTTTATTTTTTAGGGCTTCTTGATTGTCAGGTAAAAAGGTATCAGCAGTCGAGTTTGAAATATTTTCAGTTGATTTACTTTGACTGGTGTGATTATCTGTAATATTTGATATTTTTTCAAGTGTCTCTACTTCCTTATTGGGAGGAATTTCACTACCGGCAGCTAGTAGAGAAGATTCGTCATTAGTGTCCTTGTTATTGGTCTCTTCATTTGGTTCTTGAATTTCAGTTCCATTATTATTAGATGTTTCTTTATTTGATTTTTCTTTGTTTTCTGCAGTTTTTTCTTCAACTGAACCTTCTAGAACCACTATTAATGCCTCATTGCTTTTTATTATGTCAGACTCAGTGGCCTCCACTATTTGCATCTTAGGTTCATCATTGGAGCCATCATCATCTCTAGAAAAATCGTCAATTACTGCTTGAAGCATTGGTGTCAATGGTTCAGAATAAGTAATTAATTCTCTGAGTGTCTTAGAATGACTTTGACCTTGCTCTTGATCTTGCGTATCTTCTGGTTCTTCATAGTTTTCTAAAACTAATGTTTCTGTGGAGTCTCTTATATCTGTTTCTTTATTATCCTCACCTGTTTTGTTATTATGGCTGTCAGGTTTTTCGCTTTTCTTCTGATTTTCTCCTGTAAAATATATTTATTATACAAAAAATATACTTTAAGGCCCACCATTGCATGTGACTGTAAACCTGAACTAGGGAAATTATTACTATATTTAAATTATTGTCACATTCTTGTTCAAGTACATGATAATGTTGAGTTTTGCTACTCAAATGCAATGGCTCGAATTTCAAAAGGTTATCTCTGTTTAGCCTGTTTTGTAAGAAAACAGATGAAGCTGTAATAATAAAATATATCATAGATATTGGGATTTACCATCTGTATTTGAGTCCCGACTGACTGATCTGAACTCCAATCTGTTATTAATTCTTGCTTCTACATCATATCTGTAGAAAGAAAAGACTAATTTAACTATTATGATCTATTTAAAAAATGAAATTAAGGTCACTGTGGCACAGTGGTACAGCATCAGACTGTAAATGTAATTTTTGTAGGTTCAATTCTCACTCAGGCAATGATTATATATAAATTATTTTCATTTCACCACTCTGGTAAAATAAATAACTGTGTAAGATGCACCACTAAGATGCATACACAATGTCTTGAATTATTTTGGAGGATAGAACATAATGTAAGTATACACTAAGTTTTCTTTTCCTACCAGTGTTAAGCAAAAAATGTGCTTAATTTATTTAAAAACGAATTATTTTTATTCTCTTCTAACAATACTTGATCTTTATATATATTGTCAAGCACCATGCCACACTTGGTTGATGGGAAAAATCTTATAAACATTTCTTACCCCTGTTTGAAGCTAGATATTTCATGCATAGACAGTTTATAATATGGATTGTTGATATCAGGCAATATTCTTTTGATAAAAGTCTCCTTCAAGCTCTGCCAGGTTCTATCCACTATCTAAATGAATTTAAAAAAAAAGAAATTATTGTTTTTTTTTTCGCTTTCTTTGGTTAAGATTCTTTAAATTTGGATGGATTATGATAAGAATAAAATTTGTTAAAATGAATACATACAATTATGTAATAATATTAAATAAATTATACTGATATATTATATGATAGACATCAGATTAACATCAGAATAAAGTATACTTTAAGCTATGTAAGGGGAGCAATAAAATAGTAAATTAAATTGTTTGTCTTATTGCAGATAACGTTATTAAATATAAGAAAAAAAAATGCAAATAACATTCAGTTTAAAATAAAACAAACCTTTGCATTTTGTAAATCCATCCACATTTTTCTTCCTTTGATTTCATTATAAAGTTTGTGCTCAGTCAAATATTCTACTATAGCTTTCATTTCCCTCATGGTATATGATTTTCTGTAAGAAAAATAAACCAATTTTAAGTAGTTTCTTAATGTTTTTGTTGTTCTTTTAGTATATGTATACAATAGAATTGAGTTATAATAATAACAGCACTTTATAAATTAACTATACAATAAGTTGACAAACTTACCCCGACATTTTGGAGGGCAAATTTTGCCACCGCTTATTTTTATAACGCTCGAATAAGAGTAATAATGCAGCTTAAATCTATTTGAATGTGAAATTTAATCACAATAATGACATACGTGTAAGACTGATTATATTTCTTAATTAATTTTCAATGTATAATGCATGGTTTAAAAATAAAAAAAGAGCGTACAAAACTACAACCGGCTTGCTTTCAAGTTGCAACAACTTTGACAACGTTACACAGATTATCTATATTCTATTCTATATTACTCTTAAGTCTATGATATTTAGGAAAAAAAAATCCCTATTTGAATTAAAACAAATACCTAGATAGGATTGAATTAAAACAAATACCTAGATAGGATAGAATTAAAACAAATACCTATTTTTTTTTTAGAATTAAAACAAATACCTAGATAGGATAGAATTAAAACAAATACATGAATTCCCTGAATTTTCTTTTTATACAAATAGAGGAAGTTTAAGTATTTAATGATATGGCTTTAAAAAATATATTTTATGGAAAAGTAAATGAAGATACTATAATTTTAAATATAAGCATTATATTTATTTCATAGAAATTAAAAATGTTACAAATTCATTATATTTTGAATTGTATTGGATTTAAATTTGAATGATCATAGATCATCTATAAAATATGTAAAATTAAACTATAAGTGTCATTCTCCACTAGTTTTGGCTTTGAGATCTTCCACTTTTTCTACCCATAACAGGACTTCCACCCATTTGCCTTAGTAATCCTCTTAAACCACGAGCTTCTCTTATGCCACTTTCAAATTGTTCTGAGGGGATTGCAGAAAAGTCATCAACTAATGGCAATGGTCCACTCAGGCGTTCTGAATATTGTGCAAGTCTAGACTGATGTCCTATAGGTGATGTCTTTTCTGTTGGTTGTTGTGACTGTTAACAGATATTAAATCTACTGAAATATGTAACACATGAAGTTTTCACAACATTTATTAATTTAATGTGTTATTTTTACTGAGAATTGAAATGAATTTTAGATTATTATAACATACTTTGATTTTCAATGAAGCAATTTCATTCTGTAGTTGTTTTATTAAGGCAGCGTCACTTTCATAATTTATCAGTGATGGTTGTGGCATACACTGAAACACTGTTGCTAATAAATTGTGAAGTGAGACTAAAACACTGTCTTGCCAAGCCTTTGTGAAGTAGAGGCTGAATGATGGATTTTCCTCAGGTTTTTGTATATAGGGCAGCACTAAAATTAAAATTAGTATGCAACAAAATATAATTAAATTAGATTATAACATAAATTGGTAGATTAATAGGTAATAACTAAGACTAATAATTATATATATATAGAGAAAAAAACTATGTAGTTATCTTTAGGCCAGTTTAAAATTTTATTTAATGTAAAATTTTCCTTACTAAACCAATCCTTCCATTCATTTTGTCCTTGTAATTCTGGCATTAGGTTATAGAAGAATTCAGTTAATTTCTCATTTCTAGTGGAGCCAGTAGACTGTGAAGCTGTTACAAAATATAACTTATATAAGCTGTACTCTATTTTGCGAACGGCTGAAAACAGATTTTTTTGTATAAAAAATATGTTTATTAGTTATATCAGGAACCTCTAGCAAATGTTTCATCTCACCAGGTTGTACATGAATTTCTAGTTTAGAAAAAATTAGACTATCCAAATGAGACCAGTATTCTTTAAGTCCACTTAAATCAGAAACGTTAATATAATGTACAATTTGTTCTACAATTTTATCAACTCTGAAACCTTTGTCTTTATCAGATTTTAAGTCATTATCCAATGCTTTTATAGTAGAACTGAATCCTCTAAACAGTAAATATTCACGAACCAATTCATCGACTAGTTGGATGTGAGCCATAACAAAAAGTTTAAATTTGATTCGATTATCACTATTTAGTAAAACCCCTTAATTAACGCTCAGACGGTCATAGTTTTAAAAGCTTTTCTTAAAACGCATGAAATTAGTAGCATTATTTGATTTTTTTTATAACGATTCAATGAACATTAAACACAATAAACAGCTTGTTGATAATGAAAACAGAAATATAGATTATCATTTATAACAGATGATTTGTTTCTTAATTCATTGCATGCGTCTATAAATTTATAGGCAAAGATTGCTCCTTGTGCAGCCTCACTATAGAATTTTTAATTAAAAAATGTATTTCGAATTAAACGTAAACATAACAAAATATTTTGCTTAATAAACACAGTGAACACTATAAATTAAATTAATTTTTACATACTTTGATAACCTTTATAAAATTATAACTTATGGTTGTTCATGGATCCTTCATGTCTAATACTATGCAATATTAATATTTTTTTCATTAATATGTAATGCTTGTTAGAAAATCTACATTTTAGATTATTTTGTTAACAAATTAAAAGTATAAAAGTGCCATTACTCTGAGTTTGAGGGCTGAGGCAAAACTTTTAGCCGTTCGAGTGACGGCGCTTGAACATTAAAAAATCTATATGTCAAATTGTCAATCGAAATTGCCTTTAATCAGCTGTCGAATTTTATTATTGGCCAATTTTTTTAATTAATTATTTATAAAATGTGTGTTAAATGGCGTGAAATTTGATTTAAGTTTAAATTAAACCAGCACCGTGGTAGTGTTGGGGGGTGGTTTGTGCGGATGGCGAGCGCGAGGAGCAAGTGGTGCAAGTGACCGCGGCGGGCGCGGCTCTCCTGGGCCCCCAATCGCGCAGGCATGCAGTGGCATGGCGGAGGCTGCGGGCACGTCGCGTGGCCTCCGTGTCTACAAAATTGTAGTCCTCGGCGACGGGGGTGTGGGGAAGTCCGCGGTCACATTGCAATTTGTTAGTCACAGCTTTCTGGATTATCATGATCCTACTATAGGTATGATTATACACTTAAAACACTGTCTAGTAAATAAATACCAAATTTTACAAGCACATTTTCTACCATATGGAAAATATTTCTATGGAAATCAACTATTTCTCCACATTTTACTATGTGAAAATAAATGTAAAGTTAAAATGGTGTTAAATATTTATTATCTTTTAATAGCTAGTAGATGATTAATAATAATAATCGTTCTAGTTGCATAATATTTTTAACATCTTTATAGAGGACTCATATCAGCAACAAGCTGTTATTGATGGAGAGCCAGCATTATTAGATATCTTGGATACAGCAGGACAGGTAATAAAAGAATTTAAGTTGATATTATTAATTACTCAGGTCAGGCTGATGTGACATGAACTAATTAATAACAATCTGAGGTCATATTAGGTGGAATTTTTAATAGTCACTTAACACAACTTCATTCACATATAACAATATTTGGAAATAAATTTATTTTTCAAAATAAGAGAAAAAAAATGCTAATTATATTTACAAAATAAATCGTTATATCTACAATTTTTTCAAATGTATTCTAAATTTCAGCTTTAGCAAAAATAGCTTACTCAAACCGATGTAATGATTTATAAATAAATTGTTGGCATAATGCATATTTTATTTTGAAGAACTTCTATTGTAACAGGGTATAGTATGAAATGGTAAACATATAGAAACTAACATTCCATTTGACAATATCCACATATATAGAGCTATTCAGAAGAATGGGAAACATCTATACTTATTTACATCTATCTTTACTTATTGACACACTACACACAGCTGAAACTACTGACCATAGAAAGCTGAAATTGACTGAAGGTTATATGGAGTGTAAAAGAGCACTAACAGTATTGGATAAAATGGCATTTTACATTTTATAGTCAATGCAAACAAAGTTGTATTTTATAAAATATCCTTTTTTAAATTGTGCTTAACCTTACACATTCCTATATACAAAACAAAATTCTATGAAGTCTTTTACAGTTCAAGCAATTAATTATGGAACAGCTTACCATTAAACATTTTTATTTTTATGGCAAAATCATTTTTATATTTGTTTTTTTTTTTTCGGCCTTATTTTTCTCAATTAAATAGTGTACAAGTAACTTACTAATAATAATATTAATCACATTAGATCACTAGATGGGCAGAAATAATAGTGATACAAGTCTGCCCCTGTTCTCTTCTATATGCATGAGATGCATCTATATGCATGTGGTGCAGGGGGACAGAATCTGACTTGAAATGTGATTGTTTGTGGGTGCAATGCCACTCAGAGGAATGATTATATTTAGATTATTTTCATTCTTTTTATTTATTCTCTGCTATTGTATCTAAGATAAAGTGTAGAGAACAGAATGTCTTGACACTAGGTTCTCTCTGGCTACCCTGCTATGCTCAAAAGTGTGAAGCTTTGTGTATGTATATAAATGTAGATATGAGTGCGAAATTTCTATTTACATATCAACAGGTAGAGTTTACAGCAATGAGAGAACAATACATGAGGTGTGGGGAAGGCTTCATGTTATGTTACTCAGTGACTGACCGACGGTCGTTCCGCGCGGCAGCCGAGTACAAACGCCTGCTCGCGGAAGCTCGACCATCAGAGCGACTACCGCTGGTCCTAGTTGGTAACAAGCTCGATCTGGCGCCCAGGTTTAGACAGGTAAATGCCATTTATGATATTTTTTTGTTATTAATTAATGACATGTATTGTAAAGTAGCAGAAAACTTCGACTCTTTAGATAATTGAGAATAAATTCAAACGACTTATAGCTATAAAAAGTTATAATAGAAACAGAGTTAAATTAAAACTTCGCATTGTAGCATTTTATGAGAAAAGAACTGAATATAAGTAATTTTTCCAATGAAATTTTGTTTTTCTTATGCATATAGGTAAACAAGATTATGGTGACATCTGTGTATTTATAAGAATACTATTCTCATGTTGTAGGTAACAACAGAGGAAGGCAAAGCACTCGCGACGCAACTAGGGTGTCCGTTCTATGAAACTTCGGCAGCATTACGTCACTTTGTAGATGACGCTTTCCACGGACTTGTAAGGGAAATACGTCTGCTCGAACGTCAGCGACAGGTAAATTTTTTATTAATTTGTTTCCAGTTTTCCATAATTTCAAATTTTCCAATTTTTTCCTTTTTTGGAAATATTATTTATGTTTGGTTGCAGAAGGTAATACTGCTCCTTATGGAATCAGACACCAAAATGTAGATCTACAAGGACATCTACATAGTAGATATATTTTATTTGATAGCTTTTTCTAGAGTTTAAATTACGTAAAACGGGAAACAATGGGGACTTAAAAGAGTCATCATTGCTTAATTTTTTTAGTATCAAAAATTTATTATTTTAAGTACTCAGCAAACTCAACTGTTTGCAACTGTTTAAATACACATAGAGCCTACTCAGCAGAACTGATTTAATATCGATTGGTTAGTTTCACGCTTTTCCCCCCATAGGAGGATTGTCAGAAACTCCGTTCTCCCTACATCCCGGAAACGAGACATTGTTTACAGTCAGTAGCTGTACCTCTCCACTAAAAGTTTTTGTAATTACTAATTTCTTTCTTTTTTTTTTTATATTCAAGCATCTCCACTTTCTGTTTATTTTAGAAACGATGTGCCAACAAAACTAACTGGCGCAGTGGCGTATGATTTCTATATTAACAAATGAACAATGTTTGCGCAGGCGTCCCTGCTGGGCACGGGCGTGGTGGCGGGCGGCGGGCGGCGGCGCTGGCGGCGACTGCGCAGCATCTTCGCGCTAGTGTTCCGCAGACGACGTCGCCACCACTCCACTTGATCAATCATCATTATCAAGTATTTTCCTAAACCTAAATGCCTATTTTAAACAAACTTACACTAATACTACTAGTATGTATCAATCAAAAATTTTATATTGAGTGTTTGCATATTGATTAATTTAATATTTGTCTTAAGCTCGCGATCGCTTTGTAAATTCTCTCAAAGGTCTCTCGTGTTTTGTTGGGAAATATGATCAAAATTACAATTTAACAGATTGAAATATATTCAAAATAAGACCGTTATTGTTTTTGATGTATTTATATGGCAAAAAGGCATTAAATTTGAATACATAGTATATGAATGAGCGAATTTAATAAATTGTTACAATATTAGTTTATACCGAAGAGGGATATCAACAAAATTAATATCTATGTACGTAGTTTAGGGTCAGGTGCCTAATTTTCCACTACCTCAAATCAATGCTAATTATTTAATAAGTTGTGTTTTATATATAGCTGTAGCCATATATATAGCTCTATATTACTTAGTTTACATCTTCTTGTTGTATATTACTTCCATAAATCCATATATTGAAATATATATTTATATGAATTTCTACCTCTTTCGTACTATTAAATCGTTCATTGACGTTCCTGCATAAAAGCTATTTTATAGTTCAAAAACTTTATATATAAAAAAGATTTTTTAGTCTTAGTGAACCTTTATATTTTTCTGTAGCCATAGTTTCATAGTATATTTAAACATGTTATTTGTGAAAAAAAAAACAATAGGCACTAGAAGATTTTAGGGTAAAAAAATAAAACCTTACAGTAATCGCATTATGAGAATCCCATGGTAGGCCTAATTCTATTGTGTCCTAAATATGAATGTTCTATCTGTGTACTTAATAAAAAAATTGTAATTGTTGATGTCAAATGTGAATTCGAATAAACGTGAACTCGCAGCTATCACATTTAGGGTTGAAACTGAAATTATATTTAAAAAATATAATTCAATATACATCCAATTAAATGAACTAATAAATAAATCACTCATAAATATCGCCGGGTCGAAAAGAAATTGCCTCCCATAGTACAAGTGCATTTACAAAATTTTTCAGTCTATTCAAAATAATATTAGTTACAACTGAACAGTGCTAAATATTTATTGCATAACAGTATTGTTGGTCCAACTTACTTTTCTCGTTTAGTAGATTAGCCTACTTTTTTCTAATTATCTTGCGACTATTTTAAAAAATTCACACTCAGGAAAGTCGTTAGAAAAGCCTACAAAGATGCTTATTTTACGTCCTCCTCCATTATAGTATTCGTGTTTCTTACCTAATTTCTAACGAGTACAGTTCAGTTAGTAAATGACGGCTCATCGAACGTGCTACTTTTACTTCGTATTGCTGAACGAGTACTAGTTTCAAAAACGACATAAGGGATGATAACAAAAAATATAATAAAATTTTTATAACTCAATCTATCTCCGTTATTCTACTGATATTCTTATTGTTAAAAATATATTAAAAAAAAACACCCAATTTTGTCAAGCCTATTTAAACTGGCCTCATGTAAAGGATGTCTTCCGTAAAGAAATCCGTTAAAGCAATAATAAATATAGTGTATTATTTGACATAAAAGTGTTATTGTCAATTTCAATAATACAGTGCTAAGATTATATTTACAAATATGCGTAAAAGGGAATTCAAATGGTGGGAGATGTTTATTTGAATAATAATTAAATTAATTAAGAAATTATAAACCCCATTGCGATTTAAATGTGTTGTATGAAGGGTTGCTCGTTTGTATGATCGTTTTTAGCATTTTAAAGGACTTTGCCAGTCCAGTCCAGATTTTGTCGGCATAAAGAGGTATAAGGCAAATTAATAAGTGTTAGAAATTAATTGTGGCGATCTTTTGGAACTTGACCTTAGGAAAATGATATATTTATTATCGTTTACAATAAAAGTAAGAAAATTTTAAAATTTGGGTGATAAATTAGTAATTGGACCCCAATTTTGATTGATTTTAAAATAATTATTATTAAAAGAAAAAGGAGTTCAAATGTTAATTTATTCTGTATGTGAATGTTTCAAGTAAACATACTTATTTAAAAGAATATTTTATAGAAAACGTAGCACACTTTGAACGCAACGAGATTCGAACCCGTGCCTCTTGGAAACTGCCCAAACGCTCTGGCTTAACTATTACTGACTTAATAGCTTATAACAACAAAAAGAAGTTGTAATAAACGTGTAAGATTTTCGCAGCCGGATGTTGAACGTTATCAAGAGGCGCGGGTTCGAATCCAGCTGTGCTCAAATTGTTATACGTTTTATTAAAAATGTATTTCATATCAAAAGTGTGTGAATAACACAAGCAAGACTCAAATAACAATATGTCTATTGAATTAATAATAATATTTAAATGTTATTTCTTGAAACAATTATCATAAAATTAAGTTTTCACGTCAACATCCTTCTGAAATTGAAAAATGGGAATTGTAAATTGTAATTTAAAAATAACTTAGACCATTTGAATTTTCTAGAATACAGTTAAAACGTTACTTTAGTAGCGTTGCATTGTAGTGACTTAAATGTTGTACCCCGAATCCGAGTAGATTACATTTATTGTACTTTATTAAATTTAAAGAAAAGCGGAAAAATTAATTAAGTAAAGGGATTGCCGACGATTTAACATGTATGTAAAATAATGTAATCTTTTTTATAATATATCGTCGATTAAATAGGATAAATTACTTATGTGTATCGATTAACTTATAAGAGAGAAAAATGGAGAAAAATACCTGCCATAGGTCCGTTACCTATAACATTATATTTTACTTGCTTAGCTTAAATAAAATGGCGCGCAAACCTACTACTACAATCTAGCCCGTTTTAGAATGCGATTACGATTAATATATAACCAATGTAGTTGTAATAGCATATTTAGTGGACGATATATTATGCTAGTTTGGCAAAACATATTAAGCATTTGGGAAAAATATAAGTTAGAGTAATGAAATATGAAATAATCAAAGTGTTACTGAATACTTTACAAACAAGTACTGTAAATGTAAATTTCTAGTTACTGTATTCAGTAATACTTTGATTATTTCATAACTAGAAATTTACATTTACAGTACTTGTTTGTGTTTTAAGAAGAATGTTTAAAACGACATACATTTTTGTGAGAGCCTTAAAACCACGTGAAAGTATATAAAAAAAAGGAGATGACGTAAACAATGTTTATGATTGTTCATTTCCATTACGAGTAGCGGTAGTTAGTATTTAGTAGATTCCGCCCAATATCCAGTTCGTTAGCAAAGTTTGATATTTGAAAAGATACTTGCAAGTAAATAAGTTTTAAATGGCATATTATTTATAAAAATATATTGATTTACAATATTAATTTATAAATGTTGTAATTATTGCCAATTTTATCTTATACCTTAGATTCGACCCTGGAGTACAATTTAAGTGAATAAGATACATAGCGTGCCCTTCGTGTTATCTGTGTGACAGAGACAGCAATAACATATAAATAAAAATATATTTATATAAATATAATTAATTTATTTGGCGTGTGGGTGTGTGTAATAATTTTAGTGTTGTGAGATGTCGATATTTAATGTAACGTTAGGTCGATACGCACAAATTTTAGAGTAGCGGTTAATGTGAATTCGAGAATATTTTAAGTCACACTTGAATTATATTTATTTATTCATTAAAATATACCGACATGATTATTTAATTATTGAAAATTAATTAGAAACACTGTTAACTTTATGGCGAATTAAATATTTTTTAAATATATACTTCGTGACGATATAGACGATAATAACAAAAAAGCATTAATATGTTTATTATTGATGATATCTAAGTGTGACTTTTAATAGTTTCAAATTAATACCCTCAGTACCATAGTGTCAAACTAGAGTATTTACAAGTAAATCTAATTATAAGTAACATGAGCTTCGCGGCACTGGTCGCTGTATACACCCCCCCCCCTGTATAGGGTAAAACTTCTTGATGATAGATAATCTGTGAATCGCATTTATATGTTCACTATTTATTTGCTCATTCATCATTTTAATGAAAGCAATTTTAATACAAAATAAAATTTATTTCAAAATATATATAAAAGTCCCAATTTAATATTAAAATTTCATAGCTTATTTTTTTTATTTTTGTTTGTTTAAAATTATATTACAGCAGCAGCTTTTTTATTTGTAAAAATATACATACAAGAATTATGATGTAGATCATGTTTTTAAGTGTTCATATTATATGGATTTTATTGATTAATTTTGAAAGAGAAACTATTGTGAATTTGCTGTTTTAGTTACTTATTCGGCCATGCGCGTTATTGTACTGTCCCATATTATAAAAGTTGCTTGCGGTGTTGAAAATATATGAAATAAGTAAATTACTTTTACATAAAATTAATTTCAATGAAAGCGGTCAGATTCAATCATATTTTACAAGTTTTATTAGTGTTTTCATTGATCTATTTTATAATACTGAACATGATGGACATATCTCTATCTGTCGTACGGACAGTACATGATGGCGTGTTTAGCATCCATTTAAATGCCATAAATTAAATACTAGTTAACGCTGAAAAGTTCCATTTCACAATGTAATGTAAACTCCCTATAGGCATCTAGTCATTGTTAATTTAAGTAAAATATTGTAGCATATCCGTGTATTATAGTGAAAAAGATCTCGAACTGTTTCTTTTTTTAATTAAAAACTTCAACCCCTAATATAAACATATTAATAGTTATTAACAAATTTGATAGGCCATCGTGACGCAGTGGGTCAGCGTCTGACTACACAAGCAATTGGTTGTGGGTTCCAGGTTCGATCATAATTTAATTATTTTCATTTCTCCGCTCTGGTGAACGGGATAAAGCTAAACGCCAGTGGGGCTTCGCCTCAACATGCAATGTCTCGAATTCGGGCGTAAACTGGAGAACGGAGTCCCTTAACACTAGGTTCTCTCTGACTACCCTGCTAAAAAAAGCGTGAAGCTGCAAAAAAACGAATTAGATTCTTTTAAAATTTCTTATATGGATGAGAAGAGCAAAAAAATTTTATTAAAAAGGTTTTATAAAGAAAACTGAAAGATAGAACTCGTTATTTATTCTCAAAAATAAATTACCTAGATTACTTTATCAGTATTTATTTCGAGATCTTTTTTTACTATTCCTACAATACTAAGTCCTAAATAGTGGAAAAGACGTTACGGTACGTAACCAATCCTCGTTATTTTTAGAATTTTTTGTTTATGGTTGCCGTATTGCAGGGGATTGATTTTTTTATGTTATTTATTAATTTCTTGTAATGTTTACAAAGAAATATGTTACAATTATATATTATGTACATTTAATCGTGTTTTCTTAGTAAATAAAAAAAAAACTAATAAGGTATGTGTTATTAACGCACATAGGAAACGTTTTACATGTTAATGATAATATCTTATTAAGCACAGTTTGAGGTTTACGTGTTATCAATCAATATTGAAGCTTTTACGATAATCTCGATGTTTACAAACTTGTTCATTTATTGTCGGCCATAGACTTTTTAAAGTCAACGTTTATAGTATTTGATAACTTGTTTTATTTACGTATGGGAGAAGTTTGCAAGGAATTCAATTCAATTTTTTTTTACATTTAATACAAGTTTTATGTAGAATTTTTTTTTTTATTAATCTTCATTTATTTATTAATTCTATAGAGATTTGTAATCAGTGTAACCAAAGCTATGTCGTGTTTACTTAAAATATGTTAATATTGTTGTACATTTTATTTGTCGTTTAAATATTATATTTAGAATATTTTGTTATGCAAATTAATTATTTATAACACCAAATAGTACCTTTTCATATTTATAATACAAATAATTTATACGAAATTGTAAGAAGTGTGTAGAGGTTTTGTTGAATAAATGTCCTGTTTAAATAAATTTTGTTTTCTTAATTATTTCCTGGGATACCTGTTATAATTTATAAAAGTTTGTCTTGTCTCAATGTCTTGATAGTGTGCGGGAAGTGGACAACAGGGTGCCTTACTTCTATAGTAGAGATGCGAGAACCTAAAAAATATATAATACTATGGATCGTAAATATTCTGTATAAACATTTTTAGAAAACGTATAAAAATTTGGACGCAGCGGGATTCGAACCCGCGCCTCTTTGATGAATAAATCTTTAAAATGTTAAAAAACTATTCTGTATTTATTATGCAACTAAATTATTATACTGGTAAAGTACGTACATGGCTTCACAATATTAAAAAATCGTTTTATATTTGCCTCTGAAGGGAAATTAGAAATCACGTACCTCACATCTGCAGCTCTGTACATATATAATGTAAATTTCCACTCCAATGCCAATTTCCAATTCATGATTATATATATATATATATATATAACTTATATCATATATTTCAGATTACCGTTAATTTTTATTGTAAAAAAAATATATTAATTATATGTTGGACATCATTGGGTGTTTCCATAGTAAATATATATTTTAAGTGCTCTCCAAGTATTATATGGGGAATGTGTTGTGTTACCATTACGTTGATAATATTTCGCACTAACAATAGGTCGTAAACTTGCATTTAATGACAGCAGCCGACATCTTGACCGTTGTGGCTAACCTTGCGCAAGTATCTCTTGCAGCTTAAGATTTCTTTTTGTATTATTTTTATTGAAACTGGGAATAGCACTATTAAAAAAAAATAAGGGTTAAATGTACCCAAATATTTATTTTCTTTGTATCGTTTAAATCTAAATCGTAACTAAATTAATTAGTTTCTTTTCCCCATAAGTAGCTACGAATAATCCTTAAAAAAGTGTTACCTTTGTTTGTATAATAAATTAATGGTTAAGTGTGAAAATTGATAACTTATTAAAATATAAATCAAAGTAAATAAATAAGAAATATTAAATATTAACGACCCGCTCGCGGTTTCACCTACGTAAACTACTTGAAAAACCTTCTAGGCTTTCGCCCGCCCGCGTTGTCACTTATTTCACAAACTTTGCTTAAATATATAATTTGGACCTTTTTATAACGAACTGATTGAAACGAAACTTACCACAGTACAATCTAGTAGACAATCTAGTAGTCAAGTCAAAACTGCAATTAAATCGGTTAAGCCGCGTCTGGGATTAGCGTGCACAAACAGAAAAGAAAAAAATATCATTGTTTTGGGTTCTATTATATTAATAAGGGGGCACTTATAATATTTTTTTCATATATTTTCCACGAACAGACAACGATCAGTTACATTTTTATTATATGTATTAATAATAGAATGCTTGTTTATTGAGAGGAATCTCTTAAAGCGTGTTCAAGATATAATATCTCAAGCATTAATTTCACGATCTCATCAAGGGTTAATGGCGGGGAATGGCGGGAACCTGTTGCGTCACTCGCGTTGCTTTGTTATAGCGTCATTTCAGCTTTCAGTCAGTTTATTGTTCGTCTCGCCGGAAACCGCACGCTCCTCTTCCATGTGGAAATACGGACGCGGCCTCTAACTTTTTATTTAAACTGAAAAGGCTTTACTTATACAAAATATTAACAGATATATTTCAATAGTTTATTTTATATTATAATTCATATGTTTGTCAAGTAACGAGATATTTAATTGTAAATTTATTTTAACTAGAAATATGCATTTAATTAAATTATCACGTCTTTTTGTTATAACACAAATGTTGTCGGTCTGCCTGTCTGCTCGCCTTGTATATAAAATTGGCGTCTTAATGGCTTCGAGACTGGACTCTCCTTTCGATTTGGAAAGATGCGGCCCTGCTGTGGATTTGGCTCTGGATAAAGTAAACGATAAATTCCTCGCGCATCATAATGTTGAACTGCAAAAAGTTCAAGGAAGGTAAGGTTTATTCGTTAAATGTTAATAGCCCTATATAATTTAGTAGTAAATATTATAATAAATGTATATAAGCAGATTGAACGAAGTGTAAAGTCATTTATACCAAATACTTACTTTGGCTTTTTATTCTCTATGAGTTATAGTTGTAATTCTTAAATTTATAATTCCAAATTTTAAATAAGATATTTGCTCTCATTACCACATCTTTAGGTAGAAAAGAATTGTAGGTGAAAACTTTCTTAGAAATATTATTATTTGTAGGTACGTATCTATGAGCTACAAAGAAAATAAACAAGGCGTGAAATTTCTGTTAACGTACATATATTGATATCACGATATTTTTTTATTTTTACTTAATTTTTACAGCACACCACATTTATAACACCGGCACAAAACAAACGAGGTTGCCAGTACTTTTGAATGGACCTAATTTTTTATTGATTTTAAGATTTAAATCGATTATTCTTGTATCAAAGCATTCTTTTTAAATTAATCTTAATTTTTTATCGATTCACAAACCACATACCATGTTATACCGATGTGAACACGACGGGAAAAACAAAAAGAAAAAATTATAAGCGTTGTTAGTTTTTATGATAAATTACTTAGAATTTTGAACTCTTAAGAGAAGGCACTTATTCGTAATTTATATTGAAAGCTTTAAAATAAATAAGAAATCTGGTCACATTAGTTCGAAACACACTACTACGCCAATAGTCGTATCAACTTTTGTTTTCGCTTTTTTTCTATTACTTCTTGCTATATATAACATTAGTATGACTCAAAGAAATTTCTTCTTGTGAAATCTAAATCTAATTAAGACGACATCAGATTGGTTGTTTGAGTTTTGTTGAAGGGGAAAATTAAGGGTAGCCAATTAGCGTGATTAAGAACACGTTAAAGTTTACCGTAATTTCATACAATTTCATATAATTTACGAATCTCTTGTTTCGTTTATTCAAATTTACGAATCTCTCTCATTAATATTTATGAATCTCTTATATTACAATATAATTAACACCGTCCTCTATTTTTTTATTTTCATACATTGTGTGACAGAACAAAAAATTGTTTTTAGAGCTAGTGGAAAAGTATATTATAAGCATAAATAATGTTCTTATAAAGAGTCGCCAACCTCTTTAGAAGAACATATTTTATCTTCTATTCATTGACTTGAGATTTGATCATATTATATAGATATTATCGAATTCTGTTAACGAGTCATGTACTTTAGTATTAATTATAAGTAATATCGATGAATTAAATAAAGTGATTTTTTGCAATTAATCAAGTACTCAAGTTGGTTTGTTGATTTAGTTTTTGTGTTACGACATTACTTTATACTTACAGTGTTACATTTCTTCCTGCTGCCTGCTTCTAGCAAACCTGCTAGAAGCAGGGCAGAGAGGATTCAGCCGACACACTACGTTCGTGACTTTTCCTACAAATTCGAGCCACTTTCTGCTGAGTGGCGAAACTCAACGCCACGCATTGCCGCGCCAAAGCGAAGAAATGAAAATAATTTATGCATAAGTCCCCTGTTCTCCTGCAAAATTCTTAATATATTTGACACATAATGACGTATATATCACATAATCGTTTATTTTTAGTCCCATCAATAAGCTCTCTTATTTCGCGGCGTTTAGCCATTTATTATATGATAAAATAACTTATTAGGTAATTATAACATATATTTTCAACTCCAGAGAAATCGAGGTAGGTACGTACCTATTACACGAAATATTTTTGTACTTTTTAAACTTTAGGCTTACATAATGTATTTCATAATTCGAATATCGAATCGTGGCGCAGTAGGACAGCGGCTAACTAAACTTAATGTCATGTGAGTTCGTATATTTAAAATGATGTTAATTTTTTTATAATCAAACTGCACATTTCATCCATCGTGGTGTAGTGATAGTGTCTGACTGTAAAAGCTATGGTGAAGGTCGATTCCCACTCGAGAAAGTGATTATATTAAATTATTTTCATTTCTTCGCTTTGTTAAGACAATTCGAATGGTTATAATTAAAATATTTTCATTTCTGCGGTAGCTAAGATAAAGCGAGGAGTTGAGTTTCGACACGCAATGTTTCGATTTTGGTTGGAAAGTGGAGAACGGAGTTTCTTGTGACTAGGTTCTCTCTGAGTATGAGGTAAAAAGAGTGAAGCGGAAAAAAACAGTTCAGTAAGTTCATCTCATATTAATTTAACATTGTAAAGGTTAAGGCTATGATTTCCTTATTTTTTTCTTAACAATCCCTCCCTATGTGAAAAACTATATAAAATACGATATTTTCCTTATTAAAGTGAAAGTGGTGTCTTATGAAAGCTTCAAAGTTCATGACAGCTATAAAATGTTCAGTGTATATTGTCACACGGATATAGCATCGTCGTATGCATTAAGTATAATACGTAGTTTTGTATTTTAGATTAATTTCACATAATTCAACCTTGTTATATAAAACAAAATAATGTAATTTTAATATTTTCTTTACTTAATTTTTTTGTTCGATATTATGCGATTAATTCAAAACAACAAGTTCAAATTCAACTACAAAATTAGTAAAATGTTCTAAATTTTCATTACTTACTGTACATACACTAACGTGTACTTTGTTACCGACATAACTGTCAGTATACGTTATTAGATTTCAATAAGTGACAAAAACATATGAAAGT
The DNA here is from genome assembly GCA_038994665.1 of Podotricha telesiphe. Taxonomy (NCBI): domain Eukaryota; kingdom Metazoa; phylum Arthropoda; class Insecta; order Lepidoptera; family Nymphalidae; genus Podotricha; species Podotricha telesiphe. Next base: position 267,274 of record JAOYRR010000275.1, read on the forward strand.
ATAGAAATATTTATTTATAATTGTTATATTTTCAATGTATTAAAAGCATTTTGTAATTTAGCTATCCGACGTGTTCCGGTGCGCTGGCCCCAGGACTAGCAGCGGACATGCACTTTAAAGATGACGTTATAGCCTTCGTAGGGCCCGCTTGTGCGTTCGCCCTGGAACCGGTTGCCAGGTTAGCAGCGTATTGGAATACGCCTATCATTACTGGAATGGGAGATCAGGTAATTCAAAATAAGAACACCCATTAATTCTAGAAATTAAATCGACTTACTGTTTGCTCATTTCACTTACTACCTATAGTACTCAGGCTTATCGCACACTTAATAGTGAATTCAGACAGAACTTATTTACACGTAACTGCTTTCTTAACTTTCTGTCCTAATAGTTTGTCCAGCTTTACACTTCCAGCCCAAATTCGGGATATTGCGTGTTGAATGGTGAAATTGAACGCCGCGTTTTGTCTTCTCACCATAGAGGAAAAATTAATATAATTTAAATGTAATCATTCCTCTCAGCGGGTATCGAACCCCCAACTAAACGCCTTTTTTTACATTCAAACGCTGCCCCACTGCGCCACGATGGCCTCAACTCTGTCTTAACACACTGAATACAGTGTAAAAATAAGAATACTTCATTATAAATGTATACAAATAAACATTCAGATCTCTTTTGTGTCATATTAATGAAAATCACATCTCTTCTGTTCCTTTTATTAAAGCTATTGGGACATGAATTTCCTACTGATAATCCAATAGTTGGTGAAAAAAATAGAAGAAATATATGCGTATACGGTAGTATAATATTAAAATCCTACTGAGATTAAAAATAGAGCTTTGTTCACTACGTAATTTCTTTAGTTAACAAGTTACCACAAGCGTCATAAAATGAATGTAAAAGGCAAAATTTTATCCGAGATAATAAAGAAACACTGTTAAATTTTTCTTATAAAAATTTGATACAAAATAGAATTAGTTTAGGTATGACGAGGGGTGCACTTAGTTAAGAACTCTATTAAAACTGCAGAATACAACTTATTACTAAGCAAAGGTTGAACCCGTCCAGTTTTAATCTTGGAGTTTAAGTTTTATTAGTTTTGTAAATTATTTACTACCCGATATCTAGCGTCAATTTCGCTCTTCATATTAAAGATATATATAAATTTATAAGATAGTAAATAACTAAAACGTTAAAACAAATCGTCAGTGTAAACTAACGTTTACGAGTATGTACAAATAAATCCAACGAGTAGCGCGTTGGACACCTAAAATAAACGTTGCCTTAGCAACGCGTAAGTCACTTAACGCAAAAGTATATGTCAAACACATAATAGTGTGTATAGTAGGTATTTGTTTTATCAGTTTCATGTATTTCCATCTAAACTTCTTCTTCATAAAAATTAAGATTTAATAATTTTTTATATTTGATGAAATTAAAAAAAGTAGAAAATGTAGCTAGCTACTGTACAGATGATTCTTCATAGTATATTAAATATTAATTATCTTACTTTGTTAAACGAAGTGATGTTACTGATGCTATTCTATTTATTATTAACTATTGCATATGATAATAATTGTAATTATTATAAATTTGTATTACATAAAATATTTTTATTTATGTTATTTACTTAAATTTCATTAACTTTCTACTTATTAAGTTTACTAAGTCGTCCGGCTTAATGAAGTCTTTGTGAAACAGTCCCTATAGTTTTAGCGTTGATGAGCGATCTCCGGCCTTCCCCTAATTACTTAACTACAATGTTTAAAGGTCAAGTAATGAGATACACGTGAATATTTTTAACATATTTTAATTATTCACATGGTTAAATAGGTAATGCTTTATTAATAGTTAAAATATACAATATCGTTTTAAATTTAACTTGCTGTAATTATACTACATGATTAGCAAAAACAATGTAATGGTCACTATTTACTATTTTTCTTATTTTAGAGTAGGTATAGTAAAATCAGATAATATTACACAAATAACCTCGTTGTTTTTTTAAAACTAAACATAGTCTCAATTGGGATTCATTTTTAACTCTTTTCTATTTACCTATACCTACATAACATCCTTGTATCTAAAAAAAATCCTAGCAATTCTTACTTAAAAACCAATACTTTCTATATTGCTTATTTTATGTACATAAAAGAAACGTATTCTCTAGCCATTACAGGCTCGATTTACCTTGTCCCGGTGGTCAAGGGTACAAACAAATCAGTGAAAGAGCTGTCGAGGAATCCACGAACTTGGCATTGAGGCCGCAATCAAATGAAATTGAAGTGTAATGGTTTGTGAAGACTGAACATTCAGCTTGTAAAATCAACCTTTGCAAATCTCTTTATTTAACAGAACTTGAATGCTTTATCTCACTATTTTTATTGTAAGGAGTTGTATTTATTTTTACTTTGGAGTATATATATATACTATTCTTATTACTAATTATCTATAATAATATTATAAACACGAAGGTATTTTTGTCTGTCTGTCTGTGACGTCAATACGGCCAAACTTAGCCGAATTTGATGAAATTTTACATAGGGATTGGACTTGAGGTTCTTTTTTCTCTATTTTTTTAGATATTTCAGGAATTTCATTTTTTTTATGAAAAGGCCGCCTAAAATACGAAACAGTGACCAAAATCCGTGAACTATATTCAAGCGGGCTAAGCCGCGAGCGGGGTACTAGAATTTAAGTTTAAGGGTACCTTTAATTTGCTGATTATCGATTTTAACGTAAGTTCAAAATTCAATCGGAGAACGTTTGTGGTTTAAATATAAATCTAAATAATACAATACGCTACATTACTTAGTACTTGAAAATTTATTCTTGAAAAAATAAACACATGAGTGTGCTCGAAGGACGCGTCTCGCGTAGTTCATTACTTACATATTTGTTTATGATTTACTCATATGAATAGATTACTTCTAAACTAACTCAAAACAACTACAATACTATAAAACTTGTATAATGTTAAAAGACGACGACGTTTATCTGACGACGACATGACTCTAACTTTCTACATTTCTCTCTAGGTCCTAATTCCTAGAAAAGCGTGAAGCTAAAACAAATAACAATCGTCTGATGTGGAAGACTCAGAGACAAAAAATATAAAAAGTTTGGGTCAGTTTCAATGCGAACATGTAGGAAATGAAATTTATTAAAAAAACACTGACAATTTAAAACAGCTATAGCTCACGCGGGCAAAGCCGCGAACAATTCGCTAGTTACAAATAATATATTACATAAATTAATAAATTATTTCTATCTAATTTCGATACATGTCATTTCAACCTGAATTTATAAGAACTAGCGACCCGCTCGCTTCTTCCCCTGCGTACACTATTTAGTTTATTCGCCCGCCCGCGTTATCACTTAAATCACATACTTTGCTTCAATGTATAGTTTTTAAATGTTTGTAACTTTTTTATTATGAACTGATTAAAATAAAATAAACACTAAATGTTAAGGAACGTTTACCACGATATATGCCCCTAATAATATTCTTTTACATGTATCTTCTATGTAGGTTGTGGACGGTGATCAGTTACATTTCTATTATATATACATATAGGTATAGATAAATTGTTCTATAGGAATTTTGATAGACTTGATAATGATTTATTTTATTTGGTATTATAAGATGGAGAACGGAGCGTTCTTACACTAGGATATCTCAGCGTACCCTTCAACGTGAGGAAAAATGGAATAAATGCATGTTTCCCGCAGAAAAGCTCTAAAATATGTACACAACATTAGAATTGATGTATTATAAAATTGTCTGTTTGTTAGTATATCAGTACTATTTTGCAACCATTGCAAAACTCAACACTGGATTTTATAGAATCAGACATTGGAAATATCTATCGAATTTAAATGTTATTATTTTTGTAGGATTTGGTCCTTTAATCATTGTATTCTGTGTGGGGAGTACTAATTTGTTGTAACGCGACTATTATTTTTTAAATACATGTGTATTATTATTTAAAATGATTAACAATGTAATAGTAATAATTCATTTTAGCCTCCCTCGGAAGGCGAGTTGGCGGCTCCGGCGAGTGTCGTTAGCCGCATGCACAGACTGAGGAACCTGCGTAAGGGGACTAGGGTAAGTTGCATAAATAATGAATGTTCTATGTAGTTTAAAATAATAATTTTACTTTTAACTAGCTAAATAGTTTGACAAATTTTATAACAAGAATGAAATTTTATAAAGAATGAAATTTTATAAAAATAATATAAAGGAATAACGATATATTTTTAAACACTTCCGTAGTTTTAAAATTTAAAAACGTGAGTAAATAATAATAATATATCATTCCAAGTTATTTTATAATTTTGATATGTTTATGTCTATTTCTCAAAAAAAAACTTAGTTTAAAATAAGCTTTAAAAATTTCATACGCTCTGTAATTGTTATAAATCTTCCCATTATAGCCTCAAACACTCTTCAATGACAAGGGCAAGTACCCAACACTAACCCGCATGTCGTACTGCCAGTGCCGCTTGCCGCGCGTTTTCACCAGTGTCTTTGAACGATTTGGCTGGACTCACGTTGCTTTACTATTGGATAAGTCGGATCTGTTTTCACTCACTGTTGGTAAGTTGATGCATTGAAGACTGATACCTCACTATCTATATTCTCTTTATTTGTGCACGCTAGTCTCAGAAACTGCTTAACCGATTTAAATGCAATTTTGTTTATTGTATTGTGGTAAACATCATAACTTCCTTAATATTTAGCGTTTATTTCATTTCAATTGGTTCATAAACCAACAATTTACAACTATTAAAATTATAAATTTAAGCAATGTTTGTAATTAAAGTAAGAAAAGTGCGAGCGAAAAAGCTAAATAGTTTAGTCATGTAGTTTTGACAGGCGAAGCTGAGAACGGGTCGCTAGTTTGCTAACATATTTGCAGAAGAGATTTTAATTAAAATTTAATAAAACTTTTTATCTGAAACATTAATTATCTGAACTTTACTTACGTTACTTGTAGCCTGTAGGTATATCCTTTCATAAGTTTTGTAATAAATTCCGAAGTTACAGGAAAGTAATACTTGAACACGAATTTGTTTCGAGTCATCTTAATACTTTCTAGAGTTATCAGGAAAAAGCTCTTAAAAAGAATAAAGGGTTATTGATGTCAAATATGTATATTATTATATCTATATACTAGTGGTAGCCCGTACCATCCTTTACGTTGACTATGAAATAAAAACCCTATTCCGTTCCCTTAGGAATTTCATAAATTTCTCTTAGTATTCCCCTACACTCCTTAAGGAACATACATGTTAAATTTGACCCTCTAGCGCAATGTAGTTTCGGCTAAACATTATCTGTCAGTCAGTCACTCAGTAACGCAAGCGTTTTATATAAACATATACTAGTATGAAGATTAATACGTGAAGGAAAACATTAGATCACTTTTTATGAAAATTTTGCGGACATAGAAATATTTTTAAAGTAAAAAGTCACTATATACATAGGCGGCTAATATTTTTCTTATATTAATGTATTCAAAATAAACTAAATTATTATAATAAATATTACACGTAAACTGAATATAGTATGTAATCGATAGGAAAATCCTTGGAATGGGGCTTAAGAAAGGAAGGAGTGCTCAAAGCGGTGAGAGAATTGGATGGAAATGAAAGGGAATCTTGCGAAGCTCTGCTTAAGGACGTCAGTATGTACGCAAGGGGTAAGCTGTCTTTCCATTGTCATTGAAAATGAATTACTAAAATAGTTGGTACATACATTACTTGTGACCACTGCCTACTATAAGTTATTCAAAGCAATTTTATTTTTCGGGGTTCGAGGTAAAATCACAAAATTTATGTATAAATTAATAAGTTATAAAGTGTACTATAATACTTAAAATCACAAAAACAAGTTATAACTATACAACTACTATCGTTAATCCGGTAATGTACTGTAGTCCAACATTATATAATTTAATAACAACAAACAAGCCAAGTAAAGTTATTGTTTACGTGGATATGATTTTAGCCCAACTAAGTTTGTGATGCTAAAACCAAAACCAAACTTTTGATTAAAATAGGCTCCTTAGGATGCTAAGGCCGAGTTTGTATTTATATTTGCAATCTAACTATTTTTAAAAAAAATGAGAACGCATAGTATTCGTTGATAAATGAATATATACACTGTTATAATCTGAGGCGTACTAAGCGGTGCAATCTGGCAGTTTCTGACTCTAAATTGCGTAATGGATTCGATCACCACTTCGGGGCAAATATATTTAAATTCCTTTTATTTTCCTCGCTCTGGTTAGGTTAGGTATGAATTATGAAATTAACAAGAAAAGTTTCTTTTTTTAAATTAATAAATTGTACATTTTGACCAATTAATTAGTATTTTAAATTTAGAATTATTTTACATTAAAATTGTGAAGTATAACCTTATTATTAACCTTTTTTTTTGAAAGTGTATAAAAAGAAACTAGATTATGGAAAAGCCTATTTCCGTTATTTGTCTTTGAAATTCACATATTTGTACTATATTTAGGTCAAATAACAAACATCCAAAAGAAATCATATTTTGTTACTTTGTTATATATATTTGGCATAATTTAAGTCTGAAGCAAGAGAGTGGAGTAATGTGTAAGAAGGCTTATATCCCAGAAATCTAAAGGCGTCCGAGCAAAGTTCAAAGGTTCGTTCAGTGATTCGTGTTTAATTTAGAAACGCGTCGATATGTCCGACGTTAATAGCTTTTATTTATTGTACTACTATTATTTGTATTATGTTTAGTTTTTAAGATGATTGATCCTTTGGATTTAATTTTACTGTTTCACCATTTTTTACTAATTCAATGTTTAAAGGAAACAACTTTCTTCTAATATATTTATAAAATAAAATAAGCCTTTATTGGTACTCTAGTTTGCTTACATGTTATATAAATAAAAATGCCTAACTTAATTTAAATAGTGATTTATGTAAATCATATTTGTCGGCAAACGGGCGTTAAGCCCATGTAACTTGTCTTCCGATAAAGGCCTCCCCTAAAGTTATACACGTTTAGCTATCTTTCGCTGCACGGGTCCATATTGACTCCGCTATTTCTTTGATGTCATCCTCCTATGTCTTAAACAAAATATATAAAAATTATATATTTACAATACAATATGTTTATACTTACTAATAAATAGTGTTTTTCCTCTAAATAGATAATACCAATATTTTTCGTTAGTATAACTTATTAAAATCTTACTATTAAACTGGAGAGTAATACGAATCTCCTTCTAAATGATATCTCAATTTGTTATAGTTTGCAAAGCTATTATTATGAGGATTCTTGCTCATTTATAATCATTGCTTTATAAGCTTAGACGATAATTAAATCTAGTCTTAAACTACGAATTTATCGGCAAAGTAAGTACAGAACATTTTAGAAATATTTTAAAATTTCTTAAGAGTAAGTTATACTGTCTCTATAATGTGTTGATGTAATGTAATGACTCATTTCGGACGGTTAGTGGGAAACGGAGTGTCTTAACGCTAAGTTCTCTCTAACTAACCTATATGTGGGAAAAGAGTGAAGCTGCAAAAAAGGTTATGCTAATAAATTTATATTATTTTTTAATAATTATCTAAAATTATGTAATTACAGAGTTTTATGATTTTGTGTTTAGAAATTTAATGAGTCATTATTATTGAATGTTTATTATTGATGTTTTTTTTAGTTGTTATACTCAGTGTACGAGGATCTCTGGTTCGGGAATTTCTTCTTGCGGCTCATTCGTTGGGTATGACTCGCGGAGATTGGGCCTTTCTTGACGTCGAAATATTTCAGGTGGAGTACACTAATAGTTTTAAATTAATTTATACTTTTACAGTTATAACCTTACCATGCATTCATAAAACTTAAAACAAACACGTTAAACGGTTTATTATTTAATATTGAAAAACATTTTTAGAAAACGTATAAAAAATTTGAACGCAGCGGGATTTAAACCTCAAGGAAATCGTCCTAACGCTCTGACCGCTCTGATGAAGCCAGTAGTGTAGTGCACATGCACCCATCAATGCAATTGCACATCAATGCAAATTTTGTATACGCTTATTACAGTTTATTTTTATTGGACGGTTTCCAAGAGGCGGGGGTTCGAAACTCGCTGCGTTCAAATTGTTATACGATTTCTTAAAATGTTTGTCAATTTCTTAAGTGTAATTACACATTAAATTGTTAAAAATATTTGAAAAATATTGTTTATTTGTAGGGTGGGTACTGGGGTGAGACAGGATGGGCGGCTGGAGATGAGCGTGATGCTGCAGCTCGCGCCGCATATGAGGCTTTGTTGCGCGTATCCCTAAAGCTGCCTACTGGAGATCGCTTCGATGAGTTCGCGGACACAGTACGGGCGCGGGCGAAACACCATTACAATTATACATTTTCTGATGGCGAAGAGGTTTGTTGGTATTATTCTTTATAATTAATTTTTGAAAAAGGCTATTAAATATATTTCGTATATAAAATTTCGCAGTATGTATAAATAAATAAAATCGTATAAGTAATTAATAAGTATTCTGTCGGGTTTCATCTAGATCAAACAAGACAGACATTTTATTCAAGTACGTATTGAATGTTAAATTCGAATCATCTACTATACAATAAGTATCTATCAATGTGTCAACTAATAAAAGAAGAGTAAATAATTTCCAAGCCAATATGAAGAATTAAGAAATATGCCGAATCGATTAACCCGTCATATTGTCAGCAGGTGAACTTCTTTATAGGCGCGTTTTATGACGGCGTTTACTTGTTGGGTATGGCGTTAAATGAAACATTGACTGAGGGTGGTGACGTCAGGGACGGGAGGAACATTACTCGACGTATGTGGGGGAGGGATTTCCATGGTAAATATTGTTATTGCCAAACAATCGGGCAATTCATGTAATTCAACGGATAAACAATATTACATATTATAATTTTCTTTTAATATTTTTTTAAATTGTTCTGTTTAGTTTGACATACATTGGATGAGTAAAGTATTTTAGAAATCGTATAAAAATTATAAAACATTTCAGCTGTTTCCAAGAGTGGTTTCGAATTCGGCTACGTAAATAAATTTTATATATCTTTATTAATAATAAACATTTAACTATTTTATTTATATTACATATTTCACCACTTTTCGTCCATTTAAAGGGCACATTTTGTAATTTATTTGTACCTATAGTAAATATTAAGTAGTAATATATAAAACAAGAAATTTATTTTGTTTGTCAGGTATAACTGGGCACGTCCGAATAGACTCCGTGGGAGACAGGGATGCCGATTATGCGATTTTAGATCTTGATCCTGTAACTGGAAAATTTGAAGTAAGTTTTAATACTGAATAGTTTTATGATAATCAAATAGCACAATATTTATAATAGACGTTGACCTAAATACGACGTCGTATATATAATTTGTTTAACCGTCATTACACTTGCATAATTTTGTTGAAATGTCCTCATTTCAATGTAGGATGAGCTGATATTTACATTATTGTTTAATTAAATTCGTTTTGTTTTGATAATAAATGGTATGGTTATGCACAATAGTATACATTTTCGTCCTTCCGCTCATATTGTGTTTTGTATTAAAACAGTTTGAAATATATATGAAATAGACAATCCCAACGCTACTATATTATATTTAAATATAGGTGGTGGCTTTCTACCACGGTTTGAACAGCAGTTACAAGCCGGTGGCAGGTAAGGCTATTCACTGGCCCGGCGGCAGACGCGGCCCGCCTCCGGACAAACCACGCTGCGGGTTTCTTGGAACCGATCCCATGTGTCAAGGAGGTGAGAAAAATAAAAAATACACATACTTTATATTTTCTAATAAATATACGAGATTATTTTTTTTGCGCTTTTAAAAAAATTTTTTTTAATATTATATAAACATAGCATAATTCAATGCTCATTAGCCCGCTCTGCCTCCTAAGACAAAGCAAAGTGCAGCGTTGAACTCTGCCACTCAACGTGCAATGTCTCAAATTCGGGCAGAAAGTGGAGAACGGAGTGCCATGACAGTAAAATTGATTAAAAATTGATAAAAAGTAACGTCAAAGGTGTAGTTAATCTCGTATCGTTTGAACGAATCATTACATTAGGTACATTACATTACAAGTAAATTGCTTAGTGAATTGTGACTGGACTGCGACTATCTGACATTAAATGCTAAAGAACAAAATTGAAGCTTTCATTCTAACAATAAAGCTTAATTTCACACAAATGAAATTTCTATGTTTTAATAAAACATTAAAAAAATGCGATATTGTGCGATATAAAAGAAGCGCTATAGAGTGTTTTAGACACAAATTGTAATTTATTATCCATTTTCACGCTGCTCAGAGGCTCAGGCAATGTTGATATATTGCTTTATTGGGCTGGCTGTTTTCTTGACAATCGCCTTTACCGCAGGTTGCGTGGCTTATAAGTAAGTATAAACAATATTAAAGAATTTTCTGTTTTATTTGATATGTATATTGTGATTAATTAATTAATAAGTACAGTATACTGAGTTTAGATTTAGCTAAAAGAAAGCAAATCGTGTTTTAATTTTTTTTGTCTTGTAAATTTCAATAAAATTCAATCATGTTTATGCAAAAAAAATCTAAACTAACTATACCAAATATTAAAATAAAAAATTTGCTACTTATTTTGAACATCGACGATATAACGAAAATTTTAACACATGGTACCAAACTGAAATTGGCACCTCTAAAGTAAAATCGACCTGCTGTTAGGTACTTTGTGTGTTTTGATATTTATAAGTAAATATACATAGTCAAGATATAGAAGCTTGTGAGGGGTTGTTGTTTAAACAAGTAGTCAATGCCGTTAGGAGTATTAACAGTTACTAAGTCGAATTCACATTTGGAGTCTCTATAGGAATTTTCATTGTAATTGTATAAGCCTTTAGTGTGGCACAATTATCTTTATGACTTCTTACTGAATGAATATTGATCGATATCGCGATTCACGTTCGTATAATATTCGATACCGCAAGAGTGAAGCTGTCTTCACTTGACACTCATTATCACTATATTTATTTTTATTCTTCTTTTATTGTTAAGTTGGAAAAAAATGTCAGTTCTTAATGTGCCAACTCATACATTTGGCATTATTTCTGATAAACTATTGTTTATACTACATTTAGCAGCTGGTAATTTTTGTATATATTATTTTCCTAGGCAAGTGCGTATAGACGCAGAGCTGAACAATACGGCGTGGCGTGTTCGTCCCGAGGAGGTATTGGTAGAGGTGGGCACTGGTCTCGGCTCTAGTCCCGCCTTACACAGCATCAATGAAGTGCTTAAGGTGTGAAATACAAATAAAATTTGTATCGTTTATAATTTTATTAATCTTAAAAATGTGTTCTTTCCTCTTTTCTGTTTCATGTTATGTATATGATGCCAATTTTTCCATGTAGGTTCTCTCTGACCTACCCTGCTACACGGAAAAAATAGGCGTAAACTTGCGTTATTGCGAGCTTTTTTACACAACTAGTCTCCCTAACTAGATGTTATAAAATAGAAATCTTATAATTTACTATAAAACGTTCTTAAAAATATATCCTTATTATACGTTTAGCGTTACATTATCATATTGCAAAAAAACTTGGTAATTAGTGCTGTCCTATCCTGTTAACAAACGGAAAAATGTGTTATGCATTCGTTTAACACAATATGCTTCATTATGCTTCATTATGCTTCATATAGTAGTCACACTAAAGGCCTGTGGTACATTGTCAATTATAGTCACGTAATTATTGAATTAATTAAATATTTCCAATACGTTTGTTTTTATTGTTTGCTCGGTATTAATTCATAGCGAATCAAGTTTATTGTTTCAGTAAATATAAAGGGTATTGGTGTAATTGTTATTTTACTTCAATTATGCCTATTTTTTACTGAAATTTCGTATAAAAATTCGAACGTAGCCAAATTCTTATTTGGGTTTCTTCAAAAATACCTTCAAGTGTTCTAGCTAATAAATAAATTATAGGTTACAACACTTTTCTAGAAAAAATACTCACAAACCTTTGAATATAAAACAATAATGATTTGACTATTGAGATGACAAAAGGAGCATAAATAATATTACTTCAATTAGAAATATACCCAATTTTAGCATCTGAATGATATTTTAAAGTTCAAGCTATTAAATATCTACTTATTATTATTCATAGCACATCTAATATTTCATATAATTTTAAGTGTACAATATTTAGTGCTTCATATTTAATTCACTTGCAGCTTGACCGTACTTTGATCCTTTGTTTTGAATATAGTTATCGTTGGGTTGGAGTAATCGCAGCTCGAATTCTGCAGGAATGAGCCCATCTGTTACACTTTCCTCTTTTACGGTTGGCCTGTACAAGGGTAACCGTGTCGCAGTTAAAAAGATACACAGGAAAAAGTTAGATTTAAATAAAAAACTGCTTTGGGAAATAAAACAAGTAAGTTATATATTAATTATTTATTATGTAGATATATCATCCTAGTATTATTAAGTACTAGATATTTCATTTTATAATTAAACTGAAAACTTGTACTAGGCTCGTAATGTATCTCACGAAAATACAGCGCGTTTTATTGGCGCGTGTGTCGATTGTCCGTTGGTCTTTATTCTGACCGAGTACTGCCCGAAAGGATCTCTGAAGGACGTTCTAGCTAATGAAGAACTGCAATTGGATTGGAATTTTAGAACTTCTCTAGTACACGATATTGTTCAGGTACGTAAACTAATTGCAATTGGTTATATCTGTTAAATTTGCTAAAATGCATTGCATACAAAGTAAAAGATAAATAAATCTTTAATATGGCGTAATCTCATCATTGTCCATATACGAAAGTCGAGTAGAAACAAAATTTTCCCTTTTGTAAATCTTTATAATAATTATTTTATTTTTTCGTAATTTCACAGTTTCACGAGTACATTACTTCTTCTTCTAGCATTCTTGGTTACATCTCTTTATATATATATTAATAGGTATATATATATATATATTCTATATCATAAGTTATATACATATTTTATATCAAAAGTTATAAAGTCAACGAGAACCTGTCATGGATCTCAAGCGTTGCTGAGAACAGTTTATACTTGATCCGCACTTGTCAGTAGAGTTAACAATAAGCTTAGATTTTACTACTTTGACCTATAATACTGAGCTCCTTTAATAGCTAGCTTGTTGATTTATCTTGCACAGTCAACTTATAGCGTTATAGTGTTACAATTACATTATATTTATGCGTGTTTTGTCTTAATATCCGTACTAGGTTTTATTTTACGTTAATGAAGCTCATTATTATAATTAATATTGGTAATTAACGAGGTACTTTGTTACATATAAAAATTATGCTATAAAGTATAATAATATTTGTATTCTCATAAAGATATTCGTTTGTTGATGGTTTCCTTAAATTTCTCTTATATTGTACTGTAAATATGTAGTAATCAATACTGAATTAATAAAATTAAATTATTATCACTAAATAAAGTAGTTCAGAACTTAACTTTCATCTCACCATTTTGTAGTGTTTTTTTTTGTACTTTAAATCATTAGTAAAAAAACAGTTACGTAATATTCTAATATATGTATACTGTATAGATATAGAATTATCGTAGCACAGCTCTAGTAGGTAATTGAACTTATCAATGCCTGGCTTAACCGTGACCTTTTCCAGTAATCCGTTCGATCTAACAATATTCGTACCTTAGTTTGTTTAGTTACATATACATTCATTTTATTTACTTTTTTTCTCAATACAGGGAATGTGTTATCTTCATAGTGGATTGGGCGCACACGGCAAGCTGCGATCATCCAACTGTTTAATCGACGGGCGCTTTGTTTTAAAGATTTCCGACTATGGCCTAAACACGCTCTGCACGCCCACCGACTTGATTAAAGACGATGCCTACTACTATAGTAATTATTTAAAACGTTTTTATTCTAACTTCATTTTAGGAGTCATTACTTTACTGCTTACTAAATGCCTTAGTCACGACAGATTCTTAGGCTTTAAGCTTTTTGTCCATTGGATATAGCGCGTATAAGGCTCCACTCAATTTTGTCCAACTGCACGCTTATATCTACAAGATGTTATATCGTTATATCGTTAGTGTCACACACTCCGTTCTCTACTTTCCATCTGAAATCGGACATTGCAAATTAAGTGGTGGAACACAATTCACTCCGCTTTGCCTTGGAGGGCAGAGAAATAAAAATAATTAAATACAATCCCAAAAAGGAGAAAATATTTTTCTCGTGTAGGTATTGAACCCACATTTTAAGTTTCAAGTCGTACTTTGCCCCACTATACCACGATGGGCTCTAATCATATTAGTCAAGCTGTAACACATTTTCCCGTATAGGGTAGTCAGAGAGAACCTAGTGTCATGACTTTCCGCCCAAAATCGGGACATTGCGTGTTGAGTGGAGCAATGAAAATATAATATTTTCTTAATGTGTTTCCAAATAAAATAATTTATCATTGTAAATTCGATTGATAAGAAAAGTAAAATGAGCAGAAAAGTTAAAAAACGTATTCAAGTTGCGGAAATTAGATTGAATCTGGCTTGAAATTGAATGTCATGCCGTAGTGGCGTAGCACTCGTAGCAGTTGCCGTGTCACTGCAATAGTGACACGTTCGTTAAAGTTAGAGGAGAGGTTGTGAAATTATAAATAAAATTAATAAATGACGCAGTAATATTTAGATGTTTTAAGTAGTTGTAATCGTAAATATACGTCTGAAAAACAGAAACACTTCTATTGTTATTTATCTTACTACGAACTTTGTACCGTATGTAGCATCTGCGTAGCTGGTTTTGTTGTATTCAACTATGTAATATAGGTATAGATAAGATCATTATTCGAGCATCTATATTGATTGAATTATTCGTAATATAAAAAAATTATATATTTTTATACTGCATATTGAAACTGTTACTACTGTTGCCACCGCTCTAGCTGTAAAATTCATAGCATTACGACATAACGTGTCGCTATCTGTAGTCAGCGTAGATAGAATTGTATTAAAAATTAGAACTTTGTGTATTTCAATTATGAAATTCAGTTGAAACAAAAACCTAAATCTACTCATATATAATACAGTAAACATTAATGTAAATTAAATATATGTGTACAGACATTTCCGTCTGTCTGTACATAAAAATATATTTTTAGTACGCAATATATTTAAATTCTCGTTTCTCGTATTCACAAGTATAACATGTGGTTTTAGAGTTATTATGGACCGCTCCAGAGCTCGTAGCGGGCAGTGTGTATCCAGGAGTCGTTGCCTCTCCTAAAGGAGACGTGTACAGCTTTGGTATTATCCTTGAAGAAATTGTGTTACGCGCAGGCCCATTTCATCATTATTCTGCCACGATGTCGAATAAAGGTGAAAATTTTATTGTTTTAATTAAAATTTTAATAAAGCTTAATAAGCATTATATATTTCATAGTATAAATATACGATATGTTTAATGATTCACAGACTTTTAAATTTTTTACACATTTTAGTTTTTGAATAAAATTTATACATGTAGATATAAATATTAATGTCAAGTATACCTAGGATCTTACTTTCTTAATTAATTAAAGACAAATCACTGTGATTTTATAGATTGATTGAGCTACCTTTTCTTTTTGACTAGTATACAATAATTTTAACATTTTTTTATTTTTAAAGTACGACCGTAATTATAGGTATACCTATAATTATGCTACACTACAATTGTTTATATTTAGAAATAGTTTGCCGCGTGTGTGCCCATGAGACTCCTCCGTTTCGGCCGGTGGTGGGGCTGGTGGAGGTGGGATCGGCGGGCGGCGCTGCGGCGGAGTTACTGGAGCTGGCGGCGCGGTGCTGGCTCGATGCACCCGATGACCGCCCCTCATTCGACGCTGTCAACGCTAATTATATCAAGTCAGTTTCCTTATTCTATTATTTTATCAGCTTGTTAAGTTATTTATTTTTGTATTTATTAAGTTATTTTCTATTTTATTTAAACAATTTCTTTAAATTTATTTATTTATAAAATATTTTGATATTAGTATAAACTCGTGGTGCCTCAAATTTCTATTATTTACATGACGCGTTTTAGAACTCAGATGCATTGCTCTACTATTCTATATTACTTCTTTGTATATATATGTACCATTGGGATATAAAAACTATCCTAAATTAAATGAAAGAAAATGGTGTGACTTATCTCTAAAAGAGATCTCTTCCAGAAACGCTAGAATGAGAGAAAATTTTATGAATCCAATCTCTATTGATAATCATGTGTCATGTGAGCGTTATTGAACATTATTTGAATCCTTTCTGTTTCTTATTCACAAAATCGATAAACTCGATGTGATTGTCCCGTCTTTATTTGTACTTTAAGTCTTTATTTATTTTGTGCGTACAATTATTTAATTATTCATCAAATTCGATTTAAACAATTTCTTTATACAAATAATATACCTACAATATAATCAAGCAATTCATTAAAATGCTTTAAGTCGTCTAAAAAGTCAATTAAGTATTGACTTAAAGCTTATATATATACCTAGAAACTATAAAAAAACTATTAAATGCCTTAATTAAAATGCATTTTTATACACTTAAAATTGTTTTATACGAATTCCATAATTTCATTGTTATTAGGGGATATTGTGATAACTTGATGGACGACCTTTTACGCCGTATGGAACAATACGCTAACAATTTAGAGTCTCTAGTAGAGGAGAAGACGGAACAGCTCTCTTTGGAAAAGAAAAGATCAGAAGAGCTGCTATACCAAGTCCTGCCACGGTAAAGTAACTTATACTTAGGACTTTTAAATATATAAAAAATATTGTAATATTTATAACTTTTAATTTGTGTTTTTAGGATTGGTCAGAAATACTGTCATATTGTGTTCTATTACCTGCACATACATTTGTACTTTTAAAATAAACTTTTAAATTAAAATAAAACTTAAACTAAAATCTTATTATTTTTATTAATAACAAAATTATCATATAGGCCTGTAGCACAGCAATTGATGGCGGGTGAAGTGGTCCAGCCGGAGAGTTTCGAATCTGTCACCGTATACTTTAGTGACATCGTCGGATTCACTGAGCTTTGTGCCGCGTCCACGCCGATGCAGGTCGTTGACCTCCTCAACGATTTATACAGTACTTTTGATAGAATCATTGGTTATTATGACGTGTATAAGGTAAGAAATAACAATAATATTTATTTATTTTTTATCTTCACGCTGTATATAATCTAGTACCACACTCCGTTCTCTGCTATTCCGCAATCCGTCCGAATTCAAGACATGCGTTGAGTGGCGACACTGCGTTTTGTCTAACCTATAAAAATAATTTAAATATAATTATTACCCCGAGTGGGAATCGAACACGCAACCAATACGTTTAAATTCAGTTCGTATAAAAATAATAAAATTTATACAACTTAAAATAGTGTCATTGAAGAAAATACATTTTATTAAATTTAATAATTAAAATTTGGACGTTGTTCGTTTATTTCGGTACTTTAAATCTATTATATTAACAACCCACTGATATTTTTCGCCCGATGTTCGGAAGTTTATTTTTGTAACGAATTCAATTGTGCCTCACTGAATATTGATAGAAATAAATTTTATATATATTTAATGTAACAATTTTTCTAATTTGGCCATTGTGTCGTAGTGGGATATCGTCTGGCTGTAAATGTGACGGTTGCGGGTTCGATATCCACTTGGGAAAATTGATTTGCCAAACGCGGGGAAATTATGTGCATTTGTGTGCTCTGGTAACACAAATCGCAGAGTACCAATACTATACACGAAATGACTCGAATTCGGAAATAATCCTTAGAACAGACTATTATGAGCCTAGCTTCTCTCTGCTTCTCTGCTAAGCGTCATACAGCGTGAAGAATAAACATGTGTAAAAAATCAATATATTAAACAGGTAGAGACAATCGGAGATGCATATATGGTGGTATCAGGTTTACCTGAGCGCAATGGGGACTTACACGCTCGGGAAATATGTTTGATGGCGTTAGCCGTAGTGGAAGCGGTGAGGAGCTTTGTTGTGAGACATCGTCCGGCTCATAGACTTGAGGTAAAGTATATTATTTATATTTTTATAAAGAAAATTCTTACCCATGTCTTGTTACTTGTAGCATAGATAAACAAGCCAACCTCTTGTACAGACATTACTTATATGTTACAACAAATGTTTTATCATTTTGACTATTGTATTTTAATCGGATGAAGACCGCAGTGAGTGATTGAAGTGGAGCACTAAGGGAGATTTATGGAAATTATACGGGAACGGGAAAAAAAATAATTTTATAAACCACACAAACGAAGTTGCCAAAACTCTTCTGTATATAAAAGCGTGTTTAGGTGCGCGTAGGTGTCCATTCTGGGCCAGTATGTGCGGGCGTGGTGGGTGTAAAAATGCCGCACTACTGTCTCTTCGGCGATACTGTCAACACTGCTAGCAGGATGGAGTCTACTGGACAACGTGAGTACGAAAATAAAATATGTCTCAGCTTTCAGTTTTGTTTACACCGATCATTTTTTAAAAGCTCGACGCTTCAGACGTTATATAATTTTATTTAAAATTATTTATGAGTATTATTTTGACATTTTCCACTATTTATTTTTATACATGTTTAATCCTATTTTGTATATCTAATAAAGAAACTTAAGTAGGCGCATGCGGGTATTGTAAATCATTACATTAAGATTTAACTGTCTTGGAGTGAAAACTAAAAAATAACAATGACAGATTTACCTGATCAAGTTCCTCAAGCGGTAAAGGGTGAGACGGATCATAGATTAGTACCATAAAGCTTCGTGAACGTCAGTTGCTTTTCTGAATATAGGATGAGCCACTTGAGTATAGGATGAGCCGATAGTAGACTCCTACGCGCGTAGAAACTTTTCTTTTCCTCTCAACTAAAAAATTGTTAAATAGTAGCTTACCCAATACTAGCTAACTCTCGATAAAAAAATAATCAGCTGACAATAACATTATAGATTATATGTCAGCTGGTCGCTCAAACAGGAAAAAACAAACATTTATGCTTTCAACGATTTCCTCTTAGTTAAAAACTTAAATATCAATCGTTAATCTGTGTATCTAAGAAATACATTTGTCAGCTGGCTGTATTTCGGTGGTATGACCGTCAGCTGATACGCAGTGGATACAGTTATAACGCAGTACTTAGGCGGGAGCATTTATCTCCTGTTCAAATGCATCAGCTGACTTCATCCCTTGAGTGTCAAAAGAAAAAAGTAGACAGCCCAGTTTTTTATTAGTTACAGCACCCTAGTTACGATCAGCTTACAAATTTTAGTTTAGGAGGAAATCACAGATTTCAAATATTTTTGATTATTTCTAAATATAGACCCAACTCACGTTAGCATAACACGTTTAGAGGGGATAAGTTATAGGTATGATTTGATTATAAGGCAGGCCCTTTTATGTAGTGAATGTATTTGTCAAAAGATTAAAACATAAATAAGTGACCATCAAAGTTGAAAAAAAAAATGTTTAATGTTTCGTTAAACGCCTTTAGTTATTTTAACGTTTAGGAAGCTTAATGATACAATTCTATGATGCGTCTCACTAATATAAGGAAATAGTTGACGAAATTCTTATCTCGCTATATAATACGGGAGTATTATATGTACTTAAGTAAAAGTTCATTTACTTTTTACTTTATCGACTGACTCATGACGACTGTATAGAACATTAAATATGTATTTATTTTGCTTTATAAGTAGATGACAATAATTTAATTTCTAGCATTGCGGATTCATCTAAGCGAAAATACACGGATATTACTACAACAATGGGGCACATTTGTAGTGGAGAGCCGTGGGGAGGTGGAGTTAAAAGGACGTGGTCGAATGCTTACGCATTGGTTATTACATTGTTCTGAACCTGAAGCGAGGCTGGTCTCACAAGGTCCGCAGCCGCCACCGCAGTACCCGATTTTGTTTCCAGCTTTACCCCAACCTCCTTTGTTGCACACACCGTATTTGGTCGTAGATCCGCCAACATTAGCTGCTTAAATTGAAAAATGAATATGTGTATAAAAATTAATGTATGTTAAGTAACAGATACTTAAAGAGTTAATTTATATATATAGAAAAAATATTAAAAAAATATAGCTATAGATTAGAAAAAAAAAATTGCTTCTTACGTTTGTTGTATCAAGTAAAGATTCCGGTTATTTTATATTAGTGGACTAATAGTAGGTATCTTAATATTAAGTTTCGTTTGGTTGCCTAAAATACTATAAAATCAAATGATAGTGTATCTTTTTGTCTTTTAAGGAGATCGGATATGCATTTATTTACACGTTAATACACTAGTACTATGTATGACACAAAAAAAGGTAATATACACATCGCTTCTTTGCGATGACAACGTGGCATCTCTCTGATCAATCGTGACATCAATGAATATTTTTTTTATTTTGCTTGATATTGAAGGCCGCAGGCTTGGGTTTAGTTTTTTACAAAAACTCGGAATTTTCCATTCGTTCTCTTAAAAATTACCGCTATTTTACAAGGCAAAACACACCACCGTGGTGTTACATATCAAGTAATGAGGGGAAACGATTTTTAAATGTCACGTTGTGATCGCAAAGAAGCAACATTTATTCTTCGCGGACTAGAAATGGATGTTAGGCTGTTTAAATGGGTCCTTTTTGAAATAAATAAAATAGTTTCAGTCAGTTCTGTCTTAATTACTTTATTTTTATGAGTTATTATAGAATAATATGCACAAATACATAACATACGATTCTCAAAAGAAATTTTTTTTCTAAAAAATATGCTCGAAAATATAAATTTTACTTTTATTGTTTTGGAACATAAAACGATAAAAAGATCCGTATCTCTTACAGAAAACCTTCAAAGCCGTACCATGACTGGATAATTTAGATATACAAAAAAATTTTTACTTCTCTTTCATTTTCAATTAGATTTTCAATTCTTCTCAATCTTAATTAACTTTATGTAAAAGTATTAATTAAAAGCTAACGACCTAGTTTTTTCGTTGAAATAAGAGGGCTAGTTAGATGCAACGATCAAGGTTTTGCCATTTTATAGAACGTATGCACACGTTATCAATTAGTTTCTTAGAAAAAACGTCCGTGAACCGCGCATTTCTATGGAGAACGTAAAGCAAGCCATGTTTGTATGACCTTGTTCATTTTACTTTATATACACTTTATTTATTTTGAAAGCTACTTACAAAACTATATTTATATATGATTTGTACGCTTTTCGGAGGGATTTACAATTCTTTTATTCGCTACCTAGTATTACATGTTTTTCAATTCTATTGATATAACAAATACTGTGGTAACAGTAAAATATAATTAATTATTTAAATTTCAATAGCTTTATATATATATATGAAGCTATTGAAATTATATATATATATACTTACATTGCATGATAGTGTCCCTAAAGCAAAGTATATTTTTTAATTGTATTTGTTATCTTGAAGTGTGAAACACAATTTTGTAAAAGATTTAGCTTTATTAAAATAAAAGGTCAGATCGAATACGAACTACGAATAAGGCCGGAAAATATTATGGTAACAATTTAAAAAAGTATAATTTGAGTATAATAAAGAATTATGTGTTTGCAATTATTAACGCTGATATATAAATTGTAATTGAAGTTAAAGAAGATAATTATATAGTGTTGCACTTAGTCTACTTTCAATACTATAATTAATATATTTCAGCAGTTGTATAGTAGCCGAGACAGTTATTTTTTATTGTAAAATGCTTTTTTTATCTGTGTCGCATAATATTATTTAAAAATGAAAATGAATCGTTATTTTATTAAAATGTTTAGATATAAAACATGTTATTATATGAATATTTTATTGTAGTAATGAATTGTAGATGTAATCATATTTTCTATTTTTATATGTGTTTAATGGATCACTATCACTATGTGTAGAAATCTTTGTTATATTATTAAATAAAAAATAAAAAAAAAACATGTAATTTGACATAAAGCTATGGTAGAGCACTTGGAAAGTGTCAGGCTTAAGGTCTGACTGATTGTGGGTACATTCCAATTTTGACTTGAGAGAATGTATATATTTATAACATACGTTTTTGCCTCGGTATAATATTGTTTTATTAATATGCTTACCATCGTTCTCTTTAAAAGTACAAAAGGAGTGATGGGAAAATAAAAAAAACGACTCGCAGACAAACGAACAATTTGTAATTTCTTATTAAAATTAGTGTACCTGTTAAAACTTTACATTTCAATTAGTTAGTTATATTATATTTTTAAATAAATATTATATTTACTTACAATTGTTTTTAGTACAATTTTAATAGTCAATATTTTTCAATATTAATTATACTTATTGTAAATTCATTTTGTTGACTTTCCTAAAATTAAAACTCGCAAACAGATTACTAAAACGATAAAAACATTTATTAATACATTCTTAAGTAGCATCAGTTTAATATTTCTATGTCAATTAAGAACCTTAGAAATACATTACCGAGTTTAACGTTTATAATTAAAATAATGTACTCATTACAAGTGAATTTATTTTTATTTACGTCAATTATTTAAGCCCTTTTCTAGTCAAGAATATAATGGTGTTAATAAAATATATGTTAAGACTGGTTTTTTATTCAAATATATACGTTATACATATTCCTTTACAAAGTTAGGACCCCATTTTGGCATAAAAATAATAGCTGTACAATAAAATTTCGTTAGCTTAGTAAATAAATATATATTCGCGTCTACTAACTTAAACCTAATAAACCATTTTTAGAACATCTTTAAACGTTCTCGGCGCGGACCCGAGTCCTGCAAACGTTTACATTTTTATACGTTGTTTAAAAATATTTTTCACTACTTATAAATATTGTTTACTAATTATACGTAGTTTAAAAGTATTGTTGAATACTAAGTGAGTAAATAACACTTAAAAAATGTTAATATGATGATGATATCTAACAAAACTTATTTCAATAATGTAAAAGCATTTTATATTAACTACAATTTCAGTATATATTTGTAAGAAATTATTTAGTAATATGTTTTAATAACATACTACTTTTATTAATTATAGTGGTTTTTTTCATTTTAAATCTTATTATTTCAATAATAAATATAACAGTAGATACAAGGTAGCCTATTAAAAGGCATAGAATGCTGCTCAGAACTTGTTCAATTTTGAGTGCAGTAGGATCAGTTGATTTTAATACCGACGCAGTACTAGACATTTTCATCGTATCTTTTTCTAATAAGCCACTTTCTAAGAAACGTATAAGCCAAACAGACAACGGTCTCTTAAAAGGAGAATTTTTGGGCATCCATATTACTAAAGGAACTGTCATAATGGAATCAGGAAGAATGTGACCACATTCATTCTCATTTATCCCTTGAGACATACAGTAAGCCCATACGTATTCGAGGGATATGGCAAAAATAAAGGTTTTCTTGCCTTCTAAAACTTCTTGGAAAGCCTTTTCGAATCCACTTTCTTGTATTATTTCATATCCGTCACGGATAAATGGATCATGTTCGAAATGTGGCAATACACCTGCTCTACCTCCAAAAGAATATCCATTACCAACTGCTTCTTTTAAATCGAAAAATTTGCCTACTGTTACATCAGATTTCAATGCTCCAATAAGTACACTTTGGTAAGCGCTTCGAACTACGAATGTGAACCATATCCAAAGGCTTATAACGTAGAAATCTCTAAAACGGGTCGGTTTTACTTTAATGGGTTGACCCATCATCACAGCCCAAATTCGTATGACAACGCCATGTAATTTATTTGAATTTTTAAAATATCGTAAACAAAACTGTCTTACTCTTCCGACTTTCATTATAAATGGTACAGATTTAACGAACATTACAACTAGTAAAATAACTAGCCATAAATATCCATTTAAAGGCGTCAATAACCGCCACCATACTGGGCCCGGAGATAAAGGAGGGCCGAGCCAAGCTATACTTATTCTGAAGTATGGTATGGAGTAGTCTAAAATACCAATCCTATCCATGCCTGGGGATATACTGCATGTTGAAATGTTGGCAGTGCCGGTTAGTATGTCATCAAGAGTCTCTGACCAATTTTTAGCGCCATCCGAATCTATACTTAAATAGTCCCTACTGGAGATTATTGGTGTGAAATTCATCACGTCTCTGAGATACCTGATGATTGCTCTTTTAATTATTTCCAGAGGAATTTTTTGTTCTGTAGCAGGATGGTAGACTTTATTAGTGGATATATAAAGAGGACACCCTTTCATATTACTCATTTTATCGGGAAATAAATCTTTTTCAAGTACAGCACCATCATCCCAAAAACCAATGAGAGTAGGTTCCATATTTTGACAATCCAAATGGGTTTTGTACGGGTAATACGTATAAAGAGCAATTTTATTATTTTTATTGATCACTACAATTACCACATTAGTGGCATAGTAGCTCCATAAAATACTATTTATACGCTGAAGTCTGTGTGGGGAAGTCAGGACGACGATCAAGAAATGGGCTCCACTATGAAGCAACGTCTTGCCTTTCAAATCAGGTTTCAATTTTCCAAGCGTTCTTATTAAAGAGTAATAAGATTCTATTATAATGACTACTTGTTGAGGTGGTCCTCCAATTGTATGTTCTAAAATAACTAGCCCTACATATGACTGAATAAACTTGCCAACCAAAACTTTATCAACCTCTTTAGACACGACTACAGTAGATCTCCTGAAATTAAAATAATGGTTAGCTATTTCAATGGCACTATCGATAATATGCTCGTGCCGTGAACTATTATCGTATTTAACTTTTAAATTTGCATCAGCAGAAATTATGAACAGGGATATCACATAAAAAACAAAATTAACCATGTTTATTTATGGAAGTTCTGATTTCAACTGCATTTAAATTTTAAATTGTTCATTTTTGATGGTTACATAAAGTTATTTCCATTTGCAAAAGCAATTAATCATGTATTGTTCTGTTAAACGCTTTTCGTCATTACGGTACCTTTTTTGTTGTAACGAGAATAGTTGCAAATTGTCTGCATTAATTCGAAGGCACTAATTACCTTTGATGTACCCAACTTGTAAACAATGTTAGGTCTGAGTATTTTGGTTCTATAGACCATGACTATTTGAAACGCGAGTTTATATTCCTCGTTAGGTAATGTTTTCGTTAATTACCACCTTTTTTTAGCCACTTTATATATATTTCCATAATATTTCAACATCAAATTGTATTTAGGTAATCTTTTACAATTGTTTTAAAATATAGAAGCGGTGTTATTTTTCACAATAGTACTTTAACAAAAATATGAAGGAGACGTCTCTAGCGAATATATGAGATGCAATATACATAATGTTTACTTGATCTTGTTACAGGGGTTACTCAGGGAAGTCCTTACTTTATAAAAAGCTTTTCATTTAATAAAAAAAGATAATTAGTGAATGAAATACTACTATATATATATCAATATCAGATTGTATTTAGGTCATCTTTTAATATTGTTTTAAAATATAGATGAAATACTATTATATTTTTAGTATTGGATACAATTGTATTATAATAAGCTAAGTTCGATAAGCTATACATAGCGGAGGGTAATTTCAAGTTGTAGAACCGGCGTCTCACCGAGGAGGCGGGCAAACTAAATTAGAGTTACAGTTCCACGGCAATGACGTGCATAGTTTGAGGGTGGCACTCTCGGCCGTGTAAAAGCCCCAAGAAGTTACAGCATAGACTTTCAGTAAAGAAATGATTGAGGATCTGGAGCGCCCCATAATCGGAACTATGCTTGATGGCCGTGTAGCTGGCTTTGATGAGCGCCTCTTGCCGGCAAAATATATGCGTCTACCACGTAGTGTAGCGCGAAGAAACTGTTGCTGAAGATATGAAAGATAAGGGATGAATGGCCGGAAAGATGAATCTTGGACTGCTGTAGTCAAGAGGGGTAAAAAGGGAAAAAATCTTCCGCTACTAACCCCTCGGTGGCGGGAACGACGATACCAACCAAAGCAAAGAGCCAAGGTGGTTATGGTTACTTTGACTACGGAAGCCATCGGAAGGGGGTTTCTTGTGCCTAGGCTTGCTCAGCAGGGTGTTAATCTCGTGCAGCTGGGCATTACGGAGGGCTTAACGGTGCGTCAGGCATTGTCGGCCCGGCTGCTGGACCTGTCTCTCGCTCACTCTGCATAGCAGGCCTCATAAAAACGCTAACAAGAAATATTGTAGAGATGGGACGGATGTTGGTAGGGTGGAAAAGTCCAAGACCCGGGTTCTGGAGAAGCGCGCTTTGCGCTGCTTCAGTGTTTGTTAATGTTTGTGTTTAGTCCTCTTTGTAAATATATCAAATATAATAATATAAACTAACCCTTTTGTATTGTTACTGGATCTCCTTTCAACTTATAATCTGTAATAGTGTAACTTTATCTCTATTTAATAAAGTTAATTTTAATAGTGTAACTTTATTTATTACCGATCAATCTCGTTCATATATTCACCAAAATTGGCAAAGTGATAAGTGCTCAAATACACTACACAACAGTAACAATACACAAAAGTTAATACAATGTCCATGTATTTTAAATAACTTCTAAACTGAAATCATAAGTTTACCAATCTGCTAAAATATCATAAACTAATTAGTTAATATTTCATATGTTTAGCTGCATAACATATTTTTGTTAACATATTATGAACATTGAGTTTTTTAACAAAGAAACATTATTAATCTGTATGAATATATACATAAATAACTATTATAAGACTAAAATACACTAAACTATTATAGTATTAAGGGATAAATGTGGCAGGGACATTTCGTCTATCATGCGTCACCAAGCAACCCTAACGAAAAATTACACAAACAAACTCTATCGAGTTGCAGAGTGTTTAACATTGCTTAATAATTTTTTGTATTTCGTAATTAAAATTTCAATAAAATAAAACATAAACAATCGTGTATTTTTATATAAATTAATTATATAATATGCTTCTTTTTTTTGTTACATATGATCACTATGTAACTTAGTTAAGTGAATAATAATAACAAACGTCAAACGACTTTAACAATGGCTTATTATATAAAGACAATACTGGTAGTTGCATTTTTACTTTTTGTTAATTGTTTAAAACTGCCTGGGAGTTGTGAAAGTGGCCACTATTATGACCCAAGTTTACTGGACTGCCTGCCGTGTTCTAAAAATGTATCGTTAGTTACTTCTAATGATGGTAAGATTTTCAAAGCGCATAATATAGCTCAATTAATAAAAATAAAATGAATGTTGTTATTTAATAATTATGTTTTCCTATAGCACAATGTTTGATATGCTAATATATGGAAAATTAATTAATAAATTAATTAATTAAAATGGAAAATATATTGCTTTCATGCTTCTTTTAATGCTACACGGACCTATTAAATAATATATTATATATAATACTTTACGTATGTACTTTACTTGTAAAACTGTGCTAGGTTTTGGCTGTGTTTGTGAAGATCATAGTATAGCAATATCAACAAACCGATGCAAGCCGTGTAAAATGACTGAAGTTATTTCATCTGATGGGACGATGTGTGTATCTCGTAGATGTCAAAGTTCTTCCGGCAAAATAGTGTGCAGGAAGTGTCCCAATGACTACATTTCTGGTAAATTTGTTAATGTCTTTAAAATAACATATCATAGTTTTATTATAATAAGCTTCACATTGATTTTGAAAATTGTTTTTTTTACAGTTTTACAGTTTTACTAGCCTCAAGACACTCCGGTCTCCACTTTCCGCCCGAATCCGAGACATTGTGTGTTGAGTGGCAGAGCTCAACGCATCGCTTTGTGTTTACATCAGAGTGAAGAAATGAAATTAATATAAATGTAATCATTCTCCCGAGTGCGAATCGAACCCACAACCGTCGCGTATACAGTCAGTCAGATGGTCACATATATCAAATGAATTCATAATAAAATTGCTAATTATTTCTAAATCATTATTTTATTATGTTTTATTTAAATCAGTAGATGAATAAATATAATAATATCATTTTAATATTAAATATTTCTTTTCTAAATTATAGTAACACAACATTTTGATGGTTCTCCAATGAAAGAGGTGCAATGTATAAAATGCGTTCGAGGTTACCGAGCTTCAAACAATGTTTGCGTTAAATGTGAAGCGTGTACGTGTAATAAAAACGAAATAATCGTTAAAGGAAAATGTATACCGAGAAAGTATGTTATGGACAGACCGAAATATGCTGTCAACGAGTTACATCCTGACCATCTGTTAGAGATAGTTAAATTGGAGTATTTGTGTACTGTAAGTTCTGTGAAGCAGGGCACGGAGTGGAGTGTTGCTAGACTTTCTTTACGTACCACATATGATATAAAAGATATAAAACAAATACTATGACGTCTATTTAATAATATCTTATATAGGGAATATAATAAAATTTATGAAATACTTAAAATTTCAGCAACACGATATTCGAGCTTGTCGTGCGCTATCCAGCATTTGTGTTCGAAATTTTTACTCAACTGACTTGGCAGGTCCCTGTCGACTTTGGTCGCAGAGCAATGCAACAATATTTCCAGGTAAATATTTAAATATGCAATGTAATTAAATACATAAGTTTGAATAAATCAACGTTATTAATTATTATTACAATTTCCAATTTTAATTTACATTCAGGACTTCCTGTATTGGTTATTGATGAGACCAAAGTCGGCAAACATGACTTGTTATTAGATTTAAGTCATGTAAGTATTATTTAGCCACTCAGAAATAACTCATATTTATGTAATAAATGAGGAATAATAACAATAGTTGTTTCGTGGAATAATTTTAGGACACTCTTAAAATATCTATGGCAATTCATACAAGTAATGGTGGATTTCGATTTCTTGAAGACATAAGCCAAAATCGAGATAGATGTCTTCCGCCAATAAGTATTAAAATAGGTGATAACACTTGGTGAGTATCTGAAGGTACAAATAAAATCCTTACAAATTAAACCCTTGAGAGACATTTAAAAGCAGAATTGTCCTCCAGAGACATTTCACTGCTAACTCTTTAAATGCTAAATCTGTGATGTTACAAATTTATAATTTTTATTATTGATAGGCTTTTTTTTACTTTTTAATTAACTTAATACATTAGTTTTGTAGGAAACGGCGCATATTTTTTAAAATTAATATGTATTATTATTTATGGACAATAGAGTGGAATGATCGCAGTATTATTCTTTTTAGCCTCACACATAAAAAATGTATAAATAAATTGTTCTAGTGCGATTGGTAATTGTTTTATAATCTCATTGTATGATAGTGTACTCAGCTAATTAAACATGTGTAATTTGTATGGGTGTGCAGGTTATACACGCGAGTGACCACTTTCATTTATAGCTTTTACAGCTACTCTAATTACAAATTGACGTATTGCATTAATAAAACGGGCTGTGCATATTACAATCTTCACTAAAAATAATAGTTTAAATAAAAAACTAAATGAAAACCCTCTTATGAATATCTTAGAGCAAATAATTTTCATTTTTTTAGGCAACGTTGTTCAAGAAATATATCTAAGGAGAAAACAGAAAATGGAGATATACTAGAATTATATTTATTATCACCAACTAACGACAGTTTCATACCTTTGCCAATAACTCTACTTAAACCAAACGGTCACTACGTGCAGGTAACATTGTATTTAAATAATACGTAAATTAAAGTCTTCATTGTGACACGGGTACGTGAGTATCTAAAAACTATAATGCCTTTGACTTCACGCTACATTTAAAACAATTTTATTTTATTTAAGTAACTGCACTTATCAAGATATTCTATCAAAGTGATTTATTAACACGAATATAAATGAATTATGTGAACTTCTATAGTAGGTATAGTTTTTTTTACAATTTTTTTATTTATATTTTAGAAGTCTGCTTGGCCATCTGATAAGTTTAGGAAGTTCTTTGTGATTAACAGTTTTCTTTCAACAAAAGAAAATATAACGAATACGATTTACTTACACACTTTACTTTTTCGGGTACGGTAAGTACATAGTAGAAAATTTATAGCAACTCGAAATGTATATCTTAAAGTTTTATTAACAATGATTTTATTTTATTTGAATATTATATTCACTTTTGTAGATTGAAAAAGGATTCGTCTAAAAAAGGATCTCTTCAATTACGGCTGGAAGTCGAAGCGCAGTACGCAACAAAGTCTCACCTAACTAACATTATTACAACTAATATTATAGTTGAAAATGAGATGCCCAGTGCTGGAGTCCTACGCAGTTTGGAAGTTAGTGAATGCAGTTGTACTACCCTTTAAATATTAAAATACTTTAAATGTTATTCACAAATTTATTGTACAAAATATTTTAGATGCATAATTTTTATAACGCTTCTTGGAAAGTCAGGCTCTTGACAATTAAGACGTCCGTTTTAATTGAGCTGCGTCAAAGTTCTAATAAGCTTCTTGCAACTTATTTTACTCTTGGCTTGAGAACTTGGACAATTTCCAAGAGGTGCGGGTTCGAGTCGAGTCGAGAGATGTTTATATCCTAAGTGTGTGAGCAACCTTTACAAATGTTAAAATGTAAATATTTGTTTTTATGTTTTTGTAGATATGGGGAGGAGTATTTGGTCCGCTAATGGTATTGTATGCTCTAATACAATGGCGTGGAGTCGTGAAAAGAGGCGGCTTGTACATTGCGATAGTTCCTTTCACTTTTAATTACGTCGCTGACGCCTTATATTATGTAAGTGAATTTGAAATTGAAAAATATATATATTTGCATAGAGAGAATAGAAATAGTATTATGTTATAAATAACAAGTACAAATGCTTTTATTTCAATATTTTTCCACTTATAACATTTTAGTTGTTATTATTATTGTTGTGAAAATTTAAATAAAAAACTAATTATGTAAATATTTTTTTATATTAATATTAAAAACAAAATAATATGTCTTTCGATTTCAATCATGATTACCTTGAAAATTGCAGGCGACTGCCATTTCGACGCTCCATGCGCTTGCTGCAGAGGGAGGGACGCTCGGATTGACTCTACCACTGTCGAGAGCAGAGGAATATGTAATCGAAGCAATAATCTATGTGGTTTTTGCTTTAAAGGTATTTGTTAAGTATATAAAATTCTAGCAACTTGTAGCCTCGTTTATAGCCTCTTAAAACAATTATTCCCTTAATACCGTGTGTGTCATAACATATAAAAGAGTATGTGTCCAACACATGGTACTTGGTGTAATATATATTTACATATGTTCTAATAATTATATTTATATATATATATATAAATAATTGATTACAAATATTTATGATTTTCCTCACTTCTTGTCTATTTATATAGACTTCATAATTTTATACTCTTCCTTGTGCATATTTTTTGTAAACAAAGAGGTTGAAAGATTTTCCTTCACGTATTTACACATAAAAATACATTATTATTATAATTTGTGTTATTTAATATTTCATTTTATTTTATTATAGGTTTCAAATGTTGTATGGGTGACATGGAACCAATGTCGTTACGATATATTTTTCTTGGATTGGTCGAAATACAATCCACCTACAACAGGTACCAATAATAATTTAAAATATTAAGAAGTGGCACAGTGCGATAGCGTCTGAATGTATACGCGATGGTTGTGGATTCGATTCCCACTCGGGAAAATGTTTATATTTAAATTATTATTATTTCTACGCTCCAGTGACAAGACAAAGCAAGGTGGTTAGTTTCACCACCCAACACGCAATGTCTCGGATTTGGGCGGAAAGTGTAGAACAGCGTATTTTATTTTACTAGGTTCTCTATGCGTACCCTGATATGCGAGAGAAAACATGAAGCTAAAAAAAATATATACTTAATCTGGCCATAAATACTGTTATAATTAAAAATAAACAAAATATTACTTTTGAACTTAGAATCTGTCATCTTTATACGATTGTTCATTGTGTTTTCTTATTTTCGCGCCAATATATTGTGATATTACAATACGGCGGAGTAATATAGAGCACCGACACGCTGTGATTGCATAAAGTAGGTATGGTGCCGAATACAATTTGCCGAATAAAATCTTCCATACGCTTGGTATTAGTCAAACGTTTTTGTGTGTGCATAAAGCTCGATCCACCCAATCTTGGTTCGATATGAATGTTCCGGACTCTATAAGAGCTGAAGACTGGCCGTAATCTAGTCCTGATCTTAATCCACTGGATTATGATATATGATTGGTTTTCAACAATTCATACGATTGGCAGTGAAGAATTTGTTCTTACTTATTCTACATTTTAAGGACTGTATTCATGCAGCCAATCGAGACCACTTCGATTAAGCTTTATATATTTTTAATGTTTTTATATTAATGTATTAAACTAACACACTGTAATAGTAATAAATCAAACATAAAATGAAAAAAATGTTATTTTTCTTTGTAACAATATTTATGGCAAGACTAAATAATTTTAAGACTATGTTTCGATGACGAACACCAACAGATAGGTATTTTTCATTTTGTAACATTTGCATTTGTAAGTTAATATACATTTAATTATAGAATACATATGTAAAACTTATTAAAAATATATAAAATATAAAATACTATTTCGGAAATTTCAGATGTTTTAAGTCAAGGAAAATCAAATGACTGGAAGCTGAGAATATTAGTTAGAGAATGGATGTCAATGCAAACAAAACGTTTTGTGTCTCCTGGCTTTACCGCTACAAGTACCCTTCTTATATTACACGTAACTATCTCTTAAGTTGTAATATAACTACAAGATTAGTACAGTACAAAATAAAATTTATCATATTGAGCCATGACAATTCTGGTCCGCATAAGGAATTCCAGAAAAAGTAATTTAAGACAAAACGCCACATAGCACGCAATGGGTCGAATTCAGGCGGAAACCGGAGAATGCACTGTATTTATACTAGGTACTAAAGACTACTTGATACTGAAAAAAACGTGTAGTTGCTATAAGGTTTTTTTTGTGTTCAGTCTTGGAAGCAAAATGGGTATCTACTTTTAATCCATATATATATATATATATATACTACTATACTATACTACTATAATAATACTACTGATGGCGCAATTTAATAATAAAGAAAGTTACCTACCTACTTTAAATCAATGTGGTCAGGAATGACTCGGGCGTAGGTAATAACGGTCAAGGAGAGTATGCCTACGTCAGTTCGAGTATATATTTTCCATGTACAGACAGCAACCTGTTACATTTTTATTCTATGTGTAGATTACCCATTCTATGTATAGATTACATTAAAATCTACACGACTTTACACTTTCGATGCCGGTTGAAACTAGTCTATTTGTGAATAGAGTCAGATTAGTGAATCGTGAATACAATCAAATTTGACTGGATCGAGTTCGGACCGAGAACTGAGATCAACACTGTAATGTTGAACGAGCTGAAGTATACCTGTGTTCAAAAACATCTCGAAATAAGAACGAAATAGCTTAGTCCTGTAATGTACGCAGGCGAATCTGCGAGTGGGTCGCTAGTATAAAATAATAATGATATTTCTTATATTTGAAATGTTCGTTGTATATACTATCTATAGTGTACATAGCATGTGCAATGAATATTTTTGTATTTTGTAAATACAAAATAAATTACAATATTATTAAACTTGTTTGAAGATTTTAGATCAATGGCAGTCATGTATACCAAAAGGTCCAGGCTACAAGTGGGTGATAGCTACTGCTACCTGGTGGAGTTCATATGCGGCATTTATATGTGTTCGATTTGTACTAGATAAACTATTTGAGTCATCATCGAAGAGAATTTTAAAAATTTGTACAGATTTAGAACTATCATTGTTAGTGTTTCAAGAAGAATATTATGGGCATTATGTGGATGGAAGGTCAGTTTTGCTGTTCACAATTTAGCTCGGAGGAATGGTTATATTCAAATTATATTCATGTATCCGCTCTGATAGAATATGCGCGGCGTTCCTTTCCGCCACTCAACATGCAATGTCTCGATACGGGCGGAAAGTGAAGAACGGAGTGTCCTGACATCAGGTGCTCTTTGACTACCTTCCTATACGATAAAAAGCGTGAAGCTGAAAAGAAATATAATTAAAAGTAAAAAACAGTGATATTTGTAATTTAACAAAAAAGCCTTTGATGCAGTAAAATCTGATTTAAAATACGTTCACTTTAATTAATGACATAAAGTAAATAATCACATGTTATTTTATATAGAAATGAAGATTTAATGGGCTTTCGAACAAACACAAATCCACTACAAACATGTCGGCTTGTTTGTTCTCCACAATTGAGGTATGTCCAATAAACAATTTAAGAAAATTGTAATTAAAATGATATATCAACCTCAGTGCCCATAACCGTTCTTGTTATATATTTTAGGACGGTGTACAAAAAATTGGCCAATAACGGTACGTATCTTTTTATTTTGAAATTAAAATAACAATGGCACCATAGTCTAGTTTATATATTATTTTGTAACTACTTTTGAAAAATCTAAAGATAAATTTATAAGTATTTATTAACAGTATTTTTTTAAACATTTAAAATTAATTGAAGTATTCGAAAGAAAAGTATTCCTTTTTATTATTTACGCATGTCATTATTAACGTCAGTACAACGCCAAAATAGCGCAATTGGTATAACTACTACATACTTAAGGGAATTTTTATATTTCTAATATATGTATAAATGTAGATGTTGCCCTGACTCATACAACTAATGGTAGTTTAACCATTCGACACATAATACTTCTAAAATTGGTTATTTTTTGCGATTTTTATCTTATCAAATCAAAATGGAAATGGAGGTAAAATGTAATTTTACCTCGCGAAAAGATTTACTCACGATCACCGTTTAAAGTCAGTGGTAGGTATTATACCATTGCGCCTCTATAACGTTTTTATACTAATGTAACTGTCAGAAGTGCTGGTTGCAGGTAGTTACGCAGATTATGACAGGAACCATGATCTTTTATCAAAATTCTTGGGAGCATTTTTTGAAAGAGTGAGTTTCTTGTATTATATACTTATTTTAAAACTGAATTTTACTATAAGTCGGCATCAGCTGGCAATACTTATCTGAACTTCTTTAAGTTTTTTCCGCAGGGAAGCCAACATAGTTTTCTGAACTTCTTCAGGCATATGGAAGCCAAAGACAACTTTTTTAAGATCTTTAAAAAGATACAGTAAAAAAATTATAATAATACAATTATAAAGTCACAGGGTCAAGTGACTTCCACTTAAGAGACACTAAGTATAAAATATTGCCAATGGACATACTTCTAGAATAAGTTTCGGTAGAAATCTAGGTTAACGCGAATATATTTATTAGTATTATTTACTAGATTGTGATTTTTTAAAGTTCTTGTATTGTTAGATCTTATTACAATATATATATATATATATATATATATAATTTTATAGGCTCTGGATGGCTTGAACTGGGCAGCAAGTCAAAGGACGATGCTAGAGAAGATGCTGAATGTTGAACTCATTACTAGAGAAGGAGGTAATACGAGTGTCCTGTTATACGATACGGATGTAATTCTACCATCTTGTTTTGCAGTTACATGGTACGTCATTATACTCATGTCATACATATTTCATTGTCTCGAAAGTATTAGTTGTAGCGCAGTGGGTCTGTCATGACACTGAGTCTGACTGCAGTCGTAGCGATTCGATTGTTTGGGTTCGATCTCCACTCGGAGTAATAATCACATTTAAATTGTTTTCATATCACCGCTCTGATAAGACACCAAGGAGTTGAGGTCCGCCATTTAACACGCAATGTCTTCAATTCGGGTGAGAACGGAGAACGGAGCATCTTCACACTAGGTTCTCTCTGACAACCTGTATGCAGAAAAAAGCGTGAAGCTACTTTAAAAAGATGCCATATATTTAAAACAAAACACATCAGTCGCAGCAAGAGAAAAGTTTATATATTACTCACGAAAATTATAAATCAAATATCATTTGGGCGATGCTTATATTTCACTGGTTTCAATACTTAATGTTTTTGATTGGGCCTAGACCTTTTTTCTCTAATCGCGTAGAAAATGAATCTCATTTAAAACATGAATGGCAAAATGAAAGGCAAGTTCAATTTCAAGAATAAATGTGTGCTCTGCTAACTCTGTCTACAAGACGAAGGTCTTAACAGATGCAATTTTTTTGACAATATTGTAATTTATTCTAAGATTAGGCGATAGTAGCAAGATTATTTTTTTTAGGCTAGGCGAGGAATGGCTGCTTGCAACATTCGATGCTATGCTTTTTGGGGGCATTGTAATTGCAACTGGTCAGCCTTTATTCGGGGCTCTTGTTACATTGATTATATGGCAGGTAAATAAAACATACAATACATGTATACAAAAATATATATTTCCTTACAGATATAATTTTAATAGTAATAAAAATAAACATGATAATTGTTTCAGATTATGAAATTCCTACGAATATTACTGGGGAATTGGAATGTGAATAATAAAATTGGCACTGGAAAATAAAAAAATTGATAGCCCTCAAATTTTAATTAAATCAATGTTATTTTGTAGCAAATTTTCTTCACACAAACACTTGTACTTAAAAATGTTTGTACGGTTTTGTATATTAAATTTAGTAATTCTGACTATAAGTGGAAGTAAAGAGAATCAAGCGACTGTAAATAATAATTATGATATAAGTGATGTTGAAATTGTTGATGAAAGTAGATTAATTAAGACTTTTATGTTCAAATCAACCACTCCTGCTCCGTTGATGCGTGGGCCATTATATAATTTTATTGCCAATTTATTTACCGTAATATTAGACGATCTTTTTTCAACATCAAGAATTCACAGATACATGCGTATTTTGAGCAAAAGTCTTAAAGGTTTGGGTACTGGGTACCTAATGAAAATGACGATTCAACGATTTGCCAAATTTTTACATAAAATATCTTCACACAGTAATGAGTATATAAAATTAAAAATTGTAAATATGAAAAAAATATTCATTGAAGTAAAACCTAAGAAAATGGATTTATTTAAAGTGCTAAATTCAATTTACACGGTAACCCAAGATGTTAAGATGGATACTTACTTGTACCGCTTGAAAAGATACGGTCGAAGTAAAAGAAGGCACATTGGTAGACTAACTAGAGACGTGTTTGAAAAACTCATATTTTATACTATAAAGAATCAAGAACATCATATTAAAAACGATATTCAGTTAAAATTTGCTCTCGTTGTACTAGAATATTGGGAGGAACCAATCATAACATAGATACATATGTAAAATGTATTCCATTTATCAATGAATACAGCCGATATTTAATATAAATTTATATTAGAATCAAATGTTGAAATTACACGAGTTCTTCAAGCCGTGAAATTAGATGGAATTAAAAATTTAAAACGTAACTAACAAGAATGTGTAACAACTTCGCTTATCACGTAGTTACACGTGACATGGGCCATAAAATATGTTAAAATGGTTAATAAACAAACGTGTGCATGTTTAGTTTTGTTAATAATTCACGTAAAGGTATGTTACAATATAAGTATTACTGGTGTTATTGACACCCGACATCCAGATCGCATGATACTATTACCTCACATGAAAAAGGAAAATGATTTAAGAACGGAGGGCGTTTTCGAAAGATTTATTCGTCGGTTATTAGAACTTCTCACAACGTCATTTCCCGAGGGACAATTGCCTAAGTACTGTAGAACTTTAAGTCGACATGTCTTAAAATTAAAGTATAGGTATGCCCAAAAGTTAGGAAAACATTTGAAATATATGTCTCAAATGTACCCAGAAGATGTGAAAAGGGAATTATTATATTATAAAAAAACTTTAGACGAAAGACGACCAAATCGCACAGCTTTCTTGGAAGCAATAAACACAGCTTTTACTCTACAACAATATATGCTATTTGATGATTATGTTCACGAGTTAAAGAATTATGGCACAAAAGATAAACTTTATATAGACGAAGACACCGAAAAGCTTTTACAGATTATTTTAGGTAGAATCCATAAATTAACTGCACGAGATAGTAAAGATTTAGAGAAAAAATTAAGATACGCTGTGAAAGAATATGGTAATGATTTGGAAGCAGCTTAATATTGTTGCACCTGAGTTATTTTTGTAATTGTTAATAATCAAGGTGTGGTGTGTCAAAATAAGAAAATTAAATACATTTGTATACACTAGTATTTTATTTATATTTTGTATATTTCGGAGTCCAGTATTGCAATATATAAAACATATCGGCGAAACATAGCGCAACAGCGCAGAGGGCGTCACATCCAAAACATATTTAAATGAAAGACAAAAGACGCGGCGCGAAAATCCAACATACTTCGTGTTTGGACAACAGTGGGAATATTAAAAAAAAACAATTACTTGAAAATATTTTTGTGTCTTATGCCTTTTTTCTAGTAAATAGTTTTGACCATCATTATCAAATTTATTTTTTTGTAATATGATCATATATATTTTTTTTCCGTTGCACAAAACTTGTTGTTATATTTATTTCTTCGGTAATTTAATTGTTTTGGATTTATTTTTATTATATATCAAGTCATGTTTTAGGTTAAATCTCGTCACGTTCGGCTAGGCTTACTCAACATAGGTTCCTTAAATACTGGTAAAGATAAATTGTTATTCTCGATGGATATTCCGGATATATTGGCGCTCAATGATACTTGGCTGAGGCGCGCTGAGTTCCGTTCCAATACTAATTAGTGTAACTATACTATTACAAACTTCAAACGCGCATTGATTCAATTGTATTGATTACTTAATGCCTTACTAATATTATACCTATTTTTATTTACATTAATGATTGAATAATAAGTTTACATAATTGATTTTTCACTAATTGTAGTACTTAATATTATCTTAGTCTTAGGCACATTCTCTCTGATCCCATATCCTTTATCACTGTTCATTGATTTTGTATAACACAACATTGTTCATAATATCATAATTTATATTGTCATCAGAGTACTATTCAGAATAACTTATATTGTATTGCATTTTTTACACACTCCATAAGTTTAGTTGTCATCAATGTCATTAATTATGTGCTTTTTTTTTTTTTTATTTTTCGATACTGATTTAATGCTGTTGATCAATTGATCTTTACAGCGACTCCGGGGGGGTGAGGGAAGAGGGTACTCTGTCCCTGCGAAATTTCTCTTAACCCCTGTACCTTTTACGAATAAGTTAATGTGTATATAAACTCTAATATTGATTTAGTCAGGGCACTTCTATTTCCGAATTGATCGTAGAAAGGTGTATTTTAGTATTTAGAGTTTAAGTTTAATTCAGTTATAAATATTTTAAAATACATAATATAATCGTTTTTAACCACGTAACGAAGCGAAAGTGACAATCGTATAAAGTTAACGTACAGAGCAATTTTGAAGCCATCGTACATTTACCAATGCTGCCAGTTTAATCATTATTTGTAAGAATAATTAATACATTTATAGGAATATTTATTTAACTGATCTGCAGTCTGCATTCATGACATAATTAATGTTAATAAAACTGTTTTAAAAGCGGCTATTCTTTACCAAATAAAATTTATATTAATAAGTGAAACCAGAGATGATCTAGTAACATTTTTAAATAAATGTTTAGTAAGCATTTTATGTATATCGAACATATCTAAGCTTCATGAAAACTTTGCGCAGGGACAAACAAGCAGCCAATAAAAGAATTGTCACAAGACACCATACGTAATAATAAAACTGCTAGTTTTTGTTTCTGTAGATGGTAAGACGCGGTGAACTCAGGGGATCTTACCACCAATCACTCACTTAAAATCGGTTATGCGACGTCTATTCAAGTTTTGATTATTAGTAGGTAAATTTTATAATTAAATTTCTTTTTGGTTTCTTTCTTTCTAATTATTCCTTGTCATGATAGTTCTATATTTTATTAGATCAATGATCTCTTTTGGTTTATATAATTTTAGTAATTATATGAATATAGTTTACATTAATATAAAGGTTATACAATTAGCTACTACAAAATTGTATAGATAGATATATTAATTAATTTTATTTTTACAATAATACTAATTATATGGACTTGCTAAACATAAAATTATAGATAATGTAACGTTAATTTAATTTTATCACAAAGAAAAAAATAATAAATAATCGACATATACAATAAAATTGAAAAGGCATAGACAAAAAACAAGCTTGATTCAGTAAATGGCAACACACTCTTTATCGATATAGAACAAATGAAATACAGCAACGTCACGCACAGCGGACTCATGAAGTAGAGAACAAGTGATTTATACATTCGGCGTTATAAATAATTGTTAAATTTACAAATTTTAAGCTTAATTAGTGATAAAAATGGCAGATAATAAGAGGTGAGATTACAAATAAAAGAAAATTACAAGTGTTTGACAATATAATTAGAATTGTTGCAATATCACGGAGTCCAATATTCGAAAATTGGCTTGTCATCATGTCCACATATTATAAATACTTATTACTTACTATATTAATGTTATTTTAACGTGTATAAGTATTTAATTCATTTATTGTGTCTTAAAGTGCAGTCGAAAATAAATAATATAATTTTCAATATCTAAATTGCAAAGTAACGCTGTTGTCAAGCCGGGCATTTTGGGTTAATGATCTGTTTTATTTAGCCCTGATGATCTTTCCACCGCGATATTACGCCGCAAGGACAGACCCAACCGTCTCATCGTTGAAGAAGCCGTCAGCGATGACAACTCTGTTGTCGCCTTGTCACAGGTTGGTCCTTTGTCTTTTTTCTAGACAGTCCTATTTTAGCTTCGCCATTAACAAAAAGGTTGTTGTTTTATTCTATTTTAAGACTAGGCTAAACTAAACTAAAGACTAGACTAAATTTGATTATTGCAATCATTAGATTGCAATAATCAAATTTCATTTAAAAAAAAACCGATGAAATAGAAGTAGTTTTTAGATCAGTCTCCTTTTAATTCTTATAAACTCATATATTACTTAGTTAAATAAAAAAATTCTAAATCCTTTTTTGGACTTTAATGACTGCTTCCAAAAAGTTCATGCATTGCATTTACCTTGCTAAGTGATAAAAACCTGCTTTGCAATATATGTGAACCTAGTAGTGTTGAGACTTCATTTTCCACTTTGAACACTGTCTATATAGTACTTAAATATGACATTCGCAAAGTGATTTGTGTATATTTAAAGCAGCATAACCAACAAATTTAACTAATATACAAGTTATACCTTAGGGCTGGCTATGCTTCATTTGAATATTTAATATGGCAATTTCACTTGCACAATAATAATAGGTTTTTAAATTAAGATATATATTATAAGATATTATTTTTTTAAATTTTAATATCATCACAAAAATAGATGATGAAATAATTTTCA
The DNA here is from genome assembly GCA_038994665.1 of Podotricha telesiphe. Classification (NCBI taxonomy): domain Eukaryota; kingdom Metazoa; phylum Arthropoda; class Insecta; order Lepidoptera; family Nymphalidae; genus Podotricha; species Podotricha telesiphe. Next base: position 308,787 of record JAOYRR010000275.1, read on the forward strand.
TATTGTTAATATTACTTTTTTCCTTTGTAAGTCTTGTCTTGTGTCTTGTGTTGTAGTTTATAACTAAGAATAATGTTACCTTCTTACACCTTAAACACTTTTTATATTAATTATATTTTACTCAACCATCTGAATTGAGTGGAATAATCATTATAATTTTTTTATTTTATACAGTTTACTACAATTCAATACATGCATGGATGAAGGTGCTATGTCATATTAAGATAATCAAAGTTATATGCATAAACCTCCACCTTCACACTTTTTCCCACATAGCAGTGGTCATGGTCCGCAGAGAAAACATAGTGTCAAGATACTCTGATCTCCACTTTCCTCTCTAATTTGAAATATTGAGAGGTGGACCTCAATGCCTCAGTGCTTTGTATTGTTCACTAGAGTGAAGAAATTAAATAATTTAAATATAATAATTTTCCAGAAATATCTGGATAAGGATTTGAACCCAGAACCAACCATGATTACAATCTGATACTATCCCTGTGTCAATATGCATAGAAAAATTATATTTTTTACAATATGTAGTCCGAAAATCTTTTTGCTTTTAAAAAATTTCAATAGCTATGTAAAAACAATGACATGCACATTTTCAATACAAGAAATAAAAATAACCTAGTGTCATAATCACATACTTGTCTTAAAAATTGATTATTTTTTGCATGGGGGACATACCTATTTATCACAAATGTCTGAAATAAATTAATTTGGAATTTCAAACTTACAATAATTCACAGATAATATAGAAGCAAATTATAGTTTTTTCTTTTATTGTAATAATGTTGATGTGTGTAATCAATAATGAATATTATTTCTATGTTGTTAGGTGTAGTTTTCCATTGTTATCCAAGCCAATTGTAACTCGTCTCTGAAAATACAGATATTTGTCTCTTTTTATAAAACTTATAAGTCAAATATTTAAATTTTGTTTCACCAAAGAAAAAAAAAGAAACCTTGTTTCTGTTACTGTTTCATATATTTTCAGGTCATATAATTAAATCATTAAAGAACTTTAAAAACAAATTTAAAATCATATTTGTCCAATTCCTAGGCTAAAATGGAGCAGCTACAACTTTTCCGAGGCGATACAGTTCTGTTGAAGGGCAAGCGTCGTAAAGAGACTGTTTGTATTGTTCTCTCTGATGACAACTGTCCGGATGAGAAGATCCGTATGAACCGCGTAGTGCGTAACAATCTGCGTGTCCGTTTGTCTGACGTGGTGTCTATTGCGCCGTGTCCATCAGTTAAATATGGGAAACGTGTACACATTTTGCCCATTGATGATTCAGTTGAAGGTTTGACTGGGTAGGTTAAAAGAAAACATTATTTTTTTTATTAATGATTAATGTTTTTAGTTATATTTTTTTTATATAAAAAAAAAATCATATGTATTCAAACAACACATATTCTACTACACCTACACTGTTAACATTTTTTTTAATACTGTCATAAAGATCTAGTCATAAAGAATGAGTTTGGAGGCAATTATGGTGCAGTGTGACTGTAAATTAGTTTCTTGTGGGTTCGATTCCTGTATTGTGCAATGATTATATTTAAATTATTTTAATTTCACAGTCTTGATAAGATAAAGCACGACGTTGAATCCGCTAATTAACATGTAATATCTTTGATTCCCCTATACCCAAAGCCTCATATCAGTCACTCATCAACTGTGCCATTAGGGTGAATTATTTATAATTTTCTTCCGTGAAATATTAATAAGATTTAGTTTTACTCAACAATATGTCCATTTTGTACAGAAATTTATTCGAAGTCTACCTCAAGCCGTACTTCATGGAGGCGTACAGGCCGATACACCGCGACGACACCTTTATGGTCCGCGGTGGTATGCGAGCTGTGGAGTTCAAAGTGGTGGAGACTGACCCAGCTCCATACTGTATTGTGGCTCCAGACACAGTTATACATTGTGAGGGAGAGCCTATTAAACGCGAAGTGAGTAATAACATGTAGCTTTTTTGTGCCATGTCTTTTTATATATAAGTGTATAGAATTAAAATTAAAATTGGTAAAAATTTGCTAATTTTTTCTTTTCTAAATTTGGTTAAAAATTTTATGTTATGGTTGGAGAATTTATTTAAGCAAACGAAATAACAATTGTTAAAAATAAAATTAAAACATTTTGTTCATATCTAAAATGAATTCATCTCTGAATTAAAAATAGTTGGTAGTTATATAGTATCAGTGACATATGTCTTTTTCATTTAACTGTTGTAGGAAAAAGCTATGACGTCATGGAATTGAACTTAGATTTGATTGAAATGTTTTGTTTATTTTATACAGAAATATATTCATAATAAAAAAAAATACTGCACCTTGAAATAATTATAGAACATTGTAATTTTTTTTAAATTTACATGTATGATTTTACGTTTCGCAAGATTCGAACCCGTGCCTCTTGGAAACTCTAAGCGCTCTATACAATTAGCTATGCGTTCTTATCGAGCTAAATAGAAATTCTTATACGATTGTTACAACATATTAATATGAAATGTTAAAAAAAAATCTTATTTATAGAAAACTTTTTTTTGAATACGCAAAGAAGCACGCTGATTATAAAATGATTCCGTGAGAGGTGATGCTTCTATATATAATATATATATATAAAACATTTAAAAAAAAAACGTATGATTACAAGAATTTGTTCAAGCTGCATATAGAACGTATAGCTAGGGTCAGTGCTTGGACGGTTTCTGGGCGGGATCGAGTCTTGATACGTGCAAATAAAACTTTAAAAATATAAAAAATCATATACTTTGCCCTAGCTTTTTTATAATTTCGTTTCAAATTCATGAGTATATTTTTATTTGTTAGTATTATTTATTCTAGGTTCTACTCATCTTATTATGAATGAGGTTAGATAAAATAAAATATAGTTTAAATTGTAGTGTAGAGATCATAGTAGCACCTATATTTTCTTAGTCTCCAACATAAAACACCACTTATAAATTATTAACTATTTTCTTATCATTACATATTATCCGACATAATTATTAACTATTTTCTAATCATTACATATTTTCCATGTCGGAGTAGAACGGAAATAAAAACCACTATGCTTATCAAATTTTTGCTTTGTACCTTTTATCCGTAATAATCTACTAATTTTGTTAACAGGAAGAGGAGGAAGCTCTAAACGCAGTTGGCTACGACGACATTGGCGGCTGTCGCAAGCAACTCGCGCAAATCAAAGAGATGGTGGAGCTACCTCTCCGCCATCCCTCGCTGTTCAAGGCGATCGGTGTGAAGCCACCTCGTGGCATACTCATGTATGGGCCACCTGGTACAGGAAAGACGCTTATAGCTAGAGCTGTGGCTAATGAAACAGGTTTGTTGATTGTTTGACTATAAACATAATCTATTTTACATTTATGTCCACATTAAGTGTAAATTCCATCAATTCCAAAAAATTACCATCTAGTAAATTTTTAAAAATTAAGTTTTTGAATTTAACACATACCCCTAAATGTTCATCAAACCCATGACTATCACTACTGTAGGTAGATAATTTTTTTAGTTATTAAAATGCAAATAAGTAAATAGTGTGGTTATTTTGTTTTATTCAGTGCATATCACTCTTTTACTTATAATATTTACATTTTAATTTCGAAAATTTCCAAAAAATTCGAAATTCGAACATTTACATTTTAAACAACACAAAGACAATATCAGTAATTTGACCTAGTTACATGCATAGTGGTTACAATATTATTACATTGTCTACACTTTTTTCTTTCTTTGAAGCCTTATTTAATAGTCTAAAAGATCTATTTAACTTGTTTTATATCAATGTGTCTTTATTTTATATGCAACTACTAAAATAAGAAATCAAATCACTCAGCTTCTTTTTTCCACAACTTCTTTTGTGGGATAGGCACAGGTATATCCAGTTGTATTATATTGTAGTATGCTATTTTGTTTCTATTATTATATTATCGGTTAATTTTGGAGACATGGATACTTGTTGGACAAAGTCTTACGAAACCATAGAATTTCTGACTTCTCTATATATTCCAAAGGAGATGTAAAAAAAAAAAATTATGTTTAATCATATGCTTTTTACATAAATTTACCTAAATGTGTTCCTTTTTTGACTTTCCTCACATATTTTGAATACAACATCTTTTTATATACTATATAACATTTTTATTCTAGGTGCATTCTTCTTCCTGATCAATGGTCCAGAGATTATGTCCAAGCTGGCTGGAGAATCTGAATCAAACCTGCGAAAGGCTTTCGAAGAGGCTGATAAGAATTCTCCAGCTATCATCTTCATTGATGAACTCGATGCTATTGCACCTAAACGTGAGAAGACTCACGGAGAAGTTGAACGTCGTATTGTGTCACAATTATTGACTCTTATGGATGGTACGTTTTTGTTAATTTTTGTTTTGTTTATTATATTAGCTATAGCTATATTTTGTATGAACTAAATGACTTGTCTTTCCCTATATTATATTAAAATCTCATTCTATTTATAAGATTTAAATATAACTTGTCTTTTAATTGTAAAAACTTTTGTTAGCAAGTTGTTTAAGTATTATTGATAATATATTTTTTTATCATTGACGATATTTTTTTCTGAAAATGCATGATTTTTAATGAAAAACCCTGTGCTAGTTATCATGTAAGGTTTTAATTATTAAATAATATTGTATCCTGTAGGCATGAAGAAATCATCCCACGTGATTGTAATGGCGGCCACGAACCGTCCCAACTCGATTGACGCGGCGCTACGTCGTTTCGGTCGCTTTGACCGCGAGATCGACATCGGCATCCCCGACGCCACTGGCCGCTTGGAGATACTGCGTATACATACTAAGAATATGAAGCTCGGCGATGATGTCGATTTGGAACAGGTATGCAATAAGTTTAATAAAAGCAGCTTCACACCTTTTCACACATAGTAAGGTAGTCAGAGACAACTTAGTGTCAAGACATTCCATTCTCCACTTTCATTTGAGAGATTGCGTGTTGAGTGGTGGAGCTCAACGTCATGTTCACCGGAGACATTCCACCGAGTGGTAATCGAAACTACAACCAATCGCGTTTGCAGTCAAGCAATGCGCCACGATGGACTTTTAATGGCGACACATTTCTGTAAACATTAATTAGATATGTATCATTTAAAATAATACATTTTCTCTTTATTCACATTTCTTCGTAAGGTTGTCTAAATTTCCTAATTTCTCTAATATTCATATTTTTTTTAAATAGTGAAATATTTATTTTTGTAAAATTATAAACAATATTTTGTAAATTAAAAAGTTATTATCATTCAGCTTTACTTATCCTACAATTCTGTTATTTAGATCGCAGCTGAATCCCACGGTCATGTCGGAGCGGATCTGGCCTCGCTGTGCTCGGAGGCGGCTCTGCAGCAGATCCGTGAGAAGATGGACCTCATTGATTTGGAGGATGATCAGATCGACGCAGAAGTGCTCAACTCCTTGGCCGTGACTATGGATAACTTCCGTGTAAGTTATTATAGAAGTCTCATAAAATATGTTGATTTTTTAATAAGTGATGTGTTTGTCTTGTCAGATTAAAAAAGGTTTCACACGTTTTCATTCGTTCTGCTTTACGTAGTGCACAAATAATCATAGCAATAAAAAATATATATATCTTTAAATTCATATTATTTTAATTATTTTGTTAAGAAATTTACTAATACTATTGAAATTTAATTGCAAAAGAAAATAATTGTAAAATCTATTTCCACTCACACGAACATTATTAACTTAAAAATGTGTAAGTATACTACTTGTAACATTTTGACGCGAATCTTTAGAAGTCAATTATGTCAAAATTCTATCATCACCTAGAGATCTATGAGCTGCATTCAACTTATATATATTATCGATGTTTTAACTGTAATATTTGATGTAATTGTTATAAACAAAATATCTTCCATATCTTATTATTTAAATTATATTTTATGACAATATTATGTACTATAATCATCTTTCATTTACAGTACGCAATGACGAAATCGTCGCCATCTGCCCTACGCGAGACAGTAGTGGAAGTTCCCAACGTGACCTGGACTGATATCGGAGGTCTCCAAAACGTCAAGCGTGAGTTGCAAGAGCTGGTCCAATATCCTGTGGAGCATCCCGACAAGTTCCTCAAGTTTGGTATGCAGCCGTCCAGGGGTGTGCTGTTCTATGGACCACCTGGATGTGGTGAGTAGATCATCAGGTTCACGCTTATTCCCGCATAGCAGGGTAGACAGAGAGAACTTAGTGGCAGGGCACTCTGTTCTCCACTTTTTCTCCGAAATCGAGAAGCCGCGATTAGTATTAGGCAAGAGCGGTGTAATGAAAATATTTTAAATTCAATCATTCCCCGAGTAAGAATTGAACGCACAACCAATCGCGTTTACATTCAGAAGCTGTCGGTAAAACACAATAAAAAATCTTTATTGGAACTTAAGAAAATTACACGGCTACTATAACTCGAACTAGATTAATAATTATTAAATAAATTCGAAAACAATATCTAGAATTACACTAATAAATATATTAAATACTTAAGTTACTTAAAAGTGCATGCATGTTCTGTCTGTATGAATTGTAACAAGCAGGAATGTTATAGAGCACGGAAATCGTAACCAAAACTATCGGATATCCGAAATAAAAACTATCCGTAGTCGTAATCGAATCCTATGTAAAAGATTCCGATAAGTTCGGATATCGATGGAGTCTACATTAACATGGGACGTACCTAATATTAATGAAAAATAAATTTATAGACTATTGTAACTTACATTCCTTAAAAAATTATAACATCCGTAAATGAAATTTTGCGAAAGAAACGGATACAATACACTATACTTATTACACATTAAAAACGTTAATTTGCAAGTTTTTACTGTAATAATAAAAAGTTTTATGTTAGGTATTTTGTATAAGAATTGTAATATGTTAATAAGATTTAAAAAATATTTATTTGTTACGTTTTGTATATCATAACTATACATTAGTATATTTAGTTTTGGTAATTTTGTAAATTTTATAAAAATTATTATATAATTTAGTTGATTCAATAGAATGAACTAAATTATATAATAATTTTTATAAAATTTAGGTGCTAATAAGCCTATACTTATATTACTGGCTAATAATTTTGGTATATAATTACTAAAGGTTATTTATAGTAAGGAAATAATTTATTTATCTTAAAAATAATTATATATTTGTGCAGGTAAAACTTTGTTGGCTAAAGCCATCGCTAACGAATGCCAGGCCAATTTCATCTCAGTTAAAGGTCCAGAACTATTGACTATGTGGTTTGGTGAATCTGAAGCTAATGTGCGAGATATCTTCGATAAGGTATGATTTTATTGTATTTTGTATGGTTTCATGAAACACATGTTTAAGTAAAATAATTTACAAAAAAAATCTAAACAAAAATAATTGTAGGTTAGGTTAGGTTAATCATCATACTGTTCCAACAGTCTTTTGCTAACTCAAGTCCTCAGCAAACAGTATTATTTTACTTCTATATAATATCATTTTATTCCTAATGTCATGAAAAGAACCCACAAGCAATCGCGTTCACAGTTAGCCGCTGTCCTTCCCCATTCAACGGTATCAGTTGATAATATTCAAATGTAAAGCAGCTAGGTGTTCTTCGCAGGCCCGCTCGGCGTCCCCGTGCGTGCTGTTCTTCGACGAGCTGGACTCCATCGCGAAGTCGCGCGGCGGGTCCGTGTCGGACGCGGGCGGCGCCGCGGACCGCGTCATCAACCAGATACTCACCGAGATGGACGGCATGGGCGCCAAGAAGAACGTCTTCATTATTGGTTATTACACTTTTTAAACACTTCAGTATTTAAATCTTGTATGTTGTATGATTTTTTTTTTAATTCCTGCTTATATACAGTTTTTGTACGAATCTTTAATTTATTTTTTATTTCAGAGAACTGTTTTGTGTTTGCTTTTTATATATTTAGATTTTATTTAAAAATATTATTTGTTCTATTTTCTATATAAATAATAATGATGGCTTAGAGCCTTAGTTAATATTAAATCACATGCGCATCACCATTGCGTTTAAGAAATGTAATGAAATAGAAGTAATTTATTTTTATTTAATATTCCACCAAATAAAAAAATATATTTCAGTTATTTAAAATATTAAAAAATTTAAACCAGGTGCAACGAACCGACCGGACATCATCGACCCCGCCATCCTGCGGCCGGGCCGCCTCGACCAGCTCATCTACATCCCGCTGCCGGATGAGAAGTCCCGCGAAGCGATCCTCCGCGCCAATCTGCGCAAGTCCCCCATTGCCAAGGATGTCGATCTCACTTATATTGCTAAGGTAAGGCCTTTTATATTGTACGGTTTTTATTTAGGTTGGTTATTTTTATTTACAACATGAAAACGCTATATGGCTTTTAGCTAAAGTAGTTTTGTTATTATTATCATCTACGATTTTTTTAAAAAGAAACCTTGAGGCATCATATTGCAGCGACTCTGATTGTGGCCGCAACTGGTTGTGGGCTCGATTTCCACTTGGGTAAATGATTATGCTAAAATTATTTTTAGTTTTCTTCTGGCTCAGCTCTGCACATATCCGCCATTAAACACTGGAATTCGGGCCGGAAAGTGGAGAATGCAGCTTATTGTCTCTAAGTTCTCTGGTTATCTGAAAAGGTGTGAAGTTGAAAAGTAGACTTCTATCATCTACTGATTTAATAATAAACTTATTATTATTTTTTTATGTTTGAAAGTGTATCCTATTTTATAATTTGTTAATAATTGCAGGTGACCCAAGGGTTCAGCGGCGCCGACCTGACGGAGATCTGCCAGCGCGCGTGCAAGTTGGCCATCCGCCAGGCCATCGAGGCTGAGATCCACCGCGAGCGCGCGCGCCAGGAGCAGGCCGCCGCCGCCGTCATGGACGTACGTACCGCACATGTACTGCCCTGCACCTGCACTTGGTGCATTGTACATTATATTATTACTGCAGTCCTGATACATTACTAGCGACCTGCTCGCGGCTTTGCCTGCGTAAAGTACACGACAATAACTATTTCTTCTTTTCGACCGCCTACGTTCTCACTTAAATTACAAATGGTTCGTAATTTACAATTTATATTGTCGTAACTTTTTTAATTGTTAACCAATTGACGTAAATTAATCGTTAAGTGTTGTGGAAAGCTTAGCAAAATAGTAATCAAAACTGCATTTGAATCGGTTAAGCTGTTTCTGAGATTAGTGTGTACAATCGCACAGACAAAGTACATTTATATATTTATTATATATATAGATTATGTTTTAGTTAAACAACACATTGTATTGAACTAAATAGAGGCATTAAAATGTTCAAAATGTAAGTCTTCAAAGAAAATATATTTGATTACACTGTCAAAAATAAACTATGCATTATATTATTTCGGAGAATAAGAGCCATTGGGCTCCAGGCCATCGTGATGCAATGGGAGAGCGTCCGACTGTAAACGATAATATGTGGGTTCGATTCCCACTCGAGAGGATTCATTTTATTTAAAATATTTTCATTTCTCCGCTCTTGTACTTGTTTTTCTGGTTCCCGTAGGAGTTTTAGGAAATGGTTTCTTAGGTGCGCTCACACCTTTCCCCAAATAACCTACAAACCAAATGTCTTTCACAAGCTTTCTTCCTTTATAGTTTTGGTTATCTATTAAAAACCAGTTAGTTTATTAGTCACCACTCAGCCACTTTTAATATATATGTTATCAGTATCTGTATCACAGATTAATATATATTATTAGTAATATTTGCAATATTTGCAGATGGACGAGGAGGACCCGGTGCCGGAGATCAGCCGCGCGCACTTCGAGGAGGCGATGAAGTTCGCGCGCCGCTCCGTCTCCGACAACGACATCCGCAAGTACGAGATGTTCGCGCAGACGCTGCAGCAGAGCCGCGGGTTCGGCACCAACTTCAGGTTGCTTGCTTTTTTATTATATTCATATATTTTTTGGATTATTCTAAAGAGGAGAGAGATAGTAGTATGGAAGCTGTTATTACCTACTTGTGGACAAAATCTGTTTTTTTCTGGTGGTGGAAACAGATCAACGTTTTTTACCCAGATCAGGGAAGCAAGCTTATTATAAATCATATTTTAAATCAAGTATATAAAAATATATTTAATATTTTAAATAATATTTGATTTAAAACTTCTCTGTCTGATTTCTTTATCATATGGGGTATGTTCATATAATATACTCTGCGTTCATACATAAAAAAACTTATTTTATAAATATTTAAACTATTTTTAAAAATATTGTCGGCTTTCCCTAAGCGTATCGAAAACCTACAACTAATGCTTGTACAGTTGACTCTTCAATCTATGTTGAAGTGTTTTTAATTTCAGTAAATTAATTTTGTATTCGAAACGTAGCTCGAAGCGCTAATTAACGTTGCGTTGACAGGTTCCCGACGTCGGGCGCGGCGGCGGGCGGCACGGGCACGTCGGGCGGCGACCAGCCCACCTTCCAGGAGGAGGGCGGTGACGACGACCTCTACAGCTAAGCACGCCGCCACCACTACTTGCATAAGTCCAGCTGTAACTCACACTGCACCCACACCGGCAGCTAAAGTGACCTATCTTAATACCATACATGTTCAATATTAAACTGATTATCCTTTTATTTTACTATGATAATAATTATTATTGGTGTTTTTTTTGTTTAACGTGCATTTACTAAAGGAAATGTTATGGGAATTCTATATTGTGTATATAAATTTCTGTATAATTTCTTGAATAGTGTCTGAAGTAGGCCACTTTAGCGCGGACGTCTCGAGAGATTCTATTGTGAATGTTGAACCTACTAAGTATGTTACAAAACGATTTCCGTAGCGCTAATATTAGATATCGATATATACAAATATACACGTGAGTTTTTAAATTATATTCGAGTTTCCATTGATTTTGCTTGGGAACGAGTGGCTTGGTAGGTCGGTGTTCTCATTTCCTTTGAAATATCTAAGTTTCTAGTATGTTTTTGTCTTCTGTTACAGCTCTTATATTAAATTAAGATTTACTGGATGTTTGGAGGTAACGCACGGCGCGGCGGTCCGACTGTCTGTCTGTCTGTTATTCCGAATATGTAAATGTATTATTTTATAAATGAATTAGTTCCAATCGCTTATGTTTAGTTCTATCCCGCGTGGTCGGACGCATGGTCTATTTAATGTCAGGTCGTGTAGGCGACTCAGCGCAGTGATTTTTATTAAATAAAAGATTTTTATAGTCGAAATTTTTTTTTATTATATGACCCTGGTTTTATGATTTTAATTTAATTATTGAAGTGATTTGAAAAAGTTGAAATGGAGAATTTCACATGGAATGTTGTGGGCTCGCGCGAATATTGTGAGCTCGGCTTAGTCCCACTTGAGGAAATAATTATATTTAAATTATTTTCACTTCGCTCTGGTGATGAGAGAAAGCGCTGCGTTCAGTTCCACTATTCGACACGCAACATCTCCAATTCGGGTGGTAAGTGGAGAACTTCTTGACATAAAACTCTTTAATAAAACCCCAATAACTACAAATACTATATATTGTATAAAGATTTAGAGGTGGAACTTCTAGCGTTTTCATGGATAGCATTGATACTTTCCTATTAATTGAAATAAAATGGTAACGAAAATGTCTGCCGATAAAATATATATTTATGTATGTAATTTAGGTGATAAAAAACTAGAATATGTATATAATATGAAATATTTTGTCTGTTTATTTCGCTTGTCTCGAAAAGTTCTGGACTGTTTTAATAAAACTATTTATATAGCTTAGACTCTTATACATGCCATTAAGAAAGACAAATTCGTCCAATGTTTCCGACAATGCAATGGACAATACGACAAATCGAGCGAAGTGCAAGGAAATTAAAGCAGACTTCACTCTGATGGGAGTAATAATGCGTGGGAGGGAGAGACTGATACATACGCCGCCATTATATTTTTATTTATTGGACACAGTAGTTGTTACATTACTTCTTACACTTAAAAATAGACATAGATAAACAATAAATGAAAGAAAGTAACAAAATTAATATTCTTATAAGCTATTATAACAAAACAAAAGATGTGGGTCACAAATATAAAAAATATTTTATTATATTATTTACAAATTCGTCGCAGTGACAGTTTCAATAATTTTGGAACAATTTTTTCAAATTCTGATACCCACAAGTACCTACTTTAAGTGTGTAAGTTGTAGATTGGGACACCTGATGAAGCACTACTAGTTCAATTAAACTATAAAGAAATTAACCTTGGCAAAAGTCGTTTACTGTGATGAACATCTTTCGTTTATAAATAAAATTCATGTGTATTTTTTATTGACGTATGTAAATCAAGATGTGGAATATTTTTATTCAAAATTAATATCAGCTACATCATAATATATATATAGAAATTACTTTTTATCAGCGTGGTGGTGGCATATTTTTATAAGGAGAAGGTGGAAAATATTGTCCTAAATTAGCGATGTCGACGGGTGGTGTATACTATGACATCGTAAAGTTGATATACACGATGTGGTCGACAACTGGTAATAAATAAATGATTAATCATCCCCTCCCATCATCTAATTTTTTCAAGGTTTGACTACCATCATGTGTAAACTGTCGTCTTACAAATTCAATTTTTTTGTTATTTGGAAGATTTTTACATTTCAGAATTCGGGCGGAAAGCGTAGAATTAAGTGTCTGGACGCTAGGTACCAGCACCACCTTCCACCTTTGCTAACTTAATTTCTGTAATGTGAATTGTATTGTTTTTTTATATAAATTAGGATAAGAATAAATATAGTATATATATTCATCCTAATTTCCATAATATATGGAGAAGAATATATAAATTAGGTTCTATATCAATGCGGGATAAAGAGAGGAGCTGTGAAAATAAAAAGATTCTTATTTGATTACACAACGAAACTATTTAATAGAATCCTCCATAGTTCAAATTTATTCCGTAACTAAGTATAAAGTAAACGAAGTGTAAGTAGGCTCAAGGGTATGGTCACTACAGCCAACATATGTGAGTACAAAAATGGAGTTAAGCAAGCAGCTACTCGTGTGTGTTATAAATGGAAGCAAAATAAATGGAATGGTTCCCCTTCAAAAGTTCTAAAAAAAGGTCAGAGACAGCATATGTCCATCTTTTAAGGTCAACTCAGTGTAACCTTTTTATGGTAATGAAATTTATTCTAAAATGATGCGTTATTTGCGAAAGTGTTTTTATAAACATTATATTAATCCTTATCAAGTATTATATATAAAGTATTTAATTTCGAACCAAAACCGCCCTTTACAAAATTTGATGAATATTTGAATGAATAATGAAAATTTTAGGAGATATCATAGTTTTAAAAAACCTCCGCTATAAAATTATGATCAAGCGTGTGCAAGGCGACCGATCATGATACTGATCACTATAAATTATTTTATATTTGTCATAAGAAGTAAAAATTGTATTTTACTTTCGTAATTAAATATCTTCATAATAAAGTTCTTAATAATATAAGTAACTGTTAAAAAATAAAAATTATTGACAAATTCCTGTCAATATTTTTATTTTTGTAATATTTTATAAACATATTTCACACAAAAAAAATGTTTGAACTGAGTGATGAATATTATCTTAGAAAGTCCTATTTTGAGTCTGAAACAGTTCCAACGCAGAGTGTCATGAAGGAGAAAATGTCTCCACAACTTGCCGAAGTATACTTTAAGTCGATGTCACCTAAACTAAAAATACTCGCCGGACTAGAACCGCCCTTGAAAGGTGGTGGAAGCGACTGGTATGTACCACCAACAGAATTACTTAATGGTAGAGCCGTAATGAAGCCTGTAAAAAGACAGTTCATATCGAAATTAGGCTTTAAAGGCATAGATTTCTTAGGAGAAAAGATAGTCAGTGACCATCACGAGCAAATGGAAAAAGAGAAACATGACGCACTTTTTGAAAACGATTTTAATTGGAAGCAGATCATTGAGGAAATTTGCCGGAAACAATGGGATGATACTTCTAGAGAAGAATCTAAAGAAAATACGAGTAAAATACAGAAGGCGTTTCAGCAATACACCTTATTATATATGACGTCAATAACAAAAATGGATAGCTTACTCCGCGATGCTGCTGCTAAGGAAATTGAGCGAGTGAAGCAAGAAGCTTTTGATATGATGAGTTCACATTACGGAACACTTTTGAAGCAACAAGCAACTATGTTGTATGATAGACACGCTGAAAAGCTGCTTAAAGAAAAGGCTAAGTTAAAAGATAAATTCATTTTAGATGTCGAAAATGCAAGAACAGAATTGGAAAATAAAATACATGATATAAACTTAGAGAAACACGTGGCTATCGAAAAGTTGCGAGTGCTACTAGAATGTCAGAATTTAGCATGTCAAGTTTACGTGGCTATCAAGGAGCGGGAGGAGTGCAAAAAAGATATTGAACTTACAAAACACGAGCACGAAAAAACTGTAAAAAAGCTGTCTGAAAAGATTAAAATGCAAGATTTTGAAATTAAACTTGAAAAAGAGAAAGAGAAGAAACGCAATGAATTTATTCAGATATGGCAGAAGAAAATCTGTCATGTTGTGAAAAGATTTCAGCAATTCGTCAAATATTGTTTAAAAACATTACCTGAACAAGCCGATTTTTTTATTAATATGGAGAAATTAATGCTACTGCAGTTAAGCGAAGCTATGGAAAATCCTAGCGTCGAAAGTATTTTTGTCCCTGAAGAAGATGTTTTTCATACACCTGTACCTAAGCCACATCCATTCTATTTATGCTGTGATAAAGGATTTAAGCCCAAGTTAGAAGAGGGCCTTTGTCCTAAGCACTGTACTTCAAGTGCATCCCAGTTACCAGTTATCGTGGTAAACAAAAAATTGATCTACTCCGCTTGTGATAATTTTGAAATGTTCGCTGATAAACTTACGCAGTTTCTCGAAGGTCACCGAGGAGACAATGAGGACTTCATTGATGACCACGATTATACGTACGATATTCCCGTAAAACCTACTGAGACGATGGATGCAGAGCATGTAAAGCTAGAGAGTTCCCTTATGCAGGTATTACAAAATGAAATCCCCAATCCTAGGCAAGTGGAAATCGAATGTAGTGTTTGTAAAGTTGCAACGTGTTACTGTGAAAATTCTCCTAAGAAAGTACCTGTTTTGCCTATTGAAGGTGCAAAAGAAGTTATTTCGTGGCAGCCAAGAGATTTTGGTAGAGAAATCAAATCTAGAAGTGTAGAATTAGAGCATGAACGCGAACCAAAGTGGGATAGTTATCTTAATTACGTTTTCCCCACACGATGTCACTGCTCCCGACGAGCGAAAAAGCATTTAGTTGAGCACCTTCCCGCGTACATGCGTAATATGTCTGCATATGAACCTCCAGACTTGCCATTTTACGAGAAGTGTTCATTGGACAAACTAAAAAAACTAGTTTTAAAAGCTAGAAAGAAACAACCGCTTGTTCCGGAAACTATTGAAGTCGAATCGAAAACAAGAAATGTTAGCACACAGTATTCAGACCAAGAACTTGAGTACTTATGCACATGTTTTTCAGATGATGATATAGAAAAATTCCTTAAGAATCTCTTTAAAAGTCCTAAAAGAGAACCCGTACAGACAATTTCTTCGATTCAACTTTTAATGAGCCCTCCTGCCTTTGCGCAAGATCGAGCTTGTTCTTTACGGAGACTATTAAACGAAGCTCCGGAATTAGAAGAAATATTTATGAAAGAGGATTGCCAGTTTAATTAGTCATTATAATGTTTTTATATAATACTAAATAAAAATATATATATTTTACTACTCTGCAAATTGAAACTAAATCTTTTTATTGTCCTTTGTTTATTTTGTTTTTATAGTCTCTTATGCTTTTACTCAAATACCAAACTTCATTAATAATAATGGATATTTTAAGTATGTTCTTATGCTGCATGGATTTGGGATTTAAAATCTTTACAATTAATTAGAAATGCATATTAATGCATATTATAAATGCGAAAGTCTGTCTGTCTGTGACGTTGGACGGCTAAACCACACCACACCACAGGCCCAATTATAAAAGCTTGAAATAGGAGATGATTTTTCAATAATTAACTCCCAAAGAGTTGCAGCAATAAGCAGCAACCGCTTAACTGATTGTAATTTTGGTATACATATAGTTGATAACCAGGATTGGCCATAGGATTAATTATGATTTTTTTGTGTTAAAACATATCTATACTATAATAAAAGAGTAAAAAAGTAGTGTCTGTACATTGAATGTAATTACCAAACAGCAATTTGGAGGATGTAAAAACACGAATATGTAAACGAGTTATTTCAGATTGGCTGCGTTACGTGATGAAAAACTATTACTTGTATTTTGAAATATTTATTACAAATATACTCTTAATACGCCACCATAATTAGACCATTATACGATGAATTCGGAAATAGAAGTGCCTAGTGAGGAGTGAATAATATGCTGTTAGCCATAGTGACCTCTACAGCGTTACCGGATTTTGGGGGAAGCCGAGCTAAAAGAGCTTCAACCTTGGCTTGGAGATCCCGTTAGGAAACCATCAAATTAGTTTCACGCTGACGCAAGAGCGCTTCATGTGAGACTCGAACCTCGACTTGCGACACCGTTTGTCGTTGGGGACTTTCTTCTCAGTCCGAGCTAGGCCTAGCTGGCTAGGGCGTTTGATGTTTTTTACGGACTGGACGGCATCGGGCCGTTGGATAACTGGGACCTCGTCTCCAACGGCGGGGACGGTGTGTGTAGTATGTGCGTTTGCGTGTGCATACTGGCTTTACCTAATGTGGTTTTAGAATTATTAGCCAGCGTAATGGCGTCAGCTTGTTCTGATAGGAGGCTACGGAGCCCCATGGACATCGTTTGACGTCGTAATTACAGGCGTTTACTACCGGCGGATTCGAAAGAATTGCGGCTTTTTCAAAGTAACTACTAGATAGTTTGTGGGAATGCTCTTTGATAGAGCCGATCTTAATATCTCTATGAAGATCAGTGTAGTGTGTGGTACGTACACCACGGTGCGCCCGAGGCAATACGCAGATATCGGTTCTGGAGTCGACATGAGAATTCTCCTCGACTAAATCAATGTTGGAGTTTATATACAAGTTATTCATAACATAAAAGGTACACTGGTCGTGAGAAACTAAGCAACAAAAACACTCACAAAAAACGTGAACTAAACAATATTAGAGTTGCTCTCAAGTACATTGTTGACAACTTACGAGTGTAACTTATGAGTGTGTAAAAAGTGCAATAAAATATAAAAGGTATTTTTTATAGTACGATATTGACGACAACTTAAATTATGAGAACAAAATCAATGCAGTGTTATTATACAAAGTAAATAAACAGTGTTAAAGTATACAGAATTAGAGAGTATGTAACTAAGACTAAGAGAAATATTAAGATCTAGAATCAGTGAAAGATTAATTATGTAAACTTATTATTCAATCATTAATGTGAATAACGATAGGTATAATATTAGTAAATCATTAAGTATTATATATTATCTCCAATCAATGCGCGTCTGGAGTTTGTAACAAATATGAATATATGATTTTTAAAATTTTGGTCTGTTTGTCCGTTTGTACACGCACATCTTCGTCGGTACTGGACCGATATGAATAAAACTTTTATGCTTAAAGAGTATAATTTATTTTAGTGGAACATCTGATGTAGAACTATAATGGACCCGCTAAACTATAAGAAATAAGGTAATAGCACATTAATAAAAGTTGTTCAGCATGATTAACATTATCCATAGACACATAAAAATTAAAAATCTAGAACATCTGATAAAAAAAACAATAACCATAAGCAGAGCTGTGTGAGTGATAATTTTATGGTCTCTTAGATTTCCACATCCATCCATCTATTTCTAATGATGTGTGATGGGTTTGAGACTTTAATGTTTTCAGGATAGGGACTCAGGTGGTAGAAAGTTTCCTCAATGTTTGTAAACAAAAACTGTCCATCATACTAAACCACTGTTACTAATGCGGTAATTAATTATTGTTTATAATTTAGTTGGACATATATGTGTACAAGTAATATTATGTTATGCACAAACATGCTAGCCTACAATACTGAGGTGCGCTGATGCCGGCAGTGCGGGCAGGGAGGAGGAGGCAGGTCACTTTCGGATGGCGTGTGCAGGGAGCAATTTTTCTTGCCGCTAACAATTGTGATGTTAAATTAATACTGGATTTGTACAAAATATAGTGATTAGAAGTAAACAAGTGTTTAACTGCTTTAGACCGAACCGGTCATAGCATGATGTTTCTTCGACGATTGAAAAGAGCTTGCAAAAATCAACCAATGAAATAAAGATTATTTTGAATTTGAATATATTTTTGTGGCTCTTCGTGGGATGATCCAGATTTTTTATTTTTATATGTCAGCGGACAATGTTCATCACGCTGAACAACTTTTGTTAGTTTCACTGTTATGTTATTGACAGCTTTTTTTTTTAAATCTTTGTTGGTGTAAAAAACTTTTATGATTAAAATACTACTAATGCAATCGTTTTGTTTTACATAACAAATTTAATCAAATATATTTTGTTCTTTTTCCCCTCATCATATTTGTTACTGTCTATCAATGCCGAGGTACACTAATAAATAACAACCCAAAAATGTAACCGCGTCTGTCTGTAAACGCGATTAGTTGTCGGTTTGATCCCCACTCGGTGTAATGAACATATTTAAATTATTTATATATTTACAAAACGTATAAAAATTTGAGCCCGCGCCTCTTGAAATATTATATATGTTTTTCAATTTACGAAGTGTGTGAATGTGTGTCACTTTAAAAAAAATGTTAAGAAATATTTTAACATTATTTAAAATAATTATATAATTATTTTCAATAATGTTAAAAATTATTTATCCGTTTTAGTAAGACAAAAGCCCGGGGTTGATTTCCGCCACTCAGCACGCTGTCTCGATGTCGAGCAGAAAGTGAAGAGCGGAGTGCCATGGCACTAAGTTGTCTCTGAAGTCACCTGCTATGCGGAAAAAAGCGTGAAGCTATAAATAAATATATGAAAATCCAAAAAAAGACAATCGTGGGAAAATATATTTTAATTTCTATATAAAATTATAAACACCAACTCTTTTATTTGATAAATTCATAATCTATGTAACTTCACCGACCGCCATTTGCTGTAACAAATTCATAACGTGACAAAATCTTTCTTTTATTTCCATCGTACTTCTATGGGGGAGGAGTTCACTAATTCTACAAAACACTTGATCGGACACAGGTTCACCTTTTAAAATCTCTAACATAGTTTTGTCCTCATCTCGAGTCCAATTTTTTACTTCTCTTTTATGTTCTTTTAGTTTAACTTTATCTTCTTTTTTTGTTAAGCTCTTTAGATCAAACTTCTCTTTTTTCTTGATTGCCAAATCTTCTTTTTTGCATTTTGTTTTTGTATGAGGTTTTGGTTTTACACTTTTAGTGTTTATTGTTATGCATTCTTTTTTAGTATTGTCATTAACGTCCTTCACACTTTTCGTTGGCGATTTGAGCGTCTTTCTGGTTCTTTTTTGTGGAATTTTGCATGCATTTTTGTTATTTCTTTTAGGTGAAGCTCTTTCTGAGTCAGATTCAGGAGGAGAGAGGCAATGGTTAGGGGCCAGTCGTCTCGTGTGAACTCTATAAGGTTCCTTACTATAGGGATATGTAACACACGCTGTCCTTACAAACCTGCCATGCTGAAGAAATACTCGCCCGTGCAAATACTGTGAAAAAATAAATATATTTCATATTTTTTACATTTTTATTCGCACACGTTTTTAGTTTTCTAAATACGTCTTTTTCAATTATGAAAAAAATGTATTTTGTCTACAAGAATTAAACAAAAACTTCTGAGTGAGTCTACATTGAAATATCAATTGTTTTGAAAAATGTATACATCGTTAGAAATAAGAACAAGTAATAATTAGTCTTTACATTTCGCATATTGAACACTTACCTCAGAGTCTAGAATTTTGGCTTCAGCTTTCCTCTTATTATTTTTCTCCTCAAACTCCCATACATCATATCCCTTGTCACAAGTTAAAAAAGTATCTTGAAGGGCATCTGTCCCAGTGTCGTAAACGCTGTAAATAACCAATTCACTTATACAATAGACGCATTTGTGGCGCAGTGGGATATTGTTGGGCGAAATAATTATATTTAAATTATTTTCATATCCCTGCTACGGTAAGATTGCTGCATCTCTCGTATAATTGTAAATTAGAGTTCAGATATACGCTATCGATAATAAATTATATACAGTATCCTAGTCAGTGGATATTCGGCAAAGAGCACCGACTATTAACACTTTTTTACATTTTAACATTTTTATGATATTTTTTAATAAAATGTATGTTGAGGTAATTAAATAGAAACAAAGATTGTTATTTTCATATTTTTCAATTTATACAATTAAATACAAATTACAATTTTTTTTATTTTATGTAAATCATTTTTTTCTTTTGGTCGAGACTGGCAATTGCGACTTGTGCGCGAATCAGTGGCCACGGAAAACCTCGAATAGTCTCAAAGGACTGGTCGGCCTCTTTACAATAGACTAATCGGCTACTGTTCTTTTTGTTTCAACAGAACGAGAAAGCACTAAATTATATATGAAAAATAATAAGAACATGATGTGCAATAACGGTTTCTGCAATTATTCTCATATATATAATGATAATTTTAGCAAAAATGATCAAATGTATATACTATACATATAGGGATATATTGTACAACGCTTGAAACTAGGATTTAAAAGAAACTGAAAATATTTTAAATAAAATTATTCTCAATATCAAGTATATAACAACTTTTAGGACGGGTTACATATAAACCAGGACTATTATAGTCTAATTAGGATTATACTGTGGTTAATAGTTATGCAATTTACACAAGAATCGTAAAGGTAATGCTCAGAATAAGTTAGTTGAATGTTATCTATACATATAATAAAAATGTAACTGATCGCTGTCTATACAATGCAGATATATTAAAAAAATATATTATTAGGGACATTTCAAAATAAATTATTATCAATACAATAGAACCCAAAACAATATTTTTTAATTTTCTTTTCTGTTTGTTTGTTTCTTTGTGCACGCTAATTTCAGTAAACGATTTCACTGATTTATATAGTAACCGATTTATATAGTAACCGATTTATATTATTTATATATGACAATTGTATTGTAGTAAACTTCCCCAAACATTTAGTAGTGTTTAATTCATTTCAATCATAAACAAGAAAGTTTTCATTTCAATTACAAATTTAAGCAAAGTTTGTGATTTTAGTGAGAACGCGGGCGGGAGAAACGAAACAGTTTAGTCATGTAGTTTACGCAGGTGAAGCGGCGAGCGGGTGCTAGTGTTCAATATATATATTGACAAGCATGGCAAGTGGAAAAATTATAAAATATAGAATTGTATGTAATTCAAACGTTACAATCAAATCGATTCACGATTGATAACAGAATTAAACTAATATTATAACTTGCCAAATTTATAATTTGTATTTTTATACATACACCAGTATTACATATAGAGATCTCTACCAATTGTGCAAGAAAGAAAAAGAATATATATTTATTTATTTTTTCAGGTTTACGCTTTTTCCCGCATAGCATGGTACTCAGAGAGAACCTAGCCAAGACACTTGCCTCTCTCCGCCTTAAATCGAGATATTGCTAGTTGAGTGGCCAAACTCAACACAGCGCTTCGCCATAAAAAAAATGCTCTGCATAGAAATAAACAAATTAAAATACATTCCACTGAGTGGGAATGGAACCCACAACCACATTTGCAGTAAAAAGCTAAAAACATGTGGAGATAAAAGCATTTTTGTATTAATAACAACAGGATACAATCAACTTACCTGTCCGGTGGGCGTTCATCCGGGAATAAGGACTTAAATATTTGCGTCAAGCGTGGGTTGGACCTCAAATGCGGTAGTACTCTCGTTTTCATGTCTGTACTGTTCCCACTGTTTATTCCTGTCGTGATAGCGCGTATTATCTTCCTTAGCACCGTCGGTTTCCGGTTAAATGTTGACTGAAATAAAATGGCTGCTATTCGAATATTTTTTTTTTATTTTTAAACGCTAATTGACAAACAGGTATTGCTCTCTCGCCTAATGCTTAAAATTTCTTGCAATAACTGTAATTTTTTTATCGGTAGACCAGTCTAACTGTAAAGTGTAAAGTTCTTTACGTCAGGTTTACTAAAATGTATTTTCGAATACCAATAATATACGCGATTAAGCCGGTTAATATAGTTTAATTTTAAAACAATCTGATGATGTCCGCGCTTAGGTGTTATATATTTCCTAAATTAGTCTACACAGCTACAATCTACACAGCCGCGATAATAGTACTATTCAAAAATTAAAATATTTGTAAGTAACGTAAGTATTAAGTATATTGTCATTAGTATTAATTATTAGTATTAAGTTATCAGTATAAGTTTAAAATCGCAGACGAATTCGCAATATTGATACACAAAACCCAAAGTAACGTCAACAATTTGAACGCAGCGGGATTCCAACATGCTCATCTATAAAGAATCTTATCTAGTAAATGCACTTGCCTGATCTGAGAAGAAGAAATATCAAATATACCTCGTACGTTTCTACAAGTACTTAACCCTTTTACTGTTATAATGTATCTTTAGTATTTTATCGTAGCAGTTTTAGTATTTACAAAAATAATAAATATTAAATCAAATCTTAAATCAAAATGTTTAAGCGTTTAATTTTATTTTGTTTGGCGCCCCTAATCAATTATTGATCTACAGCATGCTTAAAATTCTATTTGAATGTGTTCCAAATGGCTCTACCAGATAAAAGTTATTAGGAAGATGGGTCGATAAGAAGTGACGTTTAAAAGGGACCCCATAACAAATGGTTATGGGGTCCTTTCAAAATGCATTAACGCTGGCCTCCACTATCCAAACGTCTCTCTCCATCTAACCACATTCGAAAATATCTTTAGATCAAGATCTTTTAGAGTATATTATAGAGATATTTCACTGTTATACATTTCGCGCCGACTTTTACCGCATACAAATGAACTCTAAACCTATTCCTGGTGAGCGCCTTAGTAAGTTCGAAATATTTGTTTACTTTAAACTGATACCATACCGGTATAACTTAGTCCCGTGGGAAATTTTACACGTTTAGTAAAGGAAAAAGTCCAGTCTGGATGATCCAATCAGGAGGTGATTCTCAAATTGAGTAAGGCTATTGTGTGCATTTTTTAATCGAGCTTTGTTTTCAAAACTTTATCGTTAGTTGTTATATATCTATGCGCTCTTGCTACTGAAAGACTAATGATTCACATATTATTTCCAACACCTTGTCATAGCGATGCGTATATTGACCGCTATCTGGGAGTACCCTACCAACAGACGTTTACCTGACTCTATAGGTATAAAATTGTATATTATCATGGAATATAATCGGAGATTTTGTCAATAAATATTTGTCAGCTTATAAGTTTTGTAGAATAGGTCCTATGATAAGTCTTTGAATGCTCTACACGAGCATAGAATATGATTTTAAAAATGATTTCCAGCTATTCTTATATGGAACTAATAGGAACGAGAAATAAAGAAAAGCTAACACCAAGTAATCACCTCTAAAAATTAAATAAATTAATTAAATAATTAATTAATTAAATTAATTAATATGGGTTTGAAAAAAAAAGATAAAATCATCCAAACATACTTGTTCAAAACCTAATGCATAATAAACAATGCGAGCGCCGGCTTGAGTGTAAGATTCCCCAAGACTCTTGTAAGAGCTAAAGATTCTCCTTGTATAAGATGTGACACAGGTTGTACTGATTATACATGACAATAAAATACATATAATACACCTACCACTGAATGTTCCGCAAAGGTGACACATTGAAGTGCAAAAATCTTACGCAAAATAAATAAAACTAATTAAGTAAGCAATTAAGATTAAAAATATTAAAGTTTTAGAGAGTAGCAGAATGGGAATCTGAGACATATCCATGAGAATTTTATAAAATAGAACACTTGAATGGATTATGGATCCCTTATGTCATTCATAGCGGTTAGCGCTAACGGTGTGAATTCAAACGGTTTGAATGAGAAAAAAGAACTTTAAACATGACAAAGTGCGCTCACTGTTCAAGATTGGTATTGAAACTAAAACCTGGACACACTACGCTCTATGTAACAAGTGTAGTGTTATAGTGCATGCTACATCATTATGCACAGACTTAACAACGAAATAACTAAAATCATTGAGATCAGTTGAAAATTTGCATTGGATATGCTTTGACTGCTCACGACAATGACCGCGAAAAAGCTCATTCATAAATCCACATGATGATGCAGAAGACGACGAAGACGTGCAAATCAACGCTACTATCCATTTGATTTTAAACAACTTTTAAATGAAAAAGACATATTTAGAAAACGTATAAAAATTTGAACGCAGCGGGATTTTTTTTTTTTTTTTTTTTTTTTTTTTTTTTTTTTTTTTTTTTTTTTTTTTTTTTTTTTTTTTTTTTTTTTTTTTTTTTTTTTTTTTTTTTTTTTTTTTTTTTTTTTTTTTTTTTTTTTTTTTTTTTTTTTTTTTTTTTTTTTTTTTTTTTTTTTTTTTTTTTTTTTTTTTTTTTTTTTTTTTTTTTTTTTTTTTTTTTTTTTTTTTTTTTTTTTTTTTTTTTTTTTTTTTTTTTTTTTTTTTTTTTTTTTTTTTTTTTTTTTTTTTTTTTTTTTTTTTTTTTTTTTTTTTTTTTTTTTTTTTTTTTTTTTTTTTTTTTTTTTTTTTTTTTTTTTTTTTTTTTTTTTTTTTTTTTTTTTTTTTTTTTTTTTTTTTTTTTTTTTTTTTTTTTTTTTTTTAAAAATATTATTGTATCAGCGTCAGCAAAACGTTAATTCTACTATGACGAGGATAACATTTATAAGTTTTGCAAGTTTTGTTAAAAGAAAATTACTTCAACTACTACAGAAACTTTAAGCAACATAAAACAAATTAACGCATTACCTCTTCTAAGAATATTTAATATCATTAAAATAAAAGATTTCTTGATTTTTAAGAAAATAAATTTGTTTTCATTAAAGAATATAATTAAATTTTCTTAAGTATATTGACAATTTTTCAATTTTTCATTGCACATAAATAAATTGATTGTTGTACTTATACCTATCGTCACTTTTTGCTGTTCGAGCAATTTAATCAAAACTACTTTACTATAAAATACATAAGTTATTAAAATGTAATAAGAACCGAACAAATGAAATAATTGTAAATTGAATTTGAATTTAAATGCAATATGAATGAAATTGTCTGTTATAAGCACTTTAAACTAAGACATTTTTGTTTACTCCATTGTATAATTGTTAGAAGTTCTAAAGATTTTTTTTTTGTATCTTTGTGTAGAAAGGTGTCAGACAAGCTAAATTGGGCTTAAGACCATTAAGGAAACAAAATATTAATTTCTCTTTTTAAGTTATTAATAGTGTTTTATTTAAACAGCGGCTAAATTTTTAACACATCGTAATTGAAAGATAGATCTAATAGTAGAGAACGGAATATATTGCAGTAGATTAAACTTGACTGTCCAGGTATACGGGAAACTGCAAAATCTAATAATAATTCATGGCCAAATAAAAAGAAGGAGCTATGTAATAGTCTTATGTATGAACTGTACGATAGATATAAAAATATAAAGAAGGCTGAGAGGAACGCAACATGTTGCTTCCAGAATGTTCTGATAGAGTATAAAGATCACATATTCTTCTTCTTCCACCTATTTTTACTACTATAAAAGTATAATACTATATATTTAACTAAGCTAATCGAATGGATTAAATACGATGCGATATAACTAAATATACAAACGTAATTGGCTTACGATACGATAATTTCCTCATAATACTCATTTACAAATACCTGTAATGGCAAATCTGAATAAATAACGCACCAACTGATGCCGCTGAATGTAGATTACCGTAACATAGCGATGTTACATGAAATGTGTGATCTAAAAGTAATACAAAGAGAACTTAAGATAAGGAATGGGATATGACCCTTTTAGAAACGAGGCTAAAATTAAAAAAAATGGCGTAATATTTTAGTTTTAGTCAAATGAGCCCTCAGAATGTTTCGTATTATCACGAAAAGAAACGTCTAAAGAGTGTGTTTGTAAAACAAGAGGTTCCTAAAATTTAAGACAAATACATTTTCTCGAAACTTTAGATCATGTATAAAAAACATATTTGAAGAGACTCTGAATTCAAAAGCTTAGACCTTTATCACATTAATAACCTTTTGACAAAAAATAAATAAACCTACGGTAACTCAGTGAAATCATTAAGTGACTTCGTAATCAGTACCTAT
Organism: Podotricha telesiphe; assembly: GCA_038994665.1. Lineage (NCBI taxonomy): Eukaryota > Metazoa > Arthropoda > Insecta > Lepidoptera > Nymphalidae > Podotricha > Podotricha telesiphe. The sequence goes on from JAOYRR010000275.1 coordinate 335,254, forward strand.
ACTACCTTTAGAGTTAGAATTTTTGTTCAAAATTTTTACGGACCAACTTTGGAGTATACCTTATCCAATAAAAAAACATTTATCAAAATTGGTCTACTCTGTAAAGTCTTCCTTCGTTTTTTCAAGCCCCTAATACCACAAAAATAATTATTTACTTCTATCACGCATAGTAAATAAGATATATATTTTTAAATAATCACTTTTTTTATTCATTTAAGAGGGTTCTAAATTTTTCCTTAGAAACGCTTACAATAATTTTTATAGTGTACATATTATATACATTTACTTCTTTCTCCATGTTTCGCTTTTGAATCATCAGATTTATTTTAAAAAAAAAATCTTGATGACTTTGATTACGAAGTGTTGTGTAGTGCATATTTTGGTTTAGACATTCGCAACCAAGGCAAATATTGGTCGGCATTTGTTTTTTTTTGCCGCGGATTTTTTTTGTTGGAAATAAACGATCGCCTCGATACGAAAGCCTTATAAATTAATTGGTAAATGCTTATAAAGAATTGGAGTTGGAATATGTCATCAAAGGTGCACTTTCTGCACTTGTGTCTACATTTTTTAAAGAAAATCTATATGCGGTCACTGATGAGCGCGGTGAGAGCTTTTATCAAGAAATTTAAAACGTTTTGAGGGAAAATGGACCACTGCAGTGCTTGCAGACTACAGTTGGATTTTGAATAGAAAGACTCCAACCAAGATTTACAAAAGGCAAGCCAAATAAACTTTAAAATAAACATAAAAAATTGTTAAAATTAAACATAAATTTCTCTTATAAGCTATATGTGACTGAGATGTTTCATTTACTGTTTAAAGTTCTCTATAGCATGGCGATTCTAAAACACATATTCAGATCTCTGGCAGAAAATAAAAGTATATTTTTGTTGTATAGTAAAATCGATACATAGAATAAAAATGTAACAAACTATTACTGTATAATATACTCAATGTAATAGCATCCAAAACATTTTTTTTACTATGCGTTTGTGCACGCTCATCTAAACTTATTTAAATGCATATTTGACTATTGTATTTTGTTAACAACCTGGTGTTCATTTCATTTCAATCGGTTCATAAATAAAACATTTACAACAATTTAAATTATAAATTTAATAAAAGTTTGAGATGTGAGAACCCAGGTCAGCGAAAAAGTAATTTAGTCATGTAATATTTGCAGGCGAAGCCGCGAGCGGGTCTCTAGTAGAAGAATAAAATTATGAATTGAAACTACAGTACAGTTAAAAAATAAACTGATAAAGAAAGAATACTTTAAGTTTAGTGTTGCCAAATCAATCAAATATTAAGAGCTATTTGTTTGTTTGTTGAATATTTTAAAAATATTTGAAATATATTAACAACATAATGTGAGTGAGGTGCGAGATGCACAAAAAAAACAAAAAGATATACCATGTTGATAGAATAATTAAAATTAATGCTTAATTTCTTTATTTTTGTAACAGATTTTTATTTTTTAATAATACTAATAAAACATTATAAGAATACATATAAAATGTAGCGGGACATGAACTCGTGCCTCTTGGAAATTGTCCAAGCACTCAGACCACTAAGCCATACATTCAATACCCAACTACATCAAAATTCTTATATACTTATTAAAACTTATTGTTGTCATCATATCATATCTATCTATCATCTCTGTGGAGATATATAAGGTCCTATTTATTTTGCTATGTGCGAATAACACTTTAAAATGTTTAAATATTAGGTTCAGATTTTATTCTAGTAATCTTACTGTAAGACAGTAATTTGTTTTGATACTCTTACACAACTAATTAACAAATGAGAGATGAGAAATTATTATTAGCTTAATACTGGTTTTTAAAAATATAATCTAAGACATTTTATTTATATTTATTATCATCTTAAAATTTCAATATTTAAATATAATAAAAATAAGCACTGCATTCTTGAGTGAATGCTTGAATATTAACACTGATATACTACATTGTTTTTATTTGACCTAAATAATTTGGCAATGACACAAAATCTATAACACTGCTGTTTGTCTATTAATTCTTATAAAGATAAGAAAGGCAATGTAAGTAATAACATTTAAAAAAGTATTACGGATAAAAATGTCAGATTTTTTTTTATAAATTTTGCATTTGCAAGTATATGACAGTAAATATAGTAAAATTTTTTAAATGCATTTGTATACTTGAATTTGAATTACTTTTGCTTTGTGCTATAAATATAAGTCTTCAAAATTGGATCTTTAAATTCTACAATGTTTCATTAACAAGCACACTTCATTGTACATTCATTTATTTTTTTAAACATTTCTAGTTTGAGACCATAAATGAGTATTCATTACTATAAAAATAAATCAATTTTGTACTTACATGTAATAGAGCAATAAACCCTGTCATTTGCGTCAATATAAAATGGTCCATAAACCTTCCAACTTCAGCTGCTTGACCCGGCTTCAAGAACAACATAAATTCTTCTACAATATCCTTGTGCTCATTACTAAATAGCTGCTCTATTTTTCTATATAAATCTACAGGGCTTTCCTTTGAGGGGTCAAAAGTTTTTAAAATTTCTCTAAATAGAACAAACTTGTTAGTCGGTAAAGTGGAGTGTGAAGCAAACCTTGATTGTATTTTTGTATAATATGATCTAACTAAAGCTGAAAATAATTAAATATATTATAGAATTTAACATAGATGAATCACATTCATTTATATTGTTAAATTGAAAATGTAAAATTCAACTATCAGAGTACAAATGATAAGATGGGATACTCAAATCAAGCATAGTTATTTGACTTAAAAATTGTAAACAACACTGTAACCTAAATAAATAAACAAACTAAATATTTCTTTGATAAACAGAACATATGTAACTTATTTCATCTATACTTCATTATGACTGACTAGTAAAAATCTTTTAAAAAAATAATTCAATTGACACTACTGTTTACCTGTTTCCAAAGGGTCTTCATCTGTTTTAGGTTTTGTTGATTTCGCTTTATTTTCGTTAGTAGAATTACTTTTAGTAACTACAATTGATATTTCATTATTGCACTTATCTGCTACCTTTGATTCAAGAGTCTAAAATAGTTAGATGTATTAAAATATTTATATCAAAAAATAAAATGGCAGACGTTACCACTCGAACGAAAGTTAATGGTGGCTGTTTATTTCGCAAGAATTAAAATTTACAGCTCATTTACACGTCAGAATGGTTAATGAGAAGTGTACAAACATCTAGAACGTATAGAAAATTTATTTTTAATTTTAGTTTTACTTTAGGAAAGTTATATAAATCGAGAAGCTTAATCTGACTCACCGTAGATTGGATGATAGGTTGATTTTGATTAATTTGACTAAAAAAACTTGTACTGGGTTGTATTTTGTTCCCAAACGCATCTTGACTCTCTCTCGTAAATAAAATAGGCATAGAAGGCAACATCTGGCCGATTTAAAATCCCTTCTTGGCAAGCACAAAACAAAACAATTTTTCTCAATTGGCTCCTCACGTTAAACACTTTTCCAGTTAAAATAATAGGTTTATTAAATTATTCTGTACATATGTATAACAATAAATATATTCTAAAAGCCAAATCATAATTGTTTTTTTTATCACTGTAGAAATTACACAATTAAAAATATGGATATATTTTTGTTTGACAGTCACTTGTAACACAACATCAACGACGCGGAGAGGGCGGGAAGAAGTTAGACGTTTCATTTTATGGATAAAAAATATTTAATTTTATTATTTAAACATGAGTTAGCCTTCAAAATTATTAAAATATATTTAATGACAGATGCACTTCCTTTATTTGTTATGGTAATGTGCATTAAAAAACTTTTGTGACCATTAAACCCGCGCGTTTGAAAGTTTGGAATTTGTTTAAAATGAATAAATTTGCAGGCAAAATGTTGTTGCGTTTATTTGAAATTTATTTTAAGTCCATTCTTGTTAATCTAACGTTTATGAAATAGCTCGGTGCTATTTAAATTCTTTTTAGGATTAAATAACACATTTTGTATCACTGAGCGCATATTTTGCAAGTAGTTTGTAGATATAAGTATTTGGACTTTCTTTGTGATATTGATATACTCTTTGTAACGTGTGTAACACTTAATTGTGCACAATTCATAATTTAAAATGAGCAAAAATATCATCGAATCAAAATCGAATTCAATGACAAATCTACGAATTAAGACTTGAAAGAGATCTCAAACGAATAGGAACACATTTAAATACAGTACTATAGTTATGAAGTTAAAATCTTATATTAATTATATATGTACATGCAAAACATTTAACGCAAGTTACTTTTTATTTCAAAACATGTATCAAAATATTTAAATGCGTCTACAGAATGAATCACATGCATTAAAGATTTTGAATTCATTTTAACGGGATATACTCAACCAGTTTGCTAATAATAAAAGAGGATAGTTAATCTAAATATGACGATGCGAACAATGAACTCTTTCGAAAAAAGTACATTGGTTCAGGGCTAATAATTTATTAAGGAATAGTAGAAATACTATATGTATAACTTTCAGGACACTTAATATGAAAATTGTCGAAACTGATGTACTCTTGAATGGTAAAGTCGTTGTTCTCGGCATCACCATAGACTGCGATTTACAGCGCGGACCTCATATTGATGGATTTGCGAATAGATTTAGCTCAGCAGCATTCGCGCATTTAGAAAGTTAGATTATTAACAGACGTAGAAACGGCTCGTCTTGTTTACATTATCTTATTTCATAGTTTTATTTTCTAAGGCATAAAATTTTGTTGGCATAACTCAATTTTTGTCCAGAAGACGCGAGCTATACGTGAATCGATATAACTTAGGACCGATAGAACCCTTAATGCCTCAGACCTGAGAAGAACCGGCGCAAGAATTTCTTTTTTCAGTCTAATTACAATTATTTATTAGTCACAATGATACTAGAGACTGGAGCGAACATTTTATTCCCAAGGCGTGTTATCTTTTATAAAATCCTTAATGAGGTAATAACTTTGAATACAAACACACACGTCTTTTCACAACTTTTTTAAATTGTGACGAACGAATTGTCCCATGCAAAACATATTTATTGGATGTAATCGAGTTACAGGAGCAATAAGTTTGTTTATTTCTGGTATTAATATGATGTAGGTACATATCGTATTTTCGTAAAGTCATTAATATGTTTTTTAACATACATTACATTTTCAAATATGTACCTATTAAGAAGCAACGGTCAATATATTAATTTCTGTATATTGTTGCATTACCTTGAGTAACCCTGTGGTAAATTGTTTGACGTTAAAAAAATTAAGCATTTAATTTCTTATTTTGAATATAAGTATTTAGTTTGAGTTTTGAAAGAAAAAATATATTTGTTCATAGAACATATAAAATGTTTAATCATAGTTTTATAGGCATCTTTTCTGGTTGTGTTGATCTTTTTTAAATTTTATAATCGTACACTCATTAAAGTAATTTATGAGCAATATTTTTTTCAAATTCATACATTTTTAAGGTTTCTGAAAACTTCAAGCTGTATGATTTTATACTTATTTTATAATAACTTATATTTATAACTAACAATTTTAGCAAATTTAAAAAATATTTCGCTGGTAAGATCTTGCCTGTAACAAGATGTTACCAGCGAAATAGTTAAATACGTTTCAAACTAAACGAAATGCTTGTAGTTTTACAACTAATTAGCTGGAACATTTTTTTTTATTGATTTACCGATGCCTTCAACTTCGTAGCGAACCTTACGACTTTTTGCACCCGAATGTAAACGCAATATCTCCAACATTGCGTGTTGAATGACGAAATTGCACCTTGCTTTGTCCTACCGGAGGGAAAATTATTTTAACATAACGTCGGGCCAACATCGAACCCACGGCCGTCGCTTACAGTCAGACGCTATGCCACAATGGCAACAATGTTCTATAATTGTTATTTTATCAAGAAAATTGTCACAAAGTTTTTATTTGTTTTGTGTCTATTTTAAGTACAACATATCAACATTGAAAAATAACGTCATAAGTCCACGTAAACAGAAAAGCGGGTATCAACTAGTGTAAAATATATTGAATACTAGCTTTGTTTGCGTGGAGATCTTACATCAGCTATTTGCCAGTGAAAGCCCCGTCAAAATCGGTGTAGCCGTTTTAGAGATTAGCCGAAACAAACAGACTGACTGACACAAAAATAGCAAAAAATAATATTCTGGTATATGTAGCGTATTCTGGTATATGTACTTAATGGCTTGAACATAAGATACTTACTTGATATTTTGGTCAATTCACACAATGTCTTTATAACTTGTAGCCTATGTGTTATTCTGACGTATAAGCTATAATATAGCTGAAAAGTTTCATTAAAATTCATACAGTAGTTTTTATGTGAAAGAGTAACAAACATCCTCACAAACTTTCGCGTTTATAATATTAGTAGGATTTTATTTTCTTGTAAAAAAACATTAATTTATCAATCGTCAATAAAATAAAAATAAAAAGCGTACTGAACTTTGTAATCCAGAAAGGTTAAATAAAATCATATATAGTTAACTTCATATGGTCTTTTTAATGTAAGTATTATTTCTTATATGTCCTGTGGATCATTTTATTTTGCCATAATTGCCACGCTTGGCAGACGGGTTGGCCATCGCCAAGGTTTCCAAAGACATTACTGTCTTACTCCTGCTGGCTGTATTTCCTTAGTCTAGTCTAGGTGCTATTCTAAGCCGCCGCTACCTGGCGTGTCTCATGATAAGACTCAAGATCACCCAGCGGGCAATAGAGAGAGCATAACTTGGTATATCCCTATGTGATAAAATCAGAAATGATGACATCCGTAGGAGAACAAAAGTAACCGACATTGCTCGAAGAATTGCCCAGCTGAAATGGCAGTGGGAGGTACTCAAAGCCAGGAGAACTGATGGCCGTTGGAACAGTAAGGTTCTTGAGTGGCGACCACGAACCGGACGACGCACAGTGGGCAGTCCCCCTAATAAGGTGGACCGCCGGATACTACTGGATGCGGGAAGCGCAGGACCGATTGTCGTGGAGATCCTTGGGGGGGGGCCTATGTCCAGCAGTGGGCATCGAAAGGCTGAAACGACGACCCTAATTAAATATCGCCGCCATCGCAAATACCTTTTTAAGTTTTAAATAGAAAAAAAGAAAAAAGTTCTAAAATAGAAAATTGCCTAAATAATAATTACGAATTTCCACTGCTGTATAATCATACTTTCAGAACCTATTCTACACGAATGCCAGTAGTTTTTATGATTGGTGTAAAAAAAAACCGACTGTTTTCGTGAAACATTCGATTTTATAAAAAAAAATTGTTAGGAGTACAATATTATTTCGATTTTTAAAAAGCGTTGATTTAGACCAGTTACATGTGTAAACAATTTAATGAGAAGTGTTGTTGGAGTTAGAAATTTTTGAATTTCTACTTCACGCTAATTAAAACCAGGTGTCAGATCTATGTGAAATATTGGTTCTGGACCCATATCCCGTAGTCTGTTTGTCACTAGGGAAAATTGTGTGATTGTGTGCAGAGGTTACCTTAGATATATACTTAATATTTTCTAAAAAAAAGTCTAATAACTAAGAACATATATAACGTGATAACTGTTTTAATAAAATTTGTAAAGCGTCGCATTTTATATTTACCGAATGTCTCTTTTGAGATAAGAGCCTCACCGCTATTTGGATTAAAATAATAATTGATATGGATGAATAAACTTTAACTTTTACAATACCTAACACTAGTTTCAGTACTTTTAGGTAAATGCGTTTTTCAGATGCATTGGTAGGTTGCCTTAAATAGCCTCGTGCTTATCAACTATTAAGAATGATATTTCAATAGTCTAACAAATTAAAAGTATCAAATATTTAATTATATATTCTTAGCTTATTTTTCTGTTTTGTTTAAAGTCGTTGTCTAGTAACCGCATCGATTTTATCATTTCACTTTGTGACGAATGATAGCAGGACACGTTGTGTTTCTATTTCCAATAAGACACAATGGAATATTCATATACAAACAGTCGATTGTTAAGAAAAAACTGAATTTATTATTGTGACTCAGTAAATCTAAGTTTAAGAATTCAATATTGTTTTGTCATTTGTTTTAAAATGGCGGCAATATTTCCTTCAGGATTACGAAACGGGGTATGTAATAAAATGTGTATGCTAATTCTTTATATCTTATTTAATCTCATATCTATGTTTAGGTCAAGGTAGAGTCAATCAATATATATGAATTTGTAGTTTTTATAATACTATATTAAAATTTACAACAACAAATAATTGTCTATAATTAACGCACAGATATTATTGTTTATTATTACGATACTTCTATATAAGTATAATATACTAGCCGTTGCCCGCGGCTTTACTCGCCTAGAATATAGTTTATACTGACAAAGAGGTTTTGAAATAATGTACCTACCTAATTTAATATATAAGGTACGTTCATTAAGGATCTCTTTATAAATCACATTCGTGGTTCGATTTTCGTGCGCTAGAACGACCAGAATCCTCGTAGACCTCACTTTCGAACAGGCTACATGGAACTGCAAAGAAATTGCAAAAACTTTTAATTTTTTTTCACGGATTCTATGCAGTTCGATCTTTGGATTACTTATTTATTCAATATAATTAAAAAAGCCTTTAAATCTTTTTTTTATTGAAATAAGGAGGCAAACAAGCAGAAGCATCAGGTCGTCCTTTCTATTTGGTATTCTGGTGATATCAGACACCAATTGGAAAATATGTGCATGTGCGTTGGGAAAGTTGTGAGTTATTATTCCTGCGTGGTCAGTTTTGTGTGATCCGAGAAGCTGTGTGGTGGGCATTGAAATCGCCAAGAATAAATTTCGCAATAGCATAACTTTCGAGCACGTGCATTCGTTCTTTTCAAAGTTCCCCAAGACACGGTTAACTTCAGTGTTTCCTGGTTAGAGGATTGATGAGACCTATAAAAATGCGTATATGCGAGTTAAGCCACCAAAGTCTACACGAACCCATATTACACATTATTGATAGGTCATCATTATCACAAGTCTACAAACTGTCGAGTCGCTACAGATGGATATCATACTTGACGTACACACGCCAGCCAGGTTAATAACAGCGTATTTAAGTGTGTATCCTTGGTACGGTAAATACGATGTGTCAGCAGGGGTGGATAACAATGTGTCTGTTAAAAAAAAGTAAGGCTGGCTTCACCGCCTCGAGATGGTGGGCAACAGCGTTTAAGTTTTAATGAATTCCCCTGATGTTGAAAGTCCACATAAAATGTGGAAAGGAAAGCCGCTGTAGCAACATTACTTTTTTCTGAGCAGTCACAGTTCCAGTTCCAAAATCACGGTAAATTTATAACTTCAAATGTGACTAACAGATTTCGATACAAAGTTTTTACGCGTATTTCGCCCTCTTACGGGTAGAATCGTCACAATTGCTGGAAACGGGTTTCAGTTACTTGTAATCATTAGCCCAAGTCCTTAGTTTTCGAAGGACTTCCATACAAACGTTTACCCCCTATTTCACCCTCTTGGGGGTCGAATTTTCACAACTGCTGTTATAAATTTTTACTCATTTATAATCAGTAATCCAAAATCAAAGTTTCATGTTTCTATTTTTAAAAATGTGAGACTTTCATACAAACTTGTAATCCCTATTTTACTCGGAAACAGTCCAAGCATTACACTCCAGCCCAATTGGCTTGAGTTTTATACCTAGATAGTCTGGTACACGTACAAAACCACAACTTAACTGGTTATAGATCAGCTTGAAGGTCCCAAAGGTTATAATTTTGTGATCATTCAAAGGAAATGATAGAAATTTCGGAATGCTTTACTGACAAACCGCAGACCTGTAGAGTATGAGGTACTTTGAGACTATCGTGATGCAGTGTATAAGCGTCTCACTGTATACGCGTCAGTTTTAGGTTCAATTCCCATTGGGGACAATGATTATATTTTATATATCTTATATTTTGATTTCTCCACTCTGGCGAATTTGACTTGTTGACGCGTTAACTTCCACTACTCAACACGAAATGTCTTGAATTTAGGCGGCACGCGGAGAGCGGAGTATCTTGACACTAGGTTCTCTCTGTCTATACGAGATAAAACGTAAAGCAGAAAGAAAAGAACTTTTTTGAAAGAACATATTTTATACATATATTTAAAAGTTGATTTTGAGTTATTAATAATTAGTATTAGATAAAAAAAAAACATTACTAATTAGTACGCCACTCAACACAATCTCTCGAATTTGGGCGGAAAGTGCGTGCCGATATGCGGGAAAAAGCGTGAAGGTGCTTTTTTTGATGTAGTACTCTAACGTCTGTTAATAGTGCACGCTGCACTATTAGTAGAACTGCATAAACACTTAGTAGCTAATTCTTATTCAGAACAAGTAGAATCGTATACTCATATAAATTAATGTCTATTTCCGGATCGTACCGGCCTTGTTAAAAGGAAATCAAATGATTTCCTTTAAGACTGCATTTTCTATTCTACTTTAATTCAGTTTTTAGTATATTTTAGTAAGTGCTTGCACGCAATCTTGCTGGATTGAAATTTGTAAATATTGCACAACTTACTAATATTTTGTGATTTTTTATATAATTATAATAAGTTTACATTATGGAGGATAATAAATCGGGAATTAGTGAAAATCAAACTGATGTTAAAGACATCAGCATTACCGATTTGAATAATGAAGAAGCACCAACAGAAGTTTGTGAAGCAGTAAAACTTTATTTTCTTTCTTTTTGAATATATTTTTTTCAAATTTAGTATAATAACATAACTAGGTACTGTTTAATTATTAACATTTGAAGAATTGTAGACTAAATATAAAAGATTAGTAATAATTACGGATTAAAAAGATAACTGTAGTTCTTAAAAATAATAAATTTAAAATAATATTAAAATTTAAATATATTATACCGAGTAATTATAATTTAAAATCATTGGCGAAAAAAGGCTTTTGATTTACTGTATACGATAATGTGTCTATACAAATTTTTAAGTTATCGTATTAGTTTGAAAGTTGTATCGTGTCATGTTTTACATTTCAGGTGAAAGGTCTCGACGCCAACCGCTATGCCACGAAGAAGACTGTCGCTCAGGGAATGCTCGATATTGCATTATTAACATCTAATGCATCTCAATTAAAATATGTTCTTCAAGTTGGACCAAAACATGAGTTTTATATGCTGCTTGTGGTCCTCATATCTATCTCTATCGTTTTACAGGTAAATAATTATATTTATTAATATTTACTAATAAGACATATTCGAATTTCGCATTGAAAACCGAAGATTCATTCAATTCGATTTTAACCCTGTAATAAAATTTATCTAAGATATCTTATTTAACGGTTTGGATTGAAATCCTATCCTAATCCTATAGGTACCCAAATATTTTTGTGTTGTGTTTCAAAAAAAGTAAATGACTACTTTAGATAGTTGTTTTTAAACAAACAGTGCGTGTTGAGTGCCGGAACTGAACGCCGCGCTTTGTCTTGTCATCCGATAAATGAAAATAATTTAAATACATATCATTATTCCTTCGAGTGGGAATCGAACCAACAACACACAGACGCACCATGATGGCCTCACGTTGTTTCAGTTTCTATAAAAGATGTGTACCTATCTACCTGTAAGCTATAAGTATTTTAGGTGGCGATGGGAGTCGTACTACTAACTTTAAATTTGCTACGCGACTGCCGCTTCCATGACCCACAACATCGGACGTCGGCACTCAATATTAATTATGCTACCACAGCTGTAGCCTTTATTGTTACAGTATTAAACATTCTTGTTTCTGCTTTTGATTCATCGCTTGCGAGATATCAAGAACTTGACTACGATTGAATTTATTATCTTGTGTTTTCTGGTTGTGGTGCTTATTTAGTTCATTCATTTTTATTACTTATCCAAGTCTTACATATTGAATAGATAAAATGATATGCACTTAGTATATTTCAATATAAGTAATATTGTTTTAGCTTCTAGTTGGATTATTGTTTGTGGTAATCGGAGGTTTGGACCTGAACGACGACAAAGATCAACCTTCTGCTCTTGTCCTTAATGATATAATTGTTATATTCATTTTCGCTATTTCTGTAATTAATATCGTTATATCTGCTTTTGGTATAGAATATTCTAATAATCCATTAATACTTGACAGATTAAAATATATCAATAATGAATATTTAAGGAAAGGAAATGTTACTTCGAATTAAAATAACTAAATCAAAATAAGTGAAGTAAAACTAGCAAATTGGTAAATTGGTAAATCGTTTATTCGTTATGAATGATTAAAACATTTTATCAATTCAGGCAAGTGCGGGTATTTTGGCCTTAGTGATATCAGCTTTGGACGGAGAAAATAGTAATAATCAGAAGAAAATTGCAGATTGGTTATATCATGTCTCAGTGGGTATGATGACTTGTGTAGTGTTTTGTGACGTTATAAAAATGACATTTGGGCTTGATCCTGCACTGTCTCATCAGGACTATTTTAGTAATACGGCCATGTCTATATTAAATAAATTATGGAAAGCATAATACTTTTGTTTTAGTTGTTTATTGTAAAAGTATATCTATTATTTTATCAATATTTTTAGATATATTAATATACGTTTAATGCATGCCTATATATATCATGGTACACAACAAAAAACATTTTAAATATTAAATTTACTTTATTTTCAGCTTTTAAAAGAATATTATACATTTTTTTTTGTTATTTTAAAATATTTCTATTTATTTTCTTTTTTTTTTAGGTTCTTTCAGCAATTGCCTGTGCGATTCTTGGTTTCATTTTCAATATTAATCACCAGCCACATCAACGTAGTGCTGAAATATTAAATAACACTTCCTTATTGTTCAAACTTATAGCCACAACGCTAAATGTAGTTATATCCATTTTTTATTCTATTTCATTCGATACAATGCTGTTATAATTTTATTATATTTTTATTTTGTTTTTATAAAAATAACATTCATTTTGTTTATTAAACGTATCATTCTTCCCAAAAACACTTTATATTTTATAGTTAATATTTTTAAAGTAAATGTATTTAAAGTAAGTTTAACATTAATACCGTTAGTTTGTAAAAAATACTCAATAAAATAATATGCTTAACCAAGTGCTTTTTATTCTGATAAAAAAAATATTTTTATACTGCAGATATACAAATAGTAAGTAGCAACTTAACTTAGTTTAAATATCTGCATATTATATATAATAAATATCTACATATTATGTATAACTGGCTCGTGCGCGACTTCATCTGCATGGAATTCAAAAATAGTACACACAGACAAATAATGTACAAAATATTATTTTGGTACATGTATCGGGTATATATACTTACATATATCCGATACATGTACTAAAATAATATTTTAATATTACAAAGAAACACTCCAATTTCATTTATTTGTATAGATAATATGATTTTCTAATAATATGTAAAAAGGATGCTGCCACTAGCAACACATATAATTACATTTTGTTAAGCTATTTTGACATTTGTTAATAAAAATGTATACAACTCTTTTATACCGTATAAAGTAACAATCTACGTCATAATATAAATAATGATTATCAAATTAAATATTTTTGTTACCATTCAAAATATACACCATCTAAATAGTGAGAGGTGGCTACAATATTAAAATTCATTTAGATTTTTTATACATTTCGTTTTAATTCTAGCATTTGTAATTATTTATTTATACGTTAATAATTCAAAATATAATAAATGTAGTACCTAGTTCAGTTCAGTTCTTTAGTATTGGTTGACGTTTAAAGTTTTAAACGTCAAAATGTCACAGTAGTCCAAGTACTTGTAATACTTAAATTTCAATTAAACTTGTATGTTGTATTTCTCATAAATTACATTTTTATAACCATTCTTGCTGAACTTAATAGTAACGGATAATAGACTTATAAAGAAAAATAATAATCATTTAAAATAACATCATTCCCACGCTAGTAAATAATTCCTTTGCGGTTTTGTTGTCATCTGTGCCATAATATAATAAAAAGTGAGTGTCGAGGGCACTTTGGTTACACTCGAACGATATTGCCTTCTACTTATCTTGCGCAGACCTATCACTTAGTTGCTTGTGTTACGAGGATCAACTAAGACGTGAAAATGGCCAGCGGACGAATTGTTGTATACGGCGGCCGGGGAGCTTTGGGTGCGGCTTGCGTAAATCACTTTAAGAAATCAAACTTTTGGGTTGCGAGCATTGATCTGAATCCTAATGAAAGTGCAGATGTAAATATTACAGTCCCTAAAGATGCTTCATGGGTTGAACAGGAAGAACACGTTGTTAATGAATTAGGAGCAGCTTTAGAAGGTCAAAAAGTGAATGCAGTAATTTGTGTAGCGGGTGGTTGGGCTGGTGGTAACGCGGCCAAGGATTTAAGCAAACAGGCTGATCTTATGTGGAGGCAGTCAGTGTGGAGCTCGACAATTGCGGCGTCTTTAGCGTCGAAATATTTGAGCCCTGGTGGATTGGTTGCCTTGACAGGTGCTAAAGCTGCATTAGAAGGTACCCCAGGAATGATTGGTTATGGATTAGCAAAGGCTGCTGTACATCAGCTTACCAAATCTCTTGGTGCTAAGGATTCAGGGTTACCAGAAAACTCTCTAGCTGTTGCAATACTGCCGGTGACTCTAGATACAGAAATGAACAGGAAATGGATGCCTAAAGCAGACTTTGGCTCTTGGACTCCCCTTACATTTGTTGCTCAGTTATTTGACAAATGGCTGAAAGGAGAAGACAGACCTCCAAGTGGAAGCTTAGTTGCACTTGTGACTAAAGAAAATGTAACAGATCTGATTGTCCAATAAATCTTGCCAAAATCACATTCGGCAAATAACTTGTATCATCTGATTTCTCTAATAAAATTTATATTAAAATGTAAAGATACTGTTAGTTGGCATTTGTAACTAAACACATAGTCAAATTGCCATTGATGTCTTTACATAATCATAGTAAGTTATAATTTATAAGGGAACAATAAAAAGTATACATGTTATAAAATATATAATATAATATTATTTATAAGTGTTTAATGTGATATGTAAGAACAATAAATGCTATAAGCACTTTTTTGTTTTACTATGAACATATTTATATTGAGAAGTAGGGTGATATTTAATATACACAAAAATACAATTATCTATAACAAATATACTAGCTTGTACTGGAATGTAAAAGTTCAAATCATCACAAAATATAATTTTAATAGAATTGCAATATATAGTGTGATATGAGTTCTAACAAAAAAAATATACAAGTTCCTGTCTTAAAATGATTATTCTACAGATATGCCTACTTTGTTGTGGCTTATAGAAAAACAATAGTTTACCAGAGCTTGCAAAATATTATCCGTATATGATTAAACTTTATTGTTTATAGAACAACTAGTGGTAATAATTGTTACATTATGTCACAAATATAACTCATAAAAGTATTATAATATAATAATGTATTCATTACTTTTACCAAACCTCAAATATTACCACTTACAATTATAAGCATTTTAAAATTCACATGGATTACTGCAACAAAATAAATTATAGCTATACTTCTAGAAATTTATTACTTTTGTAGTGATGTAATTATAGAGCGTAATTGAAGTATTTATTCCGTATCCAAAAGACTCTGAATTTTGTTTCGTTATAGAATACGGAAATACGACAGTACGAGTAGTGTAGTGTGGAGTGTGGACTTTCCGATATCGATTACCTGCTTTGGTAACACAGTAAAATTTCGAATTAGTTGCTAAGGAAAATTATTAATGGAAACCCCCATGGTGAATGCATATGACATACTTATTTAAAATACTTTATCTACTCCTATTTTTCTTGGAATCAACTTTGTATCAGCCGTAAATTTGTATTTAAGTAATGTTACATACAAAAGTTATTATAAAAACTTCTTAGGATAGAGGATTAAAAATTAATTTGGATGTTACGCTTCGAAAACCTTAATAGGTATTTATTTCAATAAACCTAGCTTATTATATACTTTAAATTTTTATTTTTTATTATACATTTTAAAATTTTATTCATATTCTTGGATATGAAAAACAGTCGAGAGTACTGAGACATGACGTGTGACGTGGGTTTGAGTCCCGCTGCGTTAAACTTTTTATACGTTTTCTAAAAATGTACTGCTATTACATTTGCTTAAATTATACATTTGTTTAACCGACCTCCCATAACGCTTAACTGATAACGTGTGACTTACGAAACATTAAAAGTTCCTTAAAATCTATCTATTAATCATTATTGAAAACGACAAAGTACTTAAAGTGTGTAATCAAACTTTCAAACATAATGGAATCTAGTCCAAATTTGTGTTTAAAATCGCCAAAGTCCTTATTAAAAGACTTGAAACAATCGTTCAATATGTGAAATAAACAGACAGCCAAATAAAAAAAACCTTTAATGATTACTTAGTTCTATTTATCAATTTTTTTCAGCTTCATTCCTCTTACTCTTTTAGCAGGATAGTTTGAGAGAAACTATTGTCAAGACATTACGTTCTCCGTTTTCCGTCCGAATACGTTAGTGAATGTTGGGTGGGGGAACTAAACACCGCGCTTAGTTTACCAAATTAAAAATGCGGTCAAATTAAAATATAAATAACCGTATTAGTTATTATTGTAAATTGTACAAATCCATGTAGTATGTCGTTATATTTCTGAAAATTTGCTATATTCCATTTATAGAGGACGGCTAGTCTTTCATCGCATGCGCTGCGTAAATTATAGATGATAGAACAAAATAGTCTACTACAATATTAAAGAATATATTCATATCTATAATGAATAACTTACAACATACTTTTACTATTAACATTTTAGATTAAAAGGAATGAATTTTTGCGAAGCTTATTTTTAATCTATATGGTATTAATTTATATCTAAATAAATGCTTGTTAGAACGGACATTTAATGTAGAATATTTGTGTGATTAAATCTATATAATTTAAATAAATATCTTAAAAGACATCGCAAAATAAAAATATTATACGTAAAATAAATACGCACGTGGTAGCCGTTGAGTCACGCCTTCGCATTGCACTGCACATACGTGGGAATCCTGGTCTCCGGGAAATTCAAATATTAAATATTTATTGCACGTTTAGAAGTACAAAGTGTTTTTGTATATGTAACCGTAAGAGGTACCAATAGTCATTTTCACATTAATATAATCTAAACTAAAAATATCATAAAGATGAAATATATGTTTGTTTGATACGACTTAACTCAAAAATTAGCCAATAAATTAAAAAAATCTCTTACTAATAGAAAGCTACTTCTTTACTGAGTAACTTAAGCTCTATATTTTTTTTTATTATCTTTATAAATGATTTGCCAAGTTGCTTCACGGACTCCGTTCCTTTTATGTTTGCAAACGATTTAAAGATAACGAAAAAGTAGATAGATCTAACTCATGCTTTTCAATTGCAATGTGATAAATTATTAAAATGGTGTTTAGACAAGACGATGCAGTTGAACGTTTAGAAATGCTCGCAAATTACTTCCACTCGTAAGACAAAAATAATCGATTACAATTACACCATAAAACCATTGACGATATATAAAATAGTGTTCTATACTAATAATTGCTCATAAAAGTCGCTCATAGTCGTAGTGTTTTTGTTAAAATCACATTTTTGTGCGCTTATATTGCAAATTGCAAAGGTGGTTAAATCTAATGAGATATATTAAAAAAATATAAAACAGAACTATACATCCATTTATAGTTTAAAGTAAGATCGTCAGCTTTACGACATGTAATTAAAATGTATATCTTAAAAGATATCAGAAGTTTAAAATAAAGGGACAGAAGCCTAAAAGATTTTCTTTAATGTTCTGATGCCACTGTGAATATTAAATTAAACAAGAAAACTGGTGTTCAAAGTATGGTCTAACTAAATTCTTATCTAACGACGACTTTCTTAGAATAAACTAATAGGAGTATCTAGATCTAGACTATGATGTTCCCAAGTAGGATTCTGAAATTGAAAGGAAAGTTATCCCTATTTGAATTTTCCGTATAGATTGACCCATACTTAAATAATTCTATACAATATATAATTCGATAATATTGTAAATTTGAGTAATGTTTGTGAGTTAAGCGAGAAGGCTTGCAAAGTGAAAACACGAAATAACTGTAGTTATGTAGTTCACGCGGGCGAAGCCGCGAGCGGGTCTATAGTCTATGTTATACAACTTCTATTAAAAAATCTGAAAGTAAGCTAACTGGATTGAATTTTTGTCATTTCTCACTTATTTACTTTCACTTTCTAGAAAGTACTTATTCTGTATTTTGTAAATAGCGGCTTTAATTCTTTGGATTTTGACAATGATTTAATATTTTTTGTTATTGACTATGGTAGTATTATATTATTACGTGAACTTATTGATAACCTTCAACGATATGAATAGTTCGTCCCATAATGAGATATATCCATTAATATTTTTTCACACTGACTGGATATAAATTCTACATCAAAATATAATTATAAGTAACAAAGCGTAATATATAATGACAACTTAAAACCCTTGGAAATATATTGTTTTAAAACACAATGATGTTGACCAAAATGTCAAATCAAAAAAAAGAATGATATGAAAGTAAAAAATCTACTATGTTTTTTTTAGTTATGCGAAGTATAGAGATACTGTATCACTAGGAGCTCTCTGTTTACTTCTATAGAAACTTCGTCTGAAGGCAGCGTCTAAGGGGCTATTTATTATATTATATAAGATATGTTACCAAGAAATAGAAAGAAACAAAATGGTAATTTTTAATTATAATCTGTATTTGAAAAACATACAATTTTATTTAGTATATTGACAGTTAGACAGCCAGAAAACAGTTAAATTGATAGATGGTTATACCATACGTGTTAACACATATAAAGGAAAGAAATAGAAAATCTATATATTTTGTTATAAGGTGCAAATTAAAAACGAGTGATAAAACATTTTAATAATATTGGTAGTGATTTTGCAAATCTGCTTAGTAAAATTAGTATCATTAGTATAGCGGAGATAAGATCTGAAAAGGTCAGATTTTGTTTTATATATTGGACTGATATCCGACATTTGGTAAAATTCATTTGTTTTATTTTAATAAATAACTGTATGTTTTGTACACATATGTGTATGTCGGATAATAAAAGTACGAACAAAAAAAATATTTTTACAATTAATTTTAATTGGGAGGTGGGTATACTTTAAAAAATATATAACTAGGCATTATTTACCTAAATTTTTAAACCTTTCTGTATGAAACAAAGTTACACATGTACTTGAAGAATAGAACGCTTATAGTGCTAAAATATTTGTAGACTAACATAGGTACTCTGTAAAATAGCCTTTGTTTACCAATTTGTTATATACATATTATTTTGCATATATTTGCGTATATTATTCCATATATATGCTTACTTTTTACTGATCTTTTTTTTCAACCGAGGCTTATTTTAAACAACAATGATAAGCATCTTTCTTTATACCTTGCAAACGTTTGCAAAAATTCAGAGCCAAAATAAAAGATGAAAAATTTAAACAAAAGTATATTAAGTCACTGCTTTTATCAATTTGTATTTTTATTTATATAATTTGTATAATATACATATTACTATAATTGTATATTACAGTTTATATTATATTATAAGTATATATTTTATAACACTTAATTTAAAGTAATAATTTAAACCTTATATCAATCGAGAATTCATAAGTAGGTACGTTTACTTTATACTTAGCAACTTCACACCTTTTCCCGCATAGCAAGTTAGTCATAGACAACCTAGTATCAAGACACTCCGTTGCTTACTTTCCACCTCAAAATCAAGACGTGTGTTACTTGACGGAACTCAACGTCGCGCTTTGTCTTAGGTACCAGAGTGCAGAAACTTAATATAATTATTTACTGGTCCCCTAGTGGGTAACCCACAACCAATCGTACAGGCAGACGCTGCCAAACTGCGTCACTTTATACTTGTAATTCTAGAAATTTATTAATTATTTCTTATTTTAAAGTTCTTGGAAACTCATTAATTTACTATTGAACAATTATAATTTGATATTTTATCACATATACGTATACAAATTGTGTTATACATGAACATTTGTTGTTCTGTGTAACACAATTTAGTAATATTTTTAAGAATCACAGACTCTTCCATTAGATCCTTAAAGTAGTCAAATTCTAATTGTAATTCATAATAATCTCTTTCGTATTAACTACACTTAATCATACTTACATCTATTAACTATTGACTAAATATTATTAATATATTAAAAATATTTAACAATTCCGAATGTTTTACAATATTTTTACTGTCCACGTGTCTATCACCTTTAAAGGCCAAATAACTAAAATCCCAAGCTTCGTTATAAAAAAAATGTGTTGTCATATTTTGGCGCGCATCTACCGTCCAACTACAGCGCGTACGGTATTCCTCAATATGTCAGTTACAAGTTCAGTCGTCCGTATAATTTTGATGCCGATTTGATCGATAAGTGTTATTGCTATTGCTGTTGAATAAGGTACAGGTAGTTCTTTTGTTGGTCGCATTGTGAATCTTGTTGGAATAGTTTCCGGTCCAATACTGCCCCACGATATGGCTGTTGGTCTGAAATATATAAAAAATAAATTATTTTATGTTGCTTTTTATTGATTTACGAATATAACAAATTAAAAAAATGCATTTAAATACCGCTCGAGGGATGTTTATATTTAAAACATTTATATTCTCCTATCCGGTTAATTTCTGTCTCTTCATTTAAGAGAAAGATGCATATAGTCACGCCACACACACACACGTCCTACTAGCAATTATGGTTAATAATTTAGTTAGGCAACTGGTCTACTTATAACTCAAAACGCAACTAATTCTAACAAAAATATTATGTATATGAATTAAATTAGATATTAATAAACTTTATAAAGAAGCTTGTTATATGTAAGCACAAAAAATCTTTAAAAAATATAATTGAATGTAGTAAAAACCTAAGTAGAAAATTGTGTTTGTATTCATGAGTCAATACCATGAGAGTCTTAAGAGTGCTTCTATAAAAGGGGAAACCTGAAACTTCGGTTCGTATCTAAGAAAAATCTACACTTTATTGACCATTTGTACAGTCCGTACCAAGGTAGGTAATTTAAATACTAGATGTTATATTTTATGAATGTATAATTAAAAGCAATATTCCACTCCATATACCTAAATGATTTACGGCGTAATACAAATCATAAATTCCATATATTATAGTCTTGATAAATACTATACTTTGTAATGAGAACTATAATTTATTCTCGTACTTTTAACAAATAGTTAATAATTACTGGCACATAGCACGATACAGATATAAATGTTGGACATTTATTTCATCCTATAGCTATGTATATAATGAATTTCTTCAAGTGATGACGTAGTTCACATCATACATTAATTTATAAATAAATGTTAAAAATAATTTAAATCAAAACATCTCCAGAAAAAAAATTATAAACTCAAAAAACTACAATTTATACTAAATCTATCAAATAACGTCAACAAATTTAAAAGAAGTCCTTTAAAAATATAGAAACATGGCAACATGTAATGACATGAAATATCTTAGACTGGGCGTATCTTATATGTAATCAGCTTGGTATGATCATTTTAGTTCATTAAGCTCAGGTGTATAAAAATTCCGTTTAAATGTACACAGAAATAACAAGAAATAACAAGGAAATAAATATGTTAGACGTTTAAGGAAAAAGCAAATCGATGTTATATGTTATATAATAAGCGTTCATGGTGGAATTATTTCAATGATGAATACTTTGAAATAAACAGCCTGTAAAATAAACTTAAAAATGGTCTTCTTGTACTTAAAATCGGCTAACACTGTTTCTTTTAGTAGAGGATTTTATATACACTTATAATTAACATATTCATTTCTTATTTATTGGTTCATTACAATAATTAGGTTTTAGGGTGCTTCGTATATACTTGACTGATAACAACAGTTGCGGGTTTATATTTCACTGCGGAAAAAATCTATTAAAATTATTTTCAATGACATTGCGAGTGACTTATTAATAGGCCGCCTTTACTCTATTCCTAAGAATAAAAAAAAATACCTTAGTGGTATAACAGGTCTCGTAGACGCTGTCCGTATAGATGGTTGAGTTGTACGAGGTGTTGTAACTGCTGAAGATGGACTGCCTACCATAATTTCGCCATCGTCGTTAAACCTGAAAACAAACAATATTGAATTGATTATATAGATATGTCACGATGATTTAATTGATTGTTAGATTTTTGGTTAAATAAAAAGAAAACATAAAGGAATAGATTACACATAAGGAAAGAAAACATAAACTAATATAACGATATAACTAAAAAAGTATAGTACTTTATCTTTTGAAGCTTTAAAATTATGAAGCGCTTGAGAAAAGAGATTCGTTAACTCGTGATTATTAAATACGACTTCCATATATTTCTAATAAGTTATCTATATTAAATTTTACTATTAATATATAATGTGTTATAATAGTAAAAATATTATATATATTGGCAAACAACTTCACGTGTAATCATTGCATTATTTTTTTTACATCGTGTTGAAGTAAATTGCAGCCATCGATGAAAATCAATAATTCCTCGTTTGCACACAATCTTTCTCCATTATTGTGCACGCAATCCCCGTGGGAATATTACAGATTGTATTGAACATATTCTAGTGTAGTTGCTTCTCAGTATTTGTAAATGCTTTCATAAATGGGTCCATTATGAAAATCTTATATTGCATTATTGGTGATATTAATAGACTTGTAACTAAATGTTGATACAATACTCTATACTAAACCTATTTGAGTGAATATTGATACAATACTCAAGTTGATACAAAACCTATTTGAGGGAAACTTTACTCTTATGTTAAATCGAACAGATCGACTATCACAATGTAGAACGAATAATATGCATATAGTTTTATATAGTATAGATAAGGCAAACGAGCGTTTGGGTCACACTAGTAGATTGCCTCGTATCCAAATGGTGAGGATGGTATTTTACGTACTGTGCGGTTGGAAAATTCAGCGGCAGGAATCAGGTCAAACAGTTCCCCAGAACACGCCCTGACAAATTCGGTAGAGCACGAACAGCGAGGAAAAGTCTCAGTATCTTGGAATTCATAGATTATTGGGTCCTTAACGTTTTGAATGGCTCTACGTTGTATACGATCAAAAAAAAAGGTAATAAATGTTAAAACCTTGTTAGGTATTTTTAAAATATTTTATTAATAAACAAGTTTTTTTTAAAAAAAGGAACATGTTTAATATTACTTTTTAGGTATTCTGATCATCCTGGTAAGGTTTATAGGCATTAGGTCCATATAATATAACGTTATTATTAAATCATATTCTTTTATTATTAATCAATATTTATCATATTTAAATTATTTCCATTTCCCCGTTATGATAAAACAAAACGTAACACTCAACACGCAACGATATTCGATTCGATATTCGAAAGTCGATAATACTAACCCACTTAAATTGAACCTAGGTTCTCTCTGACTGCCCTGGTATGCGAGAAAAAGCGTGAAGCTGCTCAATATTTGCTTATGTTGTAATAAATAGACATATAACAGATAATAGTCTCACACAATAAACCAGTTTAACAAAACTGTGTTTTAAGGTAACTAAACGATTACATCGATTATTGTTATGCACACGCGATTTTAGCTATAAGTCATAATGAATGTTATGTAAAAATACAATTTCATGCAAATTTTACCTTTGTGTCTAAAAGAAAATAAATCGGAAACAATTTTGTTTAATTAACAGTTGCTAAAAATTGTTAAAAACTTTATAAGAGCGTTAATAGGGCTTTGTTTATTTTATATGATAAAATACTTTATTCTTAATTCTGACATCTTTTATGAATAAGTATATAACGGAAAAGGAATCAAAGTTTTGTTTTATTTAGAATATTTTTCTAAAGTGTTCCTTTTGCGTTTTTCGATTTACTCATTTTGACATGATAATGTGCACAATCTACGATGTTGATAATTAATTAAAGTTCTAAATAATTTTGTTCATGAAATAAGCTTAGTTTTGCTTTTTACATTTCTCGAAAGTAATAAAAAACACACATTGACAGTCAAGAAAGGCTGATATTATTTTCTAGTGTTATTAAGCAAGCAGAACGATAAACGTAATGTAAAAAATTTAACAGACTCATTATGTCGACTTTTGAACATCATCTTATAAAATCATAACTATTAATTTTAAATACGATTATATTTTTTTTATTTAATATCGCTACGGCTATAGTTATTATCATTGCTTATGTAAGTAAGATTCTCCATAATGTCAAATTCATAGAATTATTTAGCAAAATTATCACACTTAATAGACACCAAGTTTTTTCTCATGGTTATAGTAATAAATATAAAAGTATACATATTTGTAAAATTAAGACCTCCACAACCGGTTCCGTGAAGTAAAAAATAATAATTTTGTTAAAGGCGTTGCTAAGTAACCAAATAAGGATGTGATTCTAATTAAATTCATTAAATAATAATTTGTACAGGTATACAGGTATAAAAAACATTGAAGCGCAAGTACAATTTACACACAAAAGATTTCCCTATATTAAACATGCAACTTAATTGTATTATCTACAGAATTATCTACAGACATCTAGAATTATCTAGAGTCATTTAGATTTTAATTCTTTTGTTGGGAGAGTCAATAAATATAATATTTTTGAAAAGTCTTAATATTTAACTTGTCTGCCTAGTGCCTATCATTTTCATGTAGTGGGTGTAAAAAATTATTCGGTATTCGTACACCATACGCTCGTACATTGTGTTAACAAAAAAATTAGTATTTAACGTAATATTTCAAAAAAACAAATGGTAAATTATTTTATTCCCAATGTTTAGAAACAAAAAATAACAAGAACAGCAAACGTTTCGTTTCGGTTTGTAATATCATAAATTAGAAAATAAAAAGAAATTACAAAAAGAATTCGTACAGAGGCCGTGAATAAAATAGCGACTAATATTTTGTGGGATATCCTTTTGCGTTAATTACTGCCTGTAGTCCTTAGGATTTTGGCATTCCATAATAGAATTATCTAGAATACTCTACAAATGTTCGATAGGATTCAAGTCTGGTGATTGAGGAGTGTGCAAATGGCCGGGTACATTGTACAACAGCCATTTTTGAATATTATAAGCTGAGCGCTTCGGATCGTTGTCCTGTTAGAATATAAATTTATATAAGCCCAAGTTTGTCCGCACTCACAAATACTTATTTTTTTAATTATCAATGGACATTTTATGTTTCATTGTACCTTCAATCACGTGTAATTTTCTGGAAACCTTCAGCACCCGTACAACTCCACACCATGAATGACCCACCACCGCATTTGACGGTCGCATTATCCGAACCAAAAATATTAAATTAGCTTCCGAAAATATTACACTACTTGAATTCGCTAAGATGGTATGATGATGATGATATGTGAGTGAATAAGCATAGTAATTCAAAAGGTTTATCAAACTAACAAAACTATCTTTATTATTACCCACATATTTCTTAGTGAATTCAATTTGGTTGGTGATAATGGTTTTTTTGACAAAATTTCTTCCTCAAAAATATCGTGATGCATTAGATTCTTTAACTAGAAGTTAAGTATTTAAAAAAAAGAAGAATCTATAATAGTTGTGTATATATTTCGATAGAATCAACCTATTATTTAACAAAATACGAATACTTTGGTTTTATTTAAGCGATAGGTTAGACGACCTGAAGTTATTTGAAAACAGTACTTCTAAATTTTTAAATAAATATTTGTAACTTTACCTAAGAGAAAGGTATATTATTGTAATTTATATTATATTTTCTATAATATAACGGTAATTTATAAATCGTTTATTAATTAGTTGTCACAAAATTATTATATGACAACAATTTAAACTTCAGTTAACGATGTTGTTACAATAATATTGATAACACTAATTAACAATCAACAAAGTTACGGTATTTTATCAACATATTGTTTTAATCAAGCTTTAAAATGACAGTTTTAATTTATTATAATTTGATGCATAA
Organism: Podotricha telesiphe; assembly: GCA_038994665.1. Lineage (NCBI taxonomy): Eukaryota > Metazoa > Arthropoda > Insecta > Lepidoptera > Nymphalidae > Podotricha > Podotricha telesiphe. Next base: position 361,450 of record JAOYRR010000275.1, read on the forward strand.
TAAATAAAATATAATTAATTTGATGACATCATTACGAAAAAATATAAAAAAGTTGTACCATCCACCAATTTTTCACATTTCACTATTAAGTAAAAATAATGTTTATAATGTCTGTATAATTAATATGACGCTGTCGTGGTGCCGTTGGAATTCGACGATGCACGCCAGGTGCATTAATAACCAATGTGGGAGATATTGCGTGTGATCGGCGGATAAATAGGTAGTAGGTGTCTTCTAAACCAATGTGGGAAATCCATTTCAGTTAAAATAATAAATAAAATATATTTATATACGTATACTAAGTGGTACTTGACACAATTTCTTTTAAACTTTCACCACCATTATCCTAAAATAAATATTTTTAGTAAGATTCAAGAACTTATTAAACAGTCAAGTTCAAACAGATTGTAATAATAAGTCAACAACCCAATGGAAGTAAAATGAAATATATAACAAATTAAATAAATGTTCTATAAGAAATTCATTAAAAAACGAGAATGTGATTTTTTTTATTTTATTTGTAAACAGTATGTTTCTCGGACCAAAATTACGATAAGCATGTCATATCTATCTTTTTAACAAAGCACGGCATTTAGTTCCTCAACACGCAATGTCTCGATCTCGGGTGGAAAGTGAATTTTTCTTGGCGTACATTTACACACCTATATATATTTCACAATTCATCATTATAATTTGTAATATTGTTCAACACGTGTTTTCATTGTATAATATAATTTTTTTCTTACTTATTCTATTAATTGTATTTTTATTTTAGCTTAGGTATTCTGTACTACGATTGACATAAGATATTACTATATGAAACGACGCTTGTGATCTTAATAACTGCGACACAATTTGTTACAAAATGTTTTAATTATGTATCACTGTTTGAAATAAATAAATATTGTTATTATGTTTTTATCAATTAGATATCTCAGGTAATACCTGATAGTATGAGCACGGGCATGTACATGCCCGTGCTCAAGGGCTTGTAACTCCATCACATTCCGCCTGTCTGTGATTTCATAAAATTATTTTTGGTTTCTATTTAAATAATAAAATTGTACGAGTATATTAAAATAATACACTTTCAAATTTCAATTTCATTATCAAAGTCCAGTTGCATTAAAGATGATATATTTGAATTTGGAACTTTGAAGTTAAAATAATGACGAAACGTGACATTTAAATATATACAGTTCTAAAGTCTAAACAAGACTTTTGATCACAATATGAAGTCAGCTATCCATATCCATATGATAGTCAGCTATCCAACTGAAAAATAATAGTTGTTTTTAAACTTTGAATAGATATATTAGGAAAGTGTATATCGTAATCGTAAATCATATTATGATTCTAACGGAGAAGGATTTAAGCAACTGGCCCTAAGAAGAAAAGAAAAAATGGATTCGCCGTGCCCATCGCGTTGTAGAAAGAGGAGCTCGAAGCAGTGCCCTAAGACTTGCGACTCAATTGTAGGTATAAGAGGTTCCTTTAAACCGCGTACCAGATAATACTCATCTACACTATCCGAGCTCCTTAATAATTTAATTTTTTTTTTATATTCATACCTATTTAAAAGCAACGGTCGTGGTGGAGTAGCAGATGTGACTGGAGCCTCGGATCTCGGTGGTGAAGTTGGCACCGGTCTAAATGTAAGTGTCGGTTCCGGTGATTTTGAGACTTCGTTACCTGTAAAAAGAATATTACACTATTTGTACAATATAGTAATTAACTTCATTTTCTATATTTTAAATTTATTTTTTAATAAAACTTTATGTTTATGTTTTAGTGACCATTGTGGTCTAAGCAAGGTGGTTATGGACTTGAGGAATGATTTTATTTAAATTATTTTTATTTCTCCGCTCTATTAAAATAAAGATAATACTAAGTAGCAGAGTTTAGTTTCACCACTCAACCTGCAATGTCTCGTATTCGCGCGGAAAATAAAGAACGGAGTGTTTTACACAAGGTCCCCGCTGCCCCCACCTCTGCTAGGCTGGAAAAATTGTCAAGCTACCAGAAGCTATTTTAATTAAATTTAATTTTAAATTTCTATTATTTTAACTATAATAATATATGTTTTGTTACCAATTTAACACTAGTTACTGAGTAGAAAGAGAAAGCAATACATAACTTTCATACACGCGAATCACATATGCCATAATAAGAAAACGAAACAGTGACTTTTTCATAGTTTAGTTCTATGCATTCACGTTTGAACCTACTATTACTACACGTACCTAGTAGACACGCTACAACTGTACCATAGTACCTAATTGTCGTAACATATTTAATGTGTTTTTCATTTGTGGGACCTTTTAAAAGTACTACTTCTTTCTATTCTTCTTTTTATTAACTATTTTTATAGTTGATATAATCGAATATAGTTATTGAGACCGCAAATGTATGTTTTTAAATAACGTATAAAATTGGTAACAGATTATCTTAAAGTAAGTACAAATAACCTGTCGATGAACCTGCTTATCATATACTAGTCGCTGCCCGCATGCTTCGTTTACGTTGACTTATTGACCATTCCCATCATATATTTAAAAAAATCGACGTTGCTGGATTTAGAACATATGGCTTAGTGATCAGAGTGCTTGGACGGTTTACAAGAGGCACAGGTTCGAGTCCAGCTACTTTAAAATTTTTATACGTTTTCTTAAAAGGTATTTCATATAATAAGTGTGTGAATGACACTTTGGACATATGAAAATTTACAAGCTTTGTCGACTCTATGATTTTATTGTATTATAAATTAATTAAAACACACTAAACGCCGTTACACAATGAATATGACGTATTTTAAAATTATACGTATTATGTAGAGTTGTATTTGTTTGTTTTTTAAATATAATGTAATCAGTATATACATATACTATTTATTATAATGTTTATAAATCCTTACGAAAAACTTGTAACGAAGGTTAATGCCTTCATTTTTCTTTCGTGAGTATGTCATGTGAAACAGGAATTAACACTAACTAATAAATGTATACAATACTGAGAAAATTTAAACATTTATTTGAAGATAAAAAGAATATTTTATTAATTAGCTTAAAAGAATTTGCAGCTAATGTATTATTAAAGAACCAAAGCAAAAGCTTGCTCATATTTTCATATGGCCTAAATGATTTCTTTTACGTGTTGCTTGTACAATCATCTGTGAAATATAAATAACGTAATATATAGTGGAGCAAGAAATATATACTTAGAATTTTGAATAATTATATTATGTCAGCATTTAAATTCACTTTTGGTTCTCTATTATAAAGTCATTGTTGAACTCGTGTGTAAATACGACTTTTTTAATATAAAAAATATCAATTTTTTATAACTTCATGGCATTTTGTATTTGTAAATATTAGTAATTATAACACATTTTAGTTCGAATATATACACAAATTTTTAATATTCCACAAAAAATCTTTAAATAAGAAAGCAAAAAATTTGTATATGGTGTAGAAATTGTCACGGTTGACTGTATATATTTGACCTCGTTACAAATAATAATGAGATCTGCAAAGATTAATGACATGCTGATACAACAACCTTAAACGCTCTCGTCTTTTTGTGACAAGTAGTATTCAAGTTGAATACGAAAAAAGTGGACTAACAAGTCATATTAACCTTGCTTTAAATCATAATAAATTAAATGCCAACTAAAATATGTATTATGTTACAATTTGGATAAAACAGAATTAAAGATAAATTTCCTCGTTATTACACAGATAAAATGAATTCGGGACTACACAAGATGGCAGTGAGTTCGTTTATTTGATCTGGATAGAAAATACCTCTATACTCCATTATTTTTAAGTGCAAAGAATACTTTAAATTAAAATTTTAAATGAAATACTGCACTTAAGGCGAGGCTTAATTCTCAAAGTAATTTTAAAAAATAATTTGAACAATACAGCTACTGTTGCCTTCAAAAATTTTATACTCTAATATTTTATAATATTTGGGTATAAAACTCTCGTGCGAAATTTTCCTTGTTAGATGAAATGGGTTCCATTTCCAATGATTGGTTGTAGTTTTAAAAAAAAACCAGTTAATAAGTAGGTTAAGGTAGAACCGAGGTTTTTTGACAACTACGTATAGTAAACTTCAAAATTCTCTTATATATTAACTATGCAATATACATACTTTTATGTGTCAAAAAATATATTTAATATATCTACAGATTAGACATAAGGAATAATGTGGCATCGAAAATGTGACATACAATTTGACAGGTTTTTTTTCCTTCTCGCTTTTTTACTTAATTTTTTGTATACGGAGGCTGCGCAATTTAAGATGGCTTGCAAAATTTATGCTGAAAATTTCTGTATAAGATTTGAAAAATTCCTTAGCAATGAAGGTGAAGCTTATATGTTTTTTTATAAAAAAAACAAAACTCCTTTTTAATATTAGTAAACAACAAATGTATATTTGTATGAAATTAGTCTATTTGTAGTTGATTGTCGAAATTGTATTACAACTTATTTAAAATTGATAAGAAATAAAGAAAATATTAAAATTGAAATTGAGAACATCGTGGCCCAGAGGGACAGCGCCTGACTGTAATCACGATTGGTTGTGGGTTTGATTCCCACTCGGAGAAATTATTATATAAAAATAAAAGTGTCGTTGACTCCTGTCACTAAACGGAAAATAAAGTACGGAGTGTCTTGACACTAGGTTCTCTCACTCTAAGTCTAATACTTACTTTAGAAAATGCTTTAGTAATAGACGAATAGTAGGTAAATCATAATATATTTCTTGTGTAGTCGTACTTAGATTTATTAAGTTAAAAACGTCATTTAGTTTATAGCGTAATGATTAACAACAATTAAGCGAAATGAAAAACAATTTCGTTTATGAATATTAATTAAAATTATTTAACACATTTAACAAAAGTTTGCTATTCAAAAAAATATATATATAAAAGCTTCATTTGCAATTAAAATAATGAATACATAAAGTGACTTAAGCACCTAACTTAGTTTTATGGCTGTAATTAACGTATTATATTCAATACTAATAAAATGGCGCTTATTGTTTTGCTTCATTTAAAAGCAGTAGTTATTAGAAAAGTAGTTTTAATAGGTATAATATGATGAAAAAATTGTTAGATATTTTTAGTGCACTACATACTTATCAAGAACTTACCATTTGCAGGTATAGTATTAAACTGTTCGTTAGCGAGGAAAACTTCGAAATATCTCGTAAAGTCACCCGTCGGGTCCCATTTAGAAGACAATTTGGCCCATTCTTCAGGATATTCATGCTTCAATCTCTTTATAATTTTCACAGCTATTTTCTTCTGACGTTCAGTGCATCGTATACATTTTGTTCTTAGCGCCTCTGGTAGAAGCCCTGTAATGAAAAATAACATTATTTTTATATTTACAATATAAATATTTATGATTTTATATTTTTTTTCTTTTAAGTAAAATTATACTTTCAATATTGATATCTTTATTTATAATAAATATTGAATCTGCTATATGCTGCTTGACTGATTAATAATTCTTAATATTTATATAATAATAAATAATGTCTCGTCACGGTAATTACCTATTAACTATTATGGTGTTCGTGGACTAATGGCAAAAACGTTTTATTACTTCTAAAATAAAAGTAAGTTAAGTTAAGTAACCTAAGTTACTCCTAATATTACAAATAGACACTCAATTTTATTTATTTATTATTTGTATAGATAATTATCATAGTGATGAAAATCTTTAAAAATTCTAAAACTCAAAAAGGTTTTAAAAACATATATTTAGAAAACGAATAAAATTTTTATCGCAGCGGGATTTCAACCCGGCAGTCTTGAAAACCGTTCAAGAATAAATGTTCATAAAACCTACAACAGTTATACAGAAAAACCACGGCGTTGAGTTCCAGCACACAGTATCTCAACCAATTCACGAACGATTCGTAAAAATATCAGATTTTTTATTTTGCAAGAAACTTCGTATTGAATTGTATGTTCGAATAATTTCATTTCCGGAAACGTTTTTTACTGTATTCAACAACACTCAACACCTTCGTTAGCTGCCCAAGTATTTGTATAAACCGGTTTGACCGAATAAGCTAGTATATATAGTACCAAAGTTAGTTTCCTAAGTTGAAATAAAATTTGACATTTATTAATGACACTAGAGCAGTTTCATACATGGGTGGTCTAATGTGGTAAGTGCTTTCGTTATTCTGATTTTCTTCAATAATAAGTAAATAAATATGAAATCTCGTATAATATAAATAGAATAAAAATAAAAACACTAGATAAATCGAACATTTATAAATGCATCTTAATTAAATGTCAACATATTATTATTTATTTAGAAATTAATATATAAAACGATTCGTGATCGCATCATGATATAAATTAATATTGCATTTAATGCAAATTGCAAATATTATTTCCAAATATTTTGACATTTAGGTAGCATCTATTTTACGAGTTTCTTAATACTAATCATTGTTTTTTATATTAACATACATAGAGATAATCATAGAATATTTTTTACTAATAATGAAGGCGTCTAAAACTATGTTTGTTTGGTAATATCTTATAAAAGTGTACATTGTAGCTATAATACCCAGTTCGTAATGAATTCTGTGGGAAAAAATATTTGATTCCTTTATGTAAGTATTGTAATTATAATTGAAAAACCATAATTATTTTTGTTAAAGCACGCTGATAATTACATCTACTTCCATACAATATTTCGTTTTGAATTGGATTATATATTTACACACTTAGGTAGATATTTGTTCATTATAATTAAGAATACTTCAATCAGGTAATATTTTTATGTAATCAAATAAATAAAGACTTTTTGTATAATAAGCTCATGTATTATTTATTTAGTAAATAGATATAAATTTTGTTGTATTTTTGTTTTTTTAATAGCTAGTATTAGTATATGTATGTATCTTAAATAAATTTATTCTTTGTTTAGGAATTAATTCTTTTCGTTATATAAAATACCGGACATAATTTATTTAGACACTCTTCTAAATAAACATTAATAAATATAAACACGTACTTTACTTTTTATTGCTTTTACACTTTTTGTCTATTCATCTCGTTTGAACAAACACTTCATAGAATAGGCCTCTTGCCTCTCAGCGAACTGTAAGCAGGCTAGAGTTTCATACTATACGTTTTTATTTTATTGAGACGCAGATCCAATATTAGAAAAAATAAATGTGATAGTCGTTGGTGCAAAATCTTTTTTTTATTTTGGCATTTTGGCAGCACAAAACTACAAATTTACGAAATGTGAAATACTTTTAGAAATTTGGGAGATGTTCAAATACAAGCAATCAAATAAATTTTACATATTCTATCTTTACATAGTAATTAATTATTAGTAGTTATAAAATTAATAATAATGGATAGTAACATTAGATTTTCCGTCCATTAATAGTTCAACTAATAAAAGAACCATTTGTGATTTTATACGTACATCATTTTTTTATTAAAACATTGAATATATTTTATAGTAATTTAATCGATATTCGTGCTCTATTTAGAGAGTAACTGAAGCTTTGTTTGATTTGTCTTTTTACGCATTAAACATTGTAATAAGCTGCATAGCTGCTCCTTTATGGCTAATCAGACTAAGGTAGGAATCTATGTATATTATAAACTAGTAGCTGTCCGCTACTACTTTATTTATTTATTCATTCCACTAAAATACCCGCCACGATGAACAACTTTTGGTAAGGTGCAATTTCTTTATATCTTATAGTATATATGGTTCTTCAAAATCAATTATTGTCTACCTAAGTTTAAAAGCTATACAACGAAAAAGGTTGTATTCAAATAGTTTCGAAGGTAGGAACACGAAGGCGGAAACCAATCTGTGCTTTTTCGTTAGTGCCACTGTCCCACTGAGCCACGTTAGCGTGACTATTGTGTTAGTGTGTTAGCTATATTAAAATGTAATAAAGCTTTTATGTATTTATTAATGTAGTCATATCAAAATTTTAATGATGTTGAATTTCAAGATTTTATATCTCTATGTGGAATACAAGGCCGTCGTGGGGCAGTAAAACAGCGTCTGGCTGTTTTTAAATGTTTTATTTCCTCGGCTCTGGTAAAACAAAGCGCGGCGTTAAGTTCCGCCACAGACCATGCAATGTTTTGAATTCGGACCGAAAGCAGTGAAGAAACGGAGTGTCCTAAGTTCCAAACCGAGTCTCCGAAATAAGAATTCACGCATGTTTTTTAACCAACGTCACCAATCAGTATTCATACGTTGTTACTTGTTCAAAATAATGTAATAGGTCGTTGTAATAAGGAATCTTAACAATTTCCTTATACTCGTATTTTAAAAATAAACACGCAAATAGTTCGTTGACTGCTTACAAAGATCGGACGCACATTTTAGAAGCTAATCTTGTTTTATCATTTTGTAATTTACTTAAATGACAATGTGACAGATGATAAAAAACATTTTTACGAGTGAATCAAATGAAGATCTACATATTTATCTATCCACTTTTTTATTTTGACATATTCAAAATCAAAACAAGATAGTTGCATTTTTCACCGACAACATTAACTAGAAATTTTATTTAATTTTATATATTTTTTTGGCTTTTAAGTTATGGCGCTTTGAATGTGCCAATAAAGTACAAGCCTGTTCGCCAATGGGGTTTTCAACATGTGTCAATTACAAACATAATTAACTAATTAATGTCAAAAATGACAGCTGACAGACAATCTATAACACAACATAAATCAATTTAAAACTATTAACTAGATTATTATTTTAATTAATCATAATTATATTTTTAATTTATGTATATATGAACTATTATTACTTATATACCATCATACATTAGAAATCTAACGTAAACAAAATACTTTAAAACAATACTTAACATAAGATTATTCGATCATAATTATTAATTATACTAACTTTATTAACCAAATATTTTGGTAGGTATATTATAAACGCTGCGTTTATATTTTTATACGTTTTCTAATTATATGTTTTTTTATTATAAACCATTTTAAAATGACAATAAAAGCATGTCATATTTCTGATAATATTTCTTAGCGTTTTCGTGAATTATGACTGCGACTCGCCTATCGATAAGGACATCTCGACCATTAACTCAATCATTTTGCTCGTAGTATTATATAAAGTAAACATGTTTTTTTACAATATATTATGATTATATAATTATATAAATACTGTAAATTTTATTTATATTTTAAACGCACGCACAAAATATAATTAAAAAAAATTACCACCCGGGAACTATTTAATAATATTCGTACTGAATGTACTTGAAACTCGTGCCTTAAAACAACGAAGCGAGACAAGACATTCGAAGCTCAACAAATATATACGTGCACATTAAGCGTAGTTTATATATATATATATATATATATATATATATATATATATATATATATGTCATTAACACGTTCGCTGCGGCATCATTTTCAAAGAACTTTCAGCTTGCGCCCTAGAGACTTAAAATATCCACAAACTGAACTATTCCGTGGTGCGGACGAGACTTAATCAGTCTCTTAAAAGAATACTTTTTATCTTCCTTAAAACTAAAGATATATCTATGTATTTCTTGTACGTTAAAGTTGGCTTTTATCTTTTGATAGGTTCGTACGCAATTATGGCATTAGGATAAACTTCAAATACAAAAAAAATTGGTATCGATTGTAACACATACCGCAACCGCAAATAGTTCAATATATGAAGTGACTAGGGGGGCAATCAATTATTCCCCCGGGTGGAATCGAACCCATAACCATCACCTTTGCAATCATACGCTGTCCCCCAATGCCACATTGGCCTCAATTAATTTAATTTAATTATATTCAATGCATCTTATGGTTTTAGTGTAAAATATTATTACAAAGTAAATGTACGGCGTTTTCTATCTGTTAATATATGTAAAGAAGTCGAAGAAGCTTTGAAAGATCACTCATAGATATTTCTGTCTTTGCCTTGCTGCTCGTGCCTGGGCTCCCGATTTCATAGAGTTCGAAACGGGTTTAAAATAATCAGTGTGTAACTTTTTATAATAACTCTAATGCGGGACGTAAAAATGGTGAAGAATGGTGAACTGACTCCTATTTTATTGGGTTTTTTTGTACGCAGTCGGGTGTTTTCATTTTAACAATTATTTATTTTGTTTTATTTTTAACTATAATAAATTAAAAAATTAACAACATTGCCAAAAATCGTGTGACTACGGGCCTGTCATTCTAAGACAACACTGCTCATTGTGCACGTACCAGTGTAAGGACTTCACTATAATAATTTTATAATTTTCGTAACGTATTTTACCGCTAGGAAAATTATATTTTTTGCTCTACCCACTTTTAGCATAAGATCGTGCTTAGAGACGCGTGAGAATGTTCTTTTGTATAAGAGAGACGTTGGGCAAAACAAACAGCTATTGTTCCAGAATTTTCTACAGTCACAATATGTATAGAGGAATGTACTTGACAATTTTAATAACTGGCCGAGTAATTTTAATAAGCATATTTTTATTTTAAAGAAATATTTATTAACAAACACTGGGTAAAAGACAGCAGTAATAATTATTATTTCACATTTGTTTTCTTCGTGGCGCAGTGGGACATCGTAAGCGCGGTTAGTTTGGAGTTCGAATTCCTCTCGGAGGAATGATTATTAAATTATTTTCCTTCCTCCGCTCTGGTGAACCAGACAAAACACGACGTTGAGTTTCGCCACTTAAATAAAATACAATAATAAATATATTTTGTCAACTTTACGCTTTTCCCGCATAGCAGGGTCAAAGTCAGTCAAAGAGAACCTAGTGTCAAGACATTCTGTTCTCCTCCTCCGTTCTCGAAAATAATTTAATTATGATAACTCTTAAGGACCAGGCCTTAATTTTGAGGCCCAAATACTTAACAAATGTTTAAAATATATATATATCTTATATCATCATAATAACGAATATAACGTGTTAATATTGGAATGCAAATTATTTCATATGTCTTAAATGTAACAAGTGCTTAGTGACATTCAATACCCTTGCACTTGTTTTATTTTATGAGGAAACAATTAAAGTGTCCAAGTGCGGCGCCACTTAGAACAGGCTTAAAATTAAAAAAATTAAAATAAAATTAAAAAGCTGTTTGTATTTTTATATGATTTGGAAAATAACAAAATTGGGTGACGTAGTTGTGACGTGGGTCTGAACTCATAGGTAGTAGATTCAAATGTTACTTAAAAAATATGTTTGTATTTCATGTTGCTTACAAACATACAGCGCGGCGTTAGGTTCCGCCACTTAACAAGCAATATGTTATATAAATAGCCCATGGTAAACAGAAAAATTCTAAGATGTAAATAGGTAAAAATATGTAAGAAAAATCATCTTCGTTCTTTTTAAATTTACACGCTAAGAGTAATAGGCTCGAATTTACACCTAAACATTTTAATATAACCACTGAATTAATTAGGCGATAATGATTAATCGATAAATCTGAGTATAATAAAAAAATATATACAGTTAAATTTTGCTATGTGGGTAGCTGTTAAAAAACAAGTTCAATGTGGTAAAATTTACAAGATTTGTTGACTCGTAAAATATGCAAATTGTATAATACTTTTTACAAGAGTTACTTTTATTTTTTATTTTAATGTATTTCTAATGCAACATTATGAAAAATATTTCCTTTCTGCATTCATTGTCTATATATTCATTATTTATATTTCAGAGGCCATCATGGTAATGATACATGGTGGGTTTGAGACCAACTCGGGGGAATTATTATATTTAAAATACTTTCATTTTTCCGCTCTGGTACCTAAGACAAAGCCGGCGCTGAGTTCCGCCAGTCAAACGCAATGTCTCAATTTCGGGCCGAATGTGGAGAACATAGTGTCTTGATACTAGCTTCTCTCTAATTATCCACCGTGCTCTGCGGGAAAAAGCGAAAGTTTGAAAAAAATAATAATTTAAAAATAAAATCGCAAACATACGTTCCATCCATGCTATAAACGGCACTGACACAAAAGGTCAACAGGTTCTAAAATTAACAACAAACATTAATTATTCAAATTGCATTAAATCGATCTGTTAATTTTGCAATAAAATACAATGGGGATTGGAATCGCAGGCGTGCCATAAATTGAAATTTACACATGTTTTAAGTTTTACTTGATTGGTATTTCTTTTTACTCGTAGGTATCAAAATATCAATAGCTAATATATCAAAAATAGACTCGCACTATTTAAGTAACGAGTAAGTTTGTTTTATTTTCAATTAATCGATTTTAAATTAAATGTAGTAAAAGTCATAAAAGTCATACGTATAAACATAAACGAGTTGACGAAATAAAAAAACGGAATTGTTGTTTGCATGGCATTCAAAAATCAAAATGTCGTTGAGTTGCAGTGGCAGCATTGTCGACTGAGTAGTAATGATTAATATTTAAATATATTTATTTAATATGCCCAGAATCACTGCCATTTTAGGACATGTTGGGCACAAGTGAATTTAAAGCCCAATTGGTAAGTAATAAGTAACAAGTTATAATAGACTATGTTGTAGTTATTAGGGCATTCGCTCTAGGGCCTGGCCCTACATGAGTACTTATGGCAAAAATGAAACTGCCCAAAATGCAACGTCACAAAATAGGCAGAAGGAACGGCAAGAAGGGAAGAAATGGAAACAAAACTATCTTAAATATAGATAAGAAGATAGTTTTGTTTAATTAAAATGTGGAAGATATGATGACAAATAAAATTATTTGTTCTTATTATATATATTAACTAACCGTAATAAGATAATTGAACTGCGTTTTAAGTAACCCAAATATTTACTGACCTCGAATCTTAAAAAATGACGGTCACATTGGAAAAGTGCTAACCTGATACAATAGAGCAGTTCCATTTGTGACTAAGACTGACAATATTTAACTGTATTTTTATGACACACCTTACATGTATAGTAAAAGTACAGTTATTTGCTAGTCCTGTATGTAAGTTTCGAGTTCACGCGTCACTAGCATTTTTGATGTAATACAAATAAAAAAATATTAATAAAACTTTTTGAGTGGATGAAAAACTTCTTCTTTTTCAGCTTTACATTTTTTCCCTCACAGCAGAGTAGTCAGAGATAACCTAGTGTCAAGATACTCCGTTCTGCACATTGCGTGTTGAGTGATAGACCTTGATCAACGTCGAGCTTGGTAGTTTAATTTCAAGTTACCTAAGATAATTTTGAAATAGCTCAGTGTGAGTTGATGTGGCATAAAATAACAAATTAGTCTAAATAAGCAACTAAAACGAACTCAATTCTCTTGGCAAGGACTCCAAGCTCAGTAACAAACAACGCGGAGCCAAAAGTTATGGCCCGAAAAGTTGGATATTTTGTTTCTGTATTACTAAGAGGGGGGAAATTCGGGAATTACTAAGAGGAAACTTCTCGAATTTCCGAAAGAAACGAGAAAGACCGAATTTTAGGTTTTATGGAGATAAAATGACAAAGATTATATAGTCCAAGCAAAAAAGATTGCGAGTAACAACTAGTGTATACAAGGTGGGCCAAAAGAAGTCATCCGATGATGGCTTGGGCGTAGGTTACACGCGTTTGGCGGTCGACAGGCAGCAGTTGATGCACGGCACTCAACTTCAAATTCACCTTAGGGACGGAATCGGCGACGGAATTCGCGCTCCGGTGTTACGCAAGAAAATATTCACGATTATTCCGCGTTCTTGGGGAGTGTATCGCTTCATGGCTTGTTCACTTGTATTCTACATCTGTCTAGTTTACAAATGTCAAAACAGATTTGACATTGGCTGCCATTTGCAAAAATAAGCGCATCTTCAAATAGGGTGATTTCTTTTGGCCATCCTTGTATATAAAACTACTACGAACCTAAATAAATATAATTATAGATATAAGTAGATATGTGTCAGGGTCTAAATAGATAAAGTCTTATAGCTCCATATGAAATGACACCATCGTGCTAATAACGTAAAATTTTACGATGTGGTTAACCACTGGTGCGCACGGCGAGATACACACATTTAATACGAATATATATAAGTATATTACTTAAATGTAAAATATCGATCCCACAAGAACCTTAAGAAATTCTTATATAATACTCCTCTACACTTACTAAGGAAACTTCATGCCAAATTTCAGCTTTCTATGTCCAGTAGTTTCGGGTGTGCGTTGACTGTAAGACAATAACTAACACTCACCAAAACTTTCTAGTTTCTAACTAATAAAATTTGTAAATAAATTTTATATTTTTACAAGATTTTTTTATTTATTATTTAAAAAAAAAGCAGTTACAGGCTTTATACCACATGGCAGGGTAGTCAGGTAGTGTCAAGACCCTTCGTTCTACATTTTTCTCTGTAAGCTCGATTGGTTGTGGGTTTAATTCCCGCTAGAAGGAGTAATTAAATATAGGTATCTATGGCAAAGCGCGGCGTTGAGTTCTGCCAAATAGCAATTTATTAATATATTATTCTAATTAAATAATTATATATTATACAAATTAGTAAAAGCTCATTATACCAAATTATACCACTTATAATATCCTACTACAGACAACTCAGCTATTTTTACCTATAGAGATATAAAGATAGAGAAAAATTACATTATGCTTTCAAATGATTTAGCGTATTGAATGCGGAATTACAAGACGTAGTACTATGATTGACTATTAAACATGGTTATAAATAATAATTGTAATTGAATCTCTATAGGTAGTTTTTAATTAGAAGTTTTTCTTAATATCGATTTACGCATTTTCTGTACTTTGCAAGGTATGCAGAAGTACCTGTCCGCTACTCCGCTAGGAGTTTTACTAAGTTGACTATTAAAAGCTTGGTTTATATATATATATATCTATAATATTAAACTTTGTAATTTAATATACATATGTATAAAATAAGGTAACGAAATAAGAATAACTTTTGCTTATCATAAGATTTACATACTTACTTGCCTCTTAAGAAACTCTGAATCCTCTCTAAGGTGAAGCGAATTTTCGCTGTGCTTGTATGGATTCTTGTTCTCAGTCATGGGACGGCCTTGTTAAGTATCAATTACAGGCTTTAGAGTCGATTAAGAGATGTAATAGGAGATAAATCGAAAGAGACCCTCGTTGATATTCATCTATAGAGCTAGTCGTGTGTAATTTAAATCTAAATCATAAAAATATATTTAAAAGAACCCCTAATAAAGACAAATTCCACGGCATAAACACGGCTATCAGCAACAGCGTCTCATAGTTTTCAATAAAAAGTACAAGACTTCCGGTAATACATTTATTATGTTTCCTTGCTTATATGATATAAAAATGATCCTACTTCTATACAGTATAAAAGGTATAATCATGATGTATTAAAATATCCATTTAGCGAATAAAATGACACGATTGTACGGAAGTAGACGGTGTGCCAACGAGTAAGAGCAACGACGCCATGGCGCCGCATTCGTCGTACTGAAACTTCTGCTTAAACACGACGGTTGGAAGTTCGTTTTCTAGTAAAAATATTTTCAGACAAAGTGTGATGCTAAGTTTAAAGCACACACTCTGCTCTGAGAAAAAAAGAATATATAAGAAAAAAACTACAAATATATAATTTTCGCCCGTAACTAACGGAGACCGAATAAAATTATCTTTATTTGGAATGCAATCGCTGCAACAAGTATCTGTTACTCTTCAAGGACTTGTGCCAAACGATTGGTCTATGCATTTTACATAAATTTCAAATGATGTTGCGGTAAGAATTATTGTATGTTAAATGATATAATTTATATTAAGGATTTAATACAGCTCACAGTAGTATTTGTTACATGCAACATTTCTAAAACGGAGTAAATTGATGAAAGAAGTTAGGTTCCAGGTTTTCGTTGGCTTTTAAGAATAAAGAGTTAATTCAAACTCTAATTGAGGCCCGCAACTCCGTTTGCGTGGACTTAATGACATCTGTTGACATTAAAACTTGGACCTAAAATCATAATTATAGGCATATTCATGTTCTTAAGACTTTCACATTAGATGTTTCAGTCATTGAGGACCTCTCGGCAAACAAAAAGCACCTAGAGATACTCAGTTCTTTGCTTTCCAACTGAATTCAAGAATATCTGACTTAATGAAAACAATATAAATATAACCATTCCCTAAAGTGGGAATCGGACCTACAACTAGTTAGATACTAGTTACACTATGTACTAGGTACATAGTGTAACTAGTATCTAACTAGTTGTTGTACTAGGTACACTATGCCATGATAGCCGCAAAGGTCAATAATTTTTATATGTAATCATTGAATAACTTTTACTAAAGCGGCATTTACTTATTTCTTATAGTTTAGATGGTCATTACAGTCCGTCATAATATATTCCAGATCTTTAATTGTTAAGTAGGTCAATGAAAAATTTCTACATCACGTCGAACAATTTATTTTAATGGGACATTTACTTATTTTTTATTCTAGTTTATTCACGCCACCATCTTTTTACATTGAAACTAGGGCCCAAGACTATTATGAAAAAAATATATTAAATATTATGAAAAAATACTATATAGTTCTTCATCAGTTTCGGGTCTTTAGTTTTATTGGTCAACGAAAAATGCATCACGTTAAACAAATTTCGTTAAGGCTACTTTTTGATATTTCTTGTAATTTAGTTTCTCTGGTCTATTATGATGTTACATCAGGTGTCCAGTCTTCGAAATCAATTATATAAGTCTTGCTCGAGGGCTAAAAGCTATACAACAAAAGAAAGTTTCATTCAAATCGGTCCAGTATATCCAGAGGTGTCCGCGTACGAACCAACAAACACACAACAAAATAAAAAATCATTGATGCTGATGATATTCTATTACTGATATTTTATCACTTTCTCTCGATATTTTCTTAAATATATTCATTTTACAGATACACGTTTTTAATGTTTTACTATAATATAGAAAAAGAAGAAAGAAATGTTTTAAAATATTTTGCGAATATCTGACCAGTAGTTGTATCTATTGAGATAGACAGAGAGACAGAGTGATTTATTATTACAAGTTATAATATAATTATTAACTCTTGTTGAATCTATTATTACACATACACATACAAGTGCTTGCATAGTCGTAATAACAAGCAAAAAAATTTTGAGCTATAAAAAAATTATGAATATGAAGTGTACTTCTTTACAAATTGTGCCGTTTTTAAGTTTTGAAGTAGGTGTTGTGGTCCGAACGTTTTTCTCCTTAATTGTTTTAGAGGTCCCATCAAAAATACCAACAAAATGCTTTTTGTAATTGAGCTAAACAAAACGTGGTTCTCAAAGGCAAAATAAATCAGGCTAACGATATTGTTAAGAGTACTCTCTATAAGTTCTCTCTTGTTAAGAGGAACTCAAAAATTTATGTATTCCCATTGTAAGCTGTTGTCTTACTTTTTTTTTTGGATGGATAGCGTCTGACTCTAAACGCGATTGGTTGTGGGTTCGGTCCCCACTCAGGAGAATGATTATATTCAAATTTGCCCCGCTGTGGTACCTGAGACAAAACTCGGCGTTGAGTTCCACCACTCAATACGCAATATCTCGATATTGGGAGAAAGTAAAGAACGGAGTGTTTTAATACTAGGTCCTTTCTGACTGACCACCCTGCTATACGGGAAAGAACGTGGAGTTGAATATTGTTTTTACTGCGATTTACGCAATATTGCCAAAAAACAAAGGTACTTTTTATAATAAGGTACGTGAACAAATCGCTATGCAAAATACTGACAAAGCTAGCAAACTACAAGACATATTTTTTTTTTAAAATACAGCGTACTTGAGCAAACACTGTTTGATTTAAAAAAAAAACAATTTCCTTCAAATGCTCCCACTAGTGTACTTATATTATTACCAATATTTAGGGATATTTACAATTGCACGCACCACTCACCGTTTCCAGATATAAAAAGTGAAATTCGCTATAAATTAAAATTCCGCACTCTTACTTATGTGGCTTTTGTTCACGTTTTCACCTGATTTGTAGAATAATCATAATATTATGTAGAAGTGGTATAAGATATTTCTTTTGGTTACTGAACTTTGGTTATTGAAATAAAATAGCAGTGTTTCCCGTGACAGCATTTAAAGGTGATGTTATTATTTTACAATTTGAAAACGTACATATTATTATTAAAAAATAATTACTTGAAAACATGTTATTGTTAAAACAATCATTTAAACTTGTTTTCAAAAACAAATTGTTATTTTTTAACACGGGCTCTTAATATTATTATTTTTTTAAATACAATTATCGCCAAAGTAGTTATTTTTTATCACAGACTAACAAATAACAATACGATTATTAGTAAAAATTATTTTTGTAGTATATTATTTACATTAATGCCATATATTTTCTACTGACAGTGCCCGCGAATCCTATAATAAAGTATCCTAAGTTACTCATTATTACATCAGCTAATTGCCTGTTAATGTCCGGTCAAAATAATTCGAGTCGTTCCAGAGATTAGCCGGAACAAACTTTATTTTGGTATATATACCGTTGTAAACATATATATACATTTAGTAAAAGGCGGCTATTTTTATATTACAAACCCACACAACAATTTTATTCATTTGTATAGACTAGCCATCGTTTTACATCCTTTTACTGTATGCTTATCATCGTACAGAAAAAAATGTATAACTAATAAAGGGCAAATAATGAACCTCGCTATCATTTCCAGCAAATAAATAATCTGTGTAGACCCGCTAGGTGACACAATTCATACAAGGTCGACATTATACAATCCATTCACGTAGTTGATTGATACTCCGCTAATCTGGTGGAACTTTCAAAGAAATCTGATTCAACTGCCACCATTTTAGTACTTGTTTGTTATTGTTTCCTGTATTTTTCCATATTATCTATACTATAATAAAATTACTAATAAAGACCATAGTGGCGCAGTGGGACATCGTCGTACTGTTAACACGATTCAGTCAGGTTCAATCTCCACTTGGGAAAATCATTATATCTTGCATAATTTTCTTTTCTCCGCTCAGGTAAGATAAGGCACGCCTTTGAACTCCGCCGCGCGCTCCTCGTTATGATAAAAATATAAAGCAGAAAAACTAATAACTTTATAACAGCCAATTATACTGAAAAGTATTTATAAGTATTTGCTAAGGTCGTATTTCCCTATTTCTTATAGTTTACCTGGGTTATTGTTATAGCCCGCAAATATACCAGTCCTAATAATGAATTATAGCCTATGCGAAGCCCAGGCCTAATAGCATTAGCAATAGTTGTATTCAAATCGAATCAGTAGGTCCAGACTTTAGCGTGTGCAGACAAACAGACAAAATGAAACAGACAAAATGAAAGATAGGAAAAAAAATAAAAATATCTTATAAGTAGCGACTAACGACTTTACAAATTATGCAATGTATTTATGGAGAATTAAAAAAAATCAGTTGTCAGTTCAAATCCTACTGTATTAAATTTGGCGAAGTGACTTGTACGTACAACGTACGTACTTCAAACGTACAGTGGAGCCACTGTACGTTTGAAGCGTCATAATTAAAGAACTGAACTGTGTAAAATGCATTTTATTACATTTCTACGGATTATTGATTTATTTATTTATAAAAGATTTTTGTCTGGTAGATGATGCATGTGATGGATGATGTATGATGCACGTAAAGGGAAAGCACAAGAGAATTAGAATTTGGTAGAGTTCTCACGGGAGAGAAAATGGCGGTAACGTTCGTTGTTGCACTCAATATTAATATAAAAAAAAATATCTATAAAAAAGAAAATATTCTTTCATTCAGGTATAAGTTTTTTATCTGAAAGCTGTTTCCACAGTTACGCGTTTGGTTGGATTACAATTCTATTTGGCTATGAGATCAAATAGAAAGGGAATATTATATTGTATGCAATGCACTTTAATATCATCGGCTCTCAGAAAACTAATATAAAATAGTTATGATAATCGCCATAAATAAGCTCATAATAGCATCTGGTAATGTAACTGGTATATAAAAAGTTTATATGTAATCATTGTACATCTTGTCAATTTAGTTAAACAGTGAAAATTAGCACCTCACTTTCTCGTTGTTTGATTCTAACTGTAGCCAGTTATGAAGCAGTCGTTAAATATTAACAAACAAATAAAATTTATTATTTTATTTACTTACATTTTTTATATATAAAAAGTGATGATATATAAATTATAATTATATCAGTAACTATAATTATATGTATGTATATTAGAACAATATGTTTTTAATATTGACAATTAAATCAAAGGGCAAATAAAAAAATATTCTATACTAGGGACTCACTTGCGGATTCGCCTGCGTAAACTACACTATTTCGTAAATCACAAACCTTGCTTATAAACAATTTAAATGGTTCTAACTTTTTCTCCGATCCAAATGAAATAAACACTAAATGTTAAGGGAAGTTTACCAAAATACTATTGTCAAAACGGCAATTACATCCGTTATGCCATTTCTGAGATCAGCAACTCATAAACAAAAAGACAAACATAATAATCTGTGTTTTGGGTTCTATTGCATAGTTAAATGCCTCCAATAATATTTTGTTTTATATATCTTCCATCTACAGACAGCGACCAGTTAGATTTTTATTATATGTTATATATATTATATTTAAGGTATTTTAATAAATATTTTATATATTTTTACAATTATTGATATTGAAATAGCAAGCAATAAACAAATATATAGTCCATAGTCCATATCATTGCTATTTAAGTATGCCTGAGCTTTCATATGCGTGCTAAGCCTAACATCCGCCTGTTGTATAAGAATGCCAAATGCAGAGACGGAGGTCACTTGTTCGGTTTCCGTATGGAACAAATGGTCTCTTAATATAGACCTACATGTAACTATGAATTTAAAAGTCATAGTACTGTACTCTTTTGAATTGTATTTCATGAGTCGTGGCGGATGGTAATAACTATGACGAAGTATTAAATTAAAAATCATTAGCGGAGTCTATTTTCACAGTCGGTTTAAACTTATATATCTACTTTTTTATAAATTTATTATCATTTAAAAAAGTGGATATACAACTCAACATAGAACATCTATAAACCCAAAATGATTTGAGCCGATTTTACTTTATTATACAAAATTAAACAATATTGTTTAAGAAATTTCAATATTTTTTTATATTACTTTTCGAAATGTTATTACAAATATTCGAGGGTAATTTGTTAATTACTCTTATAATATTGTAATCTACTGTGTTTTCGCTGTAGCTATTAGCTCGTACTGTGTACTGGTTACAAGCGAATTCGGCAGAGAACACTTAATTTCAAAATACTGGATCTCCACTTTTAAGTGACGGAGTTAAACGCTGCGCTTTGTCTCATCACAGTAGGAGAATGAAAATAATTTACTTACTTACCAATAACGATTTTTAAATATTGACATTATATTTCAAATATGTTATCTGAGATATAGTTTAAAAGTTTTGTGCAACAAGTGCAAAGTACAAAAGACTTTTTTGGTTTAAAATTATAGGAAACATTTGTAAATTGTAATAAGCAAATAAATATTCAAAGAAGTTACCTATATAGTATATAACCAAACTAAGATCAGACAATAGACTAAATATAAATTGATATATATTAAAATGTATTGGCAACAAAAATAATAATTTACGCTGAAAATGAATACTCGCCTTGTTAATTTACGCATATTAGAGTCATTAAAATGAACCCGCGACCTCAGCGATCGGTCTCACTAACGACTAGTGACCAAATCCAACATATTTTTCAGTTAAATATTTTAAAAAATGTTTAGAGAATAATAAATAAAGTGGTTTTTGCATTGTAACATTTATTTTTCTTTACTTACCCAGCTCTTCGTTAGTACTCGCTGTGAGTGACTTTCACAAATGATTTCGCGATGAACTAGTAATATTATAAATGGACTGGAACTTCATAACTTGCTTATTGCTCTACAGCTATTTCATATTTTGTTTACTATTTAAAAAAAACATTGTATATGAAATTTTATTACCTTTAAGACAGTGTTATTGAAGATGTCTGTGTGAATTTTAAATTTTCTTTAGGCTTTTCCCGCATGTGCGAACACCCTACACTACTACTGAGTCTCAGTCACTTAGTATGAGTTTTTCATTAGTTTTAAGATGCTCTGTTCTCCTTTTTTTCTGCCTAAATTTAAGACATTGTGAATTAAGTAGCGGAACTCAATGCGCTCTTATTCGTCTTCTTCTTCTTCTTCGTCGTATCAGAGTGGAGAAGAGAAAATAATAGGAATGTAATCATTCCCTAAGTAGGGATCAAACCCACAACCAATCGCGTTTACGTGAAGCATACGCAGTGCGCCAAAATGCTTCTAAAATTCTTTGGGTAGGTTTTCATATCTTTTCTCATTAAATATTTTTTTATGTTATTAAAATAGTTATATTCGAACTCATTAATATATATTTATAGCCTTGGTTTCATTGAGACGAGCCACAGACAGTCACAGTCTGCCAGCACAGTTTTATTTATGAATTATATTTTGTAATTCACAAAGTTATTTTATTTTGTTAAGTTTAAAAATTCTTTTTTATACAGATTAAATATGCCTTTACATGCAACATTTTATAACTGTTCCTGTTACCGTTGACAGGAATAATGTTCATACCTTTAACTTTCTCGTTGATAACTTAAACTCAATCATTCAACTCATCTAACGATATCACTCACTATTTAATCTCATTTATTCTAAAATAATTGTAATGGTGGTTCAAGGAAACGTCTACGTCTGTTTTAAAGTTGCATAAAATATTATTTTAAAATACTACTATGTAATCCAGCTTAACATAAATATATTTAATTTTTAATTTTATATTGAATGAGTAATTTTATATTGAATTAGATGTGACTGTTAGTGCAATAGTTTTAGGTTCATTTGAGAATATGTAAAATGATCGGAGGAACAATTATTTTAAGACTAATTTAATTTGTCCCGCTCTGGCGTAGACTTCTGCCGCTCAATACGCAATATGGAGAATGTAATGTCTAGGTTCTCTGGGCCTATTCTGCTATGCAAAAAAGTGTGAGGTTGCTTTGTATGTAATTAGTGTAGTAAATGTTTTCTTTAACATATTCAAACTTTGAACTTTTTGCTATTGCACATGAATGTATTTGTGTTTTTATGGCTAGAAATAAAAGAGAGGCTCATATAACAGTTTTAAATTCGACACGTATATATATTTTTTTATTTTAGACCCCGCATAACTTTTTACAGCGTACATATGATGCATAGAGCATACTCCGAAGTTAGTTAGTTAGAGGTAGAAATAAATTCTAACCTACTACGGGTAGAAAAATAGGAGGTGATTGCCTATTCACTAACTCGTCCGTTTATTTAGTGTTAGAAAGCTATTATGTAAAATGTGAAAATATAAAACAAACATACTTAATACATAGAAATGCGTAGGACAATGTAGTGTTATTTATTATATTTGACTGTATGGAGTATTTGTGGGTTCAAATTTGACGGAGCTACTTTTTTTATTCTGGTAAGGAAAATCCTCTATGCATAGGGAAAGCTCCCTTTATTAATATATCTCGATTACCAGACAAAATAGTATTATAATATAAAGTATGGTGTGTTGAATAGAGTAAGTTATTTTTTAAATTTAGAATTATGAAAATGATATCACTTACTTACAAAAAACATTTAATATGCCAACTTTCGTAAATGCAAATAGAGGTATTATTCTCATGGTCCTATGAAAATATACATAACCAGAATTGTAGAAAGTTTATGTAAGGTTTAGCAGGCATACAAATAGTTTATAATATTTTATAATATAATAGTTGCTTAGGTGGACACTTAATATTATAATTAAGTGTCCACCTAAGCAATAAAATCTAAGATATTGATATTCACTTTTTGAAAGAACACTTACGAAATAAATATTAAATGTAAAACTGTGTTAAATTGAGCACTCCAGTTTTCGCTGTTGTCATGTTTTTTATGGTCGCTGTTTGTTTATCCAGACCGTGGAAATTAAAACTTAAAGAAAGTTAATTGAAGTAATTGTATTTTCCTAATAAGTAAGAGCAGACTTGTCAAGATATATCAACTAGATTAATTTCTTATCAATAGCTTAGCTGTTCGATATTAGTTAGAACATGTGAGAAAAAATATATTAATCTTAATACACAAGTTTTAATATTATTTCACAGAGTGGACAAGTATTAAGGTTGAATTCTGGGTCAATTATTACAGATGAACTTTTAACCTACATCAAACGGTTTTTGTGACAATTTGTCTATCTAGTGCTTGTCATAGAAGCACTAAATAATTTTAAGATCATTGCCTTTTATATTGGAAGTAATATTTCAAAAGTGTAACTGTAGATTGTTAACCTAAGTAATCATCAATAAGGTCATAATTTATTATCAAACAGTACGGTAAAAAGTATGTAAACACATTAGATATTTTGTTAATAAACATTAAATGATATGTATAAAAATAAAAGCAAGCACAAAACGAATATTTTATAACTGATAGAAAATGAATAAATTAGGCATCCTTATTCTAAATTATAAACAAATAATGGCATGTTTTTTTCAAAAAGCAACTTACTTTTCAACGCCTTTCCCTCAGGAGTGCATCGTTGCCCGTTTATCAAACAGTCCACATAGTTCCTCACAAGCCTTTTACTATTAAATAAGGCATCCACGTCTAGATAGTCATACCTAGAGTCATATTTAGGCATATTTCTCATTGACTCTATATCTTGTCCAAGCACTGTCACACATAAACAAAACAATATCACTGTTACTTTCATTTTGGATTTGGCGAATTAACATTACACGAAAATGCGTCTTTAACATGCGTGTGCGCATGCCGAGATGCAGTGTTGTTATGGCGCGCGATATCACATCTTGTTCTGGTATATATGAAACGTTGTCAGTGCAGCGTCCTGAAATGAGACAGGTTTGTTTCAAGGACAAGTAAAATTAAGGGCTAATTCTAAATAATTGTTTGTAAAATAGTTTAAAGTGACTATAACCTAGATATTATTTTGTAGCTAAAAAAATATTAATTTGTTACGTAGTAATAATTTAAACATAATTGTCGTTTAATTGACTCAATTTAATGGACACAATAACTATCTTCGCAAATAATGTATTTTAAAATTAATATTACTGAACACTTTTAGCTTTATCTAGCTCTCACATATTAGGGAAAAGAAATAAATCAAGATGTTATCTAGATTCAGTCCATTGTAATGATATCTCTAAGATATTGGCGTTATGGGTAAAGGAACCCATGCATCATTCATTCAAACAATATTAACATATACATACAGCGTCACATTTTTCCGTGTAATCGGTAATCAGAGATAACCTAATATCAAAAGTGTTATTCGCACACTTAGCAAATTGAAAAAGACATATATAGAAAACGTATAAACGCATGGCTTAGCGGTCAGAGAGCCCTTGAACGGTTTTCAAGAGGCACGGGTTCAAATGCCGCTGCGTTCAAATGTTTATACGTTTTCTAAATGTCTTATTAAAATATCATTATTCCTCTGAGTGGTGATCGAACCCACAACCAATGGCGTTTGCATTCAGACGCTGTCCCACTGCGCCACTATGGCCTTATGTACATAATAAAAAAAAGTTGTAAAGGTTCTTTAAAAACAACCTTTGAGGACACACCTTCAAACGGTAAAAACATTAAGTGAAAGTTGCTACATCTTTGTAGGTTTATTGTTATAACATACATAAGTAAAAGGATTTATTTATGCAGATATTCATTTATTTTTAAACTGTTATTTTACATGGTTTTTTAGAAACGTTTCGTGTTTCAAATCGAAGCTGTTTGTCTATACAGAGAAAAATATTTGGGTTGAAATATTTACAAAATGTATAGAATTTTGAATACATAGTGTGTAAATAACACTTAAAGATACATATTAAAATGATCTTATATGTAAGAGATGAAGTTAAAGAAGTAAGGAGTTCCTTAGCATTCCATAGATTTACCGCGCGGCTGCGGCCCATTTTTCTTTTTTTTTGAAATAAATATTTATATAAATATGTCCTTGTGTAAGTAACATTCGATACATTTTCTACTTTTTAGTAGTAAAGTATTACACGAACTACGTTTGATTATAAATATAATCAATCACAACACATAGTCACTACGAATGTAGGAGATAACACAGATGAGTCACAGTAATTATATACAAGCTCTACCACATTCATATGCTCAAGGAAGTTCTATTGTCTGAGACCAGCCATTTGGAACATAAGTTATAAAACCGTTAAACACTATTGTGATAATACTACAATTATTATACTTTTAAACATATGGTGTGTACTGTATTTAAAAGTTTGCTGGCGACTTTGTTCGCGGATTATTTACTTTACGCTACGTTATATATTTTTTTGAATGTATAATTTGCTAATAATGTCTACACATATCGTACTGTGGCTAATGTAAATGGTTATTTTCAATTAATAACCGCTTTTAATTTTTTTCATCCATAAATATCAACATTAATTGGGCAAACATTTTTTTTTATATCTCTACATATTTAAGCATCTATCTTTGTTTAGTGTGGATGCAAAATGCTGTTTTCAGCGGAAACCACACTTACACTGAAATGGTAAATCGGTATCGCCTCAACTTATGGGAAGGCACTTACTTAAGTGCGACTCTAGGGGCTGTGATCTCACTTGTACAGTGTCCATAACATTATCTACTGAGAGGTTCTCTTCCATATCGTGTGTCATATTTTTTCGGTTACATGACATACAGGGTTCATCATTGTTGTGTTTAACATTAAGACGACATTTTTACTAATAATACACATATTTCCAGTAATAACATATAACCTAAAACATATACCTTAACCATAAAACATATACCTATATATGAAACGTAGACTGCCATAATCATCCACAATTTAATTGGATTCTCATATAAGTTGAAATTTATTCTTACCAAGTCTACATTCAAAACTTTATAGTTTCATCTTCGACAATCACGAACTTCTGATTGAGTAAGGCAATGCGGACAATTTTAATGGTATTTTAGATTTTACCTTTTATTTGGAAGTCGTTAGTCAAGATTATTAAGTGTTTGGTTTTGATATTTAACTTCATCCTCCATAGTGTCTCGTCATCGTTATTTACATTTCAGATATTACTTGCAGTAAAATAAAAATAATTAAGACTAATTGGTGCATTTGACGCCATTACGCGTATAGTCACCAAACTCCATATGTATAATTTCTAAAAGCATTCGCATTTTAAATATATAAAAGGATTATTAAATATATTTCACAAAAAATCTATATTCAATACAATAACAGCTGTGAAACCAAACCCTGATTTAAATCATGCATCAAAAATCCATATCTTAAAATAATGATTTTTCTATTCAGTTTTAGTAGAAGCAGAGTACTTGTATAATAAAATATTTCCGTATTATTTAATATTTTATTACATTAACCACGAGCTGTACATTGACGTTATATGACTACTGTTATTAGACATTATTTTAATTTTCCTTAAAATTTGTTGATTTTAATAAGTTGAATTCATAAGAGACGAAACTTATATATAGGTATTAATGCTCACCTGCCACACATCCTCCACATAGCCAGATACCTGGACGAAAGGGAGCCACTCCAAACAACAAAATGGACAGGTCCAATGGGTAAGGTAGGAGGAAAAGATGGGCGGTAAAGATGGGCGGATGACATTAAGAACATAGCTGGACATAACTGGATGGAAGTTGCCAAAAACGCAAGGAATGGTCCAAGTTGGAGGAGGCTTTTACGCCAAAAAGTACTTTATATTGATATGTTAATATTTTATCTGTAGTTGTGGTGTGTAAATAAATAAAGCTTTATTATTATATAATGCTCGCCTCCATTGACTTGAGTTTCTCTCTCTACCTGACTAAGCTAAACTTGTTCAGTTATATCAAGTGGGTTTAATGCTGTAACTATCGCATATAGACAGGCTTTGACCCACTGCGCCTCGAAGACGCCGTTTCAAGTTTATATGTCCGAATATGGAATTTTGAAAGATTTAATTACCCATGAAATTACAGCCCTCGATCCACGAGTTATGTTATTGCTTTTTGATTAGAAAATCTTGCTATCTACCCAATCATTTTTTTACGTAAAAATATGTTAATAAGACAAAACAAATCATAATATTATATAAATGGTTTTCCATTTCCAGTTGTAATTTTGTTAATAATTACGTTGATGGCAAAAAAGAAAAGTGATGTAATGTTGGAAAGGGTATAAAAAACATTATATATACAAAGATTATACCTAGATCAAAGACATTCATACATACATAAATAATTATATTTTCATTGAAGGGTATGGACTTCTTTTGAGTAAAATTATATACTAATACAAAAACGACGTTTGGAATTTTTGTAGTTTATATTGGTGGAAAGTACAAAAATACACACAATGCAGATATATTTTATAATAAAACATAAGAATGACATTAAATTAATAATATAAATATGTAGTATTTGTACACGTTACCATAAGTTCAGCACACACTTTTGTATAAAGCTATGTACCTATACTAAGACAATGCGTATTTTACTTTACGCGTTAGCAGGTTCCACTATTAATCATAAATCCCTCCATTATCATAAACTAAATACTGCAACTTTAAGAAGATGCTCCGTTTTTCTTGCCATAAGCCAATATCGTCATTTAAGGAAAAATAGAGTACCGAACCATTTGTAACAACTTGTCAAATATAAATATAATTTGTGTACGAGCGTTAAAATGATTCGATAATTTTGATGAAACTCAATTTTATCGGGGTAAATCTATTTTATCATTTATTTAGTGTGTTATTTGATTTTATCAATGATCAATGTAGTGTATGAATGATAACACATCGTATCCAAAAATGGAATGTCTTAATTATTATTAAGCCATACTCTAATTAAGGTAGTTTTCTAAAAAACTACTGTTCTTCGATTAAATAGTTAGCCCCCTAATATACCCTTATGAAATCAGCCCGAAACGGCTTTGAAGCTGCGGTCATCACGGCCCCGTCCTAACCGGAATACCCAGTGTTTCTTGTCCTTAATTACAAATATTACTAAACTAACTATATAATATAATTGAAGATAATAAAGACTTATTATAAATACGACTTCATATTTCTCACCATTATAACTTTCTTTTGTGCTACTTTCGTAAAGCTTCCTTTAATTTTATGAGATCGACTAGAATAATCAGGCTAAGCGGTTTATAATGACGTTCAACATCAGTCTAGCACATGGCTGTTGGGGTAATTATGATCCTAGTGACATAGATTTTTTAAACCAACTACATAAATGTAAATCAATATTTCCTTTTTTAATTTTTACACTTGTTTCGAGGGAAAAGTTGAGATATGCTTATAAATATAATAACTTTCTTCAATATTTCAGCCAAAATATAAAAGCTATTTTTATCTTTTTAGTAAATAGTATATGATGTACCTACACATGTTCACAAGGGCTTGAGTATGTTTTCTAGTGTTCTTTTAATCTGTTGTTACATTAAGTTATTAGGTTCTTTTTGGCCCTTCTTTAAATAAGGAAGTATTCAAATGAAAATCGAAACATTACGTGTTAAGTGACGAAGCTTAAAACCACACTCAGTTTTGCCAGAGGGTGAAAATGAAAATAATTTAAATATTCCTCGAGGATGAGGATCGAACCCTCAATCATTCGTATATACAGTTAGATGCTGCCTCAGAAAGTAAGATCGAAGCGGTCAGAAAGTAAGATAAATATGAAGACACTGTATCCTTATATTTACAGACGGATATAAATGGCATATAATGGAAAACGTATTGCGTATATAAATTAATATTTAAAACACCATGCAAAATTTATAAAATACTAAAGTTTATCTTTAAATTACTTTTAATGACAGATAATTTAAGATAATTGTATTTTTTATAATGAAATCATTAGTTTTTAGGTATTTATTAGGCATGTCTACTTTTGATTTTTATTAAACTTTATGTTTTGATTAAAACACCGAAGAACATATTTAGATTTGTTGATTATCCTGTTATTATAATATATTTTTTTAAACACATAACATAGCCAGTTTGAACAAATTTAATTGCAAATGTTCATCGATATGGAAGTTTCTAACTGAGCCGACAATGTTAAATTAAATGGAAGGAATAGAGAACGAGTGTCTTTACAGTAGGTTTTCTCTGCTTTCTATGTTATTAAAATGTTAAAAAAGTGAGTTCAATTAATCTTTGGATTACATACATCTTAATTACATCACATCTTAATCAAAATTACGTAATTCTAAATTTAACGCCTATGTCATAAAATAACAGGAAATTTTAATTTTTATTCTTTAGATATCCTTAGAGCATAATTTTCTTAAAAACTAATTATAATGGGCCTTTCCATCGAATCTAAATGCAAACGACTATTGCTAAACACTATATTTTCAGTTTTTAATCACAGGCATTATACATATTTTTCAATTATTAAATTTTTATTTAAAATATTTGAATTGTTTTCATTTCTTGTTATTTAAATAAACAAGAATAAAAACATTCATTTATCCTCTTATTACCATTCTATAATATTGCCTTGGGTTGCCTAGTAATTTACTATGAAATACCTCCTTGTTAGTTACAATGCAATGGAAAACATATAATTGCGCTTAGTTACTATTTTGCGCACAGAATATATCACATATAAATACCTAAAAGTCTGGTGTTATATCTCAATTAGTACTACAGGGTAGGGTTCCTCTAATATATATATATAAATATACTTAATCACTCCTCGATCACCAACATAAGAAGTAGTAAGTAGGCCCACGACCTACACCAATACAAAGATAGTTTCTATTCATATTAATTTTATCTACAAATATAATTTACATAGGATAGTACAAATATAATTTACATAGTAGACGTAACAAAATATCAAGTACAATCAAATAATCCATACAAATAAACAAAATTGGAATGTCTGTTTGTAATATTAAAATAAGCGCTTTTTACTAAATGCATATGTATACATGCTCCCTTAGAGGATATCTCGAAATTCTAGAGAAACAGGAAAGAATTTTATTTATTACTTTACATAAACAAAAGCGGATTTGGCATAGAGACAATAACTCAAACAAATACATGTAATTATTGTTGGCGTCTTTAATTTTGTATATAAATACGTAAGTGACCTTTAAGGTACTTTCGTGAAGTCTAAGGCCTTATACCCGTCTAGTTAAATCGTGAGTTTATACATAAAGAGCTTGTGGTAAATGATGCGTAACTATGGCCGACTAAATCTTCAAACTCTTATCTTCAAACTCTTAATTTAAAATAAAATGTTGTACTATAATTGTATGCAGGCCCATTGTCATACATCATTAATTATCTTTATATTTACATAAATATATAATTATATTTATATAATTTCCATTATTATATAAGAAATTGTAGTAGATGGAGATAATATTTGAAAAGTCTTTATTTTAGCACGTTGAACACGTTGTTGGAAAATAATAATAGTTTTCCACGCTCAGTGTCCGCACGGATGGTATCAAATGGAATTATAAAATCTCTATTCTCATTACATTATAGTTCAAGATAAAATCGTAATAAAATCGGTCTACGTGATAATAACCATAACAGCTTCTTTTATCATATTATCGTTCATTTACGATGAGGAATAGAACGGGCGTAAAATTAAAATACTGTATTTACCGAAGAAAGCAGAGAAGACAGTAGATTCTCAAAACTGAATTCATTCCTATTCATCCATTTTAGAAATCACTGTATGCTGACATATCCTGGCTATTTCTCTAACTAGACCTCATGTAATATTTTACTTTACTATCATCACAAGGAGTCAGACGCCAGGACAGCGTTACATAAACCCCTACTGAAGTACTAAGACATTTCCCAATATTTCAACCGGAACGGGAAATAATTTATATTTATATATTCTATAAATCTATTAAATAGTACGGCATACTTAGATAAATATATTCTAATAAATTAGTATAATTAGATAATTGATAGTTTCTTAATTTTTTTATAAACTAATTACGTAGGCAAGGCGTCTTATCTAATATAAAATTCTCAAAAACTAATATATATTAAGCGTCCATTACAGTAAGTAGCATATTATATAAATATACTTTTAATTATATTAAAAACACACATATGCCACTTTCGCCAAGTTGACCTTCCGGGTTTATATAATAATATAACAAACCTTATATAACTTAAAGTTATACAATTTCTATTGATAGTCAAATTCGGATCCACTACCAAACCGTCAAAGAGATTTTTAATAGTTTCTTAAATAATTCGTAACACATAAAACGATAAATCAATTTCCCAAATAAAATAACAGTTATGTTTATAAGTTGTGTTTTTATTAATGGACTTTTGTGGTTTCAGAAAGATTGTAATATTAATTTCTTTCTAAATTGCTTAGTAGAGTCAATATGAATTCGAATAAGTTTTTTTTAGTTTGTCCTGTATCTATGAATGTAAGCCGAATGTATGTATCAATGACGGCAGCCTCTAAAAG
This sequence comes from Podotricha telesiphe, assembly GCA_038994665.1. Classification (NCBI taxonomy): domain Eukaryota; kingdom Metazoa; phylum Arthropoda; class Insecta; order Lepidoptera; family Nymphalidae; genus Podotricha; species Podotricha telesiphe. Next base: position 394,070 of record JAOYRR010000275.1, read on the forward strand.
TTGGTCATTATTGAGAATACACAAGGAACTGGACCCAGAGACGGCATGTCCAGCAGATGGTCTGATCGACTCAAAAATCGATACACAAAATTCCATTCCGTTCCAGACTCTCTTCCCACCACGACCAAGATCTTCAGACATAAAAGAGAGAGAGATAGATATCAATTTAAGATATAAGAATATCTTGATATGCAAACGCTATGTTGATCCACATCTTGCCGTTCGATTTGAACGATTGTTCGTAGAATAATTTTTAGGTAGCGGAAATTTGTAAAAAACTCTCTACAGAGATGCTAACAATAAATATAAGTTGTAATAAGCGTATAAGAATTTCGTCGTAGCTGGATGTAGAACGCATGGCATAGCGGTCAGAGTTCTTGACGGTTTTCAAGAGGCGCGAGTCCAAATCCTGCTGCGTTCCAAATTTTAAACGTTTTCTAAATGTCTTTTTCAATTTCACAAATGTGCGAATAACACTTTAAAAATTGTTACAAATACCAACGTTATAAATGAGAAAATAAGCGTACAATAACATTTATTTTGTAATTACGTTTGTTATTAAAAATAAAATATCTAGACTACTTTTAAATTTCGTATATTATATACGCTCAAATATGTTTAGTATGGCGAAAGTAAAAAAAGCATGGATGCTTACACTAACATAAAAGTAAAACGTACAAAACACCCGAAACCCTAAAGACCGCAGCAAGTGGTGTATTTAGTGAAAATGCACATCGCCCACGACCACTCTGTCAAGAGTGAACGACTAAGAAGAATATGTACAAGATATTGAATATTTCATTGATTGATTGCATAAGAGTATGAGTTGAAATACAACTCAAGGCAAAATAATATTCATTACAAAATCACACTTTTGTGTATTTATAATATTGCAGTATTGACATAAAGCTGAAAATTATTTAATAGTCAATGCTACTCGAGCGCTGTCAATGTTCTAGATTATTTATAGTTTCCTTTTTCTAAAACGCTAATATATCGTGTTGTCAACAGCCATGCTAGTTGTTTTATTAATTATGTCAACAGATTACGGGCCCAGTCACAAAGCAAGTCCCCCATGGACTTGCTTTATCAGTCCATACATATAAATAAATAAATAAAGTAAAACATTTTTAGAAAAAGCGTGCGTGAAAGCACGCGTCCAGCTGCGAGAACGCATGGCGTAGCGTTTAGGGCGTTTGGTCGGTTTTTCTAAAAATATTTTTCAAATTCCCAAGTGTGTGAATAACACTTTAAAAATGTTACAATAAATAAAGTAACTTTTAGTGTAAAGCGTGTCTTAAAAATTAAGTAAATAAATACTCATATTGTAAAAGTCAAATAGTAGTTAGTACATTATTAATATTAATATTTAGTTTAATTAAAAATTTGCTTTTGTATAGTAGCTGTGTTTTAGAAAGTCTTTGTAGCTTATAAAAAATAAGTTGTATGTGTATGTCAGTACGTGATTATGTAACATTATCTCTTTTACTTGTTTTTTTATGCCAATAAAGATATTATAAATAAAAAATGTAATTAAAGAGTGTCGCGGCGTGGTTTTCTGATTTTTAGTTTAGCCGGTAGTAGCATGTGTCCTGTATATTTTTATTTCATATTATTTACTTATTCAAATACTACAGATACTTGGATACTTTTTATTTATTTATCATATATTGCATATTATGTTAAATAGTGGTTCCATTTGGCACATTTGAAAACATATTATGTTTAGCAGTTTAGCCTTTAGCCTAGGTTTGTTAATTGATAAAGCGTTAACTACGGTTAGTATTATTATTAATCGCTGTAATGACTACTAACAATATCAGTTTGATTTCCTTCAATAAAAATGAAGGAGCAACCAAAGAGATCGACGCTTTCGTATTTTCGTAAAAAAGAACGAAATTTATATGGACTGAACTGAGCTGAGCTAAGACAACTAGTAGACTAGTAGACTACAAGTGTACTTTTTAATAGTATATTTAAAAACCTTGTATCCCATTGCTTATTCTAATCACTTTTGTGTGTTTTAAGTAACAAGAGAGAGGTATTTAATTTCATTTTTATTTGAAAAATAATGATTTTATTTAATTGAAATACAAAATTTTACTTGGAAAGGGCAGTGAATAACGTTTATATAGTTTCCTAACACTTATTCCGATGAATGGTTAGTCTATTAGTTATTTATTTTTAATTAAGTTTTTGAAACATAAATTCTCAATTAAGTACCTCCCATTTTTCTTAACAATAGTTTATTTTTAATAATAATAGAAATTTGCATTTTAAATTTTCTTGTCAATTATAAGAATTATGCCGTTTATATGATTATTGTTAGCAAGGTTGATTGCGTCTTGTTTCCTTAATACGTCTTCAATAGAACACTTGTTAGGAATATTCTATAGGCAAAATATATATATTTTTTCAATAACGTTAGTATTTAATTACTTTTTTCAATTGCAACAGATTTCAATTGTTTTCTATAATTATGTATTGATGTATTGGTTTAGCATATATTAAGGATTGTCAAAATTTACACATTTATGATTCAGCACTGCTTTCGCTACATTTTTGCCTATTTAAAAAAGTTTACTATATACAATCATATCATCATAAGTGTATTTTGCCGCAAGCTTCGACTATTTTTAATTTATTTCAATTTTTTTTTTTACAGTACTATTGTAATCCGGTAATACGGTAATCTCAGTGCACATTAACCGTAATGGTCTAAGTAAGAATTAGTGACAAGGAAGGAAAATCAATTTAAAAAACAAAATAGTATTATCTACTTTGAAGTCAGATTTTAGCTTGAAAACATAAAAAAGCAACACGATATAACAAACTTGTTTCGTTTTTACTTAAGCGGAACCAAATTTTATAATATTTTTAACATCTCCAAGTACCTGTCACTTTAGATAAGAGGTAAGGCTTAAGAGAAGTGGCACTTAGTCTCATTAGTAAAGCCAAGTTACTATTCAATATGAGTATTGAATTGGAATCTAAAAACAACTAGCTTTAGTATTTATCCTACACAAGGAAACTTCACGCTACATTCCCTGATAGCTTAACTCACCTCGTCCATTATCATCGACGTCCTCATACATGCCCAGGGGGTCGTCATTCTTTTTACTATTTACGCAATCTCCCTCCAGTATCAACGATACTGTGCCCCCGAATGTCAACAAAGGTCTCTCCCTTTCTTACAAAACAAATGTATCTAATTTTTAAATATATTTACTGAAATGTATTGCATTAGTCATTTAGGTGTTAGATAAAATACTTACAATTAACAATTCAAATACAAATAACCACTTTTATCACAGTTTTAAAGTCCGAAACAATTACAAAACAATTTTCATTCATAAATTTACGGTAAATTGAGTGTATTGTAAGCTGTGGCTTAATACTAACTGTTGTATTGCCTCGGAATAGCGTTTCATAAAATAGCAAAGCAATTGTATACAATTATGTTAAATACGGTAAATTATCACGTCACGTCATCTTGAAACATATAAAATAGAAATTTTTGCACTTGCTATTTCTCATAATATTTGCTTTATATAAACAAACTTAAATATTATAATTTCGTTTAAATTTATTATTTAAATGGTTGTAACCTTTTCATTATGAACACGTTTTAAATGAAATAAGAACTAACGATTACGAGAAGTTGATAAAAACTTACAACGGTGTAAATTGTATTTAAATCGGTAATGCCGTGCACAAACGCAAAGAAAAACAGAAAAGAAAATTAAACAATCATTCATCATATATATATATATTCTACGTACAGACATTGACATAAGTAGGTCATTTACATTTTTATTATATGTATAGATTGTGATCCTAAGTTCGGGACCAAGCTGTAGCTAAAATACGCTTTTGTTAAAATGCTATGATTTATTCATTTATGTTTAAAGAAAAATTATACATAAAGAAACCATTATTACGGTGTGGCTATAAAAAGCTATAAGAAACGTTGTGGTCGATACCATGCAAGCGCATTGTTGGGCCGAGAACTTATTTCTTCTTTTTCTTTCTTTGTTTTACATTAATATTACCTGTCTATATAATAAAAAGAGGAAAAGGAAAACAAATTATTTATGATAGGCAGGTTCATGGGGAAGGCTATAGGCTATCTAGTATTACGCTACTATTATTAGATATATTTTAACCTTTTAATTCTTTTTTGGATATGCCTTCCCGAGGGTGTAAAAAAGGTAATATTTTAATTTAAGATTAGCTTTCGCTCCCGCATCCACTCCTGATGCTACTTCCATATCCGGTTACACAAACTCATAAAATACTTAAACGTGAAATATGAGAGGATCTCTAAGGATTTTTGGATATTAACCCCCCCTAAGGACTTTTATAACCTCTCACTCCAAGATCGACACGAGCGATTGCCTCAATTCTTAAAATTGAATTAATTCCATAAAATTTGATAAAATTGCATATTTACACAAAGCTTGTGATATAAACGAGGCCGCGAAAATACTGTCTTATTCTAAAATGTCGTCTACGTTACCCATTAAAAAAGAAAGGATAGATATATTATAAATAATTTGTTTAGTCATTTGTTTTTTCCAATTTAATAGGTTTCATTCAATGTGTCTAGAGTCACGTATACCAGAGAAATATGCAGTCTCAATTAATTAAATGCGAACAATTGTTTATTAGATGCATTCTAATAAAGTACATACTAAATAGTAACTATCAAGGTGAATCTCATATCTGATGTTGTAATTTCTATATATAATGAGACATAAGGCCGCGTACTTACTAGGAAGTATAGACTATAGAAAAACGATTATTCCTTATTATGTACATACACATTATTACAATATTCATCATATTTTCACTTAAATATACCAAATAAGTTACCTCTACTTTGCGTTGCAGGACAAAACGTGAAGGTATAAAAATCTATTAGGAATTTGAACTACTATCGCATAGAGTAGTATGTACAACCCAACCGTAGCGCGATTGTATTCAATCCATCCATTCAAAACTTTTTGTGTATTAGTGTAAACACATCAAATTATATTCACTTTCTAATATGTAATTACAAATGCATAGACAGAACATTTAATTACGATAATTATCTACGGCCTGTAGATATTTTGTTATGTCAGAAGGCGTTTATATATACTGTTTGTTCTTATACTTATTGTATACTAGCGACCCGCTCGCGGCTTCGTATATTCGGCAGTCGTAAACTAATGAAATTCCTGGAAAACTAAAACAAATGGAGAAGAAAATAGCCTTTATTCATCCCAAGTCCTTTAAGTATCTCTGTATAAAATTTAATTACAATTGATTCTGTAGTTTGGCTGTTATGGTATCACAGCCAGGACAGACAGGCCGACGGAGTTATTTTCGCATTTATAATATTAGTAAGTGTGGATTAGCTACTGGCCATTAATTTCATTTTTCACAGCCCCTAGTGTACTGTATTAAACTTCTAATTATATAAAAAAAGTATTTTGTAAATCCATTAACATTTGTGTTGTTTACTTCGCAAGTCTGATTACTTTCTTTGAACTGGTACGTTTTATATTGCCGACAAACTTTAATATACTAGTTTTTAACATTTTTTTAAAGTGTTATTCACACACATAGAAAATTAAAAAAGACATATTTAGAAAACATATAAAAATTTGGAATAACACTTTAAAAAAATGTTAAAAATATTTATTAAGTAGCATTCTCTCCTGCCAAAATGATTGTTCGTATAATAATCTTTGGGTAGCAGAAATTTGTAAAAATCTCTCTACAGAGATGCTAGCAACAATTATAAGTTATAATAAGCGTATAAGAATTTTGACGTACCGGTTTTCAAGAGGCGCGGTTTCAAATCCCGCTGCGGTCAAATCTTTAAAAGTTTTTTAAATATGTCTTTTTGTAATATACTATTTTAAAATCATTTCATTTTGAAATATAGGTATATGTAATTTAGAATTTGTTATCTATCTTAAAAAAAAAAGATTGTTTTCTGGTTGTTTATACTTTTTGAATACTATACGAATACGTCGTTTGTATTGTAACTTTTTTTAATATGTTTGTATGATACAGCATTTGAGACTTTTCTCATTTTACAAGTTTCACTTCAATTTGATTTATATCATATATAACTTACTAGGCAAGCAGTTTGCGTTGAAATTGGGCAAAGTGAGCATGTAACGAGGATACCGGTGGCCATAATCCTAGGAATTTAAATAATTTGAATATAATCAGAGATATTACTAAAGTTAACAATATTCTGTACTTAGCTCAAAAAGTTTCTAATATGGGAGTCAAATTGAGGATGGAGTGTCTAAGTTCTTTCTAAGTTGCCCTCTGTGAGGACAATCGGACCATATAACAAAAACACGTATAAAATTGAAGATAGTGAATTTTTATAAACTAATTTGCGTGCAGAGTGTAAAAAAATTTCTTATTGTACTTAGTATATTACATTCTTTTGGTTATATAGTTGCTTGAAGATGTACATTACTTTGGAGACTTTGTTAATTTATATACTTTTCGTTTATGCTATGCTACAAAATGTTTGTTGTTAATAGTACAAATAATATAAGTATATCTATCAACGACTAAATATCAACATTTATCGCAAGTAAAATCCATAAACAAGGGAACGGGAACATTGATGTCTTTTGTCAATAATAAAAGAAAACGAAATATCACACATTAGAGAATTTACTAGTCTTCTTGCAACTCGATGGAAGAGTTTAAGCCGCTACATTACGGCTCCGTTTACACAGGTTCATCTAGAAAATGTAAATAAAACGTTAGTAGGTCGAAATAAGAAACCAAACCATAGAAACCAAATTCTTCTATAAATAATTAACGATAATTTTAGTTGATATATAATAAAAGTTGTAATTGAAGTTATAAACGTGATATATTAAAATAAAGTTGTAGAAAGTGTGCAAATAAAACATATTTATACCATCTATAACCAAATTTAATTATTATGCGTCCTTCAATGCGACTTTTGCAGAAGGAGACTCTACAGCCACCAAGGCGTGGCGTTGTTGGGCTCAAGCTTGGCATTCGGCCAGTGTGTAATGCTCCGAATCGATGGGCGCATCACAAGCGTGCAGGTGTTTGCCGAGCACCTCCACCAGTCTGAACGTTAGGACCCCGAAATTTCTCTTGATTCGCTCGCTCTAGGTTGGCATGGACCGCCTTCACCGTCGTTAGGCCTGTCACTGACCCCAGACCACCAGACCTCAGATCCTTCCATCGCTAAATCAGGACTCCATCCGCTCTTCTCCTTATCCGTACGATACTCTCCCTCGACTGTTGCGACTTAAGACGAATCGACCGCTATGAGAGTAGCCGCCGTCCATGACACTGTACGGTACCCCAAATTTAAAAGTTGCGCCAACTTTAAATCTTTGTCAGTAATATGAAGTATATAATAACTTACTTCAATAATTAAAAATATTTATTTGAAGAAGTCACATAAAACGGTTAAACAGCTGCTGAGAGATTACTTTATTTTTTTATGTTAACTCGAAGTCAAATGAAACCACATATAAAAATAAAATTATGCATGACATACAATTTTGGTAAAGGTATTTTTGACGTACTTCATTATAGAGGTACATGCTGACAATTTTTGAGGCCATCGTGGCGCAATGGCGCAGCGTCTTACCGATGTTGGGGTTTCGATTACCACTCTGGTAAAACAAAACGCGGCGTTAAATTACGCCACTCAACACGAAATCAATCAATTCAAATCAATCAACCATTGATCACAAAATTTTACATGCTTACAGGTGTTGGTCTAAATTGTTTTGTTGACTACTTATTCTAGTAGTAACAATAATTGACATAGACTAAGGCAAAAATTGTAACAATTTTCACAATGCTTTGGAAAGTGTACATCATCCTAATTAACATTTAAAGTTAAGGTTCGAAAGCTTGGTATTTTTGCGATTTTAAGTAAAACAGTATGTAAAAGACATATTTAGAAAACGTATAAAAATTTGAACGCAGCGGGATTTGAACCCGCGCCTCTTGAAAACCGTTCAAGCACTCTGCCCGCTATGACATGCGTTCTACATCCAGCTACGTTGAAATTCTTATACGCTTATTACAACTTATATTTGTTGCTAGCATCTCTGTAGAGAGATCTTTACAAATTTCTGCTACCCAAAGATTATTCTACGAACAATCGTTTGGCAAGAGAGAATGCTATTTATTAAATATATTTTTTTTTTACATTTTTTTAAAGTGTTATTAACACACTAAGGAAATTGAAAAAGTCATATTTAGAAAATGTATAAAAATTTGAATGCAGCGGGGTTTGAACCCGCGCCTTAAGCCATGCGTTCTTAAAAAATATTAAAAAAAAAACTGTATGTTATAATGATATTGTACTCTTAAATTTTCATGACAATATTAACATTTATGTAAATACTTAATATTTGTGTATCTAATTATGTGGTCGTTCTCTGCTTAGGCGGCATCTTAACAAGACCTTCTTTTTAAGATGAAGATTTATTTTAAGCCATTTAAGCTAGCTGTTTCTTGCTATTTGTCTCAGGATTTCACTGATTTCGTGACATTGGCGAAGTTAATAGTAATTGTGATCAACTGCCTAAAACGCCTTACTATTTTAAAAATGATATGACGATATTTATAAAAATTGCTTTTTCATGCTTTCTCCAGCATAATCTAGTGTAAAGACACAGACAAGAATTAAAAAAAACCAGCGCTATGAGTGGACAAATGAAAATAATTAAATTATAATCATTCCACAAATCCAATCGTTGGAATAGAACCCACAACCAAACGTGTTAATAACACTTAGAAATACCATAACATGACAAGACTTGGTATTTAATATATATATGAATATACTACGAGCAGTTATTATTTCATGATTTATGTTTTTATTGACTCACATAAATAGCGATCGTCATATAAAATTACAGGCTTTGTAAGTAATATGTAATCTATAAAAAACAGTATGCGGTTTGCGGTTTTGTCTAAAAACATAGAATAAGCGGCTTCCTTTTTTAAAAGGAGACTATACAAAATACATATAAATTAATTTATATTTTAATTTGCATTTAAGTTCTTACGCCTGGCTTGAAGGACTTGATGAAAAATGTTGTCAGCAGCAATTAGTAAGTATCTTATGATAGAATAATATTTAAAAAATATATTCAATATGTAATTTAATCAGTTTATTCTTATTAACGTGATTTCTGATTACAGTCATTGACTTCTATCAATGTCAGAAATTCTTGTTATCATATTTTAACCAACTTCAGATTACTGGAATATTTTAAACACGTGTCTTTTATTTTATTGTCGCTGTGAAATACAGTTTACGCTGACCATCCGTGCGCAAGGCAAGCAGAACTGCCCTACGGACAGATGATGATGATGATACGGAAACCCTCTCCACCCTTTTAAGATGTCACAGGTTCGCCCGCGCATGCTATTACGACGACTTGGTGGTTGGTGTTTTGTATTACGTAATTTGTTACAAATTTTAATGATTTATAAAACTGTATGTTTCCCTTAAAAAGTAAAATATATAAATAAACATAAATAAACCTGGATTGCAAGCCAAGACTACCAGTATTATATGAAAAAACTAAATATATTTTTTAATGGAATACAATCGACTGCTTCCCCTAATGTCAATGTCAGGTGTATTAAATATTAAAAAAACCTAACCTGTTCAATCGTTCTACAATTCCAAGCTTAAGGAGGTCTAAAAAATCCAAATAGCGCTTCAAGATATTTTTTTGTGTTTAATTTACTGGACGTACATATGTTTCAACTTTCCAATTTATTAATACTACTTTTATCAGATTGCTTTAATTTCTCACAGACATTTTAGCAACATATATGTTTAATTAGTAAAAAATATGATATTTTATTTAAAACTTGTTCTCACACTATTACAGAAAATTTCTCTTTAGGAAATAAAAAAAAATAGATAGCCGTTTAACCGATCTTAGATTAAGATATAGAATCAGCCTGAATCTGCAACATTACCTTATGCTCAACTTTAGAGAACCTTCAAACTGCGTCGCACTTTGTCTGACCTGATAGGAGAAAGTGGTAAAAGCGAAAGTGAAACATTCTGCGAATGATATTTGGTATCCATAACTCCATAACTACTGTGTCATGTTTACAATAGAATTTAAATAATTGATATTAGCTTGTAAAAAAGTCATTATTCAAGAATCAGAATAACTATCGTTCAATGTCGTAGCGTAAACTAAGAAAAGGCGTTTACACAAATGTAAGAAGGCGTAACTTTTACTTTCTACCTTGAGTTCTTTTATCAACATACAATAGCTCGAATTTGTCATGTAATCAAAAAGCTTGTATGTATTATATTCATTAACGAAATGGACGAGCTGTTTTTTTATTGATTTATTAATATTTTGGATCGAATTAACAATGTCTGTTGCCGTTTTAATCTAATTCTAAGAAATACTTTACGTCTACTACGCCCTTGAACTGGTTTCATACAGTGTTTTAAAAAAAATATATAGCAAGATGAAAAAATAAGTATTAAAATCTGTAAATGAAATATTTATTGTATCAGAATAATTTATTAAATACCTTATCATGTGAACGTATATTGTGCGGTTATTAATTTGAATTTCGTAAAGCAACCTGCGGGTGGCTTGTTACAGCTAGTGCAAATAATTCAATATCTTTATATTTACTTAACAGTCACCACCCACCAGCTACAAGCAAAAAAAAAATTCAATATATAAAAGATTTTACAGATTTATTGTCAGCCGCCTTTATTACTTTGTGTGTCGGCCGTTACGAGAAAATCCATGACATGTATACAGTGGCCATATTTTTTCTATATATTATATCATTTTGTAATGTATTATGTAGCAATAAAATATCACTAAATACCATTATATTCATCCAACTAGAATTAGTCTAATTAGCCGCAACAGTATTTCTTTTAGCTTCATGCTTTATACCGCATAACAGGCAGAGACATCCCTCTGTCAAGACACTCCGGTGTCCATTTTACACCCAAATCCTCATTCTCAAATCTGCGCTTTGTTTTATAAAATAAAGCGGAGAAACTATAACAATTTAAATTTATTCATTCTTCCGAGTGGGAATCGAACACACAACCATCGCGTATACAGTCAGACGCTGTCACATTACGCCACGATGGTGAATAGTGATGGGTTCAAATCCTACTCTAGGGAAAATTTATGTACCTAGACTAGCAACCTGATATCAAACTGTATTTCGAACACAAACACATACAGTACGTTATTATACAAAAATATTGAATTTTCGCATTCCATATTAACCTTTTAAAAAAATTCATAAAAAGAATTACATAGTTGTTACAAATTAATATAATCCTACTAATATTATAAACGCGAAAGTTTGTAAGGATGTTTGTTACTCTTTCACGTAAAAACTACTGAATGGATTTTAATGAAACTTTACAATAATATAGCTTATACATCAGAATAATACATAGGCTACAAGTTATAAAGACATTGTGTGAATTGACCAAAATATCAAGTAAGTATCTTATGTTCAAGCCATTAGCCAAAATAATGAATCATTGTAGTCAATAAATTAATATGGTAGTTAGATACTTTAATCGCTTCTGGTATTTAAAGTAGTCTTTCACGGGTTTCATTCGCACAAATATTATTTTAAGCGAGTGCGCTATACTACGGCGTGGCCGACGCACGGCGGGTGAGGTGGGGGATGAAGTCGCTCATCGGTGAGTGCGCGACCGCGACCCGAACACGAACAGACGCGTGAGGGCAGACGTCATTGATAGTTGTGTCTGTTTTGCGAACTTTCAAGGCATTAGCATTGTTAAAAAGGCATCGTACTTAAAGCTATATTGCTGTAGTTATTCGTCCAGGTTTAGTTATTGGCAGGTTTTTATTTGGTTATTAATTACACGTACAATAAGAGACTTCATTTTTATTATGTAGATTTTAGGTTACTTACCTGTTAATTAAAACGAATGCGATTTGTTAAAAACGCATTGTACTAAAAGTAATATACGTCCAGGGTTAGTTAGTGGCAGGTTTTTTTGGTTAGGAGTTACACGTAGATACAAAAAGATACCTACTTCATTATAATTTTAATTATATAATTAGGTTATTTACCTGTAAATTGTTACAAATTTCTTCAGTTTTATTTAAATTATAGGTTGTCACGTCAGGACATCATGTCTAGCTGATACCCGCGACTTCGTCTGCGCAGGATTAGTATTTCGAATAGCTTATATTAGCGTAGCGTAAGAAAAAAACTAACATTATGAAATCTAGCTAGCTATAATATTAGTAGGATTATCATATATTGTCATTTTATGGCTTAGATCTATTCACATCCGTAAATATCACATTCTTCAATTTGACCAAAGAACTCATGTCACCACCCAATCGACGATATATACTTTAAATACACACATTAGAACGTCTAATTATTTTTTTGTCCTGCTAATGGGTATCGAACCAATGCCTTGCGATTTCTTAATCAATCAATTTAACTAAAGTTAACAATTAAACTGTATTATTAATAACGCATCGTGTATATATATGACATAAATAAGAAATGTTTCTCCAAGTAAAATTTGGATCTACAAACGTCGCGTTTAGAAAGCGTTACTATCTTTACAATTTCACATAAGTACTATGCTATAAAATATAATAGTTTTTTTAAACTAAAAAATGTCGTTATCCTGATCGAACTCATCTAGGACAGGATGTCCTGGCAAGGATAATAAGTTCGTGTTATGAAAATATTATTTTGTCACCCGATCCGCATGTGCAAATTTTTAAGACGACACGGGAGTCTAAGGTTTGCTTTGCGAGATTATATTACAACGATACAGAGATAGATAGATAGTGATAGAAAAATCAGGTAAATCCCATGGCAAGCGTATGACATAATACTAACAGAGAATTTATTTCAAGATGAAGTCAAATTGAAGTGTCTGTTTAAAATATTAAACTAACCGCTGTTTACTAAATTCATATGTATGTCTGTCTGTCTGTTTGTTCTCTGAAACGGCCGGACCGATTTTGACGGGTCTTTCACGGGCAGTTAGCTGATGTACTTTTATTTTAGTATTCAACGCGGACGAAGTCGCGAGCTAGTTATAATATATACGTATCCTTATTTTGTTACAAATGGTTGTAAGGGATCTTAGATCACTAAGATAGATCGAAAACCGGACATCTGTTCTTAAATTAACGTCCTTTTTAAACCTTTTTCGCCCTTAACATTTAGTTCTCCTTAAATGCTGAGGTATTACCGCGGCAGATGTATGTATATAAAAAAATTATATACGTTTAAAATGACCAGTATTAACTTTATGCAGCTATATCAAACTTAATGCAACAGTAAAATTAAGATTATGTCAAATAATTTATTGAAATATAATTTTTATATAGTAAATATCGACGTTCTTTATATAATAATTTATTATTTAATCTGCTTATTCACTTGAAAGTGGACACGCACGCAAAAGGTATACATACAGGTACGAATCTCTTTTTTACATATTAAGTTTTATATAAAAAGTTTAAAGTTATATGTAAGAAGTAGGAATATTTTTGAAGTGAAAACTTTGATACTAAAACTCTTAGTTATAAGTTTTCACTTCTATCGACATTCCTTCCCTATGTATTTCTTATACACGGAGGAATTATATGTGAAAAAATTACGAATAGTCAGTCAGTCAATTATGGAAATAGAAACGTACGTTAATTACGTAGCGTTACTTAAATATTTTGCAATGTAAAAGTAACGGTGAAATAAATGAGACATTATTCTTTTGTTATAAGATATTGCTTGCTGATATATTTTATTATTTCTCAATCGATAAAAACTTAAGATAGAGACATTTTCGAAACTGAAATTCAATTATAATTTCTACAAGGTTGTTTATTTTTTTACGCATAAGCTGTCTGAGGTAAGCAAAAAGAAAAGTAAAAAAATAGTTTATGCTATTCTAAGCTTCAGTTTCCTGCCTTTTTTGAGAGATAAGGGTTATGGAATAATTGGTTTTATCAGGCAAGATCTGGGAAACACTCGCACATATACTCACTTACCCAGGTACATAAATATTTTCTTGATAAGAATTTGGACCCACAAACATTGCGTCCATCAGAGCATCTGGGTCAGGATAGCAATAATCTATTTTAAAGTATTCTTAATAATTTTTTTGTATATTTATTTTACTTATATACTCGTATACTATACTTGTGTCGCAGTGGGGCAGCGTAACTGTAAACGCGATTAGTTGTGTGTTCTAATCCCACTCAGAGGAAATTATATTTAAATTATTTTCATTTCATCGCTCTCCAAAGCGCGGCCTTGACTTCCACCAATCAACAGTGTCTCGATTTCGGGCAGAAAATGGATAAATGGATACGGGAAAAAGCGTGAAGCTGAAATAAAACGGTATAGATAGTCATATGTTTATTACTTTTTTTTATTAATATAAAAAACTCAAACCTAACTTAACTTACTGACTGTAAGTTAAAAAAAAGATAAGGCAACCAGCTAGCGATGTCATGAGATAAGTAGGTATTCAGAACACGTATCGCAATTCTAGCTATAAGATTTTTATCACAAACAATTGGCCTTATATGTTTAAGCGAATACAGTTTCTTAGGATATGGCTAATTTATAAAGATTTAGAATAAACAATCTATGTAAAACAATTGTTAATAAAACAAGATTGACTCAGAATATAATTCCCGTGGCCCCGGCTAGTGGCGGCTGAGGAGGAGCACCGTTTGGTTTTAGCGTGTATATGGACGGCCTATGGACGGCCAGTCCGGAGTGCCGCATAACCGCGCCCGAGTCCCCGATCGGGCAGGCATCCTTAACGGATTTCTTCACGTAAAAAAAATGTATGAAAATAAAATATCATCACATTATGATATAGATAGAGGTCATCGTGGCGTAGTGGAAAAGCGTCTGAGTGTCATCGTGTCGTAGGTTCAATTCTCAATACAGGTATATTGAGGTAATTATGTTGATTTTTATTTCTCTGCTCTGGAAGACAACGCGCGGAGTGCATTCATGAAGCTTACGATATTGCGTGAAATAAAAATACAAATCTGTTGTTTCTTCGAATTGACATTGATATCGAACTCTTTCATAATTAATTAAAAAAAAATATGTATAAATATCCTAATTTAAAACGAGTTCTAATTATTTCTGATTTATATATATTATGTAAGTTATTTTATGAAGGGTTCTGCACAACGGCCTTTGACTGACTTATATATACGTAACTCGATTTTCCCTGTCGCGTATCGAACGATTTACAACAATGTCAGATTTGAAATTGAAATTACAGATCAAGTGGGAGACCTACTAGGGGGAATGATTTAAAATTGTTGGCGTTGAGTTTCCCCACTCAATACGCAATGATTGCAATGCAATCGGTTTCCGGACGGAAAAAGTACGGAGAACGAAGTATCTGGACACTATGTTTCCTCTGACTATCCTGCTATAAGGGGAAAGGCGTGAATCAAAAGTACACCATAATACCCTATATACCTAAGATTATAAAGTGCATTCATTTTAAGGAACAATAACTCCATTCTATAAATAAGTACATTAAGTATATCAATTGTAATAAATAACATTATTTTCCGACGCACCTGGAGCTTTTTGTAATCATCATATTTGGCTTCATCCCCAATATTTTGTATTTACATTCAAACAAAGAAATACATTTACATGAGTATTCATAAATATTTATAATATGAAGTAATAAAATTTACATATTTGTTATTTAAAAAAAAGACACAAAAGATTGTTAAAGACAAAGATTTATTTAGTACTGTAACTGTATTTATTATTCATATTTATTTAAAAAAAGGGTCCTAATTATTTAAAAATATTATATATCATATATTTTAATATACATATATTCTTTTATTGTTCCTTTTTATTTTATTTTTTACATATATGTAATAACTATCGTCACTATCGAGTTAATAATATAATATAATAACCTCTTATTGGCATATATATATATATATATATATATATATATATATATATATATTATATATATATCGCATGTTTGACTAACAGTGTAACAGTCTCCCATCTCTGTTTGGCAAAAAGTGGGCAATCATCCAGTAATTTTTTTGTACATTGAAAAGCAGACAGTGGATTGTCTCTTGTCTTAGGTGGTACTTAAGGTGGAATTGAGGATATTTGTCGTAGGTATGTTCGGTTTCTTCTTTGGTTGCAGCTATAGCCACGCCCGTGCGTCTTTAACTAGTAAAATAAAATGACTCTGCCTTCTCCAATATTAACAGCAAGGGTGCCGAGAATATCCTGGAGTCATACTCTAACCCCATACTCTAACCCCATAGGGTTAGAGTTCGATGAGTTGCAGATTGAGTCCGATGCAGATCTTGTGTCCCTAATTATGTTGGCGCCCTTCATGGTGCCTTTACATCTTGTCTTGGCGAGTGTGAATACACGAAAATTGGCCACTAATTCCGTCTGATATACGGACCAGCATATATATATATCGTGAAACCGAGATCGACCAGCACCTCAGCTTGTAATTTTTGACTGAATGCCATTAAGTCCCCTCCCTCGTCGAAGAGTGTCCGCAGTTTCAGCAACGGCATCTGTAGGGGAAATCGGACAAGCAGCAGAGGGAGATACTTCAGCTCTAGTCTCCGAGGAACGGACATCGGTCCTATCCAACGTCTGAAGTTAATACGTTATGACGGTGTATGAGGCCGAGCTTGGTCAAGAAGACTGCGTAGTATCTTACGCAGGATCTCGCCGAGATGGAGTGAAAGTCGGTCTTAACAATTTTACTAGTCTTAAGGGAAGCGTCCATCTCAAAACAGAGCCACGCTTTAATGGCTTAAGCGACTTTATGCTTTGCAGAAGCGCATGTATCTCTCTGTTAGAGTTCTGTGAGCTGCTTGTTAGTAGCTATCTACCATTTTGATTTTTTTGGGTTTTCATATTATTTTGCAGTCTTTTTTTGGATTTTGGTTTTATGCTTTTATTTCTTTCTAAAGCATGTGGTAGAATATGATTTTAGAAAAAAAATTGCATGCATGCCTAATTCAGAGAACACGTAGGCACGTGGTTTTCATAAAAATGGATGTAGCTCTTAAACGCGAGATGCGAAAATTCTGCTTCTGGTGCCCTTTTACTTTTCGCACAAAAGTGTGCTAAAATTATGACTGAGGTATCGTTTAAATAACGGCAGTGCATGCAAAAAATTGTAGGTATTATTGAAATGGAGTTGTTTCATTATTTTATTTTCTTTTATTTTTTAAAGAATATGTTACAGCTAATTAATACTCCACCTACGAGTATATTCAAAACTTTTATATTGGATACAGTTAGGGATAGTTTTTTAAATCGGATATCGGAATCTAGGGTCAAGACTCCTTACTCTACTTTACGGCCGAAATCGAGACATTGCGTGTTGAGGTGGGAGTACTGAACGCTGTTCTTTAATTAGGCACCAGAGCGAAGAAATGAAAATATTTTAATTACAATCATACCCTTGAATGGGAATTAAATTCACAGCTAATCGCGTTTACAGTCAGACACAGCCTCACTGCACCACGATAGCCTCAAAAAAAAGTTAAAGCTTATTTATATTGTGGTAATCATTGTATAGTTTAAAATTATTATTAAGAGATGAATAAAAATATTAGGATGACAAGAAAATAAGATATAGAATTTTGAACGCCATTTACGCAGAACTAATGTGTATCTATGTAGGCACTAAATATTTACACAAAAGTATACAAGTTCCATAGACACAAAAGGTTAGTCCAAAATGTTGACCGAAACCGCGACCTGTGGCTTACCAGTCGGCTGTCACCTTTACTAAAGTGACAGATGACGATTTTGTTTAAGCAAAATTATACAACTATGTCCATAAAGAATATATATTAATAGATACTACAGCTTATGCTTCATCAGTTTTTTAAAAAAAGGAATTAAAAGTCAACAATTCCGCTTTGCTGAGTGTTTTTCAACTTCATATAGAAGTAGCCGATATATTTACGTCCAACCATATATTTATAAAATGTATTCAGTTATTTGTAAATGTTGTTCTTTGTTATATTAAGTCAAATATAAAAAAAACTTTTGAACCAAAATTAGTTTATTGACATTAGAAATTAGAAAAGACAAATATTAACATTGAATTACTATTATACATTATTTAAGTACTTCTAACGGCTTCACACCAATCCTCGTGGCCATTTTTCCATAAAACTCGACTTGGGATTCTGGATACATTATTGTGCCTCTATTTCGAGTTATTTTTTTATTATTTCGCTCTTTATCCCCTGGAGCTAGCACGGGAAGGGAAGGATCAACCTGGAAGAGATAGAAAAATATTAATACAGCTTCACGTTTTCTTCAGCTTTTTTCTTTCACGCTTAGACATAACCTAATGTCAACACACTCTGTGAATAAATTCCAGACATTGCATGTTGAGTAGCGGAACTCAACGCTGCCTTTTGTTTTAGGTATCAGAGTTTTAATAGGTGTTATTTTTAATTTCATTTTAAATCGTTAAAATACGTAGTTTTCTTGAATACTCTCATATATGAGCCTCTTGTCGAATAAATATCTAGATAACATAACTATACCACATAAGACCAATAAGCTTATTGGTATCGATCGGTAATCGATACCATTGTAGAGTTCATATTTGATAATGATTATATACTGCATTAACGCGTTTGCCTGTGACTTTGTTCTACCTCTACGACTAGATGGAATTATAACTTTCATTCATTCATTCTTCCCGCTCTGGTATAAGACAAAGTGTGAAGTAGTTTAATGTCTTTAATTTAGGCTGAAAATATAGAACAAAGTAACTTGACACTAGGTTTCATATGCAATATTAGCTTATATGTATACCTATATATAACGAACTATACGTGCAATTCGTTATGCGCACAATAGTTAACCTTTACAAATTACAATCTGTCAGGAATAATGATTGTATAATATATGAACTTGTTAAAATTATATCTATAATTTAAATAAATGATGGTCACAAAATGTGGCAGGAACATTAGTAAAGGCAAAAGAACTACCAGTATAGATTCAGAGTAAGAAAGAAATACAACAAAATAATATCTCTGTACACTATATACGTAAAGAAAAAAATTTGGACCTCGTTTTATGAAAATTATATGGCATAGTTATTTTAATTCCAAACAAAGTGCAGAAATCTAATATTTAAAAAAAATGCCTCAGAAAGAAGTTTGTAAATTAAATTAATACAACTACCATGTATTTCCCATACATTTATAAAGTGTCATTCACGTTACTGAGGCAACGCGTATTTTACGCGTTATTAGTGCATTTTTAAGAAGTATATTAGTATATTTGTTTATAAAAATTTGGTCACCTTAAGATGACGCATGCATGTATAAAATTGCAATAAGCATGAGCTCGAGCTTGAGTATGAGCCAAAAGAAAGCTGCATTCACAGTACCGTACTATTAACACCGTTACACTAACAGAATTTGTTTTTATTTTAACGTACTTACAATAATATATATTTTTGTAATCATTCCAAAAGTAATTTTTAACATTTAAAAATGTTCACCACACTCAGGAAATTGAAAAACGTATAAAAACTAAAACGCAGCTTGATTCGGACCCGTGCCTCTTGACAACCGTCCAAGGCTAGCGGTTAGAGCGCTTTTCTAAATATAACATTCAAAACTTAGATTATTTATATATTATATAAGGTCAACAGTTACTTTCTTTTTATTATTTGATTATCTAAGTTTAAGTATTTTAATAGTCTATGCTGCATATATCAATTAAATTTATAATCTATGTAAAATAACATTTTTTATAACTTTCAATCAATTTATTATTTTATATGATATTTACGCTCATTGACATGAAACTATTTTAACCGGATTAATCGCATATAATTTTGGTATTCGAAAATACATTTAAGAAACCCAGACGTTTTGAACACTTTACAGTACTGGAGTGATTGAAATTTAATTATATTACTTTCAACTACACTTAGAAAATAAATGAAAGGTATTTAACTGATATTAAATTCTCTTATAATTTATAAGTAAATTTCGTTATTATCATGGTTCGTCGTTATCATCGATTTTTTTAAAGAAGTCGCCGCGTAAATTGTCAGACTTATCGGTAAAAATTACGTTTTATCATCATTGCGTTGTAGTTGTCCATATTATAATTTCATAAACATAATATCTAGACGTTATTTATTTTATTTAGCTATATATGTAGCATTAGGTCAACTTCACCACTATATAGTTCTTAAGTAGCAGGTACTTACAGGTTCCAAATTTCTCCAGTGATTTAAACAGTCTGTAATCCTTCCTTCAAAGCCAGGGGCGAAGCAGCTAGGATCAACAGCCACAAAACATTGTCCTAGATTTGGGGACGCAGTTTGAGTGTGAGACCACATTGGTACATTGTGTGTTGCACGAGATCCTACAAAATATTCAATGTATTAAAATAAACTGATTAATACTAGCTTACTTATATATAGGAAAACATATTTATATAAATGTGTGAATATCACTTTAAAATGTTAAAAATTACTTATCTATATTTATAAAATAAATTATGCTTATTCAGTATCACTCGCCCAAAGTCTACTATTGCAGTTAAACCCATGAAAGTTGGTAGGGTTATTTTGTGAAGTGACATCCACTAAGGAAAGGTGTTTGGAAATTCGACTACTATGGGGGCAAGAGGACGGTAAAATAAAGGTTGGAAGCTAGTCCGTCAGTTTAAAAGTTAGAAACATGAAACTTTATTTTAGTAAATACTATTTGGAATAAATGTCATTAAATACCTATTTCAGTAAATATGGACATTCTACGCTTTAGTGGACGACATGGAAATTGAATGTTTGTATGAAAGTCCTGGATTTCTTAAATTAGTTAGTTATTATGAAACTTAGTTTTTTGTCTACATAAAGTAAATTATTATTTCAATGTTTTTGCAAAGTTCAACCCTAAGGGGGTTTAAACAGCCTGTGGAACTTTGTCATTTCTGAAGTTAGAAATATGAAACTTCATTAAGTGTTTGTTGAAATTCCACGCTTATATGTCTCGAACATCTTCATCGTATTTGAAGTTAGAAATTTTATTTTAGGGTTTTTCATAATATGTTGAAAAAATAAATATTCCTTAATTTCTAAAAAAATTCCAGAGGTCTATGTGGTTCTATGTAACCTGTTCGAGAGCGAGCTTTGCAAGCAGTCTGGTGGTCCAGCGCAGGGATGTCGAGCTACGAATTTGGTAGACAAAGAGGTCCTACACTAACATACCCAATAATTTAAATTAGGTAGGTACATTATTTTAAAAGTTATTTATAAATATAAACTATATTCACCGCGGGCAACAACTAGTGATCAATAAATGAGCTAGAGCGTCTGACGGCATATCTGAATTTATCACATGGTCTAACTGATACTTATTCTTATAAGAAAAAAAACAGCTGTACGTTTTTTCCATTGTCTCAAGATATTCCTAGTGTCCAGACACAAAGTAATATTAAAACATCACAGAATAATTTAAAATATTTAATACCTGATTGATGAAATGAATATATTTAAATCATTTCCTGCTCTTTGCTCTGGTACAAGACAATATGCCGTTGAGTTCCGACACGCAATGTCTCGAATTTATTCTGTAGAAAAAAGCGTGAAGCTGTAATTTAATACCTGATAGTCCACTACAAAATATTTCTACCATCGCACTAAGTGCATAGCCTTTGTAGCCGCTTGTGTTTTCAAAACCTCCTAAGGGCATCAATCGTGCCGTGTCGAACGCCTGTAAAAATATAAAAGCAATATAACTTTTGGTTTGCCTGAAATAACTACTTAGCAAAATCATCGTTATAAAGAATATTTTTAGTCATGTATTTAATATGTAATATAATTTATATACATTATATATATCTAGAGTAAACAAACTTCTTGATAAGACAACTCATTTTACAAAATTTGGTGTTCAAGCGATAATTAAATACGTTTCTAAAAGGTTTGCTAAAAAGGGATAATTTTTTTATTTAAAATATAGTTACACCAAAATAAACAGTTAGCTCGGGTACATTTATTAAGAGCAACAAATATGCTTCGTTCAAAGAGCCGCATGTGACTCGCGAGCCGTAGATTAGCCTCCCCTGATATATAACTAAAAATATTCTTTGTTATTAATAGTAGGTACTATACTAAAAAAAATGCTCTGAAGGGGCCAAAATTATATTCTCCTAGGGAATATATAAGAGACACTAGGCCTAAACCTAGGTTTATAAGTCGGCCATATGTCCATCGTATATTGACAATAATAAATAAAAAAATCTGAAAAGAATACTTTCTATTTACTATACAACATTATGATATAGATAATTTAGAAAAATAAATAGTTTGAATAATTACCACTTGTGGGTCTGTAGTAGTTTCACCGTCTGGACCCAGAGCCCAACCTTCCGGTAAAGGTTCTCCTTTCCTTATTTGTACTTCGACCTAGAAATTAAACATTTTCTTAAAATAACACTAAACGAAAAAAAAATATGTATTTTTTTAGACGCCATTGTAGTTCTAGTTGTTTTTTTATTTGAACATTATACAGTACAGACATTGGTCTCGACCCCTTTTCTCCTTGATATTACTTGTTTTTTAACCATTAACTTATAATAACAAAAATGATTACTCAGAACTAAGAAAGAACCTAAGTGACATTTAAGCGAGCTATTTCTATGCTACTTACTTATTTGTTAAATTTATAAATGACAATATAAAATTTAATCTGAAAAATATTTTTATTTTACTCATCTATTATTATAATTATTATACAATAAATTTTGCACTATTGGGGCTTACAAGAATGAACGTTATTGTTATGGGATCCGCAAACCAGTACGCAATGAGACACAAAATGCTAATAATATGTAAGTATGTACTTTGTTAGTATTTTATTAAAATAACTAAATACAAAGTATACATGAAGATACATACATTAGAATACATGAAAAACTTGAATACCTAAAGAATACACGAAAAAACCTGTATTAAATGAAAGGATTGATTTTTTTTTCAATTTCCTGCTTGTTTCCATTAGAAAACATAAGAGATTTTTGACGTATTAGTAGCATAGGCATTGATAACCTAGTGTCGAGACACTTCGTTCTTCACTTTACGTCCGAATAACGTTGAAAGGCGAAAGACGAAAGACGTTGCGTGTAGTTTGAAATGCCGCGCTGTATCTTGCCAGAGCGGAAAATAATTTAAATAAAATCATTCCTTCGAGCGAGAATTGAGCCCACAACTAATAGCACTTACAGACAGACAGACATTGTCCTCGAATAAAAATTAAAAATAATTAAACACCTTGCCCATAGCTGCAGTAGTGGTGGCCATATCAACGACAATAGAGTCACCATTAGTTGCCGGAGCTGCCATAGAAATAGGATTCGTTCCTAAGGCGCTCTGAAATAAATATATGCATCGTAAATATTAATTATTCTTAAAAAATAAACTCTAAATTCATGTCTTTATT
Source organism: Podotricha telesiphe (assembly GCA_038994665.1). Taxonomy (NCBI): domain Eukaryota; kingdom Metazoa; phylum Arthropoda; class Insecta; order Lepidoptera; family Nymphalidae; genus Podotricha; species Podotricha telesiphe. Next base: position 417,649 of record JAOYRR010000275.1, read on the forward strand.
TATTATATAAAAAGTAGCTACTAACAGTTTTAGATCTAGTTGGGACCATAATTGGAGCTGAATTTGTAAATGACATTCCGATAAGGCCTTCTTTTTCTGCTTTCAACGCCCAATATCCAGCCATTCCGAAATGATTACAACCTAGCAAGTAAATAAATAAAAAATTGGTAATATGAAATAAAACAATATATATCAAAAAGTTATATATACTTGTACTAATTTCAGAATGTTATTTCTACAATATCAGTAACATGAAACTATATGGAATAAGAACAAACTAGTAACTAAATTATGTACATGACATAGTATATATTTATTGTTGATTTTTGCAGCTTCACGCTTTATCCCTGATAGCAGGTAGGACGAAAGAACCTAGTGTCAAGACACTCCGTTCTTCTTTTTCCTATTGAATTCGAGACATTTTGCGTTAAGTGGCGCAACTTACCATTGCACAGAAATGAAAATAAATTAAATATATTATATAATCATTCCCACAGTTATCACCTTAACAGTCCGAAGCTTTCCCACTGCTCCAAAACGGTCTAAAATATTAATTTATACTCATACATATAGCTATAAGTATCTTACGTTTTGCAGCCACCCATCCAACTCCACACTCCTTAGCCTTCTTTATAGCGAGATCCATACAGAAGTTGCCGACTGTAGCGCCTAGCGCATCATATCCATCTACCCAAGCAGTAGCTACGGTTTGCTTTAATATCACTGGCTTAACATTTGGATTGCACACTCCTGATTTCATATCATTTATATATAGATCTGAAAAATATATATATTTTTTAATAATTGCTTAACGCAGAGCAGACAGAGAGTACCTAGTTTCAAGATATCCCGCCCGAATCCGAGACATTGTGTGTTGAGTGGCGAAACTTATCGCAGCGATTTGTCTCAAGATAAAATAAATTAAATATAATCATTCCCCGAGTGGAAATCGAACCCACAAAGAACGCATAGCCTTTATTTTAATAGAAATCTGAAATAGGTTAAATTTTAAATTTACAATGAATTAATGGTTTTTTTGAAGTATATTACAAGATAAGTTTTTAAAATAATAATTGTACCGTTCATTTTGAAAATAATAACGGTATGCCATTTTTTTTTAATATAGGCTCATATATCGCTTTTATTCGGTTCCCAACTTTCCTCTCATTTGAGAGGTATTGGGTATCCAAATAAACAATGAAATATGATACTAATACTTAATTTATAGTTATACAAAATTTGTAAGTTACCAAGTCTATTCAATCCATGGCTGAAATGCCCAACGATGTCCGCATGTAGTAAAAGATCAGCATGAGCCTTCGCTTCAGACAATGGTGCTCCACCAGCTACCAGGCTCTCTACCATAAATCTTTCTGCTTCGTGCACTCTTACATAAGGCATTTCTAACGCTTATTTCGATACTTAAAAAAAACTATATATTTATTTATTATGATTTATAATATAATGTACATTTATAGTTGAAACTTTGAAAATATATAAAACACTGTACTGATACAAATTTGCAGACAACCTTCACTTTGTACGTGACGGACAAACTGATTCTGGGCATTACTTGTTTATATATAAACGTTACTCTAACTACAGGTTGTTCTTTTTTATATTAGATACTATAATTGGGAATTACAATTGTGTCTAATTCCTAATTAATACTAATATATAATTTTTTATTATTATTATATTATATTATTATTATTTATTAAGCCATTATGTTATTGAATGTCAAATTCGGGATCGAATAATTCATAAGTTATTTTATTTTCATGTATTGTATGATGTGCTTAATTTAAATTTATTAAAAAAATATTTAATTGGAAAAATAATGTTATTTTAAATAAATCAGAGATCACAAGATCCTTTTTTTATTTATTAAAAATATTTCCAGTCATCATATTATAATGAAACATATTTTTTTATACTCTAGGACAATAAAATGTTTTATTGTATCCAATTTAATTTTAGCCGGCCATAACGAATACGGCTTGCGAGCGTTTCGAATGGTTATTAATCTTAATTTCTCTTTTGTTAATCACTGAGTGGCTGAACTTGAAATTAAAGATTTCGACAAATTTGAAATTTAGGTTCTTTGGTAAACGTAGGAGTGCACTATGAAAGGATTTCCTGGAAAAAAAATTCCGTGTATGCTGTTGCTGTTGGCCCAAGTGGTTTCTACAGCGTCATCGGGTTTTGAGCAAGGCCGAGCTAGAAAATCTCCGACCTTCGTTAGGACATGTCGAGTGGACATCATCAGATTAGAACACATCGTTACAAGGGCGCCATTACCACAGTGTTACAAATGCGCCTCCTGTTAGACTTGAACCATGGCTCCTGTACCTTGTCATTAATAGATGATCCTACGGAAACGGGAATATAAAAGGTTTTAAGTGAAAAATAGAAATAGCTTTACAATAACCTCGATCCTTAAAAATCCTCGTAGACAAAGCCAATTAGTTTTATATACCTATACGCTTAAAATCAAGACAATGATATTTATAATATTATAGGTTTACCAATGTATGCTATGGCTCTTATATTTTGATAATGTAAGTGGGATCAATTCTGAGAAGTAAATTTGTAATTAGTTTCAAATACGAAAGTTTTTTTGCGACGCGATTAATGACTGCCCTTGAAGTTTCTGCGTTAAGTTTCCTGATCAATTATGTAATTTTTTATTGATTTGAAACCTTTTTATATGTAGATACGAAAAGGGGAAAATAAAAAAATTTTACTAATTTAAAAACCAAATTTTTACGCGATAAAAACTATTTAAAATCCTTCGATTTTCGCGATTATAACACATTTTGAAATGAAACTATTTTAACCGGATTAATCGCGTATAATTTTGGTATTCGAAAATACATTTTTAGAACCCGACGTTTCGAACACTTTACAGTAGTCCGTGGTCACAGGTAGACATGTGTACTAATTAATGTACTAAAATTATACGCGATTAATCCGGTGATCATACTTATTATCTATAGATTTGGATAGAAATTACGTTTAATTAGGTGAAAATGCGTTGAGGTATCTCTACCTCGATAGTATACAAATAGTATGTATATAGGAGCTCGGATAGTAGAGGTGAGCGTTAATGTATTTAAAAGACACCCCTTAAGCCATGGATGCACAGACCGCGGCCCGCAGGCAGCATGCGGCCCGCCGGTCGAATACTGGTGGCCCGCCGACAGCAAAAACAATACTCTCGTACATTCGAAAAGTATTGAATTCTATTCCAATTTGAATCTCGCGCAAAAATGCTAAGTCAAGTAACATCGCTTGCTGACTTTTCATAAAGTTCAAAATAGTAGAGAAATCAAGAATTTTCTAGCTCTATGTGAGCAAGCGAGATAGCAATAGTCCCGAATTCCCGATTGCTGAAATTATTATAAATTCTTTATTGTCTTTAATTACCTATACTTCCGTCGGCAGGCCCGCCATCAGTTCATGATTTGCCCGAGTGGCCCCTATTCTTAATAAGTCTGTGAAACCATGCCCTAAGCCTACACTTGAATCCCAGGCACTACTTCGAACTCCTCTTTCTGCAACGCAATGGGCCTGGACACGGTGAATCCATGGAGTGCTAACGAGTTTCTTGCGTTCTACACTTATGCTATGCCCAATGATAATGTTAGGAATAATGAATGGAAGAATAAATATAATCTCAACAATTTGCTTGTGTGTGTCTTGTGTGAAAAAGTAGTATAAAAAAATCAAAATAAAAATATTATTTATTAATTGATTATTTGTTATTAAAAGTACTTTCGTATCGTCAATGAAGTTAAAAATGTTAGTATTTTCATACAAGAAGTTAATACAGTTCGGCTACAGTAGTAGTCTGGCCATAAATACTGTTATACATTTTCTAAAAATGTTTTACAATGACACCTCTGTTTGTGACAGAATAAGATCTGGCCATCCACGTAGTGTTCAAATGATAAAGGCGGTCATAGCAGTAAGGGAAAGAATTATTAATTAATTTTTATATGGTCAATATAATATTTTTGCACCACTATCTTTGAGAAATATGAAGCGTGAAGCATCTTCACTTCTTTGCTAAGAATCTAATGAAAATGTGTGTTACTTAAAAACTATTTTACTTTAAAAACATATAGTATAAGTAAATATTATGTAATGTAGCTTTTGTATTATTTAGTTTTTATCGGCTTCAGCACACAAGATACGCTCAATGCGTATAACTGATTATAATGCGGTAAAATATTATATGACAATAATATATTCAAATAAGCATTTAGAGTTATGAGTGCATTTCTTTTATACTTTTTTACGGTAACTCTATAGATAAAAGCCAGCAGGTACCTGATCGCTGTCTGTACATAGAAGATTTATAAGGAAAAATATTATTGGGTACATTTATATACAATAATTTTGTTTGTCTGTGCGTTTGTGCATGATAATCTCATACGATTTTATCTCCTGTAACAAATTTTCTATGCAACAAAATTTAGCAACGCTATTTTGATCTACTTCTTGGAGTCTGAAAAAAGTAAATTGCCCCCTCGACTTGAATAAAAAGAACTATTGTCGACATAAGCATTTCTCGGATCAAAAAACATTTCTCCAAGTGGAATAAAAGTTTGTCAGGCATGACCTGAATATGCCACGATGTTGTAATGTTAACGATTGGCATAGTTAAAGAGAACAAATGCAAAAAGCCAATATTTTATTCGAAATTGACTTTTTGCCAAGGCTACGCTTATTTTATGCGTCATCGGCTCTACTAATAAAAAAAAGCATCTTTACGCTCTCTCCCGCATAGCAGTGTAGTCAGAGAGAAGCTAGTGTTAAGACCTACGTTTTTTCCACTTTTGCTCGCACGTTTGTTGTGTCGACAATAGCTCTTCTTATTCTGGATGAGTGGGTAAGGTCATTAGGTTAATGTTATCAACTATGATAACAACGTATTGTCAAATATATATCCATACTAATATTATAAATGCGAAAGTCTGTCTGTCCGTGACGCTTTCACGGCTAAACCACCGGCCCGATTTGGATGGAATTTCAACCATATTAATCCCTAAATGCTTGAAATAAGGAATGAAAGTTTATATAAAAAATCTGGACTGCTTCACTGATTTCGATGAAATTTCTAAGGAAGATAATGCATGACACAAGGTATATCCAGTATAGGCAGTATTTTTTTTTATAATCAACCCTTAGAGGATTGAAATAAACTGCCGATAATACTGAACAACTATTACTAAAAAAAAAAAATGATTTTTTTATCAGTTGCACTGGATCTTTAATCTCGGAAGCGGGAGGGATAGCGGAGCGGGAGCGTAGCGGAAGCGTGAGTGGAAGCGGGAGCGTGGGCGGAAGCGGGAGTGGGAGCAGAAGTGAAAGCGATAGCGATTGCGTCCCAGATATCACTAATGTTATTTTTCGGCTATGGATACCGAAATCAATTTTTTTCTGCATCTATAAGGCATAAGTAAATCCACCTTAACACAATTTTGTTCAGCGTTTTGCTCACTTCCACTTCTATGTTTTCTCAGAACTCTCTGTTTTCTCTGTACTCTCTGTTTTCTATTTTCTCTCCTTATTCACCTTACCTTATTCACCTTACTCTCCATAGTCTCTGTTTTCTCCGTACTCTAAGTCTTCCCCTTACTCTCTGACCTTTCCATGTTTTCCGTAGTCTCCTTTTACTATAATCTCTCCGTTTTCTTTTAAGTCTCCGTTTTATGCATTCTCTCCGATCTCTGTTCTCCCCGTTTTCTCCGTACTCTCTATCTTCTCCTTACTCTTCGAACTCTCCTTTATATCTGCAGTCACCGTTTACTATCATCTCTCCGTTAACTATTAGCTCACAGTTTACTCCGTACTCTCGGTCTTCGTTTACTCTCCGGCTTCTCCCAATTATCCGCCTTCTCCCGTCTCTGTGTTTTCTCTTAAAGACTGTTGGAGAGCGTAACTCTCCATTTTTCTCTGAACTGTTCGTACTTCTCCGAACTCTATGCTTTTCACCGGTCTCTTAGATCTTCTAGAGAACTTATAGAGATCATTTTCAATTTGTATAGAAGTTTGTAATATATTTTTTATTAAAATTAAAAATAAGTAAATTACTGTTGCAGCGTTTTTGTAGTTTACGCGGGGGAAGCCGCAAGTGGGCCGCTAGTTTTTAATAAAAATGTAGCCTTATTTATAGGAGAAATATTTAAGTAAATATATAATATAACATTCTTAAATGTCATACGTATCAAAAAATATACCATTATATAGCTAAACTGTCCTAAATTCATAAAAAAAACAATTTAATACTGAAATTGAACCTGTTACTATCAGTATCTCAGCAGGTTTTGCTAAAAATAACCGTTGCAACTAAACTTACCAGTAATTTCATTATCAATTATCAATAACAGGTCTTATCGGTCAAAATATTATTTTAAAGTGTTCCATCTCATTCACTTGTAAATGCATAACATTAGCTTGGCCCGGTGCCCAGTACGTCATAGTCAGCAGTACGGAGCGGTACAGATTACGGTAAATACGTGTCGACGGTGTTTATTTTTGTTTCTGTTTACAAATTGAATATATTGGTAAGTATTTCTTAAAAGTCTAACTAGAATATTCTATAGCCTATAGTTTATTATATTATAGAAATGTCTTTAAAGATGTTCTATTATTTTCCTTAAATCGCGATTGTAATTAAGTTTTATGTTGAGGAAGATTGTTGTTTACTCAGATGACATTTGTTTCATCTTTTACTAGTGGATTTTTAGTGTCATTAACCTGCGCATGACAAAGCAAACAGCTAAAATTTAACAATGACAATGTACCGAGGCTAATATTATTAATTAGATAGGAAAATTGTTAGCAACAATAATTGTTTTTACTTTTTTTATTTATAAAAAATATATATACTTTATTTCTGTTTTGACCCATTATATCAAAAATAACTACACTACCATTTTAAAATTTAATTTTATAAAATAACCTATATGACAAAATTATTTTTCAGTTTTAGCATGGGTAAAGTGGCAACTGTGGAGGCTCTCCGCTTTATGACGGATTGTTTAAAGGCAGTGGGCACTACGGCTAAAGCAGCACAGCAACAAGCAGAATTACTAATAGAAGCTGACCGTATGGGGCATCCTAGCCATGGACTTAACCGATTGGGTAACTATATTCTAATATCGATTCGAATATATAATTTTTGCCTCCTACAGTAAATTAGCTATTAGTAATAATTATTTATTATTGTAATTTAAATTTAATATTATTAGTAATAATTATTTATTATGTTAATCATATATTAATGTTATTTGAACCGAAATATGTTTCAGTTTAAATTGATATTATTTTTATTAAAAAAAATTCTCAGCTCCACGCTTTATCTCCCATAGTTCCTATTGGAGGCAGAAAATGTAGTGTCATTGTAGCCGTTCATTGAACTTAATGCTATAGTCGAAATAAATGTGATTTAGCTTTTTATGAGCTTACAAGTATTAATTTTTATTTAAATATTATACATATTATAAAATCTAATATAACATTATCTTATTGTGAGCAACCGCAAAATATCATAGTTGCCACCAGTTTTTACGTCCTTTATGTATTATAGCTATATTTCTTATAAGAACAAGGACAAAACTATGATATTATTGCTCATAATTAACTATAACTAACAATTATTATTTTAAATGTATTTTATTAAACGGGAAGAATAATGTTGACTTTAAAACGCAGTTGCTTGCGGTCAATTTATTGCTTTCGTATTTGTAATTTGGCTATATGCAATGTTCACAAAATGTACCCTTTCAGAATATTACGTAAATGATATATTATCGGGTGCATGTAAACCTAATGATGCACCCAAAATTCTTAAAGAAAATGCATCCACTGCGTGGGTTGACGCTAATAACGTATTAGGAGCCACTGCCAGCCATTTTGCCATGGATATAGCCATAAATAAAGCGAAGCAAACTGGAGTTGGATGGGTGACAGTCAAAGGTATATTCTAAAATACATTGAATAATTACAGTCTATTCATACAAATTAACTTCTTAAGATAAAATACACTTACGTTAAAGCGATAAATAAAACGGTATGTGAAATACAGGTTTAAAAAATGACAATATATACTTACGAGTACAAGTTCAGTTCAAATTATGATTTATGACGCTTCGAAGATGCCAGTAAAGCACAGGTCACTTCCACAATGTTACGTTGTATGAAGACAATACTTACAAAACACACACTTTGCTAGGGAATTTACTATGAAAAAGTGAGAAACGTCTAATATTTTTCTACAACCTACCCTCATTTTGAACATTTCAATATTTTGAACTATGCAGCCTATAATTTAAATGATATGTATGTATGTATGTACATAACTTTGTTATTTGATTTTCTTTATTATTTATTAACGGATTAGTCTTTCTTAATCGATATATAACTTTAATTCTGTACCAGATGGACCTCTTTATTCAATAATATTTATTACATATAACATTATTATTTACTAATATTATAAATTATATACAAACGAGTGCAAACGATTGTCATAATTTCATAATATATTTTAAAGCTTTGGTGAAAGGTTAAATTAAATTAAAATATAGTGGTAAAATACTTTAATTATAATTAACAAAAATAATATTAAAACTTCACTTATCTAGTTAAAACTAAATTATTATAAATTGTATAGACAGAACGTACATAAAATGGCTAATTCTAAAAACTACTGATTTACAGGTTCGAATCATAACGGTATGGCGGGATTTTGGGCGAAAAAAGCAGCTGATAAGGGACTTATAGGAATGGCTTTTACTAACACATCACCTTTACTTGCACCGACAAGAAGTAAACAGGTAAGATTCATTATGAGAAATAAATATATATACATCTCAAATAAAACAGAAAAATCACAAAAAAATACAAATGAAAAGATCAGACAAGGGCACGGATTACAAAAGCCGTGCAGATTAACTCAAATAATATAAAAAAACTATATATAAATATATTCAGAACATAGGTAAATATTATTCAGAGAATATTATTCTTAATTTAAAATAAAAGGCACTTTTAAGAAACGAAGCTGGTTAAAAAAATATTTTTCAACATTGGCTTTCGCCAATAGTAGGTGCTGGCACAAATAACCAGCAAAAATAGTTTTAATCCATGAAAGTTTTCGCCAAAGTTAAAGTTGTAACCTAGAGTTAATTTTTTTTAGTTTTCAATTGTATTTGATTGACTACAACTCATATAAATAGGTATAGGTATACATATACGATGAACTCAAGGGGTTAACTAAATTTTCATAACAAATTTTCGTGAACAGATTATTGTTTACTAAACTACGAAACTCTTATACACTTATTACAACTTACTTTTGTTGTTTCTGCTATCCAATGATTACATTACATATAATTTCCTAAATGTACAAATAACACTTTAATTATTTTTTTAAGATGCATAATGTTAAATGTGCAGTTAAGTGCATGTGGTTTTATACTTCTGTTATAATATATTTTTTTAATTAATAATATTTTCTAATTATTATAATAATTATATTATAATAACCAGCGACCTCGCGGCCTCGCCTGCGTATACTACACGACTAAACTATGTATTTTGTATTTCGGCCGCCCTCGTACTGACTTAAATCACAAACTTTGTTTAAATTTATAATTTAAATGGTAAAAAACTTTTATATTTATGAACCGATTAAAATAAATGAAATAAACACTAAATGTTAAAGGAAGTTTACAATGCAATAGTTAAAACTGCATTTAAATCGGTTAAGCCGTTTCTGAGATTATCGTGCAAAAGGCACTGACAATTAGAAAAGAAAATTAAAAATCATTGGTTTGGGTTCCATTCATTACATTAATAAATGTCCCCAATAATATTTTTTCATATATACCTTCTATCCATGTACAGACAGCTATTAGTTACATTTTTATGTATAGATTGCAAAATACTGAGTATTTACAGTGGTCGATGGATTGTGTAAATTAAGTAAATATATCTATCTATCTATTGCTATTATCATAAACTATCAATACTAATGACTCCTGTTCCGTTCTTCGCTTACCGCTCGAGGAAAAGAAAATATAATTGAAATTTAATCATTCCCTTTAATATGGATCCACAACCGATCCACAATGAAACGATGTCCTACTGCACCACGGTGGCTAATGAACTATCCAAACACCATCCATACTATCTTTTCTGTTTATATCGCTTAGTAAACATTTGATTACAACATATTATATTATTATTGACTTTATTTATTTCTTAAATATTATTCTTACTTAAACAGTGTAAAGTTCATTGTAGGTGTTTGCGTTGTAAAAATATATTTAACGATAGCTCAATGCTACACCACAGCACTTGTTAGAATAAAACGGTTATTTGTTGTTCTTTATTTTTCCTCAGCTTCACACTGTTTCCCTCGTAGGATGGTAGGTAGGGAGGACCTAGAGTCAAGACACTCTGTTTGCCACTTGCCGCCCAAATCATTGCGTGTTGCGCGAGACATTGCGTGTTGAGCAGCGGAACTAAACGCCGCCGTCATGTCACAAAAGCGGAGAAATAAAAATAATATAAATACCATAATTCCCCAGAATGGGCATCGTACCCACAACCAATGATGGTTGTGGGTACGATACAGTAGATGCTGCCACAGTGCTGCAAGATGGCCTCGATCATGTTGATTTGAATAAGTTTAGAAGTTTAAATCGCACTCGAAGAACACCTTGAATGTCAATCAGCAAGAAATAAAAAAACTTTCTTTTTCAAACTGTCAGTCAGCAATTTATAAAAACAATCTTTCTTAAACAAAAATATTTATTTTTAACTATAGTATACATTACAATATCACTCATAATTTATATTAAAGCCAGAATTGTTTGACATTGTCATTAATTGTTACATTCCATTTAAAAAATATTTAAGTCATTTAAAATAGAATTAGAAATATATAGTATAGTATATATAGTATACTATATATTTTGAATATTGCGTTTAATTTTTCAGGCAGCACTCGGGACCAATCCATTATCAGTAGTAGCGCCTGGCATAGATGGTGAAAAGTTTTATTTAGATATGGCAACCACATCTGTAGCTGTTGGAAAGGTAGGCAATATAATAAGTAAAAAATACATACTAACCTGGCCGTGATATCCGACAAGTGTGATATCTTTGAAACCCACATCATATTGTAGTATAGAAGGCCCTAGGAATAATTGATAATAGTATCCTCTTATCTCCAGACTTTGGTTGTTGTCCGTGTTTTTAAGAAAAACACTGCTTTATATTACACTTTAACATAAAGCCGTTTATATGCAGAGGTTCGTAAAGTTATATATATTTTTTAATAAATATTGTATATATAATAAACATACTTAATTGAAAAATTAAGAATATCTACAAAATACTGTCAAATTTGTCACTGCCATACAAGTTTATACTTTACTAGCTGTGCCCGCGACTTTGTCCGCGTGGAGATCTCACATCAGCTATTTGCCAGTGAAAGCCCCGTCAAAATCGGTCTAACCGTTCTAGAGATTAGCCGGAACAAACAGACTGACAGACACAAAAATAGCAAAAAATAATATTCTGGTATATGTAGCGTGTATACATATGCATTTAGCATATATATACCATAATATTAATTTATCAATGGTTATATATCATCTACAATGGTTCACTATTTTGGCTTTAATGGCTTGAACATAAGATACTTACTTGATATTTTGGTCAATTCTCACAATGTCTTTATAACTTGTAGCCTATGTGTTATTCTGATGTATAAGCAATATTATTGTAAAGTTTCATTAAAATCCATAGAGTAGTTTTTACGTGAAAGAGTAACAAACATCCTTACAAACTTTCGCGTTTATAATATTAGTAGGATAATATGTATAATTGAAAATATTTTAAAGTTGATTTATAGTTAAATTTATTTTCTTTACGCTCAATATATTTTTTTCAGATAGAAATGCAGATGAGAAAAGGTGAAAAACTACCTTCAGGATGGGCGCAAGGTCCTGATGGCAAAGAAACGGAAGACGCACAGTTGGTAAATAATTATATAAAATCCTTAATAAATACGAGTATATAACATTACTTTCTTCATAGATTTAAATAGAACAGCAATATCTATAATTACTGAGGTGTTAATTATTTTCTTGTAAAATATTATATTATAATACTCGTATTAATTTGCAGGCATATAAGACAGCGTGTTTGATGCCTTTAGGTGGCAAAGAGGAAACTTCTGGATACAAAGGATACGGGTTAGCTGCTATGGTTGAATTATTTTGTGGTATTAGTTCAGGTAAATGCACGTATAAAGTTTAATATTACTTTCTTTCACATACATATTTTAAACGAAATAAAAAATGTACATAATAAGTAGAAAATTCTGCAGCTTTACGCTTTTTTCCGCATAGTCAGAGGGAACCTAGTGTCAAAATACTCCTGCACACTTTCCGCCCGAAATCGAAACATTGCGTTTTGAGTAGCTTGAGCAGCGCTTTGTCGTACCGCGCTGGTACCTTAGCGGAGAAATGAAAATATTTTGAATATAATCATTCCCCCGAGTGGGTATTGAACCCACAACCGTTCACGTTTAGAGTCAGACGATGTACCACTGTATAATATAAGTATTGTAACAATATACAAATGGTAAGAAACTTTAATTTCATGTAATAATAAAGCACGTTCACACCCAAATATCGTTATTACGGGATGAAATCAAGATCTTTGATTCCTATGAAATGTATCTGTTTTAATCTTAACGGCCGTTAAGATTTTAATAACAATGCTATCTCAATTAAAAGGGCTAGTTGTGTTAAATTAATCACGTTTCAAAATAGAGAAGTACTTATACCAAAAAATTGGAATATAATTACCCTTTTCTCTTTATTATATTTTCTTAATACTTAGAGGCTATGCCAGATGATGCGAGTCTTGGCTAAGTGAGTATTCCGGGTTTAGTCAAAACTTTTATGCTTCGTAGATGCCAATTATGGTCATCATATACGATCGTGGTCACATAGTGGAGAAGGTGGTCCAGCCAACTTAGGGCATTGCTTTGTGGCGGTAGATCCAGAAAACTTCGCACCAGGTTTTGGTGACCGCCTCACAGATTGTATGCAACATTGGCGTGAATTGGAACCAGTAAGTATACATTCACAGAACTAAGCCTGCACTATAATTTATAATTTATAGTATTTGACTATTATATAAAAATAATGTATGTTATATCTGATTCTATTGTGCTAAAGCCGTATGTAATTAAATCGAATCGTTTTATGGCCGTCGTGGCGCTGTGTGACAGCATTTGGTGTATATGTGATTGGTTGTGGGTTCAACTAACACTCAGAAGAGTCATTAAATTAATTTCTTTTTCTTGCTTTACTCTCAAGAGGCAGCTACCAAATATGTTTATAAGAGAATTGTAAATGTATATAATTAATATTTATACAAGTCTATTTCTCTATATTTACAGACTAACAAAAACTTACCAGTATTAGCTCCAGGTGACAAAGAAAAGAAAGCAGCACAAATCACAGACTCCAACGGAACAGTATCGTACGTGAAACAACAGTTGGAATCGAGTGCAGCACTCGCCAAGAAATTAGAAGTGAAACCTATGACGGTGATGAATGAATAAATATTACTAATATCTATGTGGCTAGTTATATAAAATTGACAACTAGTCATAAAAAAATTATGAAAATTTATACATATTATTGTTTCATACTTAATTTTAAAATTTGTATAATAAAAAATGTAGGTGACGTGACGATTTTTCAACAGCTTCTTAGTTTATGTTAAATGGGCCATATATTTTATATCGTTGGTTAGTGGAAAGCAATTGATATTAAAATAGAGAAATCTGTATAAATCAATTTTCTATCTATGAAATAATAAAACAGTGAAAACAATGTTTGTAAGTACGCACACATCTTCGGCACTACTGGACAAATTGGAATGAAACTTTTTTGTCGTATAGCATTTAAACTTTGGCAGATCTCAGGCTATAATTGATTTTAAAGAGTGGCATCATAATAATTCAGCTATTATATACGATATAAGGAAAATGCGCCTTAACGAGTTGTTTAGCGTAATGGGTATAATCATTAAAATTCACGCCAACAAAGTTGTGGACAGCTACTAGTTCTGTATTAATTAGATTCAGCCATTAATTTGATTGAATATCTTTATCGTAAATCATCAAATATTTAATCTTCGATCATAACAGATATCCTAATTTGTTTATAAGTGTACCTACTAAAATTAATTAACCTTTTAATGACGTTGAACTTTAATACGTATATTTTACGTTTTTAATTGGAACAATCACAATACGTCAGATTTTCTAATAAGTGTTTTGAATACCATAATATACGCGAATAATCTGGTAAAAATTGTTGAAATTTGTCATACAAAATGATTGAAAAATGTTATGCATATTCTTACCTATTTCTAACTGATTACAGTTTCTGTGCCTATACAGTGAATATAATCGGTAAAAATTAATAAATTCGACCTATCGAATACGAATCTAAAATTGTTGTGATAATATATTGATAATCAAAAATGTGAAAAGTTAATTTGTGTATAAAAAATATTGTTAGTAATTAAGGTTGATTGTTTTTATAATTTTAAATATGTAAAAACAAATAGTGGTTAATATAAATTTGTAACTATCTCTTGTTTTTTGTAATTGTCTGATATATAGTAATACTTTATTCTATAGGGTTTTCCCTATCCCTAAATGTTATAATGTCAATGTAATGTTTGCCACACTGGGACCAAAAACATGAATAAATATTTAAAAAATAATTTAAATATAAACGAAATCGTTTTATTTCTCCATATTTGTCTTATAAAATTTCTTGGCTTAACATAGTCACATTAAAAAAGTCTTGTAGATCTGGCGAAGCCGTTTGGCATCCAAAAATATTTGTGTAAAAATTATCACGCCATACATATGATAACTTAATATTTTGCTGTGAATGCGGAGGTGGAGACGGGGGAGATATATGTATTTTCAATTTTTTCACACTTTGTTATGACTACTGTACCCAGGAAGACCAGCACAAACGCCAATAAATTTTTTTTGAAGAAACGAACTCTTTTATTTTGTAGTAATATCTTTGTTTTTACATATTATATTGCAATATTACCTAAATTTGCTATCATAATTTTTTTTATCACTATAATCTTACCGGTGTCGTTTGGCACCTCTAGGACGCTATGTTGTCTAGTTATTTAGTGGGCTTCTTAGATGTGTTTGTTTCTTCCTTGTATGCGGTATCATTAGCTTCCGCCAGCATTTCGTCCCGGTGTGTGTGTAATGTACCCGTTGATTCGACGCATCACACTTTGGCTGAATGCCCTTCTTGCCACGCCACGATAGAGGCCAGAGAAGAGGAGAAAGCGCTACATCTAACTCCCCCGACTCTAAAGGAGCTACCGCGGGAGGATCATGGTGATCCTTCTGTAAGCCATCGAGGTATCGGGTGCTCTGAAAGAAATCCCGGAATAAGTGGGCCATAGAGGCGTTATAGTAGTATGCGGGAGTGTTTCTGCGACGTCTCGTGGGGTGATACCCTCAGACCTAGCGCTTTGATGCAGTCGACGGCGAGATGTATGCTAGCTTCGGCCAAACGTGACGCCTGCTGGTAATTCGATCTCCGGGCTGTAACGAGAGTGTCATCCGCATAACAAATGAGACTCATTCCAGAACAAAGACAACAACGCAGGATCCAATTATACCCGAGGTTCCACAGTATTAGGCCCAATACCACTGCGGAACTCCGCACCCGACACTTCGCCCGACTGATCTGGGCGTCCTATACCACCTCCTTGACCTAACGTAACCTTGACCTCTTACTTTGTAGAATTACTCTGTTTTAAAGATAGTTTAGAACAGTTTATATTTTAGAAATTCAATAATTGGTGTTCCTTTTGATTAATACCAATTTAATAAGCTCTTGATAACATTGTCACAAAACTAGCTAATCACATTAATGAGGTAGAGGAATCATATGACGCGCACCCTTTGGATAAACGGACGAAATGAAAAATTGAATATAATAATTTCTCAAACAGTAATCAAACCTACTATCTTAAATATGGATACACTCCGACTACCTATGGATAGTCAGACATTTCACAACTGCGCTACTGGTATCAACTGTCAACTAATAAATAACAAAAACCTTCAGTCGATAAAATATCAATCATGCTTTTGAAAATTTTATTTACGCTTTACATTTTGAGACAAATCACTGTACAAGTTAAGCAACTTATAATATGATATAAGTAATTATTTGTCCAAGATATGGTAATTAAAGATATTTTTCATTTGCGCAAACTGATGCATACCTATTTTACGTACGTTACGTCATACGTGTACGTTTATTGTATGTTTCCAACTTCAGTCATATAATCACGCTACAACCGGCATGTTGTTGGCACGATAAATTATTATTTAGAAGGGAAAACATTCGATTGTTTTTTTTTTAATATCATTATTTGATGATCATTTAAAATAAAATAACAAAATTTACTCATCTGTGCAGTGATTTTATGAAGTGACATTTTATATTATGACTTTGTGTTATCTGTTAGTCGCGTTTTCACATATTTTATACTATTAATAACAATACAATGTCTTATGATAAAATTTAAAATAAAATAACTCCACTTTGTCCGTTTAAAAATATTTATTGAAAATTACTTTGAAGCAATATTTTACTCATTCCGTTTATAAAGTGAGAGGTACTGAGTAACTGTCAAAATTGTCATATAATGTTTTGATTTATAAAATTCACAAATCGGCAATAAATTTAGTGTAGAGAATTGAAGTGTAACTCTGGATTTAATGTTTCTTCTAATATTGTTAAATTTTTATTTAAAGATAAAATAATTGCTGAAATATTCACATGCTAAACTCTGTGTCAGTGACCTAATCAGAAAACAGTAGTAAATAACAGTGAACAGTGTACACATAATGTTTTAGATAAAGTGAATTTGATACCGTGCTGTGAATATAACTGCCACCGTGAACATATATTTTATATTTCGAAATACAAAATTCACAAAAACTAAAGGTAAGCTTTTTTACATCTCAGATATTATATTTTTTAAAAAGACACTATTCCTTTAACCTACTTTTGTATTTTTCTAAATGAATTTGTATATTATTATTGAGCCGATACATTTTTTATACAACATTTGTATTTTTTAGATAGAAGTCTTACAATTTTTGATAAATATTTACATTAATTCTCTGAATACATTCAAATAAACAACAGTTACAATGTACTGTTATTTTATCATATTGACGATTTCGATTATGTAAATATATGAAACTTTGTGACTATTAATTTTTTTTACTAATTTGATTGTTATTAATATTTAAATGATGTACTTAAAGTTTTAATTTTTTATATGTCACAACTCACATAGATATATATTTATACACAGATATTAATAAAGTAATAAAACTAATTATATTATTTCTAGTAATTTTTAATACTACACAATTTCTTTATTTGAAAAATAATATAAAAAATTAATAAATATTTCATTTTCGAAAAACTTGCCCTGTTTTATAAAGTAAAAAAAATAGCTTAATCTTATATGCACATTCATTATTACTCAATCATAGCTGTAACTTGTATGAATTGACTTCCTCATAGAAAATATTCAGTCTAAAATAAAGATAAACACAAAGATATTAAAATAAATTTAAAAACTAGTTAAAAATAAATTGTTGACTATTTATAAGCTGGCAGAAAGTATATTACATTAAAAATTATAGTGCCTACTTAGTTTAAAATAAAGACAAAAGATATATGCTTTTACCATACATTACATGTCTACAAATTTCTAAGCAAATCAAACAGCAATAAGCATTCCAAATAAGCTTGCAAGATTATCTTACATTGATAGATAGATGAAGCTAATAAAAGTGTTAATATAGTAATATTTATTGTCTGTACTTATATAATGATCCTTTTTCATTTCATTTGTTTTTTATTATGACTTTGTATAACTAAACAAAGCTTAATTTTGTTACAAATTTCAAATATATATTTAGGACAATACATTTAGGTCAACAACAATCGTTAATCTATATATTAATCACCCAGGTTTATAAAATATATTAAGTTTAAAATGTTGACATATTAAAAATGAAAAGCTAAAATAAGAAGACATAGCTGGAATAGTAAATCTCTATTATATATTTTAAACATATTTCTCACAAAAGAATGTGTACTTATTAAAACTTTTAATTTTTATAAAACTTCAATACTCTGTGTTATAACTGTGTTAACAGTAACAGTTACTCTTGTTTGTTGTAAAAACTTGTCAGCCGTAACTTGTCTATATCCGTAAAGTATTGAAATGGCTGGTTTCCTGTTTCTCATAACATTCTATTTGTTGATAAAGCATTAATATATGATATAACCCATTCTATTATTGTCTTTTTAAAAATGTTTCAACAACATCTGGCTGTAATCAGTGCTATCGGTTTTGTGTTCAATTCTCACTTGGTGAAATGATTGTAATTTAATTATTTCTATTTCTCTCTCTGGTGAACAAATATTGAGTTTTGACACTTAACATTGAATGTCTTGGATTCAAGGGAAAGTGGAGATCGGAGTGTCTCAACACTAGGTTCTCTCTGACTACCCTGCTATGCAAAAGAATAGTGAAAGCACCTTTTATATTGAGTTATGACAAAAGTTTTGTTTAACATTGTTATATTAAATATTAACAATTGTTTTAACTTTCTACAATACAATTAACATTGTTCAATAGCCATAGTAAGTACTTCTTTCTTTTTGTATCTTTTTTTTATTCTTCTTATTACTTTTATTTGCAGATGTGCAATAAAGAATTTTTATTATTATTATAAGTTATCAAAGCATTGTTCTTTATTAACATAATTATGGCTTTAGATCCAGCTTTATACTTATAGAGGTATACTATATGCTTTTATAATAGGCTCACTCAGCACTGCAGTTAAGGTCATTTCAAGGTTCTAACAACTTGAATATGAAAAGATTTTGAATCGTAAGCTTTATTCAATAGGCCAGAGTGCAAACTACTACATGGCTTCTAGTGACTGATATATTCTTTAAGTACATGTTTCAATTACTAAAATATTTTTAGTGTCAAATAATATATATCATTTAAGCAATACAAGTACATGTTTATATATTTGTATTTCAACCCAGTTTCAGTGTTGAATAGTTTGACACCAGTGCAAAGAAGTCATTAAAATTAATTCTAGTGGGCATAGAACCTATAACCATCGCACTCGCGTAAACAGTCAGACGTGACAATATGCAACAATGGCATTTACTCAATTTTTTAAATAAGCTATGAAATTTATTTTAATAGTTAGTTACTTTTTAATAAATTGTAACTTAAAAATGTTATTGTAGCTATTTATCATATTTACAGTGTAAATATGAGTTAATATATAAATTAAAAAAATATCAGAATAAAATGTAATTAATGTCCCCACTTCATTGTTTAGTGTTTAGATGCTAATAAAAAATCGATTAGATAAGAACGTGAAGGAAAACCTGATGGTTTTTATACATATGTAAAGGAAATATGTCAGTCAGTAAAGTTTTCTAGTAGTTAGTGCCGTCAAGCCTAGATTTTGTCATGGCGTAGTAAATTTATAAAACAAAATAATAGTCATTATACAAATGATTTTAATTTTTCTTTATATTTTTTAAAGTTTTGTATTGAGAGCTATTCTCTATTACTCATTATAATTACTGAGAACTATTATTTTGCGTGGCACGAAAGCTTCCAAAAACAAAAGTAGCGTTACTGCTGCAGTTTAATACATAGTATAGTTTTGTGGAATATTTATTTCAACAGAAGCCAATGCACTTTTACAATTATAATTTTTAGTAGGAATCAGGTGAGACACATGATTATATGAATAGAAATTATAATTAGTAGATTATATTTAAATTATATTAATTTCTCCGCTCTGGTAAGACAAAGCACGATATTGAGTTCCATCACTCAACCGCGCAATGTCTCTAATTCGAGCGGAAGTTGGAGAACGGAGTGTATTGACACTAGTTTATCTACCCCGCCATAAGGGAAAAAGCGTAAATCTCAATTTAAACAATCTAAATAAGTTACATGTCACCGTAGTACCTATTACATATACGAGTAGGTTAATAAATCAATCGCTGGGTTAAGCTGTTTATCAATATGAATAAGCGAAATTTGGTATCCGCTGTATGTTTTCATAAAGTAATCCTCTTATCCATAATGCCTATCGTTCGTGATAACAAGACAATATCAAGTACTGTGAACTGCCTGTTATTTTCTAATGTGTTATTATTTCTAATAATTACAAAGGCGTTCTTTATTGTCGTAAATACGAAGCCGGCTGAAGGCTATTTGTCGTTTGTTTAAGATGCAGAATGTTATTTGAATTATAATTGAATGTTATACTATACACACAGAGTTTCATGCTTTTTCCCACATTGCACGGTACTCAAGGAGAACCTATACATATATACATACAATCCACGCTATTCTTCACTTTCTTCCTGGATTTGAAATATTGCGTATTGAGTGGCGTAACTCAACTTCGCGTCGCACTTTGTCTTAACAGAGCGCAGACAGCAAAATAATTTAAATATGATAATTTCACCGAATGGGAACATCGAGTGGGAGACGTTGTTCCACTGCACCACGATAGATATTATATGTACATAATATGTTATTATATTTTTAGTATACTCACACCGTAAATATAACGGTAAGTGCACCGTGTATAATTTATGTCCGAAAATACTGAATACTGATTACCATTTTTTTAGCTATCGGTATGATCATTAAGGATTGGTCGTTAAAAATTATATTTTTTGCAATTTAGACGTATTGTTATTAACTCTTTATTTATTGTTTTTAAAAACTTTTAAAGTCTATTTTTTAACAATCTTTAAAGTGTTATTGGCACACTAAGGAAATTGAAAAGCACATATTTAGAAAACGTATAAAAATTTGAAACGATTTTTAAGAAGCGCGGGTTAGAACCCGCTGCGTTCAAATTTTTATACGTTTTCTAAATATGACTTTTAAAGTCTTATTTATTCACGCACACTTAGGAAATTGAAAACATTTTTGGAAAATGTATAATAATTTGAACACAGCGGAATTCGAACCTCTTGGAAACCGTCCAAACGCTCTGACCGCTATTCCACGCGCTCATGTCCGACTACGTTGATGACAAGTATAGATGTTTGGACAAGTAGATATTGCTTTGGGCTTTGGTATATAAATGGAAGACGTGTATGAATAAGGGGTGTAAATAACCTATATGTCGTAAAAAATAGTTATCAAATTGTTTAAACAGTTTATTTCTTATTTTATAATTAGAAATAAGAATTTAATTAGTATGTTTAGTATATTATTACTAAAAACTAAATACATACAGATACATGTATTATTTAACAGACAGTTTTAATAAGAAAAAATCTTAACGAAATAAAATAAAATATAAGTTTCAACTTTATAATAATTTAAGTAACTTACTTAAAATCACTTAAAATCCCAACTATACCTTTCGTTTCTTTCTATTTCATATTTTTGTCCACCCGCATTCTCTTTTATACCACAAGCTTTGCTTAAAACTTTATAATTTAAATGATTGTAATATTTTTATTTAATTTAATTTAATATAATTTAATCTAATATAAACTGATTAAAATTAAATAAACACCAAATATTAAGGGAACTTTACCAAAATACAATAGTCAAAACTGCATTAAAATCGTTTAAGCCGTTTCTGATATAAGCGTGCTCAAACGCACAGACATAGAAACAGAAAATAAAATTAAAAATTATTATTCTATAAATAATAATATTTTATTTCATATATCTTCCATCTACAGACAGCAATCAGTTACATTTTTTTATATGTATAGATTTAGATTTTTTTGATACATATACGTGATGCCATTATCACAGTCGATAAACACCTTACACGTTCAACTTAAATTATAGTTGACAGACGTTGTACAGTTAGGCACATTATTAACGGCGTCATTAAGGGCAATTGGCAGCGATCTCAGAGGTACCTACTTTTAATTATCTTGGTTCTGCGACGTGGTTGCCTCGCATATGTAGATACGTCTGATTATCGTACGTATCTAACGTCGGATTATCAAGCGGAATAAAAGTTGATAAAAGTAGTTATTATTAGAAACCACAGTTTTTTTTCTACATTAACAAATTTTAAATATAAGTTTCCATTCCCTTATCGTGTATTAGGCATTAAATTTCATAAATCTTTTGTTGGGATTGCCAACACTAGGCATGTACATGTCGCGTAGGCACTTGTGTTATATATAAATACTATACTTAAAATAATATGTATATAATAAGTTTGTATACATTATTTTATACCACGACACGAACATTAAAATTTCACAATTTATATTTTTTCTTACATGTAAAAACCCTATTTTATTAAAAACAAAAAAGGCATTATGTAAATACATGTACATTTTATCAAATATATCTTCGTGTGATTTTTTAACCTTTATACACTACCTCATACTTAAAAAAATTCCGGTTATTCCATATAGTACTCTTATTTATTTAGTAATAGTCCAGATTAATAGAACAGACAATATGTATACCTACTTTTATTCGTGTATTAATAGTATATTCTTAAAAACTTTTTTACAATACTTAGTCTTAGAATAAATATTGTTATAAAGAAAAGCATTTTTTTTTAATTTATTGTACGTTACATTTATTACTATTACAGTTCTTTAGAGCTTTCAGCATAAATACGGTCATTTTGTTAAAATATCTCACCCATAAACGATTTTCTGTGGCCTCCCATTGCGTACCGCTTAAGTAGTTATATTAATTTTACTATCCTATTCTTTTTATAATTATCAGTAAAAAAAATGACCTGTGCCTCTTTTATATATAAGCTGCAAGTCCTAAGCCGTCTTTTAAAATACGCGAAATGGTTCTAGGTGCTATCTTCATCTCCCGAGATAAAACCTTTTGTTTTCGGATAGGATTTCTTCGAATTCTTTCCTTTATTGGACTTAAATAACAAACTTTGATTCCATTTAAAATTCATATGATTGTAACTTTTTTATTTATGAACCGATTGAAATGAAATAAAACACTAAATGTTAAAGGAAGGTTACATTTGTTTACGTGTATTTTCAAAATTGCATAAGATTTAGACATAAGAGATTGAGATTAGCGTGCAAAAACAAACAGACAGAAAGAAAAAATAAATAAAAAATCATTGTTTTTATATAAAATTATTGTTTCTATTACATTGATAAATGGCCATTAATATTTTTTTCATATATCTTTCATGTGCAGACAGCGAACAGTTATTTTCTTATCATATGTATAGATTATATTGGCGCGAAAATAAGAAAACACAAGGAACAATCGTATAAAAGTTTATTTATAATTATAACGGTATTTATGGCCAGACTAAGTGTATTTTTTTAAAATACAATACTATTATATTATAAACTAGTTGTTGCCTACGGTCAACTAGGTCAGTAAGGACAAACTCCCATATAAACTAACCCTTAGAGGTATAATAGCATACACGTTGGAACAGTATTATATTCCATACCAACTTTAACCCTTTTGGGGTAAAATTTTGACAATCGCTGATATATATATATCTACTTACTTTGAATCAGTAACCTACAATCAAAATATCATGTTTATAGCTTTATAAGTGACGGGATATTGTACAAACTTCCAACCACAATTTCACCCTTAGTCGTTAAATTTCTGAAAATCCTTATCTAGTGGGTGTCTACTCCACAAAATAATCATACTGACCAAAGATCACGAGTCTTTAACTATTTACGCTCGACGATGATGAATCAGTCAGAAAGTCAGTGACCTATTTTATAAGTATAGAAGATATTCACTAATTGACACGCTAATTAATACTAATTCCTCATTCTTACTATATGCCGTAGTATATAAACCTCGAGACGCGTATATTACGCGTTGCCATGGCAACGTGTATATCACTTCATACAAAAGAGATTATGTGAAACATGTGGTAATGTGTAATATTTATTTTATTAGCTTAATTTGTAATATAATAATGTCCAAATTTTTTTTTTTCGCACACAAATATGTGGCATATTTCATAATCCTGTGTCCGCAAAACTTTCATAAAATTAAAATCCAAAGATTTTCTTGCATGTAATATTATAATTAATATTATAGTCATTTAAAATATTATTCTACTCTCTGTAGTACATGTAATCTAGTATAAAATTTAGTTATTTGTTATCAAAATAACATTACTGCGGAAAGGAAGCAAAACGACCTGTTGATTATTATAATATTATGTCATGGAACTTTACCAGTGTTTGTAACTTGTACTATTATTTCAATACAAAATTAATTAATACTTATTAAGGTATTTGACGTATTATTACTTTAGGTTACAGTTCCTTTTTTTAATAAAGTACACAATTACTTTTGCTAATCATTCAAAGTAGCAGGTACTTAACATTTATTATTATTTAATATTAATAAATAAAATATTTTTTGTTTTTTTTTTTCATTAAAGTATGACGATTTTACGAATTTATATGTATTTAGATCTAACTTCTTGCAATTTTTGTTTTTTGCGTGTAGTAGTGTATTCGGATAAAAGCTAGTGTCAAGACACTCCGTTGTCTATTTTCCGCTTGAAATTGAGACATTTCGTGTTTAGTAGCGGAACTAAACGCCGCGCTTTGACTTAATAATAAATATAATCATTCCTCTCCAAGTGGGGATAGAATCCGAATCCAAATCGAGACCGCGGAAAGCAATCACGTTTGCAGTTACTGTGCCACAATGGCCTCTATCTTTATCATGTATTTTATCGTTGTATTATTTCTTCTTTTCTAGGTAAACAGGCAAAGTTCGACTTTAGTTTACACCTAGGTTGTGTAAACTCTTTTTCTTTTTAATGTAAGGAAAACCTTTACGGACCAGCCCGATTGGGGACTCGAACGTGGTTATGTGGGACTCCGGACTGTCAGATAGGGCGTCCGTATACCCATTAAAACCTCACGGTGCTCCTCCTCTACCGTCACTAGCCGAGGCCACGAGAACCCCAATCTTCCGTGAACCCCGGCGGCGGGAGCCAGCAAGGCACGTCACGGAGTCAAGGGTGGTGGGCACCCTCGACCGCCTACTAAGAGTAGCAGGCGGGAGTGGCCAGCGCGCGCCTATTCCGGCCAGGTGACTGGGCGATCAGCTTCCCCAAGCTGACCACCCTCTGGCCGAATCAGGGCGGAAGCCACCATGGCCTTTACGACAGCCGGCGGGTAGAAGTCGCCCCCTATGACGCCGCGCAGTGCACGGCGTTGAGACTCCTAGGCTGGGCACACTTCCAGCGTGTGCTGAGCCGTCTCCACGAGGCTCTTTCCCAGCGACCCGGCACATGTGCCTCTTGAAGCATCTATGCCCCTTGAGGACGCCATGACGCCTCACTAATTACTGGCAGAACACGGCGTCCAGGTTCCATGCAGGACTCCAGCCAGCACGCACACTGCGTCACCGGAGATGGTCCGGTACCCTCGAATTGCCCGGTTAGCCATCATCCTCCGCGCACGTCGCAGAAGGGTGACGTTTTGCCTGTCCAGGACGTACCCGTACAGGGCACCGTATAGGGCCATTAACCTTATCACTCTGGTGTGCAGCCGACGGCTCGAGGCGCTCGGCCCACTCACATTGGGCAAGAGGCGCATCAAGGCCGCCGCTGTCTTTAACAATTTCGGGGCCTAGGTATAGAAATTACCCTGAAAATAGGTTGTGTAAGCTCTAACAAGGCTATCTAAACCCAGCCCCGCCGACAAATTTAAATTGGCCCGCCAGCCAATAAAAAAGTTATTTTTTTTACCACTATTAAACATATTGTGTTTAATATGTGGCCCGCAGACGGTCTTGCACACAAAAATTGTGCCCACTTCCATTAACAGTCGTACAGATTTGCTCTAAAACCTACGTCAATTTAAAAATTAAACATATATATTTTTAAAATATCAAATGAATAAAAAGAGTTAGAATACTGTTAAATATTAGATTTGTATTTCGACATAACATTTTTTTTATTGTATTAACAATGATAATTATTAATAATAATTATATTATTTTCAAAATCTATCTCTATCTGTTATGCTTTATTTTAAACGTGCTAATTGATAAATACTATAATAAAAGAATAAGTGCCGTAGCAGTAATCTTTATCGACTGTAAACTAATGTCAAAAAATAAAAATGTTAATAAATTTATTAAAAAATAAACTTACTTCTTTTATATTAGAAACCTAACGTTTTTTAAAAAAAAACAAGGTAATGTTATAAAAATCATTAATTGTTAGAAAAGTATTGAATCGTAACTTTTTTTTTATTATAATACGATAATCAGTTACTTAATACCGAAAGCAACCATATAGACTAGGCTAAACGTTTAACTTTTAGGCTCAGAAAATATTTTAATACGATCAAAGTTAAATATAACATGTCGAGTGGCGACACTCAACGCTGCGCTTTGTCTTAGGTAGAGAAATGAAAATATTTTAAATATAATCATTTCCCCGATTCAGCATCATACCCACAACCCATCGCATTTACAGTCACGCTGTCCCACTGGGCTACCTCCTAATGTCCTAACAATATATTATAATTTATAATGTCTAAAAATGGGCCGAGAAATAAAAGTCAATTTTTACAACATATTGAAACATACGAGCTGAACTTCTATAAATCCGTTATAATATTCCGAACGTACATTATTATAAAAGTAATTGAGGACAAACATACGTAATAATAATGAGTATATATTGCAAATTACCTAAAATTATTATTATTATTTATTATGATGAGGGCTATCATGGCGCAATCGGACATGGTCTGACTGTAAACGATTGGTTGTGGGTTGGATTCCTATTTGTGAAGAGTTATTTAAATTATTCTCATTGTACGCTCTGGTAAGACAAAACGCGGCGTTAAGTACTAAAACTCAATACGCAATATCTCGATATGAGGCGGAAAGTGGAGAACTGTTTTGACATTGGATTATCTTTGACTACCCAGCTATGCCTGAAAAAGCGATTTTTTTTTATTTATTATGACTTATTAATATGACTTGATTAGAAATCTATATATAAGTAAAATATTTTTACCCGCGCCTCTTGGAAACCGTCCGTTTTATACATTTTCTAATTGTATAATAATATATTTTAATTTCTTAAGTGTGTAAATAACACTTTAAAAAATGTTAAAATTATATTTATTTGTAAGTATTTTATAAAAGGAAAAAGTATCATCTACAGACAATACGAAACAAATTATTTTCAACACGCTTTTTTCACCGTCGTCTTGATCTATCAATCTATCTATTTGTCAATCATTTGATCCAGTTCCACTGCCGCCCGGTATGCGTGTAAATTTGCACACATCCGCATCCTATGACAATACTATATTTTCATTCCGTGAACTTTGAATGAATTTATTCATTGTCAGGACGACGAAATTTCTTTGTTACTGTTTTTTTTATCTGCGAGTTTAGTTAGTATTATTTATATAATCCTAACTTAACTCGCATATAAAAAAAAATAGAATTTTTGAATAAACTTATATAAGTTTATTATATTATTATATATAATTATATAATTATTCAAAACTTTGGAATACTCTAAACGGGACTGTAAGGAACAATAAAAGTAATAAACATTCAAACGTAATTAATATAATAGATTTAAGATTATTATTTTAATAATGATCTACAATATTAAATTTGGTCGCAAACAGTTTCGCTTAATAGTCACGCCATCTATCCCATGATTCTGGCACTACTGGAACTCCGCGAGGGACGCTGTACTGGGGTGAGTTTCAGGAGAATGACAAATAGTGTCGTTACATCCTAGATGGCGTTGACAAAATTTATAGTTTGTTTTAATTTATTTTATTAATAAGTATAAAATTTAGCGCACAATATATAAATATATATATATATATATATATATATATATATATATATTATATTAATTAAAAAATATTAACTACGCATATGTGTTCGACCATGCACTTTTGTATAAAGTGACGCGTTGTACGCGTTGAGAAGGCAACTGTAGGTTTAGACCTAGAGTTGCCTTTTTAAATATTATATTTAAACATTCTCAAATATTTAAATGATCTATAGTGTACCTTAGGGTTCACTAGATAATTCAAATATTTGCCAATATAAAATACATTTGTCATCATGAAATAGTGCATCACACACGCAGGTCATTGAAATTTTGTTATATAGTCGCACTCTCACTCACTCATTTTATATGCTTGGTTTAATCTTGATCATTGCGTGCACCTCTTTAATTTCATATTTTTAATACAAAATAAATAATTATCTGTATTATGTAAAAATTGTATGCGAAAAAAGCGTAAGGCTAAATTTATAAAAATAAAGTTTTTTTTTTTTTCAAGTTAATTGATTAAAAGACTGTATTCACGATTGGTTGTGGGTTCGATCCCCACTCGGAGATTGATGATTATGCTTAAAGACAGAGAGTGTCTTGACACTAGGTTTTCTCTGACTACCCTGCTATGCGCGAAAAAAACGTGCGGCTGCTCGTATTATTGTTTATACAAACTTATAAACGGTATAATGTGGTTAAGTGTAAAAGCCATGTAGTTGACATGGCGCTAATATAATATTTTAATAAGTATCCTTAAATTAACAATTTTGTTTAACATTTCGTCTATTATTTGCGGGCATGTACTTAATAGATAAATAATATTTACCGTATCATGGAATAACAAATTGTAAATTTCAATCTGGATGTGAAGTTTCATATATAATTATTTTACATCGTGATTAAATTCATAATCCTCTGTGCCGAGTTTAAATTAACGTAGTTTGTTAATTTATGTTGCTAACTAAACTCTTTACGGGTATGAAACTACCTTGAAAATGTTAAAATGAAATGAATACAAAGTTAATATTAAAAAATATACTATTTTATATTAAAACTAGCGACAAGCTAACGACGCACTTTTGCTCTTAGATCTCATAAGTATTTCAAGCAGGCGTACGTTTTGCTATTAATATAAATAGTTTATTAATATAGAAATAAAATAAAATAAAACGGGGCGTGTTTAAAAAGGTTCACGACTTTGGACGAGGCGAAAGTAGTAACGGAAATAGAGCGGAGCGTTTGGCGCTTTTATCTCTCTGACTAAACCGCCAGAGACTTCACGCTTTAGAAGTTAAAAAACCAGAAACGAAAGGAAACAAAGAAACGTAGGACCGAAAAGAAAACTTATGTTAATTCTACCGCTGCTTCTATCGACTCTTTGGAAAAATTGTTTTATTCTCACAGCTTAAAAAAGTGCTTTTTCCGCTCCGATACACAATAAAGCGCGGCGTCGAGATCCGCCAATCCGTATAAAAATATTATTTAATTAGAAATATTTTCTCGTGCGAGGAGATAAAACTTGCAATTATCGCCCTTGATAATGTAAAATTTGTGATGTACATAGTATTATGCTATGATTAATCTACTCTATATAATCTTTGTGTACAATACTGAAAGAGAAAAACAATGATATCTGTACATTGAATATATTTACGAAAAAAATACTTAGTGAGATGAAAAAACGAACGATGAAAGAAGTAATAAATTTTCGTCTATCTGTGTATCTGCTTGTACGCGCACATCATAGTAGTTAATGGTAGGATTTGAATGTAACCTTTTTTATTGTATAGCTTTGAACCCTGGACAGGGCTTGATTATAATGGACCAGCTAAACTATGAGAAATAAAGAATAACCGCCTTATCAACATTTATTCAGCGTGATGCGCATTTTCTGTTGACATATAAAAGTTAAAAATCCGGTACAACTCATGATCAATCATAATTGTCTAGCTAGTCTATTAGTCTAGTATAAGAAATAAGTAAATGGTTAAGGATATTATTTTTTGCATCACACTGAAATTAGTTACAGAACGCTTGAGGTTCGCAAACGTTTAAAGCGATTGTTTGTTTATATTTTTTGTATGGAAAAAAGATTAAAAATCATTACATAATGTACCGCAATCACCTGTAATGGCTTCCAGAAATTTAAGGGCTTAAATTAATGTATATTGTTAGCCGTTCATTTTAAAGTAAGCTTTAAACATAATTTATTACATACTGTATTGAAAAAATAACCTTTGGACCTATTTTTTGGACAGTTATGAAGACGGATTATGAAATTTAGATAGTTTAAATTTAGAAGTGCAAAAAGACAATATAATTATAAAGTATATTGTCTTATAATGTCTGCCACTTCTATAATGCTTAGAAATACATTAAATTAATATTAATAAAATAAGCACAACTAACATGTCCGACACATATTACACTTACACTTTTGTAAAAAATATTTTATTTGTCAACAGGTCTACCTACTAGTCTTAAAGATACTGCAAGCGAATAACATAATTAAAATAAAAAAATATTTTTGTACTTTTATTGCATAAAAGTCCTGGAAAGGCTCCGCTAAAAAGCTTCATTCCTTATCAGCTTCACTCCTTTTCCTACATAGCAGGCAAGCAGAGAGAATTAGTGTTAAGACACTGTTTTCCACTTTCCGCCCGAATCCGAGATGTTGCGTGTCGGAGTGGCGTGGCGGAGTGCAAATCCGCGCTTTGTCATGTCACCAGAGCGCAGAAATAAAAATAATTTAAAGTTAATCATTACCCCGAGAGGGAATTGAATCCACATCCATCATATCATTCTATATATATATATACACACATTGCGCCACGACGGCCTCAAGATGAATACTTATAAAAGAGTGATGCATATGATATTTTTATAATATGAGTTTTAACACAGAATTTAATACTTTCAGAACTGTTGTCAACTGTTTGTAATTTCATGTTAAATTTAATCCAATTTTACCCGCACATAATATACGACAGTAATGTAATTTTTACTCAAGTTTTAGTATTGTACGAGTGACGAAATTGAAGCAATTTGAACATTGTATATTTTAATGAGATTAGTTTTGTTCATACATGTGTAACGTACACTAAAAATCGTAGTGGCACTGACCGCAAATGAAATTAGTTTTAGGACTCATATACCACTAGCCAGTAAAGCAATCATCGTGTATATTAAATTGACTAAAGCATACGACCGGGTAATATATTGTATTTAATTTTATTTTGATTGATATAGTAAATTGAAATTTTGCTTCATTAGCTTAAAAATTTAACTCTGTCTTATTTGTTTCAAGAGGATTGGCATATTGGCTGGCGAAACTTAACGCTGCATTTTGTAGACAAAATACCAGATAGTACAAACGGCAATATTTTATTTTATAGAACTTTTCTCTAACAAAAGTCAAAAAATTGTGTTTTTTTTAAATGTTTTATTACTGAGCTTTTTTGCTTTCATAAAAATATATTTAACATGTCTTGAAAAATATACTAAGGTATACTTAAGATATTTTAATCTTATATTCGGATAATTCCACTGCACTCGTTATCCACACATCAGGGTTGCATAATATACATATGCATGTTTTTAATTTGCAAATGAACGTACTCTAACGAATTCGTCGCCAATATATAAATTCAGATTAAAGAATATTTTAATAAAACTTAATAACATTAAATGACATTTTGAAAACTGATCCGAGAAAGGATGTAAGCTAGTCTATCAACCACTTTCAGCTAAATAGCTTTCTAATTACTATATGTATGTAACTGCAATCGCAGCTGTATACCTACGTTTCAATATAAACCTGTTCCGCGACCCTGCCTGCGGTCAGAAAGTGAAGTATCAATTAACAAATAAAATTGGTTGTTTTGTTCACGTTTCATGATAAGAAATAACGACGATGACGTGTAGGTATTATGAATTGTATAACAAATTGAAAAGCTCATAAATTTTTTTTATTCTTTATTAAATTGCTTAAAGTTTTGTTTTTTTATACTTTTGCAGTTTCATATTTGCTCGGAATAACAGAGAAAACCTGTCAAGTGTCAAGACACTCTTGTCCACCACTTTCTACTAGAAACTGAGATATTGCGGGACGAATAGCGGAATTCAACGCCATACTTTGTGTAACTAGAGCAAGAAAATTGAAATAATTAAAATATAAACTTTCCTCGAGTAGAAATGGACCCCACAACTACCGGGTTGACAGTCGGACTTGCGCCATGATTTTAGTTTATTGTTATTTTTAGAAAGTATAATTTCAAATGTATAACAGATTTTAATTTTGAATCATAAGTATCTTTTTACTTAATATGCTAAACATTTCATCTGATAATATATAGGCAAAGTTCTCAAGTTTAAACAATTTAGCAAGAATATTTGGAGCACGGTTTTCGGCATATTAAATATACCTAAGCTCTCAAACTTGCTATGTTATGATTATTCTAAGAGCCTATGATTTGAATATGATACGTCTCTTGCTAATTTTATTGAAGTACTTAATAGCTGTTTCTAAATTACCGTATGAAATGACACCCGCAGTTATTAGTTTATCGAATTTATTTATTTAAAAATAAACGTATCGTCTATCTGATTGATTAGATGACGTGACGTTGAACTGTGAGACAAGACAATCAATATCAGAAAACGAACAAAACATATCAATTTGACAATTTTTACACAGATATTAACTTTTCATGTTAGAGTAGCTATCTCATTCTCTGATTTTTTTTTAACAGTGTACGATATACGTGTTATATATGAAATGGTAAGAAAGCAAAATGCATTGAAATGCTATTTGCATTACATTTTGTATAATAATTGGTTCCGCACTCACCTGTTCAACTAAATGTATGGAAATGCAAATATGTGTTAGGTACATTTTCTATGAGATTTATATAAATGTTAATGAGAAAATATATAAGGTGTGTATTTTATCAATAGATAAGTAAGCACCTATTCTTCTTGTGTTATTAGTTCGTTATTAGAAATGCATTTTGTATTGTCTACACTAGACTGATATTACTAAATCGACTTGAAAAAATAACTTAGTAAAAATGTTACAGAAATTATAGATACGGAGGTGTATAAAATTCTGCACTGGAATTATAGTTTTAATATGAAGTAATCCAAAAGCAAATATTTTTTGCAAAAATAAATACATTACACCGCTACGTTTTTTTTTACAAAGTAACAATAACTACTACTACTACTAAATAAATGTGTGTATTAGTTTGTATAAACTTGATAAGTCTACCCAGGAAACGCTATTTGACAAACATATAGCAAAATTAAAAACAACAGCAGTCTTCATAAATGTTCATAATATTGAAATCGACGAAAGTTATAAAATGTTGGATACAGATTTACACAAAAATATTATCGTCGACGTTACAGCCTTGCGACGTCCACTGCTGGACATAGGTCGTCCCCAAGAATCTCCACGACGATTGGTCCTGGGATGAAGATATTATAATAGTAAATAAGTCGCTAATTCTCATTTTT
Source organism: Podotricha telesiphe (assembly GCA_038994665.1). Classification (NCBI taxonomy): domain Eukaryota; kingdom Metazoa; phylum Arthropoda; class Insecta; order Lepidoptera; family Nymphalidae; genus Podotricha; species Podotricha telesiphe. The sequence goes on from JAOYRR010000275.1 coordinate 451,202, forward strand.
TATTATATATATATATGTAACAGAAATTAAAGAATGTACTTAGATTTTAAACTATTTGAGTTCGAATTGTTAAGTTGTTAATATTCTTGTTAATCTTCTGCTTACAAAAGGAACTTGCACATTGATTATTTAGGTGAATTTTAAGAAGAATAAAATGAATGTAAAAGAAATTTTACGTATAGTTTATATTTTGTTACTTTAAATAATAAATATATAGTATGTGTGCAAAGAATTTAATCTAAAAATTAAAGAATCTTGTAATTATTTTCCTAGAGCCTTAGGTCCAGGTCTTAAGAGTCCATCATTTATTCTTATTAACCAAATTAAATTATGACTACATTCAACTCCTCCGCTTATATTTTACAGCTGGTGCTCTATTATGTAGGATGGAACCATTTACCGTTAAATAACCTTTGATGATATTGTAATTATGAAATGATAGGAACGTTGGTGTTATTAGATAATTACTCGGCCTATATTTAAAATTAATTGAAGTCACCTTGACGTATTTGGTTGCTGGTTATGGTAAATATTGTAGGTTCAAATCTTTTTCTAGTATATTTACAAAGTCAGGCCATAAATCCTGTTATTGTTAAAAAAAAGTAAATATTACTTTTGAATTTAGAATCCGTCATTTTTATATATTGTTCATAGTGTTTTCTTATATTCACGCCAATATATTGTAAAATATTTTGTCATATTAAAATGGAGTGGGGTGATAAAAAGAACCAAACCGTTGCGACTGCAATACATTAAGTTGGTATGGTGCCAAATACGATTTTTTTTAAATCCTCCACACGCTTGGTATTAGTCAAACTTTTTGTACCGGGCTATTGATAGGTACAATGAAACCTTGATCCACCCAATCTTTGGTAGAAACGAACGTTCCAGACTTCATTAGACCTTAAGACTGGCTGTCATCTAACCCTGATCTTAATCCACTGGATTATAATTTATGATCAGTTTTAGGGAGTAAGGCTTTCTCTCAACGCCATGATAATTTGGAGTCCCTAAAACAATCCATACGATTGGCAGTAATGAATTCCTATAAAAAGAGCGCGTGCTGCTATTGATAAATGGCCTCAACATTTAAAGGACTGTATTGTAGCCACTCGAGGCCTCTTCTAATAAGATTTTATACTATATATTAATGTATTAAAGTAACACATTGTAATAGTAATAAATGTTACGTAAAATAATAAAATGTATTTTTTCTTTGTAACAATATTTATGTCAAGAGTTAGTATACATAATTATCATATAAGTGTACGAACTACGAAAAGAGGAGGTGCCTCATCGCCAAAATTTCTTCTTTTTAGGAAACTGCTTACGAATTTAGTTTACATTATTATTTAAATTCGTTATAAAAGAGCCCATCGTGGCGCAGTGGGACTGTGCCTGACTGTAAACGTTATTGGTTCGATGGATTGTGGGTTTGATCTCAGGGAATGATGATATTTAAAATATTTAAATTTCTCCGCTCTGGTACCAAAGACAAAATGCGAAGTTGAACTTCGACACTTAACACGCAATGTCTCGATTTCAGGCAATAAGTGGAGAACCGAGTGTTTTGACACTAGGTTCTCTCTGACGCTGCTGATAACAGTTTTTAATAATTACATGTAAATTGGAAAAAGAAAAAATAAAAAAGTTTTAATGGGTACCTCATAGTGCAGAAATGGGTCCATGTAAATGATTGTCACAAGAAACCCATATATTTTCAAATCAGATGAATAAGGCAAGTTCAAGTTAAAGTTAAGAGAACGTTTCACCCACCACCAAGCACCCAGCATTGCTGTAATATGAACCTTCAATTCTAAAAGTAAATTAAAGCTGCACACTTATTTTAGACATAAAAAATACTATGTATTTATATACAGTATACAGTAATAATGATAAAAATTGTATGATGTCAATATTATTATTGACATCATACAATTTTTATCATTATTACTTGCTAAACAAAACAATAATTTAGCACAAAATAGTATATTTGTATGTTGCTACAAATGCTTTCGTGTAGTGTATAATTTTCAAACGTACGTCTGATTTATTAATCAGACGTAGTAGGCAGCTTTTGATTTAGAAATAACATCGTAAATTCTCCTTCTACTTGCAATCGGAGCTTAATATCCGGCGGGGCTGATCGCAAATATGCTTCTTCAAATATAATAAAATATGCCGCTTTCACCGACTTCAATATTTGATTATATGTGCACAAACTAAGCTAATAAAGTGTGACAAGCTTTTAGTTACAAAGACAAAGACAGTGGATAAATATGGTGGTGTAAGTTGTCCATATGTATTTATTATGTATATGTATTTTTATGAAATCACTGTTGTAAGATTAATTTGAATTTGAATTTCATTAAGAAAATTAAGGACACTAATCATAAATATCTGCAAGTTAAATTTAAACTGAGAGTAATCACAGAATTACCTGATAACAACTTAATTCGTGAACTCGAAGCTTAAACGCTTGATTAACTTTCGAGGAGCCATTTCCTGTATGAAATGATATTTCAACATGCTCTATATATTATCTATAAGTAGTATCAATATATATGTATGTATGTATATATAAAAAAAAAAAAAAAAAAAAAAAAAAAAAAAAAAAAAAAAAAAAAAAAAAAAAAAAAAAAAAAAAAAAAAAAAAAAAAAAAAAAAAAAAAAAAAAAAAAAATTGAAGGACAATTTATACTAACTATAGCAGTTTTTGGGAAATCATTGGGATGACAGTAGTCATTTCAAGTAATGTTAGTCTGACTTACTTATTGTAAACTAAGTTATAGTTACATTTGCAGTTACTTAATAAATAACCTGTACCATAGATAGAACAGACAATGCTTATCTCTGTACAAATACACTATAATTAAAGTATATTGATTATTTGTACATACAGCTGTTGAAGCAGTAGGGAAAAACACAATTTTAATTTTAGATTTTTCACATCATCACCTGCCTTACAAATCGAAAAACTGACGTATAAAATGAATGTTGAACGTCACCTTTTGTGGTAACATTGACGCACTATACTATATATTAGGACTATACTTTTTTAATCGATCCATTCTAAGAAATCTATTACACACATATAAAAATCATCTTGATAAAATAAACCAATGAAAATTGCTACTCAGGTTTTTTCTAAATATATAGATAGTTCGTTTAGACAAAGCTAGGCGTTAGATTCCGCCACCCAACATATTTTAAAATAGCCAAAAAAATACCAGCTCACATATATACTATAAATATCACATATAACTAAATTAATTGGTGTTTAACAACAATAAAAATCAACACCAACAAATATAATTTAAAAGAAAAAATGCAAGCTTTTATTTACCAAATTTATGTTTTGTCTTTAATGTTATAGACTTACAAATTTGTGTAACATGAATGGTTTCAATTCAGCTAAATTAAAAAACTAATAAGTTTCATTTGAACAGGACAATAATGAAGGACCATTCACGTAGAAAAATTTAATTTCCTCTTAAGCACGATATTCATTTTGATACCACCTGCGATGAAGTTTGTAGAAAGCCATTCAGTTTTAATAGTTTTAGTTGGCAAATGTTTATTTTTCATTATCTACCAGCTTAATTAGTCACTGCAAGCACAGATAGGTATGCTATGTAGTTACGATTATACGAGTATACAAGATTGCTTGTATGTTTACGAGGCCGCCCTGACGCAGTGTGACACCGTCTGAATGTTGTGGATTCCATTCCCAATGGGGGAATGATTATATATAAATTCTCTGCCATCCTCCTATATGGTAAAAAGCGTGTAGCTGAATTTAATTAACTGAACGCAGCGTAAGTTTTTAAATTTTTTTGGTACGTGCATCTATATATATCTCGGATGATCATAGCTTGAGACCTCCCTCTGCTCCGGACACATTTTGAGAGGAAAGGAAAAGACTAAACAACAAACTGGCATTCTAAAGATAGATGAAGGCCTTAAGGGAATTTAGGAGATTGAAACATTATATTAAATTTACAGCCAGTAAAACATTAACCAGACTAGCAAGGGATAGGGACGCATGTGCTTGTCTGGTCTGGAAGGGATTGCAGGAGGCCTTTGCCAAATAATGACAAACAGATGTCGATGTCGAAAATAGTTATAATTAGTAGCAGTTCTTTACTAACATTTATATTTAAATATTTTATAATTACTAGTGGAAACAATAAAATTGAAGACACTGATTTAATGCTTATATTATTATTAATACTAACTATGCATAAATATTCTCTTCATTCAAACCACGTTTATTTATAATACTTTATATTAGCTTTAGTGTTTTCTAGTATGCATTAAGCAATTATATATTTTATAACTCAATTAATTCTATATTTATTATTTTAAGTGCTATTCACAACAATTCTGACATTTATTAAATATTGTCGCAACTTAACCTCACTTCGCTCACCCCTTGAATAATCACGAGATATGTTGTTATACATCGTCTAAATACACTCGTGTACTACGGTTATTTTGTTACACTTCTTGTAAAATTTGTGAATTTCAGTGAAATTACACAATGGTCGCGATTTCGGTCGGAAAGAGAAGAAAGGAGTGCTTTGACACTAGGTTTTTGTCTGTGTCTATCCTTACCTGTAGAAAAAAGAAACGTTTTTATTTGTCAGGAGGATGAATTTAAAGTAAACATTCAATTATATTTTAAACATTTTATAATGTTCCATTTATTCATTCACTTATAAAAAAAATGCCCAATTATAATATTTGTAAACAAACCTAACACTCTCGTACTTAATTCCACTGAGAAAATATTTTTTGTGTAGTGTCAGGGAAAGCCGTGCATTGTCCGCGTCCACGACACAAGTGTCGCTAAGTGACGCTAAGCATGTCCCTTTTCACGTGTATTCGGTTTCCTACTGTATTCTTGTAGATGGATTCCTTTGTTAATGTGTTTCTATTAAAACAATATTCTCAGCATTGTGTAATTATTTCTTATACGTACATTGTTGCCTCGTGAGAATTTTTTTTTTATAAATATATCATTTTGAATATTTTTTGTCCAAGTTTGATAGAATGTATTTGAATTGTAACCAATATTTTGATATCGCTTTCGTATTAAGTCATTTCTGATAAGTAAAAGATTAAAATAAAAGGTTTCTTGATAAGACCAAGGTTATTGTAAACCAAGAGTAACTGGACGGAACTAGTTTTTAGCTACTTGCTTTTTTTTTATCATTAGTTATAGTTAAAGGAAGGGAAATGCAAATAACAATATTTTTGTAATTGCCAACTAAAGGCGTATACGCGTCACGGATTTCATAGTAGATTACTAATATTATATAAGTAAGTATGTATTGTAAGATAACAAAAATACTATATGGACTTTTTTAAATTTTACAGATATCATTAATTTTATAGATAAAATTAGAACTAACTTGCAACTAGCCTGTACTGTATATAATATTATACGTACATCGTAACTGATTCAAAATTGGCAATATATTGAAAGCTTTGCTGTATTTGGCCTTAGGCTTTAAAGAAATATAGATTGCATGGTCTTTGTGAAATAATTCGAACAATTGAGCCAATAATAACACTAACGTTGGTTTTTAGTAGCGTCAGTGAAATTTAGTTGCCATAAGCATTTTTGATATATGAACTATATTATAGACTACTAATATACTAGTGTACAATTTAACATTTCAACTGAAAATATTTAATAGTCAATTTCCACCCGAAGCGCTAAGTAAATGTTATCGTAATTATAAAAACAAAACATAGTTATTCAGTTATGGATTACACGTGTTGTTTTAGGTGGTCCTTCAAATATTACGTTTGGAGCTGACCTTAAACCCAATAGGGCTAGATACTATTATCTAACTAAAACATTTGTCCGGATGAATCCCCGGTCCACACTTTCCACTTTTGAATAAAACTACTTGACCCCATTTCCTTATGAAGGATTTATTTCTTAGCTCTCGAATAGAATGTCAGATGGAAAAACATCGATTGGTATTACGTAATTTTGAACTATAAATAATTTAAACTAAACCCGCTTTAGATATGGCCCAAGCATTCGTGACAAGTAAACTATACATCTATAATCATTTATATATATGATTGTTACAACTTTTGGTTTGATGTTTTCAGTCGTACTAAGTGCGTCATGTTACCTTAAAATAATACAATTTAAATGTTCATATTTTCTCAAATTTCGAAACTGGACGCAATTCTATTCGATGTAGAATGAAAAATGCAGGAAGCTTGAAATTTTATTATAAAAACGTGGTATTTAAATATCGTTTGTTAACCTTGTATTCATATGCACATTAATGTTAAATGAGTATAAGTAGTCAGGTTTTTTTTATCAATTATAAATATTATACAACCCTTACTAAACAAACCCTTATTAGTTAGAGTTAGAGTTACTGACTAACAATGAATACTACTAGCGCAAGTACTAAGAAAGGATTTCCCGAAATTCTTACGCAAACAGGCAAAACCGGGATTTTATGTTTTACATTCAGAAACTATTGACAAAAAAATTAAAAGAGCATCACTATAATTATAGAGCAGGCGATATCTAGGGTAACATAAAATATATATTTTAGTTACTACATAGTTACTATGAATCGCTTAAACAATAGCTTCATTACATCATAAATAATGATTTCTTCCAAAAAGGAATACTGAAATAACTCTGGCTCAATTATTGTCATATGGCTTTGTGTTGTTTAATTAAAAACTACAATACATGTAATAATTGGTGTAGATGAACCGTGTGAGCATATATTATGAAATGTATCATTAACTTGTCATTTACTGTGAGTATAAAGGTAGAAAAGAAACATTACTATTTTTTACTGTCATCGTCAGATTATTATACTTGGTGTACACAAATTACATATATTTATCTAAATAAAAAAAATACAAATTGGTTTAAAAAAGATTCTATAAGGAATACATACTTAAAGTTAGTTTCTCGTTATCCTGCCTGTTCTGGCAGGGACATCGCATTGTACCTATTGTCACAGAATATGGCGACGTGTGCATATTTTTAATCAAATCAGATGGCAAGAAAAGTGTCAAAAAACGTTGCATGGCTTTCTTACATAGATTAATAAATAAATACAAGTAAGTGCAGCTGATAAAATACGTGTTAAAGACAGTGTGAACTAAAATCATGTCTCTAAGTAAAAACAACGAATAAAACCACTATCTTTTTCGATATCGTACGAAGCATTCCTTTTGATTATAATTTAGGAAAATTTGGAATCACGTCTTTTTTTCGCTTGTCAAAAGATGACATTTTAGAAAGAAATAAGCCTTTCAGACGAGTGCAAACACAATTTCATCAACTCAGTGCATTTCTAAAAGATTTTTCTTTAGCACAGAATATATATAATTTTTTTTTTTTTTTATATGCAATAAGTACCCGTGTATACATTATACATATCTAAATTTGTTAACATAAATATTAACATATTATAAAAATCAGTATCTGTATTGTATTTATACAATACAATTGATTTTTATAATAATGAAAAGTTAATGATCACAAAATTCTATTGTACTTAAAAGAATTTTATTTGAAAAATGCCTTTGTGTATTGATAGTAATAATTGATGAGTACCCATTCTGTGAGAAGTTGACAGTGAAATATGTCATTATCTTTTTGGGGCTAAAATGTTTTTTATTCTTGTATTAAATTAAATTGGACGGCGTCTGACTGTAAACGCGATTGATTTTGGGTTCAATTCCCACTCGGAGGAATGATTATACTTAAATTATTTTTATTTCTTGGCTCTGGTGTACAGGACAAAGAACGGCCGAATTGAGCCGAGAGTGCGTTGACGCTATCGTGGCACAATTGGAAAGTGTGTGATTAAAATTCTTAATTATGGGATTTTAGTCACAACCAGTTCAAATTCCATTAAAATTTTATCTTGACTAAACTTAACATTACTAACATTTTTAATTTTTCACTCTTTTAAAAGAGTTGACTACCGTACAACACGTTGTGTCGATTTCGGGCGGAGTGTCTTGACTCTAGGTTCTCTCTAATTGATTTGTAGAAAAAGCTGCTGTAAAAATAATATTACTATTTCTCGGTGCCTTACCATCAAAAAAATCCTATAAGATGATTAAAAAGGGTCAATACGAATCAAATATCATCAATTTTTACTAGAAGAAGTTCTGAAAGCTATAATTTTTTCCAAAAGCGATTAAGCACGCGGACATGCCCGAGTAACCAACAAACTACTTATATAATGTAAAGACTTTACTATTCCAAGATACATTCAACATTCAAAGAGCTTCACTACTCCAAGATATATTCAACAACATATTAGACAGTGAAACAACACCTATGAAAAGGTCAAAAAACCTATAACTCTGATACATAAGAAGGGTGATGGCTGGTGGGTTATTACCAATATTAATAATTACAGATATTAATAATTAGATATTACCAATATTAATAATTAGATTTATAGATGATAATCCTATTTGCCTGCTCTAAAAACCATATCCAGGCAACGCTCACGGAACTAATTAACAAAAGTGGCCTTCAAACTGAATCCAAATAAAACAAAAGCTTTGGTTAAGGCTACAGCAGGTCCCATTAGTATTAAAAACCAGGCTATTGAAAACATCAATCAATACACTTACCTGGGTTGGTAAATTTCTAGTGACGATTAAATGTCAAAAGTGGTAGATTTCAGAATCAGCAATGCGTAAAGAAGGTACTATGGACTAAAAGATATACTGAAAAATCTAAATGTAAAGATGTTCTTTAAAAGGAAACTGTATAATAGCTGTATGTACCCATTCTTACATACGGCTGCCAAACCTGGTCTCTTACAAAAGCCTGACAAAGAGACTTCAAGCATGTCAACACGCAATGAAGTATGTAAAATATTAAAAAATCACAACAAGACTATAAGAAATATTACAAAAATAGCTGATGTATCCGCAACTGTTAAGAGACCTAAAATGGAAATGGACTGGACCTAAAATAGAAATCGACTGGACTGCATTTAATAAGAGGTATCGAGAAAGTGGACTACGACTATCTTATTCTTTTACCCAAGGAATAAAAAAAAGAAAAAAGGGAAGACAATATAAACGTTGGGAAGATGAGATTAAGAATATAGCAGGAAATTTATGGACTAAGAAAGCAAATAATAAATTAGAATGGAAAAATTGTCGATGTCATTGAACACATTTTTAATCAAAACGTATTTTTGAAATTTGTTTTTTTTTAAAGTGTTATTCACACACTTAAGTATTTTAAAAACATATATTTAGAAAACAACAAAACGTAATAAGTTTTAATTTTTCTGAAATAAAGGCTTTATTAGATATTATTTATAAATATCAATGAAGTAACAATTGAAAGATTTTTTACAATATCTTTAATCAGCACATTAAAAATATTAACTTCTAAATAAACATTTTTTTGTTTCAGATTGATGCAAATTCGAATGTAACACATGGAATAGTAAGTATCCTTTTTACCATAATACTCGTTAATAAAGCCATTCCGACACCATTTCCAACTCACATCTCGTGAATTGACAAAATGTATGCAACTTTTCATATCGAATAAAGTTAATACAGGTGTGTTTACTTTGCTGTTTTACAAGAAATAATTATATGCACATTACAATTAGATGTTATCGTGGAGCAGTAGGTAAAGAAATACAACGATTGTGACTATGCTTTGCATTACAGAAATTGTTTGGATTAAAATATTTTTATTTGTGACACATCTATATGACACATCACATCATGTGAAACTAATACGCAAATAATCACATTATGATTATTTGCGTATTAGTTTTGTCTGTGCAGTCGTAAAATGGAGTACTGATTAACTAATCATTAAATTTTGGCTACTTACCTCATACGATTCGAAAGACGACTGAAGATAAGATTCTTTTATATAAGAATCAATGGAGAACACTTTGATTAAATTTGAGGATCGTATGCACTTCATTGTGGTGATATGGTGATGCGATGTTTGAAATTTTCATGAAGCAAAAACTAACGTATTGCAAACGGTTTTTGTACCTTTAAATACCATTTTTTATGAAAGTGTAGGGTGTAATTGAAGTACAACGTGAAATGTCACCACGATTTCTATACAATAAGAAAAGTTAATGGTCATTGGCAGTCCGTGGGTTTTGTTTTCAGAATTTACAATCATATATTTGACATACATATATGTATATATAAATATATACATATAAAATTCTTCTGTTACTGAATGACTATTAGATAACGCACAGCCGTAACTACTTACTGGGCATAGAAAGTTGATTTTTAGCATGAACGTTCTTTGGAGATCGTAAGGAAATATTAAAAAAATTTCCAAATTTCCAACAGAAGGGCGGAAAATGTGATTTTACGTTTTATGGCGAAGTGTTTGTACATATACTTTTCACATAATATGTTTTACATAACAAAAAGTACTTAACATTTATTCAATTGCGATATATACTAATTGATGCAATAACTCCGTTCCTGATAAAATTACGATATACAAAAGAATGCGCGTTATTTCCGAGGCCTCTTTAAATGTTGTGCGTCACACAATTGCGTCAGTTATAAAAAATATATATGCACATACCTAAATACCAAAGCACAAATGCAAAAAATATATAAATTTTCCTTTGAAACAAAATATTTAAGCCAGTTTATTATAATACCAAATGTAATATCAACGGAAACTAGGTTTATTCAATTATTCTAATATGAACATGCGCTTGATCCTATCAAAAGAATTTTCGTTGTAATATTTTTACGATCCCCATACGTGACGTAGAACTCTATTTTTTACCACCAAAATGGCGAAACTTATAACTAACTTATAGCAGGCCGGTTAGTTACTGCGACGTACGCAACATACGGTCAGGTTGACATTTTTTATTTAGGTATAAAGGTACTATTCAAGGTTGGTAGGCATTTTGCGTTACTAAAATATGAGGCTCAGTAATATACATTACAGAAAATAGATTATTCGCTTATTTCCCTTCCCAGACTATTTATAATGTTTTATATTATAATAATAGTATTGTACAGGTTGCCTGTCACGAGCCCTATATTTTTTAGTTCACATTTCGAGTAATAATAATAGATAAGGATTGACTAACGGATATAGTGTTGGCTCTAGTTTTTGTAACCTTCTCTTTGTCTTGATTAAACATTCTTGACCATGTAATAAATACAGATAAAAATAACCGGAATATTTCAAAACCAATATCGCGTGGAAAGGGTATTCACAATGTTTGAATTGAAAAAGTTCGGGAGAGGTACACAAATATTTTTAAACGGGCCTTTTTCAGTCTATTTCAAAATCTGAACACTAACTGTAAGTGACAGAGCGAAAGGTCGTGATCATTATTTTATTACTTTGTTATAATAAAATATTTTAAAAAGTTATGTCCTTATTTATTGGGATTATCATCCTGGATTTTCTAAGTAAATAATAAATAAGGTTCTTTATACGGGTATTTGTCTAAGATAAATCACCATGCCTGTTGTTTCTATATGAAGGAAGTAAACTGAAGAATAAGATAGCATTATCGATCTTAATTCTAGATAAACCGTTTAAGCTTGTTCATAAATCGAACGACTAACAGAATTTTCCACAGGCTTTTGTATCTGTACTATTTTTTTCATAAGCTAAATTTATTTATATTATTTGAAAATAAGTGAACGTATCACTTCATCTGGTAGTGCTTAATGATAGCAAAATAATGATGTAATTACTAATATCATATTAAAAACTAGCTACCCTCTCGCGGCTTCGCCTGCGTAAACTACATGACTAAACTATTTGGATTTGTCGCCCGCCTGCGTGCTCACTTAAATCACAAACTGCTTAAATTTGTAATTTAAATGCTTGTAACTTTTGTTTATTAACCGATTGAAATGAAATAAACAGTTAATGTTAAGGGAAGTGTACTTCAATTAATATTCGCGTGCACAAACAAACAGACAACCTTTGGGTTCTATTACATTGACAAATGCCCATAATAATATTTCTTTCTTCATATATCTTCCATGTACAGACAGCGATCAGATACATTTTTATTATATGTATAGATATAGATATGTGCAGTAAGAAACGTACTCTTAACATGTTTTTAAACATAGATTAATTATGGCTATTTTCAAAGTAATTAGTGTGGCGAAGCAGAGTGGGGATGATTGATCGTCAGCTAATTGATGGATAATGTTGACTGTACAGAGCGTTCGTGTAATAAAAGATACAGAATATGACTTAGCTATGAAAAGTTTTCAGCTAGTTTTATATTTTGAAATTGTATATGCTCTATTAAAGTTTGCAAAATGATTGATTTTAAAAATATACTTAGATAATTTTGCTTCGTATGTAGATAAAATAATAAATAAGTAATAAATCAAATTGAATTTTTTTTTATATTTTAAAGTGTTATTTACACACTTAAGAAATTGAAAAATATTCTTAGATAGAACAGGATTTCCAAGAGGGCCGGTTCAAATCCCGCTGCGTTCAAATTTTTATACGTATTCTAAAAATGATTTTTAAAACGGAATGTATTCAACAGTATGATTTCGGCTTTGTTCTACATGAAGGATTAGTTGGACATGGACGTTATTCATTAACCGATCGATCGACATTAATGCGTTATTTAAAGCAATTTGCAAATATTAATCGAATGCCATATCTATGCGGTTTTATGTTAAATTAGGTACAATTTGTCATAAAACCATAAATCGTTTGACATACTTTTATACTCTTCATACATTTTGTAACTTTTTTATTTATTATATTTGCCCTAAGAGCAAAATGCTGAAATTACAGGCCTCATTGGAAGATCAATACGGAATTCAAAGTAAGTTCCATTTACTTTGACGAAGACTTTGTTTGGACTACTTTAAATGTATTCATTACAACCCTATTTATGTTTTAAATTAGGGGAAAGAAACTCATGCATTATAATTTATTCGTCACGCTCAAATTGCGTAATAATATAAGATATTTTAATTTAAACTATTTCCATGCTATTGTATGAAATCAGATATTTTTAGAACGGGAAGTAAGAAAATTCATGTCAATACAATATTTTTGTACAATTAAAAATAATTAATTATATATTATGTAACCCAATTTAAACCTACGAATAACTAGGTTCTACATCTACTAAGATATTTATTAAGCTTAAGCTAGTAATAGTATTATTTAATATGTATATTTAATAGTATTATTTAATATGATATATATATATATATATCATATTTTTTTTACAAGATTTTCAAGTCCGATAGAGAATTAGACAATACGATATTAGTATACTGACTTATAATATTTCAACAACTTATTCTTAGGAGCGTTTTATACTTGAAAATTCGGCCACCCAATTGAAACCAAAATCAAAAGTTACTACCAGGTATAACGAACAATAGAAGGCGTCGAGTTCACTCGAACTCTCTTCATTCTATGAGGCTTTGAAAGCATTGTAAAAAGTTCATACTTGAAGTTACATTTATAATTTATAATAAAAGATCGTAAGGTTTCATATACTAGCAATTTTTAAAAGCCATTTTTTATAAACATGTGCTGTGTAATGCCTGATTGTAGGCGAAACATGTACTAGGAAAATACATAGATATAAAATACATGACAAAAACATTACCCTTTTGTGATATTGTATCACTTAGTTGCTGTGACTTCACTTTCATAAAATTTAGATACTGTTAAGAATTATTGTAATAAAATATAGAATACAAATTTTGATATGTATGAAATATTCATGGACTGTATTTTGTAATATACCAGCATCTAATATGTAAACGTAATTTTCATTTGCTTTGTGCTTTATTTAACTGCATATGTCCTTTGTTGGAACGCAAAATTTGTTTAGCCCTGGCATTAAATAGTAATCGGCAAATTATGTCCACTATATAAGTACCGATAGAAAAATACTAAATTTATGTAAAACTAGCTTCCCCTACATAACTTTCTCGTCTATAATTTTCGTTTTGTCATCCGTTCTCACTTAAATCAAAAACTTTGCTTAAATAAAAAATTACATAGTTTTTTCGACTTTCTTTTTATGTTGTACCGATTGAAATAAAATAAACAATAAATGTCAAGGGAACTTAAATCCGTCAAGCCTATTCTGAGATTAACGTGCACAAACGCACAGACAAACAGAAAAAAATATATATGCCCCCGATAATATTTTTTGTCATTTATCTTCCATGTACATACAGCGATCAGTAAATTTTTTGTTATACGTATATAAAATTTCAAACACACAATTTTTAACAATTTATTATATTAATGGAACAATGCCACTATTTATTTGGTTTGACCAAGGTGCAGCTCGGTGCTCGTTCAAAGCTTTGGCATTCTAAATTCAACTGCCATTTGATTAGAAAGCTGTTCGAGCAGAAATCTCTTAGACTGCCTAGTAGTGACTGGATAGTATAGGTAACATATATATGTATGTATATATTCTGCTCGATTTCTGTTACACTGGTAAATGTCAACTCATTAATTCGTACAGCGTTTATGTTTTCCGTCTGCAAGTAATCAAGATAAGGTCTTTTATATCATTGTTTGTTATTATCTTTACGTGCTTTATAATTACATTTCAGTGAACTTCACCGTTTTTCACTTTCGTGTAATTTATATGATAAATAACCTGTTTATAAATGTGTTAATTTCAAAAATTTCTGAATTTTTGTTATAATATTCCTTTCAAGGAAAAAAAGTAAAGTCGGTACGATCCGCAACACAAACACCAAGTGCGTTATTTTTAATTGTGATAAATTAATCATTTTTCTATTATGACTTAAACATGTCTTTTCTTTAGTTTACATATTTATGTTTTTTTATTAATATAACAGAGTCGTATGTTCAAATCCTGCTTCATTTATTGGGCCATTGTCGCGCAGTAGGACAGTGTCTCGACTTCGACAGATACGACTCCCACTCGGGTAAATGATTTATATTTATAATATCATTCACTTTTCTAATGCAATAAAAATGCACTAATGCAATCAACTTCCAAAATTTTCTGTTCTCAACACACATTGATAAATTTCAGTCTTTCAGTCTATATGCTACTTATTTAAATTTAATGGTAGTGAAATCCGACATGCTGATGTGAAATAAGAGTTCATTAAAACGTACGTCAAATATTTTTTATCTTTTCTGAAATCTATTTTGCCATATTATTAAACTAAAAATACACCATTTTTTTCACGAAGCACAACTTTGCTAGTTTTGTTTAGTACCGAAAGTTTTATTAACCATTCAGCGCCTGGTCTAACGCACTTTGTATTCATACTGCTCCTGCAAATGCCGTTTGATGCTTAAAGCATTCAGTTTTTACTTATTCTGAAAACTTATATTCGGTGTAGGAAAAGACCTCAACTTAATTCACCATTTAATATGGTGAAACTAATCTGCTTCCTCCGATCGTTTTTTTACTTTATGTAAATTCTTTTTTTTACCATTTAGATATATACAAGTATATAAGTTCGTAACATATAATATGCAGGTTTCTTCATATTTATTAAACATACTAGCGACCAGCTGCTGGTGCGCCCGCGTGAATTATAGCTGTCTCGTGATTTCGGTGGCCTTTTCTAAAGCAATGAAATTTTTGGGAAAACTAAAAAAAATTGGAGAATAAAGTATCTTATGTCCCTAGATGCTCAAGTATCTCTATATTCATCACAATTTGTTCAGCCGTGATGACATCACAGACTGACGGACAGACAAAGTTAGTTTCGCATTTATAATATGAGTATGATTACTTCCATTTACTACATGTTGGCATTGAAACTGACACAAAATTATAATGGATTTCTACATAGTGGTATTTTTTTGTCTCTGAGTCTTCCACATTAGACGATTGTAATTATTTTTAAGATTCACGCTAGTGACACTACGCTCATAGCATTCCACCCGAATACGAGACTAAGAATTTTGAATGAAGAAACTGCTCTTTTTTTTAGGTAGAAAATTATGGTTACTCATCAGTTGCACCATATCTTTAATTGTTATATGATATTGGAAAATGCCTATCACGTTGAACAGTTTTTGTTACTGGGTCGTTGTAGTAGACTACCATAGTTCTTCATAAGCTGTACAATATTCGCTAAGGCGACATTTCGTTATTTCTTATAGTTAAGCAAAATTTTTATATAACAGCGGCAAATTGTTCGTCACGCTGAACAGCTTTTGTTAAAGTTTGATTGCTTTATTTCTTATAATTTAGCAGATCTATTATAATTCTACATCATTCCACTCTTTGAGATCAGTTATACCCTAATTCCTGACCAGGCTTAAAAGGTATACAACAAAAAAAAAATACTTTTAAACCGGTCTAGTAATTACGACGATGTGTGCGATGCACAAACAGATATACAAAAGTTTTTACACCCCCTGAATTGATTTTTCGTAAATATATTCAAATAGACTTAACTTTTTTACTGTTTTATTGTAGTATAGATTATACAATTGTAAAGATAATACAATGATTGATACATTTGATTTATTTCCAACTCGTTAAATAAGACAAGAGCTTTAAAATAAAGCGAAAACATAAAGACGACATCAGATTGAAATGGCCATAAAGTAAGTACTAGCTGAAGTTTTTATTTGGCTTTAAAACATTTCCGATAGCTCGAGGGCAGTTTATAACTTGAAAGAATTGGCTTCGCTGATGGATGATGAAACCGCGACTACATTAGCAAATCAAATGGTCAAGTTAAATAGTAATGTAAAAGTTATTTTTGCAATTTGTATGTTTATAATTCTCGTTTATATTTTATACTAGTGATCCGCTCCCGGCTTCGCCTATGCCGTTATTTAGCCAGCCCGTATTCTTTCTCACCAAAATACAAACTTTGCTTAAATGTATAATTTAAATGGTTCAAACAAACAGACAATAAGAAAAGAAAATAAAAAAATCATTGTTTTGGGTTCTGATATATTGGTTACTAAACAATTTCAATTTATCATATCCGTATGGCTGAACAGGAATGCTATACATATATAATGAGCAGCGATGTGTAGACGCAAGACATCGCTTGTATGGACGCCTAAAATGCTAGCGATGTTAACGGCTTGGTAAGCGTTATCTTATATTATGAATATGATAAAAAAAAAATTCTGATGTTAAATATATGTAAATTATGAAGTTAAATTATTACAAAAAGAAAACTACTGTATTAAATTTTAATTGTATTATTATCACCTACAAAGCATTTATTAATAATTAAATTGTACTAAATAATAACTGTGTACATTAAATAGTACTTAATGTGTTGATTGTTACTAATATGTATTTACTTATTATAAAATGAACTAAATATCGTTTGTTAGGTAGATTTTCTCGGCTTTCATCGAAAAATTAAAAAAAATATATACCAGAATGTAAACTATAAACGTTTAAACTGAATATACCTACAATTTTAAAATACAAAAACGCTATTTTTTTATATCATAACAAATATAAAATATTAATTAATATCACAATTCTGTAAAACCAAATGCATATGAAAAGCCCGGTATCATAAAGGCATGTCACACACAATACCCTCCATCTAAACGCAGCAAAGTATGAAAACGCAGGCGTATAAAATTTCCATTTGAATAACCATACATAACCACAGAACAATTCTCCATATTGCATTTTCTTATTTATTTTTGCATTTTTTACACACTAAGAATTTTCTTCTTTTAAATTTTCGACTCCTTTATATGATAATAAGTGTTATTTTTAATTAATATTATTTCATATTGTATTGAAGTATTAAAATATATACCTACTACACACGCTGCCGTGTGTGTGACATACACTTTTATATAAAGTGACACACGTGTTGCTAAGGCAACGCATATCTTACGCGTCAACGGGGCCACTAGACCAAATTATTGTGCAACACACTTAAATTTTCGATATGGATCAACTGATTTCTAACTCACTAATATCTATTATGCCACATTAGTTGCCTGGAAACAACAATTCATACTCAAACAAATAAGAAAGTAATATAACCAGAATATACTCATACAAGCATATACGTCTTATAATGTATATTCAAATATTTAATATATTCTCGAGTTATATCAAAGAATCAAGACCTTATTAAGTGAAAACGTAATTAAGTTGAGGCAAATATAACATAGGTATGCGCCCACCCTTATATCTTAACCAGCCGATAAAATTAATGTCGCACATAATCACGAAATTTTCCCGACCCTCTTGAAACCGTATACGGCAATGTTTCCCTTATATAAATAGAGTCTATAATGCCATTTGTAACTTCATTGACATGTGCTCCACTCATGACAACCTCTAGTTTAATGGAGCAAGGATGTTAAAAGCAATTTTGTTATCTTTCACGCTAACTACGAGTATGTGCCGTTTAATATGATATTCTCTATTTTAAACATGTAACAACACCTTTTTTAAATTAAACTATTGTATACCTGATTATTCGAATGAATTTTGTTATGCTAAAATATATTTTAGAAAATTCGGATTTTCGAACACTTTGTTTGCATTTTGTTCATGATAGCAGTTAGACTGATGTGTCATTATTCGAATTATATTAGATATGCAGGTACATTCGCTTTCTTAATACGATTTAAAAAAAAAAAAATCGCGAAATCCAAGGATCTTATTATGTGGTGACCTTATTTACAAATAAACCAAGATACCATTGAATAATCTATGGCTTGTCGTTTATATTAGTGCAGCTGCAATGCTGAATGTGGGACATAGAATGTCGAGTCACTCTAGAAAAAAATGTACAATGAATGAAATGAAGTAATAAAACACTTTATTATTTTTAAAATCTTTATTACACGTGAATACCTTACAAGCTATGCTGTGCAGTCGTCTAACAGTTACATAAGCACACTTTTTCTCAACAGTACCTAAATTAGTGTTATCAAATAAATCCGTTGCTTTATACTTAGGCATACTTAGGTATTGTTTAAACACAGAAAAGTTATCTACAATTTTATAACACTGGTTGTCCTAACATTCGAATAAGTAGCTAATGTTACAATTCTCACTTCTAAAAATACTTCTATCTTGTACATATTCTTAGGCAACTTAATACAAACAAATCAATAGCTTATTAATATTTTATATTAATTTACTTCCCTTATTCTACTCATAAGACGTCTGAACAATATTACAAAGGCCACATATCTAATATACAAATAAATTGTTATATAATAAGTGGTAAGCCAATTTACTGATAAAAATGTTATGGTACAGTTAAAAATATACTATACACGGTAATTATAAATTTAAATCTTGGTTGGATAATTGAAATTTGAATGAAAAATTAATGAAATTTGATAAATATTGAATATTACAAAATAATTTTATTAGTTTATTCATTAGTAAAGAAATAGCTGTATGATGTGAAATTATGGATTTATGTTGCCAATTTAATAAGAGCTTTTAGCGATATTAAAAGCGTCTTAACAAACGTATTCTCAATAGAATTGCATCCCATAATAGAAATATCAACTTAATTTTATATCAGACTACAAAAGCTGTTTGTATATAAAATCAATTACTTAAAAGCTATTCCTGATACTGTAAATAAACTAAATTTAGTAAAATTTCAATATGTACGATTATATAGATTTACGATGAGTACGAATACATTATACTTTTTACATAATTATGTTACTAAACATTGGAATTTCAAATGATATAAATTCAGATAACGAACGATTTCGGTGTGATGTGAAGTGTCGGAACTCAACACCGCACTATGTCTTGTTCACCAGAGCGTAGAAATGACAATTATTAAATTATGATCGTCACACCGAGTGGCAATCGAACCCACAATCAATCTCGATTCTGTAATAGCGAGGCCATGACCTCAAGCTGAAAAATCTTTTACATTGCAAGTTTTACAGCAAATTTAAGTTTATCTACGTCTCTCAATCCTTAGGTGTATTTAAAGTATTGCTGTTTTAATATAAGTACATTGATAAACATTTTTTTTTTAGAAAAGTATAAAAATTTAAACACGCGGTTCTTGAAAACCTTGGACAAGATTTATAGTTATCTAAAAAAATTGTTGTGATGTGATTGATGATGAAATTGTGTGAATAACAATTTTAAAAAAGGACGTAATTTTGAACCTATGACTCCACCACCACCAGTCTGTTTTACTAACTGCTCCACGAAGAAAAATAAAATTATAATTCTAAATATATGATATGTGTTATATTTTGGGCCCGTTTTACTGTCAATTGTGTAAAAAACTGTATAAATATATTAATCGAAAACAGATATTAGTTCAAAAAGAGGATATTCGATTGCACAAATACTAAATGAAATTAGTATCGTTCGTTTAATGCAATTTGTAAATTAATTATATATAGAAAATGAATTTTATTATTTATTCTTGTTTTCTAATAAAGTTTACTAATAGCCAATTTGACGTTTTATTTTATTTTTAATTGATTGGTACATTCAATAATATACTACACAGTTTTTAATTGATGATTACTTGAGAATTTACTGGATATAGTATGAATACATGAATGAATGAAGATCATATGTTCCATTTTTGAATTTTCTATGTAGGATTGAAAATTTTAAGTACATATAATGAACGATAAACCTTGAAAGTTTTTATTTTTAATTAATTGAAATTTTTACTAAGGCTTTTTATTTCTGAAAATTAAAATTTTGCGACATAGCACCTGATCCATTGATGTCTATGAATGTTATATTTAAAAACGGATACACAAACTAAAAAAATCTTAAATAAACTTCGCAATGTTTGACATACAAATAAATATATAATATGAATATTCTTATATATAAGATAAAATAATTACATATTATCTAAAAAATCTGACTAGATACGGTATAAAAACACAAGTACCATTATACCATTATTAAAAGTTGGTATAGTCCGTCCAACTCATGACAATAGGGTTAAAGTAAACTTATGCCGCTTTGGACTATTGTAATCCTAAATAAAATTTTTTGATGCTTTAATGATGTCAAGCGCTTCACTGAAGCTCTCGTCATACAAAACACACACAGAACATTATGTCCATGTAACATAGTTACAATACTTCGTTACCTGTAGCTTTTTAATTAAATTAAAAATGAACGCAAGTCAACGAAACAGACTATAAATATAAGCCATTACGTACATAGAATTCGTAAAGTCGATACGTTTCCATACTATGGATTGCATTATATTAATTACGTTCAAATCTATTATTTTATATTTCACTATCTACTTTTGTAGGATATTGGGTACTGCTTACTAAAAATCGATACTTATATTTTATTCTTTATTAAAACTAACTTAGGGATATATCCCTATATGGTATACAATACTACACAGTATGTTCAAACAAACAAGAAACAAGCGTCTATTTAAGCATTTACGAATTACGATACATGGGAAATAAGCCCGTGCCAAGCTAGCTTGGTGGAGTAAATAAATAATTTAATGCACAAAATCGATAAAATGATATCGATAATCGTTCCTACTTACAATAACAAATAAATTGGACATTTATTAAGCATATTTTGTAATAGTCTATCGATTATATTGATGTTATAGTGTGTTAAACAATGAAGATATATACCTATTATTTATTATAATTTAGTATCACGTAGAAGTACAGCAGCCTCATAAGATGGTAATCCACAATCGACTCTACTAGTTTTCTTGCATTTTGGACAAGGTTCAGTCAATACATCCTAGAATCAAAAAAACAATTATGAGAATATTGTTCTTTGCTTAAATCCTTAAGCGTTTCTTCCAACCTTTGAATAATATTCAATTTACTAATTGAATATTATTGACTTCGCTAAAATCGCCAAGTAAAAGTAAAAATTCTGTATAATTTTCGTGCAACATTGAAATTCAATATGGTTATTACATATTTTGTAATTTTTAGTGTGAGTAACGATTAAGAAATATATAATATTAACAGTACTATAAAATATAAAAACTTGCTCTTAATTCTAATAAAGAAACGTTTATTAAAAATATTAAATACCTGTAAAATATTATTTTCCTTATCCTCTGATGATACTTCCACAACGCTCTCATATGCTGGTGGAGGACCAGAAGGAACATCTTCTAGCTGTAGTTGCTGTGAAAATTATATTTATCTCAATAAAACTAAAGCATTTCATTAAATATATTTTCAATATTTACTAATTACATATACATTAAAAACAAAAAGCCTCAATGAACTAATCACGCCCTCTTACAGCAAACGCGATTGAGATAGCCATGATTGTGAGTTCGATTTCCCTCGGGTATATGATTGAATTTAAATTATAATTTCCATTTCCTTACTCCATATTCATTTCGGCCAGCACGCAATGTCTCTTATCTTGGTGTTAAGCGAGAACGAGAACGGAGTGTCATGACACTAGGATCTCTCTGGCTATTTGGGAAAAAGCAAGAAGTTTATTTGCTTCATCTATAACAGTAAACATAAATCGTTTAAATCCCAGTGATATTTATAGATATATAATTTGTATGTATTTATAATTCATATTTCTTCTTTAATCTAGTATATTTGTTTTTATAATAACATGCTAAGGTATTAAAATAACAAATATCCTAATATCATGTTATTATACAGCCAGAGAGCACTAATTTCGAGGGTTTACCAGTATATCGAACATGCATGCATGGTACATGCCTCCTATACTGTAGTTATAAACTATCATGGCGTGCATCTAATGCTTACATTTGGTCCTAAAACGCACGCGATTGTTTAATATATTACAATGTTAGAAATGATTTTTTTGTTTGTAACCGTGTCATCCGCATTCAGGTGAATTTTCCATTATAATTATTTTAGTATACCACTAAATCTGATAAATTTGTAATATATTTAAAAAGCCTGTTTTATATACTGGGCTTAAAAAGCTTATTTTATATACTGGTATTTATGGTTTTGTATAACGTTGTACCTTCTTAACTATAGCTACATTTAATTTATATCGCTCAATAGCTTATCATCAAAAAATACAATTTCAAAATAGCGCAGTTATTAGTTTTCTTTCTATTTTATAACTTTAATCATTAAAAATGAATATAAAATCAATCTCAGAATAGCATTCAAATTTTTATATTGAAATATTGTAATATCGAGTACATTTCGTATAAGAAAGTTCATATAAAGATTTCTATATGTTACATATTAATTATCTAAACGGTTATCATAAAACGCTTTAATTCCTGGGAAAAATCACGTAGCGATTATTGCTAATGTGATCTTTATCAAACTTTGAACCCTCTGGTACGAAATTGAAGTATCATTATCGACTTGGGAATTCTGAGGCCTACTGTTATGAAATTATAATGTATCCAATATTACACATGTGTAAGGCTATTAGTGAAGTTATTTGTAACTATTTCTGTAATTGCATACATAATTGATGATGAAATGTTATGTTACAAAAGAAATATTCTTTGTACAATGATGAGATAGCTTAATATTCATAAGTTCTTAATATTAACTGAGTTGAAGCGCAGCGGTCACATGCTAGGCCTAGAATGGAGGAAAACTCGTTACGCTAAAGCCGAATAAGCTTTTAAATTTTTATACAAAATATTTAAAAAATAAGCACTTTATTTTAGTTTAAAATGTTTTCTAAATTAAAATATTAGTTACAAAATCCATACGACATAATTCGAATAAACTGTTTAAACAAAATATACATATTTATATACCAACAGTTAATATAAAAAGCCCGGTTTCACGTTTTTCCCGCATATCACTTTCCGTCCGATATCGAAACATTTCCAGGTACCAAAGCGGAGAAATGACAATATTTTAAATATAATCAATTCCCCGAGTGACAATGGAACCTACAACCAATCGCGCTTACAGTCACATGATGTCCCACCGATAGATAAGAAATTAATGTTCTGAACAGTATTGAGCCTTACAAACCCTGACTAACGAATTCAGGTACGTACTCTAGCGCTTGGGCGTGCTTGTTGTGATACTAACTTACCGACGACTTGACTGTTTAGATTTAGTTAAAGCTGGCTTAGGCAATCTTCGTTGGCCTTTGACTTACTTTGGCGTACACGTTATAGTTACATTGTAGTGCTTGATAGTTATGTGACTGTTTGATGCCTAGGATATACTTGCAATGAAGACATATCCATAATACGTTACTTCCGAGACTAATATTTGTTTACAAAACACGGAACCTCGGTGTGCTATCGGTAAAATCTTATTTTAGAATATATCTATCATAAAAATCTTTTTACCAATTATTGTTTGCATGGAATATTTTTTATGCATATTTTGTATATATATTAGGTGTGTATTTTCACTTCTTGCAAAAAAATATTCTACAATTGATATACTTACTTAAAAAGAAGAAATTTCCAAGAATTTACTTGCTAAGGCACTTAAACAATGAAGCGATATCTTTTTGGTGCTTCGTGTGTAAAAAGCTCTCAAAGTTAAACCAATAGTTAAAGGCTTTGCCTTAAATCTGTGCTAACGAATATATTTTACTTTTAAGTAGTTTGTGGAGCTTAACTTTAAAGTAATACAAAAATAAAAGGTTTTTAGATTGGCTTGAACTTTCATTATCTACGACAAAAAGTGAAGAAAAGATTGACATATTTCACATTAAAAGTCACGTGGAGTCAAAATAATTTCTGTATAATATATTTTAAGTTGCCATTTTATCTACTATGAAACTACTTCGTACGTATGAAACGCGAATATGTTAAAAGACTCCTAGAGAATTACACTTCCATTTTATATTTGGAATTTTCCAAAAGTGCATTTCATTATAGAACTAATCCAGAAAATAATAAAAAAAAAGTGTATTTGCTCGTTCTTCTCCTACAACCAGTATTTATCTATCCGAGCATGTAAAGTCGGCGGGCAGAAACCAATTATCGCAAATGCGATTTTTATTCCGGCCACCGGCGGTCGTTAAGTGCGCAAGGTTTCAACCCTCGGGTGCTCGCGTTGCGATCACATTAAATAGGATTATCGACATGACTATATTTTTGTTATTTTTTATTTATTATAAATATTTTTATTGACTTATATATAACATGAATAGTATAACAAGCTTTATTCTATCACTTGAAACTAGACCAGTTTAAACTACGGGCGATCAATGCAAGCGATTTTGTATGTAAATTGCATGTATATAAAACATATATTTTTTTCTTATAATGGCTTAGTTTATCTCCAAAACAAGTGTACAAGTAAGATTGTGGTTAAAAACAAAGGAAAAATACTAAAGAACAAGGGACAAGGTTATAGGATAAAGATCAAGGTCACAGGATAAGGGACAAATATAACACACGAAGAAGGTAAAGGAGACTCAAAGAGACGGAAACTATATATAATCTTTCTAACTAACGTTTCAGGACGATTTTTATAAATATACCGATGCAAAGTCGAGTTTCGGTCTACCGAAAACAAATAATATTCAAGGAGTAATGTGTAATACCTTCACACTTTACTCATTGTGATTTCGTGGTTATTGAAACATTGAACGTTTGGTTTTTTATTTGTAAACATGTTCAAGACTTGACATGACTTCGTATTCATATGCCCAAGAGAATATATTATTCTAAAATTATCAATGTGATATCTTCCTTTTTTTTTTTAGTTTTTTATATCAAACTGTAATTTAATAAACGACAAAACAAATGTTTATGACCTCAGACTGTAAGTAATGTTTCAAACTACATTAATATACTTAACAAACAAATAGAACGATATAAATGACTGTGCTCTTCTGTTTATTTTTACCTTTTGATAAGTGGCAATCAATAAATTGATTTTCGGAAGCACAGCCATCAATCGATATATCTACATTGCTATGCAATGGTCGTTACGAATGAATGTATCAACCACTTCACGTGCTCAAGTGGAGAGCGCTGTATAGAAAAGTAGATTATTCAATAGCTAATTAGATGGTATTCTAAATAAATTATTATATTCATTTGCTTTTTATAAATCACTAAGTAACTGCCGCAGTTGTGAGTGTCTGTATTCCAATTTAGTTTGCAATCGCCATACAATCATAACCCTGGGGCTTATGGGACCGCCTTGTATTGAATAGCTGTATACCAAGGAATAACTTTGAATTTCCGTAATAGATTGGAGGTAAATTAAACATATTATTAATTGAAACAAATTTAAATAAATTCATTATAAAAATAAAAATAAAAAAGAAAAATAAGAAAATTTTATAATAAATATATAATATTCATTAAGACACAAAATATAAATATTATTTAAAAGTATTTTTTTTTTATAAAAATTACATACCAGTGTTCCGCTCTCGCCTTGGTTTTTACGCTTTATTTTAATTTTTATGTGTGTATATATACACATAAATTTATATATATATATATATACATACATACATACACATATATATATAAAAGGTTTGTGAGAAAATAAGCAGTCATGAAAAATAATGTTTGTGGAGAGAGTAGTGCTACTTTTATATTTTTAACGTTAAGCTTTGACGTTACGTAATATATTTTTTTTAGCAATAAAATCTTTAATTATATTAATGTTCTTTTTTGTATTTACTGATACACATATGAGCACTAGTCTTCAGTTCATAAAATTTAATGGTGATATAAGAAACCTTTATATATATATATATATATATATATATATAGTTCCTGCTTGAGAAGAAGAAGATTAATTTCTCTATATAAAAACTTATTACTCCATTACTTCGTTTAAAGAAACTTATTTTAAATATATGCACATAGAAGAATAAGGAATACATTAGTTAGACTTTCTCTAGATCTTATTTATACCTTTCACTTAAGCACATTGTATTTGGGTAAACCAATAAATTAGTAATTAATATATATAAAATCAATAGTGCAACCATAAAAAAAAATGTATTTTCGAATGAAAACAGACTATAATACGTTTATATTCTGCTTTACAAAAGTAATAACATAAAAAATATATTCAATTAAATCATGCATTTTCTATAGCACGTTACAACAGCACACTCAACTTCCGTGCTTGTACTTGCAGGAACGCGAGACCTGCCTCTCGAATACGTCTGTCTGGACTGCCTGAATGCTTGCCCCTAACTCGATTATCAGAATGCCTAGCTAACGAGTTATGTGGATTTTGTTGATAGGATAAGCTTTTGCTAAATTTGAGTTTGCATCCTATATTATATTATTTTATACAGTATACATTATACACGTTTTTGTTTTTTTTTTTCATATGTAGAGAACATAATATATAAATATAATATTGTAATTTTTTTTTGTTTTGCCGCGTCTGGTCGCAAAAGCGATTGGTTGTGAGTTTGATCCCCTCGGAGTATATTTAAAATATTTTCATTTATCCGCTCTGGTATAAGGCAAAAGGCGGCGTTGAGTTCAGCCACTCAACACGCAAGTGGCCGAACTCAACGTCTCGAATTGTCTGTCTTGAATTTAGGTGAAAAGTGGAGAACGGAGTGTCTGGCCACTCTGGTCCGGCAAACGCGTTATGCTTTAAAAGTCACATTTAAGTATTTACAAGTATTTCAAAAGTCTATTTTTTTAATTTTTTTAATGAACATTTTCAATAAGTTTCGAGACTACTTAATATTTTTATATTGTAATTTTTTTTTTGATTTCAGTGAATATGTCAAATTAAAAAGTAGGTTTTCTTTATATTTATTTTTTAATACTCAACCGCATAACGGTCTTATAACACAGTGCAAGTGCAAAAAAAATATAAGATCCACTAAAGGGTATTCGCCTTTTGCTCTTTATTCAAAGACCTAGTCTTAACAGCAAAATTACGCGACACTTTAACCAGAACAATTATATCTCACGTCTCACTTAACACCTAAACGAAGCCTAGAAATCCTTTGTACGGCACAAAGCTTTCTGCTTAAAATCTGGAGTATGACATGAATTTTTCTAGGAACTACGCACTAGATTAATCATTTTATTTCTTATTATATATTATATATTTTACAATTATAACAATGAAAATGCGATAAATGTTACAATGGAGACTTTATTGTATGTCGCTTACAATTTATTAGTCAATTAAACGTCGCGTCAATGAAAAATTAAGCAAATGGCTTATTAAATCATAAATATAACAAATACGAATTAGATCACATCGAGAAAGTACAAATAAATAATCCAGTTCAGGAAACTCGTCACAAGTCAACGTAATCGCCGTCAACTTGACGAGCAGTTTATCTAATCGAAATGTCTGTTTGGGGGGGTCTATTCCGTCACTCGTCTCCAGAGGCCGTGAATTATTGGTGTCTACCAAAATAAATGTTCCTAGTTCACGACCATTAGATATTTCGCAATTGGTTGCTATTGAATTTTTTGTTTACAAAAATATTACGTAAGTATATTGTTATATAGAAATATTTTTTGTTAATTTATATATGAAATTGTCATTATTCACGCATTTTGTTGATGTTTTTTTTTTAATTACTTGAAAAATAGAATTGATACACTTAACGTTGTTTTTATTATTCATCGTAAAAATAAAAAGTATGTTGTGGAAATTGTTTATTTGTATACATTATTAAACGTATCAGAATTCGAACCTGCGCCCCTTGGCATCCGTCCAAGCGCTCTGACTGCTAAGCCATACGTTCTACATCCGGCTACCTTGTATTTATTACAAGCTTATAACAAATTATTTAAAAATGTATTTTTTTGAAGGTAAGTTGTAATAATCGTATAAGAATTTCGACGTTTCTAAAAATATTATTAATATCCTAAGTGTGTGAAAAACACTTTAAAAATGTCAAAATACATATAGTTTACCTATACATTTGAAAGCATACATTAAGCGCTAGTTGAGCTTAAGATCACAAAAACCTTTCTAAACGTTCATTCACGGTGGACCAACGTAACTAATCTCCAAATAGCCCCTATTTCGTGGTAACCGTCCGCATGACGTCAAACGGCTGTGGAACAATAATTCCGCACAGGAAAGCCGCTAACATCGTTACCGCCACAGCGCCTCCGACGGAAGTTGCGACAAACAGTTCCTCTTACTGTAAACTGTTTTCAGTTTTGTATCTATCTATGAACATTGCTTGACTATTTCTTAAGGTTATTTATATTTTTATTTTAATATTTCATATCATATTAATAATTATTAATTGTAATTTTTATATATAAAGCCATCTATTCATATGAAAAATTATTTAAATGGCCTTTACCTATTGCAAGATTTTTGCAATAGTGGTTATTGAGTCACTACTGCTGTAACCTAATAAACTACTTTATATTGATTACCCTCTTTCTATGTCACGATAAATAGACCGCCTTTTGATGGATGCTTTTATAGACGTTCTAAAATGGACTATTTTAGATGCACATATTGCCTTTATACGAGTATAATGATAAAGCACCTAGATTAGATTAGATTGATCTAATTAAAAGGGCAACTGTAATATATGTAAATACTTTATTTTGCTTTTGTTATACATTATTTATTTGTAGCTTAATGTTTTTTTTCCGAATAGTTAGAGGAATCTTAGTATCTTATAATCCACTCCGTTCTCCATTTTCCGCGCAAATTCGAGACAGACCTTAATGCCGCGCTTTGTCTTGTTCACCAGAGCGAAGAAATCTAGTGGGGATCGAACCCACAGTCTTTACAATCAGACGTTGTCCCACTGCTCTACGATGGTCTTGTGCATTTTATATATTCTATAAAAGTCATGATGATAGCAAGCTAAAATTTTTGGACGAAGTTTGTTCATATTATCTCGATATATTTTTTAATAACACATGTAACAAATAACACATTAATATTGTACATTTAATCAAGGACACTACGTCTATTTTTATCTTTAATTACGTAAATTTTATCTTTTTATCCAATTTTATCTTTTGTAATTGTTAAACGTCAAAGGCTCGTGTATTTATGTAAATATTTAATTGTAGGCGGGAGAGACGCGCGTATACGTGTTACATTAATTTCATACTTAGGTATTATATATGTACGAGAAATACGAAACTCTTGCTTACAAGTTTTGTCTGTTTTTTATAGTTTCTGAGTGTGAAAACAATGCTATTTTAAAATTATTTGCAGAAGCTTGTTGGACACCTAAAGTTCAACAAGCTTCTGCGAATAATAACAGCTTAAGTATAAAGCGTTCATAAAAAAAAGTTTCACACGCTATATTTATAATTTACGTCAGTATACGTTATTTAAAAGTAATAATGCAAAAAATTTACTGATTATAATTAAATGCTTAAATACTCGTACCAACTAATAATACAATGAACGCTGATCTATTTACGTAGTTTAATAGATGCCTGTTTTAAGCTATTAATCTGTTTCACGTATGGTCATTATGTTAGATATACAAAAACATTTGCAATCTATTTATCTAATGATTTAATTAAATCCTGTTTACTTTAAATTCGAAACATATTGCACGTAAAACTATATAAGGCTGAAATATTACTTATTACTGTATATGTTTTTGGAACACGTGTTTGGCTATAAAGATTTTTTCATCTCTAGAATTATATTTACGATCGGAGCAGTACTAGGTTTTACATTGAAATAGTAGCGCGATTCGAACCCGCCTCTTAGAAATTTTATACGTTTTCTATAAATGTGTGTTAACAACACTTTAAAATTTTTAAGATATTTAATGAATATCTTATCACTTTTGTAGACTATAATTTGAAAAAGTTGACACAGCTTAGTGGTTAGAAAGCTTGGCCGGTTTCCAAGAGATGCGGGTTCGAAGCTCGTTACGTTCAAATTTTTATTCGTTTTCTAAATAACTTTTTCATATCCCAAGTGTGTCAATAACACTTTAAAAATGTTAAAATTGTTACTAGAGTGCGCTTGCTGAACGATACTCTACGTATCGTACTCTAGATCTAAACTTATTTGCTGAAAACTACGTATTGTTGAGGAGTTATTTCATGTCTTACGTGATGAAAATATTTCAACAAAGAGTAATAAATAAAACAACAAAGGATGCACTGTAAGAATAGCCATTCGTTAACGAATGAAATCAGATTTTCGCCGTTTACTTAATTCAACTGCGCTGTTAACAAACAAACATGAACAAACACAATTTGGTCTCTTTGTTCTGTTACTTCACACCAGTGCTGCTGTTTGAGATAAGTTTAAAGATACTCTAAAAAGCTAATGTGCAAAAAAACACCTAAATTGTGTAAAAAATGTATCTAATTTTTACACGTTTATATAATACAGGGGTGGCCAAGGTCTTTGATAGCCTAAAACATTTCGAAATAAAACTATTATTAACCGGATTAATCGCGTATATTTTACAAACCCGACATTTCGAATACTAATATACAGTTGTCAAGTAAAATAGTTTCATTTCAAAATGTGCAATAATCGCGAAAATCAAAGATCTTATCTAAACCATTTCTTTAAATTTAAAATTTTTGCAACTGATTAATAAATTTAAAATACAATAATACAAATGGGAACTCTTGTATATTTATCAACAGCGTGGCTCTCGAATAATCCTTTAAAGAACCGTACGTGGTGCGCGAGCCGCAGTTTGGCCTCCCCTGATACAGTCTAATCTGCAACGTAAATACTTTGAATCTCAACTCCTAGGTTGCGAGGTTTTTTAATTAATCTCAAATTTAGAAGACCTTAATTACGCTTGAAATAAATTACGCAATTAAACTCAGTTTAATCAGAGAAAATAAGAAACGTCTTCTGGCTTAGTGCAATGGTCGTGGATTCGATCATAACTTAAAATAATTTTAATATTTAAAACTAGCTGACCCAGTGAACTTTAACTTTGAAAATTAACAGAAAGCCAAAAAAATACGCAGGGCCATTTTCTAGCTTATGGTTACCGCAAATGCACGGAAATTTGTAGACGCCAAAATGATAAGTCCGTTGGATACATCGATATACGCGGGGCTAGAGACACCATCTTCTTTGCATTTTCCTCTAATAATCGTTGCCTCTATGAAATTAGCTTTTTCACAGTCAGTCTTGTTTCATTGCACAATTAAAGTTGATTAATGCTACGATAGTTTTAATTGTAAATTGTGAATTAAAGCTCGACTTTTCTCCTCTGTCAGCTGATAATGAAATAACTATCCCAGGATACGGTGTTATTTCCCTAATCGTTGCATATTTTTTGGAAATAATTGACCTATTTCTTTGTTTTCTGACCTTTTAAATCTTTCTTAGACTTCTAAAAATTTTTTAAAACCAAAATTAGCCATATCGGCCCAGCCCTTCTCAAGTTTTAGCGAGACTTACAAACGTCATTTCATTTTTATATAGCTATTCTCCTATTAACGCCTTTAAATTATTTATTTCATTTGACTACATCATTTGAATTAAAATATTAAAGTATGGTAAAAATAATAAAAAAATATTTGACTTAAAGTATGTTTTTTTCAATAAATTTAGTGCCTAAATATAATTATGTTTTCGAAAATGATTAAATTAAACAACACATATAGTAATTGTACAATTTCGAAATTCATGGGTTTAAACCTGTCATCAACATATTCGCCTCGTTTTTTGAGGTTTACCATACTTTCAAATCTGCAATTTTTCCTGAGTAACATTTTTCGATAATAACTCTGATATAGAAACGTTTTTTAATGAAAATATTTAACGCTTTAATTAGTCCTCTTACATTTTGTATTAAAACAAGTAAGACAACAGTGTTTAATTTATGAAAAGTTTCGTGTACGTGTGACATGACATGTAGGTTTGCTTTGTATATTCACACAGAATCAAGAAATATAATTTAGTAAAATGTACCTAATAATATATAATATTATTAGTGGTTTTATTTACAATACAATAGAATCCATTCAAATGCTCTTGGAATCGTCGCTACCTCTTTTTTTATTCACATCTCAGACACTTAGTCTAAATAACGTAAATAATCTAAAAAATCTAAATCTAAATAATAATAGGGCTTACCTGGCCTAATCTAGCATCGGAGCTGACCGTGTACACGCCGCATTCAGTGACGTCTTCAGGTTTGTCCGATGGAGTAGTTCGTCGCCAACACGCCGCGCATACAGCTACAAGCACTCCACATAGCGTTGCACTGTTAAGAAAGAAAGCTATTTTCGTTACAATTCTAATTAAACAGTTTCAGAGAAGTTTTCTTTTTTTTTTTAGAGATAACCAATAGTGTCAAGACAATCTGTTATACATTTTTCTGACCAACATCGAAACACGCTTTGTCTTACCAAAGGTTTTCTGAACACTTTCAAAAGGGGTATTCTTATCATTTTATATTTTTTTCTATATCGTATAAGTAAGTGTGGTAAAAATAACCTATACTTTTATAAACAAGAAAAAAATATATATAAAGGCATATTTTCCATTTCGTATAGCGAATCGTTTTTTTATGTAACGGATGATAGATCAATTAATAAAAGTTCAAACATTCGACTAAAAAATCTTTTGTCAATATTAGTTTTTATTTTTGAAACGCTAAATAAATCAATGTTTTCTAGGTAATTTAAAACGTAGCTGCATGCAACTGGGACAACGACATCCCTTCCGGCTCTGAAAATGCAAATACGACATTGGCCAAAATCCATTGAACATTTTAACATCGACATAGTCGAAAAATTATTTGAAAATACAGTTATTTACAACGTTGAAAATAAATTTTGTCCATCCTATGTAACTGGAATTATATACGATATCAATATTTTAGACATTCAGCACATAGGCAGTTCTTTTCGAGATTTAAAAAATCTAGATTACCTTAAAATTTATAGTAAAGCTTGAAATATTAAATACGTTTGTGTAAGAGTAACGAACATCGCAAAAAATCATTGCAATTTAGATGAAAGTATGTATGTGTATGTTTATTTGATCTGATATCGAGTATTTTACTTATTTCATGTTACATATTTATGCCAACCACTGAAGCGTTTAAGCTAAATGCGGGTATAACGGAAATATAGTCTTAAGTTGATAGGTCTTGTTTCAAAATATTACGACAACCCTTCACTTATTTTTATTCTTTTTTAGTTCACTAATTTGTTAGAAAAGCCCAAACGGTTTCAAATAGCCTATACAGTTCGTCCGCGTGGAATTCTAAAATAAAAGAGTAAAAGTTACTATTACATCCGTTATCTGACAGTGAAACTCTCGTTAAAATCGGTCCAGCTGTTCTAAAAATTAGCAGAAGCAAACAGACATAAATAAAAAATACGAGTATATATATTTTGGTAAAAATACAAATGCATTTAGTAAAAATTTAAATTTTTATAAACAAATGAACATTCTAATTTTATTTATTTATATAGATGGATTATTTATATTACGTTATATTATTAAAACAATAATATCAAATTTCTTATCTAGATCAAACCGCGCAATATTTTGGTACTAAATTTAAGATTTGAGAGAATTCATAATCTAGTTGCATGTAAGAACTTTTTTCATTAAAGTACTATCCGTATATAACCTTTGTGAGCCAGCAATCTACTTAGAGCTGTAATATATTTAATCCTTACTTTCTTCCGCGCTAAACCGTCACAGGATATACGTAGAGGTAACTCAAAGACGTATATTGTCTAGATTATACCTGACGTGCCACAAATATATCTTAATGCAGACTTTTAGTTATTTAAACTTTAAGTACACCGAAACGTTACACAGCTATTTATAGAAAATAATATAATTTTTAGATTTATTTTATTTATTTTATTTAAAGATTACGCTTAGCGGCAGCTTCTAATTAAAAATACTTTTTAGAAGTTCTGCTGCCCATGAACATTTATATAATTACTTTTTACATAACCTTAGTTGATTATATCATCTAAATTATCAGAATTTAGTTCATACTAATAATTTTAATTACTGAGTATAATACGTAATCCCTACAACGACAGCGCAATTATTCCCAACTGTGGCCGAAGCTCTATATTCTATTCTAATTTTTTAAGGCCCTTTTTAGCAGAGTTTTCCTGGGAAGGCGCACTTTATAAAGGCCTTAATCGCCCTTATTTGGCTCGCCGCACAAACTGAGAACTACGTATAATCAGCCCTGCTAGCCATTGACGTTAATGTACTTACGTTCTCAAGTGTGTCTCCTCATATTTAAGGTTTAAAGTATGTTTAAAGATTTTCACAACGCTAACTTCACTTTGTAATATTTTACCATAATAGATAAAGGGAACTAAATTTCCGGGAGTAATGTAGCCAAAACCAAAGCATCCCTCTTTCCCTCTCTATCTCTGCTTGGTAACGATACGAACCAACTAATCCACTTCCTAGAAAATATAATTTTGAAAAGTTATTACCCAAAAAATCCTCCTTTTTACAATATTCTACACTATTATTAATATTATAAAATTAAAAAATCTTTGCAGAATTTGTCCCTATCTTCACTAAAAGAGTTCGCATCTAGCCGTCCTTAAGCCCATCAATTGATATTCATCTTGGCAAAGGTCACGGAGCTAAGCGGCCAATAATGGAGGAACTTAACCTTTTCACCTTTTTACGAACTCTTGCTGAGATGTTTATCTTATTGAGCATTTTGTAAGGCAAAAACATTATCTACGAGTAAATGAGGTACAGATTGGTATTCGAAAATAAACCTTATAAAAATTACATAGAATCTGTACTTCAATGAGGCAGATATAAATCATAAAATTTTCTTTTATAAACAGCCTTTTAAATTCCATCGCTACTATTATACGTACTTAGATAATTTACTGTAATAATACTATTAGCGGTGAAGAGTTTGAGGTTTAAAAACATCCGCAGCTGTCATTATGTCTATAGAAATATGGATTAATTCAAAACAGTTTAGTTGTTATGCCTCTATTGAGTGGGTCAACACAGTCATTATGTCATTTTGTACCTTTGTCTGTTAAATATATAATTTTCCACAAAACGTAATATGCTATAAAAGGGCTTTTAATAGTAAAACGATTATAAGCATAGTATTTCACCATTTTTGGCATTATTTACTTGAGAATTCTATTTCTTTTTTTGTCAGCTTTATGTATAGAGAAGCTAGCGCCATGACCTAGTAGCATGACTTCCGCTTTCCACTCGATTTCGATACACGCTGTCTTACAAGAGCAGGGAAAAATAACTTTAAATATAACCATTTCCCCGAGTAGAGATATAATACCCCTGAGTGGAACTTACAACGCGTGTACAGTCTACGCGATAGCCTCAAAAACATTGAAAATCACCTTCTCCTTACGCATATTTGAAAAACTATTGACTTTTCTTATTATATCTTGATATACAAAAGCTCAATGCAGATAATTAGTCTATGCAAATATGATTGTTTAAAGTTCTCACAGGTCAAGTTCACTGGTAACGGCTCGTATCACTGGTAACGGAGTTCCCTGAGGAGCTTAAAGTTGTCAAACTTTTGGCATAATTGGTAACTTATAAGCTGAACGTACGTTATTGTATGTGGGTTTCGTTTATTATAAAATTATTTCACTGAATAGTACTAAATTAAATAACTCTAGAAACAATGAGTTGTCGATATGAAATAAAATGGCATGCATTTTCAATAATTTATACGTTTAAATGAATACATTGTTCAGTAAATTGTTCACTGTAACCATAAGAAAAGCTTATTTAACGGGTATATAGGATATTGTTTAATTTATTTAAATATTTAATGTATGAAATAATATTGTATGAAAATTCATTATAGTATCAACAAAAAGTACTTCATAAATATTAATTGTTACGAGTTTTTGATGAAATGTGTTTCTAATGTTTTCTTAATTTTTAGCTTAAATAATTTAAAGACAGCGATTTCTTGGATATTTGATCCTACAATTATTAATAATTTGAATAAATAATAACGAAACAATCTTCTACATACATACAACAGTGTGTAATATAATTACTGTTTGTAATATTAAAATAACCGCTTATCACTAAATGCATATGAATACACACGGTGCATATACAACAATATATTTTTTTTAATTTTTGTCTGTTCCGGCTAATCTCTGGAACGGATTCTCTGATTTTGACGGGACTTTTACTGGCGGATAGCTGATGTATGGCTTAAACTATTTTTATTTTAAAATTCTACGCGAACGAAGTCGTGGGCACTAGCTGTGTCTACTTTATAATTGTACGTAGTAGTGGCGAAGTGTCCATATAACTTGATTCTCACTGACTTACCTTTTGTAAATTATAATAAATAATCTAATTTCAACGTAAAACTAAAGTGAATATTTTTATTATCAACCTCGATTTCAAATATATATTTTTAAGGCCGGCTTGCAAAAATTTCGGCACTGGTGCGTAGGTATAGTTTTATAGTAGTATTTTAATTATTATTACTAATATGCGGATATGATTGTTGTAGTATGTGCTTACTAAGTTCTCAGACGTTGAGCTCGACCCGTATTAGTAAGCAACTCTGAGGCTGCAGAAATCTCAGCCGGAATTAATGTCAGAAAGTTCTGACGAGCTTAATTGGTAAGTTACTAGACTCTGGCTATTTGTTTGTAAGCCCTCACGTCCATGTAGTATTTAGACGTAATATTGATATGATGTCCATATACTACTAGAACATATTAGTATTACCTCTTTTTAGATATTAAAAATAATATAGTACCATATTTTCTCGAAAGATTTTATTTGTTTTAAGTGTAAATTAATTGAAACCGGTGCAATAATTCCATTGGGAAGGAAGTTTAATTATTTATGAGAACAATTTTTCGACGCGTAGTACCTTAATTGTGATCACTTTCTGGAGAATATTAACATCTTAAGTAAACTGCAAATAATGGCTAAGTTTTTTTTACGCTTAATTTTAATCATCCTTAAGTTTTATCAATAAAAATATATTTTAGTATATATATTTTTATTAATTACTGTAATAGTAAATTTTTGGAAATAGTTAACTACATGTATATTACCGCATAGCATGTTTTATTATGTGTCATTTAAAATTTCTACCCATCTGCTAGGTCAAGATACTTCTCAGTTTCATAAATTTTTATATTTACGATAACCATTTTCCATAATATGAGTTATAGCTAAGTCTGGCTTTATGACTATTTTACAAGCGCTGTACGTCTTCCTTGAAATTTCAGTTTTATTTATCATTAAACATGTAATTTATATATTTCTAAATAAATCTATATATTTATCTCTTTATATTATATATTTATTCTGACGACCGTTATAGCGAGCGGCGTGAGTGGAATTCTTTCATACACTTGAAAACTCTATACTTGAATACTTTTGTTGACATCCGATGTTATAGCTGAGATAAAACTTTATTATTGGTTATTTAAAAGTTTCTGCTATAAGCAACTATTTCTATACAAAAGTTAGACAAATTATACTTATTGCAAACTATATTTATTTAAAGGGCTATTCTTCTATTTACTACTGTACCAAGTAGCTGCAAAACTAACCTTACAAAAAATATATTGACTGTGTATTGTGTGGCCTCTGATGTCTGTACGACGTCGGGGCGGGTGTGGTTATAGTAGTGTTTCGCATGAGCAACGGCCGCCACGGCGGCTATTCGTTGTGAGCTACCCATCGCCCAGCCGAGCGGGCTGCGCTGCGCGGCCGCGCTCGCCACCGCCAGCACCACCAGCAGCGCCAGCGAGCCACAGCCGCACCACGCGGCGCCGCCTGCGCGACTGCCGCCACTGCAAACCGTGCTCCTTTCTCAAATTCCTTTTTTTTAATCCGCCAACTGCTTTACAAGCGGGGCATTCTTTTCAGCCGGCGATTTTGGTCGGATCAGCTCTGGTTCGAAATCGAGCTCTTGGGGCGCATCTGTTGACAATCAAAAATCGACATTTAATAACAATTGAAATCCATCAGTCATTGTTTTCGCGTGTATTCAAAAAGCTTGCTGTTTATTACGAAAGCTCAACAAATTAGTTTAGTCCGCTTCATTTCTGAATGTGAAAGAAATAAGTGAATGTGGAACGATGCGTGATCAAACTGAAAAGCGAGTTAGAAATTCTTGGGCGTTTTAAAAGCACAACAATTATTTTAATTAAATGTCTTCATTTGGGATTCCGCGCCGGTCTCAAATGCTACATGAATACATTACGCTGGAGCGGCAACTTTGCAATATCGCTGTTATTAATGATCTGCTAATTAGTCTTACCGCTTTCATATTGAAGACGTTATTATTAAATATATTAAAGATACGTCATAATTTAATGTATAATATTACATTATTAGGTAAAAATTCTCTTGTTATATTTGTATTTTTTAGAAACTACCACATAATATAAAGATTTATACGTGTTACAGTAAACACACACACGCAAACTAAGGAAAACATTTTTTTGTCATATACTTTATTCTGAATGTATGTATATCGAAGTAATAATTATTGTTAAATATATTAAAAATTAAATCGATTCTGTATTAAACTTGTGTTAAATTGTATTATCATATAGTTCCGCTCGCGGCTTCGTCTGCGTAAACTACACGACTGTTTATTTTTTTCACCCGACCGCGTTTTCAACTAATTCACACTAGCTTAAATTTATAATTTAAATGGTTGTAACTTTTTTATTTGTGAGCCGTTTGAAATGAAATATCTACTAAAGTCAAAACTGCATTAATATGGACTCGATTTTTGAAAAAACAAAATTAAAAGTCATTGTTTTGGGTTCTATTATATTGATAAATGTTCCCAATATTTACTTTTCATATATCTTCTATGTACCAGACAACGATTACTTAGATTTTTATTATATATATGTTATAGATAAGCCACGTCCGTTTCCGAAATGCAAACTTACTATTATCTATAATATTAAACTGTCAAAATCATTTTGAAAAATAACACAGTCAAACCACTTATATGGTGTTTAGTTTTTTTCTATAATTATCAATGATTTTAACGAAAGAACTTAAAATTACTATATTCAATACTGTCAGTGATAACATTAGTGTATCCATTAGAGTTGAAGTTTTAGAATTTATTAGGAATTTTCAATAAATTTTAAAACAATCTTATTTTAAATTAACATAATTATCAACATTTTTTATTGTTATTATTTTTTTATTTTCGTATATATACTACTAAACTTAGTATTGTATAAATTAGTATATGTAATACGTTTCAGCTAAACTTTCACATTTTAAAGCTCTCTTTAAAGAGATAACACGAAGTAGATAGACTCTTTAAACATCTGTGGGTTTTATACAGCTATTAGGAAGAAGATTTTCCTTTCTAAAGAAGTTATATTATATTATAAAACGACATTTAAAATTCGTTTGTGAATGTTCAAATGGATCTAACAAGCGCTAGCGGCTTTCTGAAGCCGAGTAACACTGTCTAAATATACACTAGTTTACTATTCTATCTTAATTTTTATTACTAGATAAAAGAATGCTTTAGCAAGTTTCATTGTAATTTTTATTTTTAGATATATATATATATATATATATACACGTACTGTTTGAAACTTTAAATGTATCATAATGAGTTCAGAATTCATCCCTTATAACTTCATATTTATTTATAGGACGTCATATGATGTATTACAAAACTAAACTAAATGTATTTTAAATTTATAAAAACGAATTTAGAACTTAAGCGATGGAAATGAAAAAGAAGCGTGTGACTTCAAAACCCACATATTATTTTATATTTTTCACAAACTTGAAATTTTTTTAAAGGCTAGTTTTACAAGTTTATGATCTATTGAGCAGAATCATGCAATAGAGCATCAAGCAGTGCCCTCCTATAAAATTCAACTAATTTACTTGACGTAAGAGTGTAATAGTGTAATAAATGGTCATATTCCCTCATAGCAAGGAATAGCTCGGTGATTTTACGACGTCTACAGAAATAGTGGAGTACCGCTTTTATTTTTAAAATTTATAAAGTAAATTATCTTATTTATTGCATTTAATAAACGTTGTTTATTAATTGTATTATTTTCCGGTACTTACACTTACTTATTGTAATTTGAGGAATATTTTAATATAAATAAGTAATATACATTAATAAAGTATATCAGTACCTGCAAAAGACATACATTCACATACACATGAAACCGGACAGAACTTTTAACATCCCGTACGTTAATAATGAAAAACAAAACGCGCAGTTTTAATATGAAACACAAAGCGTACGCGGGAAACTTTCGGCGGGCAAGAGTACGTCCCGCTCCTTTGACTACCGAGGCCCGAGTGACACAAGCCGCCCACCCCCTAGCAACCAAGCACCAACATTCGGAATGTGTTACCAACCCCTATCCATCAAATATACGTATTATTAACAGATATGTGACCGCCAGACAGAAATAGAAATGTTAAAGCCTAAAATAGACTTTTTATGCGAAAATGTTTAAATATATTAACGTATTAGCGACCGGCTCGCGACTAAACTATTTCTTTTTTTTCAACCGCCCGTGTTCCACTTAAATCACAAACTTTGCTTAAATTTATGATAATTAAAATTGTTGTAGCTTTTTTTATTTATGAACCGATTGAAATATAATAAACACTAAACGTAAAACTAAAAGGGATCTTTACCAGAATCCAAAAGTTAAAACTGTATTTAATTCGGCTAAACCGTTTCTGAGATTATCGTGCACAAACGCACACAGACAGACAAACAGAAAAAATATTAAAAAATATTGTTTTGCCCCTATAATATTTATTTTTCATATATCTTCCATGTAGTGATCAGTTGCATTTTTATTATATCTATAGATTAAACGAACTAACTATTGTATATGACTTCATCTGTGTCTATTTTAGAAATTAATTAGATGATTTTTTTTTATAAATTAATATATTTAACTATACAAAGGTTCTAAAATAACGTTTTTATTAATCTAGGTTGTAATATATACGTCCTTAATTTCATCTAAATACGTTCAGCAATCCCGATGATGAAGCGTGATGTAGAGAGAGTAAGAAATCCATAAATTTAACGTTGCTGACTCTACTAGGCTTGAAGACTTTTGTATATTTTTAAGCCTAACAAGCAGTGGTATACAAAAAATACGAACATATATAATTAAACCAGATTTTATGGCGCTTATTCTCGGATCAGAAAGCCGAAATTGGATAAGTTGCGGTATGGATAAAACAAAAAATGAACGAGCAGAAAAAGTGAAACTGTCTGTAGACTTTAGTGTTCATTTAACGTTGAAAACTTTTATATGGATATTCTATTTTATTCACCAGTCATAGTCTGAATTATTGTAATTTATATAAATAGTAAAAGCAAATTTCTTTGATCCTTAATTTTCGCGATTACTACACATTCTGAAATGAAACTATTTTGTACCGAATTAATCGCGTATATTTTTCTTAGATAGGCAGTCTACCTGTGACCACGGACTACTGTATAGTGTTCGAAACGTCGGGTTTCTAAAATGTATTTTCGAATACCAAAAAAATATACGCGATTAATCTATTAAACTAAAAACTATATTTAAACTATTTTCATTTCCCCGCTCTGATAAGATAAAGTGGTTAAGTATCGCGACTCAACACACAATGACTCTGATTCAGGCGGTCAGGACACCAGGTTCACTCTGCCTAGCCTGCAATGAGGGATACAGCCTGCAGCTGAAAAAAAAGAATAGTTCTAGTATACTACTTTTGAATGCGATATGCAGATTCAATTAACTTTATAATGAATTTGAGTATTCATTGTTTGCACATGCGATGCTATTAATCGATGAAGTGATGTTTTTTTTTTATATTTTACGCTTAACTTCTTCTAAAAATTGTCCAATTTAACTAAACCTTTAAACTAAAACAATATTAGCAGTTCTAAGCAAATAACTGCAAATGCAAAAGAACCTATAATTTGGAGCGCTATTTAGCGTACCCCGTGATGGCGGCCAGCTTCTGAACTTTGTTGTCACTCCGCCCGTGGCCGTCCCCCACGCCGCAAGGTACGTACGTATTGCTTAATAGCCGATAATCACGCTATTTTCAACCTTAATCCAAGGCCGCTTGAAGGCTAATGTTTCTCGTGCCCACTAATCTAATTTTGAACGGTTTTATACACTATGGTGCAATATATTGTTTGTTTTTTGATATGATATGAAAAAAATCACGCCTTGTTCATACGAAATTGAAAATACGTGTTGAATATTTATTCGTTGATTATAAGATTTATCCATTATTTTGATTCATATATCTTAAATATGTAATATTCGTTCGTAGTTACAACGTGTTTTCCCGAATTTAAACTAGTTTTTACTAGAATACCTTTGGTTCTGTTGAGCCTTTGTTAAAACTAGAATTGGCTAATGATTGAAATTGAATATCAGTTAAAACTAGCTTAAAGAAACAAGATCTTAAATATATTTTCGAAAACCAAAATGTACGCAATTAATCCGGTTAAAATAGTTTCATTTAAAATTATCATCTCACTCAATGAAAGTGTGTTTTTAGCTTAAAATATTCTAAATCACTAGAGAATCAGATTAATTAAAAAAAACTAACGTAACCTAAACAAATCTTATACAATCATTTTGATTTATTCCGTGTGAAGTAGTTTAACTGACTCTTCGAAAAAAAACCATTTTGTCTATTAAAAACTAATATAAAATTTAGTTTTTACTAATATTTAATGTTGAGCATTATAGTTCATTCTAGTAAAAAGTACTTCTAACTAGGGAAAACGCGTTGTATCTAGGCACAACTATAGCATATATATAAAATATTCTACACAGTACTTATATACAAATGTACCTAAATTATATTAAAAAGCATATTTACTTACGCGCTCCTTTGCAATAATATACACACTTTTTCAGTGCTTACTTTTAATTTCTTAAATGTTGTCAAATTTATCTGTTTAAAATTTGTTTGTTTTTAAAAAATTATATATAGATATATTATATACTTATTTTATTATATTAGTTTTATTAGATAATCCTAAATATATTTGTATATAAATACATAGTAGTTTCAGCATTTTGCCATCGTTAATTTCTATGTTGCCAATCATCATATTATATAACATTATAGGATTGATTTTTTAGTAAAATCTAAACTTCTTTACTTTAACTTATTCTCGTTAATTAACTTTAACTTAATACTGCAATGTACGATAGTCAAGATATGTACGGTACTTGCTAGTTTAAAAATCGAATCATTTTCTAAGCACATAAATCAACGTAAGCTGGTCTGTTTAAAACCTTATTTACTATCTCGACTTTTTAAGAATTATTACTTCACTCTGGCAATAGACAAGAGATTGGTAAATTATATAAATACTTTTTTAAAAATGTAATTTTAGAAATAAAAAAATATATACATTTTTTTTTGTCGAAAACTAAACTTAAATAATTTATTTAAAAAAATGTATGTAAAAGTTAATCGTATAGAGTTAAAATCACAATAAATAATTAGTTCACATAAACCATATATCATGTCGGTACATCATTAAACCTTCCTTTGAGTAATATCAGCGTATTTCTCGTTCAGTCAGTTTTTGCGTGCCATTGTGAGGACTCCGAGATCATTTATTTGACGAGTGACATCATATTTTGTCATTTTCTTTCTCTAAAAAAGAGGATTTTTTCGATGCAGAAAGGAATGTGCGTAAAATAGTGTTTTTTGATAATCTACTTTAATTTTATGGTATCAAATGGTCGAAAATATATCTTATATATATATATATATATCATGTATAATATATACATTTCTATGAATACGGAAATGATGATGAAATCGCCATTTTCGCAAGCGGGATGTGCCA
The DNA here is from genome assembly GCA_038994665.1 of Podotricha telesiphe. Classification (NCBI taxonomy): domain Eukaryota; kingdom Metazoa; phylum Arthropoda; class Insecta; order Lepidoptera; family Nymphalidae; genus Podotricha; species Podotricha telesiphe. The sequence goes on from JAOYRR010000275.1 coordinate 495,937, forward strand.
AGCTAAACGCGATGATTGCTTGTTAGATACCTCGAGAAGTTATGTTAGTATGCAATATATAGTATCATTACATATTTGAAAATGTTATATATGTAAAGCAAATTATTAACGATTATTCTAAAATCGATGATGTACAAAATATTAATACTAGGTATAGGTTTAAACTTATAGCTCCTGTAACTCGATTGCATCGAATCCGTAATTCTTTTATGGTACACTGTGTACGCTTTTAGAATACGAGTAGGATCCCAGAAAACGTCCGAGAATGTTCTAATATCACAATTTTAAAAAGTTGTGAAAAGATGGGTGTGTTTTAAAGGTTATTACCTAATTAACGATTTACTAAATGATAACACGCCGTGGGACCGAAATACTCGCTTCAACCTATTTTAAAGGTATCATTGTCACTAATAGATATGTAAATAAATGATTGAAAAAAAAGTAGTCCCGCTGAGTTTCTTACGCCGGTTCTTAGGTCTGAGGCATTAACTTTAGTAAACCGGTGGTAAATTAAATTATTTGACGTTAAAAAAATGAAGCATTGTGTATCTTCGTATTTTGAATAAAGTTATTTGCCTACCTGCTCCTTTCAGAGCAAAACTTGAAATTTTTAAAATAATTACAATTATATTAGATACTTAAACAAAAATTAAAAAAAAACAAACATAATAACATGATGTTTCAATCTGAAAATCTCTTTCCTCATGTCATCTGTCAAACGCAGCGGTACGATTGATGCAGCAGACTATTTTGTACTACATACTATCAGCTAGTATGTATATACTTATGAGTATAGTATTTTTACTTTGAGATTTGACTTAATTTTTATACAGACCCTTAATATAGTGTGAATTATATGTTGATATGATATACGTTAATACACGATGAAAGTATTAGTAATTATTCTTTTCAATATAAGCTTTTCGCGATGGTTGTGGATTTGTTAAGATAAAGCGTGTGGTTTATTTCAGCTACTCGTTAAACAAAGTCTCGAATTCAAGCGGAAAATGGAGACTAGAGAGTCTTGACACTAGATTCTTCCTACCTATTATGCGGGAAAAAATGGAGAGCTGCTGTTGTTTGAATTTTAATGCAATAGTTTTGACATCAAATTTATCTATTAAATTTATTTGGTATTTTGGTGTGTATCGAGTATTTGTGAAGATGGCAAGAAATGCATGTTTACCTAATATAGTTAAAAGAGAAGTGTATTAAAAATATTCCTTTATTGCATGAGCCAAAGTATATGCTATACAATATAATATACAATCCATTGTTAACTTTAACATACGAGAAAATTTGAACAAAAGCATTGAATGCAAAGTTTGAGACCAATCGTAGAGTAAGACGTATATTGACCACAGTTTCACATTAAGAACCGTGGACCGTAGTAACAATGCTCCATCGATACAGACATTTCAATCTCATGTATTGTGGTCCATTCATCTAATGCTGCGCTTGGCGTGTGAGGCCGAATGCTTGCATTAAAATTGAGGATTGAACTCAATAGAAACCTATATTCACAATACCATAGGGGAACGTTTTTGTGATAGATAGTCTAAAGATATCATTTTTTTAAATATGATTTAGATTTTTAACATTTTTTAAAGTTTTATTATCACAATGAGGAAATTGAAAAAGACACGTTCGTTCCGTACTTGACCAGTTTTCAAGAGGCGCGGGTTCAAATCGCGCTGTGTTCTAATTTTATTACGTTATCCAAATATGTATTTTATATGATTAACATTATTTTTGTAACAAGCTTTTATTAGCTTCACATGTAACTATAGATATAACACCGTTCCACTTCATGCTGTTTCCCGAGTAGCAGGGTTAGTAGAAGTTGAAAAGAACCTTCTGTCAAGACATTCAGTTCTCCACTTTCCGGCCGAAATAGAAACATTGCATATTGAAAGGTACTCAACGCCTTGCTTTATCTTAAGTATCTCAAATTCCTATATAAAATAAAATTTATCTAATTGTAAAAACATACAATATTTCTACAGACAGAAAACGAAATGTTCTTAACGTTCCGTTTTCTTTTTATTAAAGCTTATGTAAGTTAGTTCTTATTTAAATACTCATCTACAAGCGGAATTGCAGTTGAAAGTAAATATTTGTATGTTAGAAATGGGCTTATAAAATATTTTCTTAGGCGGCAATTTTTATTTTGTCTCGTCTATTTAGATCTTGCGCTATTTAAAATTAGCTTCCCAACCTTTTCACTTACAAACTTGTTGTATTAAAAATATACAAGTAAATGCCATCGTACCACTAGAGTGGATAAATTAAAATAATTCATATAAAATTATTCCGCGAGTGGGATTCGAACCCACAGCCATCGCGTATCAGATGCTACACTGCGCCACGATAGCCTCTTAATCTCTCCCTCTTCCTTGACTATTTATTAACCCCATATTCTCATATTCAGGTTCATGGTTTTAAGGCTAATCAAACATTACAAATTATATTTTAAACAAAAATCGTTGATAGTATTTGTTATTAAAATAATTTTAACCATTCAATAATAACATTTAATTTATTGCTTTAAAAAAATTTAATATACGCAAAATCTTAATTCAAATTTATTACAAAAGGCGGCGTAATTCAGCTAATAAATATAAAGAAAACGTCGTAGCGGGACAGGAACCCACGCCTCCTGAAAACTGCCCCAATAATAATGGAGGGTAACATCTCAATATTCGCTGGCTTTCAACAAAATTTAAAATTTTAACAAGGAAATACAAATATAATTGTAACATTTCCAAAGTTATATAATTTATAATCAATCGTCAATTAACGGATCCTAAATGTATGTTACTTAATATAATTAACTCTATTATTGTTAAAGACCGTCCAATATTAATAAATGTTTGAGTTTGAGGATATAATATATGCGCGTCGTCAAATGAGGCTCCACTACGAGTGACGTGACAATTACAGTATATATTACCTGTTCAAATCAATCTCATGTGTCTATCTATCTATCTATTAATGTACAAAAAATGTTGTTACTCGATTTGTTGATTTGTTTCAAAATTTGTACGTGTCCGGATCCAATAATAATGTAATATTTTCATAATAGATGAAGACCAGTATAAGCAGAAAATAGTTTGAAATCTGTTTAAGTTTGTTTTAAACTAACTTGTTATTTGATGAAAGTGTTTTGACACTTATCACTACAAGACCCGTTTATTTCATAGTATCTTCGCCTTATCAGCTGCTTAGTTTCCTTATACATTGCAGCACAACGGCAATATCCAAAATGTAGATTATACAAACGTAAATAGAAAACGCTCCACGCACCTTCTTGTGGTTCTCAATTTGTGAGGTAAATTGAGACAATTTAGTGATAAATTATTCTGTTTTACTGGTAGGTATGCCCATTTTCGTATGACTAGACCATGAAAATATTTTTTTTACAGCTTAACTCTTTTTTCACATAGCAAAGAGAAAGTACTGCCAAAATACTCTGTTCTTCAGTTTCCGCCCAAAACATTGCGGAGCGGAGAAATTAAAATATTTTTAATACAATAAGCTATATATATCTAATATAAATATTAAATAACTTCAATACAAGCATTGAGTGGCGACATTCATAAAAGAACACGGTAAAATAATTTAGGCCTGGCCAGTTCATAAAAAATATACACGTTATCGATTTAAGAGTTATATATACCACCTGCCAATAAGGGAAACGACGAGTGATCGATGTTTCTGAATTATTTAGAGCGCTAGCCTATATTCTTTCTTCTACGCTACGGACAGTTACGGTGTCTAGAAGTCTTTTTAATAGTCTTTTGTTAATTTCAGTTGTATCTATGTTATATATCTTGAGACGCTATTTTCGCCCATATTTTGTCGTCTGATTTGCTGAAAATCTGAATCAGAAATCTGCGTCTGTAAGTTTTTTTATTAAGAATAATGATTGTAAAAGATTTTAAGAAAACGTATAAAAATTGGGGATTTGAACCCGCGCCCCTTGGAAACCGCAAACTTATCGTTCAGAGCGCTTGGACAGTTACCAGGAAGAACGGGTTCCAATTCCGCAGCGTTCAAATTATTATTCGTTTTCTATAAATGTTTTTCAATTACCTAAGTACGTGAATAACACTTTAATTATAATTGTATTTTAAACTAATGTGAAGCTAGACAAGTGCCACTTAGGTATACTTTAAATTACCTCTCAATTTTTTGTTGTAATATTTTGCTTATCAAAACTTGTATGTTATGTGTATAATTGTATATCCAAAAAGCATATAAGGGAGATACAGTAGTTTTTCATATATAAGGTAAATATGGTCTTTACTCATAAAGTCAGAGCAACTGTAATAGAGCACTTTAGAGAGATCACGCACGCAGGAATTGCCACTATACGCAGCCACCTTTCCAGTTACAGTAGTAAAACGTACCAAGCTTAGCTCTAAATCCTCTGGAGGAATTTCTTGCTAAGAAATTACATTGCTAGTTCCTTTTTGTACAAACATTGTTATGATTTCCTTTGTTTTTGAATTTAATACAATTATCTGTTTTACGCTATGAATGTAATAAATTTTATATATAAAATATTATTGTACATATATATATATATTATCGAACAAAAAAACTTTGAAAGTTATTTTGAGAAATAAAATAACATATTTTTAAATATATAATAAGAATGTGTAAAACATATAGATGTATGTATATATATAATTGATTTCAGTAACATGTGCTAGTTCCCTTGAGACAACACCATATGAGATGCCAGTCTATTCACAAAGGACTTCTACTATCCTATGAAACTGCACCACGTCACTTATAAGGCAATTTAAAATAATAGCACTATTTGTTCGTTAATTACGTTGTCCACTGGCGCGACTAAACTTTATACCATTTTAACGTCATTAAAATTTTCACGGATTCAGCACAGTTCATACATTCCACCGATTTTTGTGTGCACTCATTAATATTCATGTTATTTAAGGCCGATCACTTCTCACAGGAACTAATTTGTCTGTGAAATATTATAATAAATTCAACTGATGTAACTGGGTAGTTATATTATAAACTTTTTATGCGCTCTTATTATCTTCACCTATGTGTACCGTCAACCGATGTGTCTATGAATGTAACAAACTCTTACAAAGATATTTTGACTCATTTCTTGCCTCGCGTTTGCCACAAAATTTGCACATATACGTTTTTCAATTCGATGACTATACTATTTTCTTAGCATGGATGTAACTTTAGGACATCATGATGCCAGTACTATCAGAAAGATCTTCTAAAGTTATACGTAATTTGTGGACCAAGAGGAGAGAACCCAGAAATACAACAGGCTTAGTACAGGCTTAGTTCTCTGCTTCACTGGATATTTGATGTATGTATATCAGTTGTCAGTTGCAATAACTTTTAAAATATGCAAAACTATATGAATGTGACCAAAGTGAAAGCTGTTGCATTGTGGATTTTGTACAAATGCAATTTCATCAAATGCTTCGTGCATTTGATGAAATTGTCTACCTTTTCTTTGAAGACAAATTTTAGATATTTTTTCAATCAAGATAGAAGCACGCCGTCTTCACACCTAAAATGTGAGCAAAGTAATGTAATAGACAAACAACTTTTAATATTAACAATTTTATAGTTGAAAAGGTATTCAATTTCAGCGCTGTTTGTGGCATAATTTTAAATAACTAGGATTAAAGTGGATGAAAATTTTGTATAGCTTGACCCGGATAAATGCGCTCAATATTGCATCAGGGTAGTGCATTTCGTAGTCGCAAAACTTGGGTGACGCGCGCTGCATACTGCATGATCCCAGGCTACTTGCTGAAGTGGAATATAAATGATACGATAGGGTCTTTTAATTTCATTAACTTTAATAATGCTTTAAATGATACGTAATAAATATGATTATATCATTCCGAAAAAAAACAAACCCTAGACGAACCATCTCTTCTATGGTATTTTTATTTGTACTATTTTAAATTCGATGAACGATCACAACTCTGGGAAATTATTATATTTAAATTATTTTTAATACCCCGCCCATGTGGAATATAGCGCGGCTTTGAGTTCCGCCTCTTAACGAACAAAGTGTCAAATCCGAAATGGAGTGTCTTAACACTAGCTTTTTTGTGTCCAGTGTGAAGAAACTCCTATTATTTTCATTTATGAATTTTTTCCATTATTACTAAGATCTATTTTGTTTTGTCTTGTAAAACAATATATTCATAACATTAATACGTCCAAGGACATATCCAATAACTTTTTTAAGGCTTGACCTTTTTTCAGATTTTATGTACCTATTCAGAATTTCTGGAAACTGTAACACATGCCCTGAAATTAAATATTACGCGCATATATAAGGCGGCACATATAGGCGTCTTATTACTTAGAGTATTTATTTATTCCTTCATTCGTGTTCGACTTTTCGATATTTTGTATCCGATGTAAAACTTCCTTGAAATCTATATTTAATATGAACATTTCAGTCAAAGATTTTAAAAGGTTGATTTACTTTTTAGGTTAGAAATAGATTTTAAAAGTTTTAAATTTAATAAAATTATACTGCGGTTTACTTTACCGAACGTATTTTTATTATTTATGCCTTTTCTCACTTTTAGGTACATTTTTTAACCAGCGTCACGCTTTTTTCCGCGTAGCATGGTAAGCGGAGCGGAACTAGTTTTGAAAAACATATTATAGAAAAACATATAAAAATTTGAACGCAGCGGGCTTCGAACCCGCGCATCTTGGAGGTCATACGTTCTACGTCCAGCTGCGTCGAAATTCTTATACGCTTTATTACAACTTATTTTTGTTGTTAACATCTCTGTAGAGAGATTTTTACAAATTTCTGCAACCCAAAGATTATTCTACAAGGAAAAGGGAAGTTTGTCAAGGGAAAATGCTATTTATTATTATTTTTTTTTAAAGTCTGAACACTCAAATTCTGTCCCACTGCGTCATGAGGGCCTTTTAAATAGTAGATAGATTTATATATTTGAATTAACTAGCTTAGCGCATACGCTTAGCTTAGCTTAAAAGACAAAGTTATTATAAGATATCCATAATTCTTATAAAGCTACAAAATAAATATTGCTATTATTAACTTAAAACAGGTCATTTAAACAGTAATAACAAGCAAACAACGGTCATAGAAAATTATTTCAAATCTCATTTTGAACCATAAAAAGTTGAACAAAAGCGCACATCTCGTTTCCCAGTGTTTTGAATTGCGTTGTCATAATGAATGAACAAACGTGAATAATGAGGAGTCCATTAATGAGAAGGAATTGAATTAAATGGACTCCCTGGCTATTCTAAACTCCAGGATTTGATACAACGCGCATAAGTCGTTCAACTCACGAGTTTACACTTTTAATAAAACATTATTTCATCTACAAACATTTATGCTGAGAGTAAGCGAGCTAAATGTTAAAACGGGTAAAAGTGTGCTATACTAATTGATTTATACGTCTTTTTTTTTACGCACCGCTTCTTTATATATTATATAAAATAAAAATCTGTGATTAAAAATGCTGCAATGAACTCATACACATGTTCATGTTTGAGTTCTCATTCAAACATTTTAATATATCGTTTTGTATTATGGAGTACATATTGGAAGTGCCAATTAATCACATATTAACTTATATGGCTAAAAATCAGCTTAGACAGGCTAAAATTTTACTCAATAGTATTTCTTAGTAGCTCGAAAAAAAGACATTGGTAGAGTTTTAGAGTTAGATATACGAGTATATAGGACTGTGATTATCCAATTGATTGATATGCTTTTAGTCTAGTCTAACTACGATTGAAAATCTGAAAATCAATGTTAGAACGTATCTATATCACTATGGGAGTTCTGAGCAGACCTGTATATGTCTTTTGTATATTTAAATAAAAATATGTCCATATTATTTGTTAACTTGGATGCATTAAAATAAACCCGTGTATACCATACACGGTTTATTAAAAAGACAAGTCTAGTCAAATCGACTTACTATTGTATTTATTCTAATTTAATTTTAGTCATTCATATATAAATTTGCAAGGCATTAGAGTATAGGTAAGTAGTAGCGTAAATCAAAAGGTGCAAGACAACCGAGCTCGGTGACCTAAAAGCAACATCTAGGGCGCCTTTTAGCTCGTCTGTCTGCGGAAATAGACTCACCGATATCTTGTATCACCGAAGCCAATTTTGCCCGTCCTTTAGAATCTTTTGGGTTTTACGTAAAGGCAAAATTTTTAAATTTTTCCACACCGCTCTTGATTTCAAATAAGTAGATATGTACGACTATGCCCTAATGCCTTGCTATGTTAATTAAAGTCGTTTTAATATATTTTAGGAACAACACAATATATGGATTCATTGTAATCTTTTATTCAAAATGTAGTATATGACAATACAATTAATCAACAGATAAGCTGCTACCGTTTCGGAAGGCATTTTCATTCGAAGTAATTTTTCAATTAAATTTCAGTCAATACCTGTCTGCTTTTCAAGGATTACCTCAGTGATTATTATATTATCTGAATGCAGACGATTGCTCTGATTATAAATATAACTTTCTTTTGCTCCTTTTTTATTCGCAGCTTTACTTAAGCATACTTTTTTTTTTAGTGCCTAGTGTCAAAACACTCCGTTCTCCACTTTCCGTCCGAAATCCAGACATTGCGTGTTGAGTACTCAACGCGACGCTTTACTTTAGTTACCAGAGCGGTGACATGGAAATATTTTAAATATTAATCATTCCTCCGAGTGGGAATTGAACCAACAACCAATCGAGTTTATAGTCAGACGCTGTCGTACTCCGCCACGATTGTCTCTTGTGACTATTCTAGAACATATATTGCTTCCATATTTATTTTTATTATGAAAAACTGTTAACTATAAGTTTTTTTATTCAAGTAGGAGTTATACTTAAAAGTGTTTTAATGAGAGTGAACTTTAAAATTACGTTTGTTAGGTATTTCGCCATTTGGATACTATATTAGATTTAGCGAACAAAATTTTAATTCTACAATTTTATTCAGCAAATAACGCATTTTGTTAATCCTTTCTCAATAATCTGATTAAATATGTACCGCACTCTACACTTGTGTAATTTTATGTTATAACACGTATTGCATTTGTTACAGGTAACTAAGTATCCTTAGAGATGAAGTCTTGGGGTGAAGCGCTAGGGCGAAACGCCTCAGCGCATTTTTCTGGGGTTGGTAGACTTCGTCGAGCCTTGTTGCTTCTGGCAGCCGCGGCGTGTACCGCTGCTGCGGTGTTGTATTGGAGACAACAAAATGACAGCTCCGCACATAGACCCTTACACTCTTTATACGCGTATGTATATATTGACAAGTATCTAAAATTACTATTCTAAAAGCTATAATTATTGGTAGACGTATCTAAATAATAATCAACTTTTCGATATTTAAAGGTATAAACATATAGAATTCTACAATTTTTTTTATGATTATATAATAGTTTGATATCTGTCTTCCAGAAATGTGGAGCCACAGTGGTCATGGATTTGTAGAAACGATCGATGCGAAAGGCTCCTGGCGTCCGAAACTAGTCTGTTGCAATCTCTTCAGACCTGCAACATGCTGTGTGCTTCCACGCAACTCTGGCCACAACCAACGGGACCAGTTAGTCTTGCGACTGCGGCAGTACACGTGAGATCTAGTGGGTTTTCTTTAAAAATAGTAGCTTCACCATCTCAAGACGCAACAGACCACCTTAATGAGGCATTTAATATAATGCGCGATGATTTGAAAGCATTAGAACGAAGAAGAGGTATTGATAATCGGCGAAGTGAGAGCGCTGTTCGAGATGTTTTCGTTCGCGTCGCCATTAATGGCAGTGGAGATCCTCGCATGCGACAAGATACAGATGAAAGCTATAAATTGGCGCTAAGACCTAGTGGAAATTCTTTGATTGTCGATATTGCCGCTCACTCTTTTTGTGGAGCTCGACATGGATTCGAAACACTATCACAGCTAGTTTGGTTAGACCCTTACGTTGGATCACTTTTAGCCCTCGAAGCCGCCACAATAGAGGATTCGCCCAAGTTCCGATACCGCGGTCTTCTCCTAGATACAGCTAGAAACTATTTTCCTGTTAGCGATATATTACGCACAATTGATGCAATGAGCGCGTGCAAAATGAATACGTTTCATTGGCATGTTAGTGATTCTCAGTCCTTTCCTTTGAAATTAAACAGTGCACCGCAGCTGGCACAGCACGGCGCCTATGAGCCAGGAGCTGTATATACTCCCGAAGATGTCAGGCTTATTGTGAAAAAGGCGCGAGTACGGGGCATACGGGTTCTCATCGAAGTCGACGCACCTGCGCACGTCGGTAAAGCTTGGACTTGGGGACCTGTTGCAGGTCTAGGGCACTTAGCACATTGTGTCGAACTGGAACCGTGGAGTACTTACTGCGGAGAACCGCCCTGTGGTCAGCTCAACCCTCGCAATCCACATGTGTACACACTGTTAGAACGTATTTATGCGGAAATTATTGAATTAACAGGTGTTGATGATATTTTCCATCTCGGTGGAGATGAAGTATCGGAACGATGCTGGGCGCAATACTTTAACGATACAGATCCTATGGAACTGTGGTTAGATTTCACCAAACGGGCAATGCTTTCTTTGGAACGTGCTAATGGGGGGAAGCTACCAGACTTAACTCTACTTTGGTCATCCCGGCTAACTCATACACCATATTTAGAGCGTTTGGATAAGAAACGTTATGGCATACAAATATGGGGTGCATCACGATGGCCAGAATCTCGTGCTGTGCTAGATGCAGGCTATCGTTCAATTCTGTCCCATGTAGATGCCTGGTACTTAGATTGCGGGTTTGGCTCTTGGCGAGACAGCTCAGACGGGCATTGTGGGCCGTATCGATCGTGGCAGCAAATTTATGAACATAGGCCCTGGTTTGAAGAAATGCCGGCATTAGCCACGGGCATGGAGCCCTGGAGAGTTGAAGGAGGTTCTGCGTGTCAGTGGACTGAACAGCTTGGGTCGGGAGGCTTAGACGCTAGAGTTTGGCCGCGGACTGCAGCACTTGCAGAGCGCTTGTGGTCCGACCGCGTGGACGGCGCCACCGCAGATGTTTACCTGAGACTCGATACTCAACGATTTCGGTTAGTCGCCAAGGGAATTCATGCAGCTCCACTGTGGCCACGTTGGTGTTCCCACAATCCACACGCCTGTCTCTAACGCGAGGACACAAAAAATTGAAATGTAACTTTCGCAGATATTGATAAAGTACAGTACTTGTGAAAATATGAATGTAAATATATATGGCCGCTCTGTGTGGAGAGATATAGAAAGTCTAGATCAAAAATGACAATTAGAGCAATATCTATAAGCAAAGGACCATAAAAGACAGCTATCAGAAATGATAGAAGACACAGAAACTTTATGTTAAACAAAATACAGGGCAGCAGTTAGGCGGGAAATATAGATGTTGCGTTTGCATTAGCTGACTCTAAGAACCCATCTTCAACATAATTTCGCTTTGATTGTTTGAATAGTTTTAGTGAAACTTGAATTTAACGACATAATATTGTTAATTTAATCATAATTGAATGAACGACATTTTTGTACATAACAATCAATCTTATTTATACATTACGAGTAGATAATCTGTACAGCTTTGTAATAGTTAGTGGAAACTTAAATCTTAATATTTCTAGCGTAAGGAGTTATGTACTTGTACTAAAAGAAACGGAAATTATTTGAATAACCCAATTGTAACATATTACGTAGTTAGGATCTATTCGACTGCCACTTTAGTCACAACTTATGCTATATCCTATAATAAAAAAAACTAGTTACTAAGCGATAAGTGTCTTATAGCACACAAATAATACTTACCGTTAATTTTTAACTGTTTGTTTATTTTTTTATATGCAACTTACTAAAATTAGAAGAAACTGGATGAAATGGTAGAAAATGTAAGATATATGGTTATAACAAATCCTGAAGTAAATACTATTGTGGTTATAAAATCAAATGTAAAGACGCTTTGTTTTTGTACTCATTACTTAAAAATTGAGTACTAGAGAGTATTAGAGATACAAAAAATAAATAATTAATATGTTTTACATAATCAATTGTGTTATTAAAATAATATATTTTTAAGTGTTACTAGCATGACAATTTGTATTTAATAATTATTTATTAAAGGAATCATGAATTCTTTACTATACTGAATTATAAAATTACAAAAGAAATATCTGTGGCTAGGTTATATAAACGTCTAAAAAATCAAGAATATATCTTGAACGTATCAAATGAAACGCCCTTTAAGTAGGTTTAACTTGAAAATAAAAATCAGTCAAGTCTTTGGAGCTCCACAAAATGATATGTTAAAATATAGTTTTCATATTAACAATGCAATATTAAATTAAAAAGTAACAAAATATTGCGTTAATAATTAATATACACAACTTTTTAATAATAACAGTTTTTTTATTGAATTCAAAATATATATACTACTATTTAATAAAATTCGTACATCGAATTCATAAAATTAATTTCTTGGCTAATAGTCTCTTATTATATTGCATATAAGTGTTTTATCAGTTTATTTTACTCTATGAATATACTCGATTTTTTTATTTATTTATATTTTTGTAAGTACTTATTACTAATTATCATTTTATAACCATATGCTTACGTTGTAGATATGTATCTAGATAGTACAGTTAATATAGGTAACTTGTAAGTAAACTAAATAATTTAGATAGAAAACATTAGTTATTATTAATCAATTACCTTCCTAAATATATTGATAATTTAGAATTATTAACAGTGCACACAATAAAATATAAATAATGTATATATTAATAATACTATAAATATTTTGTATATCTTGTACATATATACTTTTATTTCTCAGGCTGTGTTGCAGCATTATACATATATTTTTTTATTTAATCAATTAAAAATAGTTGTTTTCTGTTAATAAATATCTTTAATATTAGAATAAATAATTAATTGTTTTTTTTATATATATTTTTCTATTAATTACAGAAATAATCATCATGGTATCAGAAATAGATTACCATGTTTCTATGTAATGATCAATACTGTAAGACGTTTATATAATCTAAGTTTCAATGTTCAAATATTTAATTAAATTAATTAGTTACATAATATTTAAAATCCACAAATCGAGGCTAAGTCACAAGTAATTGAAAATTTTACAGCTCAAAAATTTTGTGTCACTATCAATTTTGCTATTTTTATTTTTTTTAAATATTTAATCGTAGGTATGGTTAATTATTATTCTTAATTTTCTGGCCTTTTCGTTCTAAATAAGTTAAGTAAAGTAAAATCTTAATGGATTTAAGTCAAAACCGCAATTAAAAATTCTTCTTCACATAAAAAAAACAAAATTATGAAACTTAAATATATTTACAACATTATTATAGTCAATAATATGTCCAATATTACACTTCCTAAATCAAGAGATACTCCGTAAATATTCAAAATTAGTTTATCTGCAAGGTATATATGAAATACATAGAACAATTTATTTAATTCTGATGGCCTTTTTCAATTTTAAATTTGTTTTTTAAGTAAATCGATTGTTAACAAATATTGTATGTTGTGTGATTTTATTATTAATTATAATATGTTATGCATATATTAATTCTAATAAGATATTTGGTTTTTTGTAATTTTTACACATTTTGAATGAAACTATTTTAATCGTATTAATCAAGTAAATTTTCGTTTTGGAAACTACATTAAGGCCATCGTGGCGCAATGTGACAGAGTTTGTCTATATACGGGATGGTTGTGGGTCCGTGGTCCGATTCCGACTCGGGGGAATAATTATATTTAAATTATTTTCATTTCGCCGCTCTGACAATCGTGACAAGACAATGTCTCGGATTCGGGAGGAAAGTGGAGAACGGAGTGTCTTGACATTAAAGTTCTCTGCGTAACGCCCGCTTTGGGGAAAAAACATTATATAAATACGGGGTTTTGAACACCTTATAGCAAGTAGTCCGTGATGACAGGTAATTAGATGTCCTTACAAGTACCAAAATATACGCGGTTAATCAGGTTAAGAAGGTTTCATTCAACATATTGCAATTCTTTCTGTAAATAGCACATCTTTATTATGTTGCGAGCGCCGAGATTATTTTCTATTAATTTGATTTAGAATAGCCTTTTGTACAGATGATATTTTTGAACTACTTAATGTATTTTTTATCTTTTCATTTGAAGTGAAATATTTTTATACATTCTTAGTTATGTCAAAGAAAAGAAAATAGTTTGTGGATCTTGTTGCTTTTTAATTTAATTTGTATTGTATTTAACTGTTATTTGACATAATTGATTGCAAAATAACTAATAATACTCATAATATTCACATATATTCACATGACAGGATATAATCCTGTACGATTTAACAGCAATCACCTGTTAATTTGTTAAATTATTTTGTTCCTTATATTATGGAGCTGCCGTTACATATTTACATATCTTTGTGATTTTTCCAATTTTAAATTGAGTTATATAATTATTTTAATTGAATTCTAAGTTTGAAATAGAAGTTTATTATTAAAAGGTTTTATATTTTGTGATTTTTTTAATTTTCTAGTTCAAATATTTGCAACTGAAAAATAGAAGTTGAAATACAATTTAAAAGTACATAATTAAAGAAAAGTATATTGAAAACTATTTGTTAATGCATTTATTAATTTTATAATATCCTTGAATCTTTTTTTTAAACCATAAATATATTAATTTATCTTATTTTGTTATCCTTATATGTAGTAAAATCTGGCACAATTTTGTACATTTTATAAGTAATGTTTGGTGCTATAGTGATTTTGTGGTGTACTTCTATGAAATAAATAAGCTGAAATAAACTTGAGGATTTTATTTAATAAAACCACTATTAAGCAATAAATTAATAAAATTTATTAATTGACCAAATTAAAATTAATATATAAGGCAAGGTGGGTTGTTAATACAAAATACATAATATTTATATATAGAAGTTACTTCTTCCTAAATATGTTGCTGATTCTGCGGCTGCGAGGAGTTCCCTGTAAATAAAAATTTGATTTGAATAATCTCTTATTTACCGTCCAAGCGCACTGACCCCCCCTAAGCCATGCGTTCTACATCCGGCTACATCGTACGTCTTACTTTTGGTCATATCCTAATTGTGTGAATAACACTTTGAAAATGTTCAAAATATGAATAATATATACTCTAATCTCTCCTTGCTATAAATAGCAAAGTTCAAGTAGCCAAAATAATTCAAATTTGTATAAAAATTTAGATTTTTTGTAAAGCTTAAAACTAGAATATTTCTTATTAAAAATAAATTTTAAATCATAATTAATACAAAACATAAGACAATACAAACTTACTTCAGCAGTATCATTCTTGCTGGACCTGAACAGCGAGCGCAGCCGCGAGGGCGTGGAGGTCTTGCGGCTGGGCGCGGGCTCCGTCTCCACGCGGAGGGACTCGCGCAGCTCTGAATCCTATGCGAGAACGTTATTATTTTGAACATTAAGAGATTAAACGAAATGGTTTGAAAAATATTTAAAAAATTAACTGGTAAAAATAATAAGGTTTAAATAAATTTATTTGAAATTGTTACTTATTTACTTATTCATGAACCGATTGAAATAAAAAGTTCGTTTCAACACCCTTAAATTTTTTTTAACTAATCATTGATAAAAAACTGAAAGCCTAATCAGTTATATTTTACTTTAATTTATTACGACGAGTAAGTATTTATTAATAAATATTTAATAAATCCTTACCGTGGCAGAAAGTCTGCCGGCTTGCTTGCTAGGCGTGGGAGGTCCGGGCTTCTTGTAAGCCGTTATACCAACTTCCTTCCTCTGTTGCCTGCCTCCGAGAGACATACTGCCTACACACTGAAATAAAACATTTGTAACTTATTTACACGAATACCTGAATATCAAGTTTTCGTTTCCGTAGGAATTGCATAAAATTCTCCCTCGTAGTGCCAAATTTTTGCTTCTTTCGCTCTGTACTATTCGTTGTTGGTTGTCAGTGAGTCACTCAGTAATTTAATACATTTCAAATACAATATTAATAATGAATATTCATAAAAAGAAATATAATATAATATCAATAAGCTATAGTATATCTAAATAAAACGAACAATTATTTTAATTTAAAATTTAAAACCTTATTATGGAACAATCCCACAAAAGAATCTGTAGACAACACAACGCTACGTCTGGAACTTTGTGGAAATAAGGACGAATTTAAAATGCTTAAAAGGATGAGTCATATTTCTATGGCAACGTAAAATATAAACACAGACAACAGAAAACAATTCGATACTGTTTATGTATTAAAATGTAGTTATATTTAAAAATGCGCTCCCTTTTTTTTTAATATACAGTTAAACTTTTTTATTTGACCTTTGCAAATACAATATACAAGTTACAAATTTTCAAAATATTAATTTCTCGCTATTTTCAATAAATCAGATTCTAAACATTTTTTATACATGAGGTGTGTTTCACTCTTCAAAATCAATTATATAAAACAAAAGAGGTATCATTCTTATCCGTCCAGTATTTCCGAAAATGTGCGCGTAAAATCATTCTATTTTTACTTTGTTATAGTACAGATGGCAGCGGCGAAGTTTCCATAAAACATGGTTCCCATCGGCTTACCTTTTGTATATTATAATAAATAAGCATAAAACTATCCAGGGGTTATTCATGGAATATTCATATAATTATCCAGGGGCTTACATTTTTGATATTTATTTTTAATGCCGGATTACCTCTGCGAAAATTTCAAACTTCGCCACTGGGAGATAGATTATATTGAACTCAATTCACATAAAACATTTATTATTATTTTATGATTATGAGAGATTAAGAGATACCTCTTTGAGAAATCTCGGGTTCAAAAGATCCCGGGCCTTTGGAAGACTCGCGTGGGGACATAGGTCCAACGCGTAGATGCCCCTTAGAGATAGCAATGTATTTTACTGCGACGCATCCCGCCGGGATCCATCTCTGAGTAACCACAGGTAATTGCCCAGAGATGGGATGGATGGATGGATGGTGGAATGGAATTTGGATGGACTGAGTCCGCCTTTTCAAGAGTCTCAGACTCGCCTCCCACCCGCCTTATGCGCAACACCAGTATGTTATTATTTTATCAAAAAAGAACGCACCACTTACGCGTACACATAACTCCCGTAATGTCCCCACTTCCCGTCCCTCGACTACTCAAGAGTGCGAGGAACTTACTTCATTTCAACACCCTTAAAAATTTTGAACTCTACATTGACAAAAAAATCTAGACGCCTTAAAGTTATTATTCTTTAATTTATTATGACGACTATCTATACAAATAAAAAAAATTGTAGTGTCTATTTGTAATGTTAATATAACAGATTTTTACTAAATGCATGTGTAAGCATACACGGTATATATACCTAAATATTTCTGTCTGTTTGTTCGTCCGGATAATCTCTGGAACGGCTGTACCGATTTTGACGGGACTTTCACTGGCAGATACCTAATTTAATATAGAAAACAAAACTAAACATACCTTAATATCCTCTTCGTGCAGAGCAGGTGCAAATTGTGTTTCAGCGGGGTAAGAGCTCTTCAAGTGTGGTGGGCATAAGGAGTTCCGCCATCTCAGTTCCGATATCCGATGTCCGGGAGGCAGTTCCGGGGAACGCTTGGGCGTGGAGAGCTCCCCGAGCCAACGGTTGTCGAACACTTCGCCTTCCTCGTCTGACATGTGAAGAGTCCTACTTTTCTTATTTTCTAGTTAAAATAATAAAAAAAACACATGAATTATACGATATTTTAGTAGAATTTAGTTTTGGAGGAAACTAATTCCAAAAGACCATCATTTCAAAGTAAACAAATACTTCGAACTTACCAACGTTCTAAATAAGGTCTACGAGTAAATTTGTAAGCCATAAAAGTAAAAAAACAAAGTAGGAAACGGTGTGTCTTGAGTGTGTGAGTAACACATTAAAAAATGTTGCAAATCCTAAGCTAAGTTGTAATTTCATATATTTACAAAATAACTACAATTGCATGCTATATTCACTTACCTTTATTTTAAAAAATATATATATATACCACAATTAAATGTTATAACAAAATAATCGCTACTGTTGAATCTATAAAGAATAAATATATATATAAAAATGTAAAAGCTGCCATAACTGACCTTTCTGGTTATTATTAGTGACTGGCAGCGAGCGCAGCGAGTGCGCGTCGGAGGGGCGCGAGGGCTCCTCTGGCGGAGGCACGAGGCCCGACTGCCGACATTATTATTTATTATATCGGTACACGTGCAAAAACACCACTTAACAAGTACAATATGAAAATTTCTGAATACTGAATATATCATATTCTGAAATTTTTCTTTGGCTTAATGACAAATTACACGGAAATCGCTCTCTGAGCGATCTTCGATCGATGAGAATCTGTAAATATTTACATAACATTTCACGTTTTCCTTCACGCTTTTTCCCGCATAGCAACCCTGCTACCCAGTCAGAGACACATATTTAGAAATGTGTCCTAAGTGTGTGTATGCGTCGTAAGTGTGTGATTAACACCTTAAAAATATTAAAAATAGTCTGAGAGAACCTAGTGTTACGACCTTTTACCGTGTTAACCTCAATATTCGACTTTCGACATACCAGAGCGGAAAAATTAAAGTAATTTAATTATAATCACTCCCCCACGTTGAGATCAAACCTACAGCCAATTGGCCTCTATAGTATACATTATATACTATGAATTCATATAATACACAGTTGAAGAACCCATTGTTGGGCAGTGTCAGTGTTGAGTTTCGTAAGAATAATTTAATATATAAAATATTTTGATATCCTAGTTTTTTTTTTTCAATAATAGCTTAGCGGACATAGGGCGCTTGGACGGTTCCCAATAAACGCGGGTTCGAATCCCGCATCGAATACCACGTTAAAATGTTAAAAATATCAATATAATTATAATCATTGAAAAGACTTTTTTGTCACTTACAAGTTACATTAATGTAACTAATAGACAATAATATATATATATATATATCATACCGAATGTGTATGTTGCAAGGACATAAGCGAGCCGGACCTCTGTTTCTTCCTCAGCCAGTTCGCCTCCTCCTTTTCAACCAGGAACTTCTCACCAACTTTCCAGAGTTCGTTGGTCAATCTTTTTATATGCTCCTCATATTCTTTAAGCTTGTTGTGAGCCCCAAGGAAATCCGCTTCCAATCCCGCCATGTCCTTCTTCTTTTTCTGATTGAACACCGCTATCTGCTCTTGATACAATTGATTCTAGAAACAACAAAGGTACATTATTAAACATTAACAGTTAATTAATCATTAACATCATATTAGAAACAGCTATTAAACGACCCCAAACAACGCGAGAGCAAGACATGCGCATGCTTTTATAAAGAAAAAAAAAACAAATTACCTTTTTAAAACAAATGTTTTAATGCAAACTATTACCTAATAATAATATAAAATAAAACAAGAAGCGTCCATTAAAACATAGTTTATTGTAAGCGACACATTATCACCAGTCCATTTGTAAATAATACCACCAAACTACTTGGTAAGCCAGTATTAACGTTAGTATTGGGAGTATACTGACCATTTTAGCTTTCATCCTATTTAGTTTATCTTCGTACTCCGCTCGCACTTCCATCACTGTAATCGCCTGTACGTCTTTAGCGCCCTCGCCCTTCTGAGCTCTAGCCACATCTTCTAGAAGTTTCTCGAACGACTTTTGCAGCTCCTCGATTTGTACCTCTAGGCTTGTGTTCTGGAAGGTTCCATGCGCGAGTGAAGTCCGTTCAGAGTCGCTGGTAAAGGCTTGTTTAATTTTCTCTGGTGATATAGCTCTAGAAACGGACCTCTCCATCCACCTCTCTAAATTCATAGCGCATTCTGCCAGGTCTTGTATGACAGCTGCGTAACCTCGTTCCAGTTTACACATAGTCGCATCATTGACTCGTCCGTCTAAACTAAGTACTTCCCGTCTAACCGTCCTCTGAATGGAGACCACTCGACTCAACTTTTGTGTGTACAATTCCTTGACATTGTTAAACGTCTTCATACAAGCGGAGAGCTCTGTCAAGAACTTCCTCATGTTAATAATCTCGTATTCATTGATCCGGTTGACTTCGGAAAGCCTGTCCCTTTCTTTTTGTAGAGCTATTTGCTTGTCGGAGCACCGCCGTATGTGCCTTTCGGTGGTTTCCAGAAAGTTCTCCAGGTCCTCCATAGTAACGGAGCCTGCGGTTATACTGCGTCGGATGTCGTTATCACAGTTGGAATTACCAAAATTAGTCAGTTCCTTCAAAACGGTGTTAGATTTTATTTCAGCGATGCGTTTTAATATAATCACTTGATATTTGGCTGAAACTTTTATTATTTGGCTAGCTCTATTTTCTGTGGCGCTCATTTTCGTCACTTGCTTTCTTAGTTCGGCTATTTCCTCATTCTTTTGGTGGACGATTTTCTTCAGCTGACACGATAACTGATGACAGTTCTCCTTGCTTAACTCTAAGTCCTTGGAAACGTCTAAAAGGTTGTTTTCAGATTCAGCTATTATGGATTTTAGATATGTTATATCACTTTGTAGGGTCGTAATGTTTCTATTTTTGTCTTGTACTATCTTTTCTAGGTCGGTAATGGGCTTATAGCTGTCCATAGATGAGTGTGTGTCAGAAGTGTTATCTACCTGAGGGTGGAGGTCTCGCTCTTTCTCTTGTCCCGAGTATTTGTGTCCTGAACGCTCTTGGCTGGTTGCGGCAACTATAATTAAACGTTTATATTATATATCATAATTATGACTTATGTATAAGATATGTGGCTTTCATGGTTTTACACATCCATACTAATATTATAAATGCGAAATTAACTCTTTCTGTCTGTGACGTCATCACGGCCAAACCGCTTAAGCGATTGTGATGAAATTTTATATAGAGCGTCTCAGAATGAACATATGCTACATTATTACACGATTTTTTAAGTTTTGTAGTAATTTATTTGTTTCACGAAAAGGCCGCTGCAAATATGAAACAGCTATAGTTCACGCGGGCGAAGCGGCGAGCGTGCCGCTACTTTTAAGTAAAACTATTTTAATTAGATTACTGTATATAAGTACAGTTTGGCATTCGAGAATATATTTTAAAAAATCAGACGTTTCGAGCACTTTACAGTAGTTCCTAAAAGTTTTTTTTACATTTAGACAAAATGTGTAAACCAATTTAAGAACACCCTTAAGACTTCGAGAGGTAAATTAACAATTACAACGGTTGTGGGTTTGTATTCATCCATTTGGAACTTTCCAAATTATTTTGAATACTAGTTAGACAAATTATATAATTCGACAAATTATATAATTCGACAAATTATATAATTCGTCACATTATATAATTCGAAAAATTATATAATTATTGATCTCTTTCGGTGCATTAAGATATAACAAAAATATAAAACAGCTAAACAAATATAATTCAAAGTAATAATTTATTAACTTACACGTTTCCCTTTGACCAATAGCTTTAATCAACTCCTCATTTTCCTTCTTCAATATTTGTATTATTTCGTCTTCCTGATTCTTTGATTCTAACTTATTTTTCAAATTAAGTACTTCCGATTGTTTGGAATCCAAATCTTTATTTACATTTTGTAATTGTTCGTTCAGTATGACTATAACTGCGTCCTTTTCTTCCCTTATTTGATCGATCAGTCTGTCCTTGTCCCTCGAAGCTTCTTGCATTTTCAAAGTAATGGTATTTAATTGTACTTGCAACGCTTGTATATGTTTCTGTCGACTCGCAAGTTCCGCTTCCGCCTTCTGTTGGTACTCTTCCAAAATGGCACATTTATTTATTAAATTAATTTTCTCCGTTTCATTCTTTTCGTTTTGTGCATACAATTCGAATTCTAAGCGTTTTTCTAATTTTGCAATATCTAAAAAAGCAAAATCAAATTTTAACAGTTCAATATTAATAAAAAACATTATTAGAAAACAGTTAGCTTGGCCAGTTACCAAGAGGCGCGGGTACGCGTCCTGCTGTTTTAATTTTCATGTAGATGATGAACACTTCAAAAATGTTAAATAGTTCCATATTAAATTTAATATTTTAAGTGTACTATACTTCGTCCTTAAATACCCAAGGTAATTTAAGAAAATAAAAACATGAGACATTTCTAAAAACAACTGTTGAACGATTCATAAATATGTAATGTGTATGAAAATTTCTTGCTGAGGACGAAAACAATAAAATTTCGTTACGAAGTAAACATATTTGTTTTCGCAAACGACTAATCGAGGTTCTAAAAACAAGTAAAGTAAAAAACCACGATTTAAAGTAATTTCTAATTACCCTGGTCATCCTGACAAGGACATGTTTATGCTATGTACTTATATATTGTAGTATCACCAGATACAAACAAATATGCAAATATATTTCAAAATCAAATCTTAAGTAAATATTCAAGTAAAATTAAATGTATAATAAAAAAAAATTACCTAGATCTTTCTCATCAGCCAATTTAAGCAGTTGTATATTTTCGTTCTTCATTTCATTCAACCTTTTATTTTCATTCTGAACTTTATCAAGGTCTTCATTTAATTTATCCATTTTACATAAACATTCAGCTTTTTCTATGTCCATTTCATTTTTATCCTTTTCTAAATTAACAACATGATTTTCTTGTTCTTGCATTTTTTCTTGCAATGTGGCATTTTCTGAATTCTTGGCTTCAAGTTCTGCAATTAATTTGTTGGCTTGCTCTGTTTGTTGATGTAAATCATTTTGCATTTTTGTTATTTTATTAACATTTTCTACTTCATTCGAGTCATGCTTCATTTTTATCTCATTGTTTTCTTCCTTTAATGAATGTATATCTGAAACAAAATAGTTCAAAACAAAAAATAAGCATTTATAGAATATTGTTTTTGAAACCATACACATACGTTTTTTAAATATAATGTATCATGGTATGTCGCTTTTCGCAGTTCTAAAAATACATAAAAGCAGATTAACAGTTTTAATAGTTTATAACACATTTGCTTATCAAATTTTCAATTTTCAAATTTTTCATGACATAACACCTACATTCAGGCATATATATGTTCAATTAAATAATATTATTAACTCACTTTGTTCAAAAATCTTGTTTCTCTCAACCAAATCACTATTTTCACATTCAATGCTTTCAATATATTTAATTTTGTCCAAAATAATACTTTCTAATTCCAAAACTTTATTTTTAAGTACTTCATTTTGTGATACAAATTCGTTCTCTGCATCATCTTTTTCTTTACGAAAATCATTTAACTCCTTATTTACTTTTTCCAGATCATTTATAAGTAATTCTTTTGTTTCAGTCAATTTACTATCGAAATTAGCTTTATCATTTTCAATAGTGGCTTCTAAAGTGTTTATTTCATTTTGTAGTCTGTCATTATTTTTTATATGCTCAGTGATTATTTTGTTTAAATTAACTTTTTGATCCTCCATCACAGATTCTGTGACAGTCACCATGTTTTTAAGTACTTGCCTTTCTGAATCGAAATCAGTTATTAGTTTATCTTGGTTTAATTTTTGTGATTTTATTTCATCTTCTAAAGACTTGATAGCTATAACAACAAGTTTTGATTTTAATTATTTAAAACGGTATTAATAAATATTTTGATAATATACAATCTTTATTTATCTTGCCCATTTTAGATGGACAAAGGACAATACGACATAGTTTAAGTTTATAAGGAGAAGAATTGTAAAAGTAACAATATTTTTTTACAAAAATACATTTTAAGCACATTTAATTAAAAAATATATATTGTGAGACAGGCTAACTGTAAACGCGATTAGCTGTGGGTTCAATTCCTACTCGGAGGAATGATTATATTTAAAATATTTTCATTTCTCCGCTCTGGTGCCTAAGACAAAGCGTGGCGTTGAATCCCGCCATGTCTCGATTTTGGGCGGTATATGGAGAACATGTCTTGGAACCAGGTTCTCTCTGACCCAGCCATGCGGGGAAAAAGCGTTAAGCTGGGCTATAAAATTAAATGTCTTCACCTCGTTGATGTAATAGAGGAACATCAATAACATAATATAAAATATCCAATATATAAAATGTCAAAATATTCCTTAACAATATAATTATTACCTGCATTGTTTTCTTCTATTATGTGCTGCAACTTTTCTTTCTCATTTCTTGCTGTTTCTAACTCAGACGTCTTTTCCTTTAAATAATTAGTAAGCTTCGTAATCATCATATTTAGATTATCAATTTGACATTCATAAGTCTTCTTTAATTTTTCAGTCAAATTTTCATTATCTACCAACTTGTCTTTCAAAGAATGGACTTTAATATCTAATTGTTGTTTTAAATCATTTAATTCTTGATTAAGAGAGTCATTTTCTAGCTGTAACTGTTGAATATCTTGTTTCTTTGCATCTACCATATGGTTGTGAGCTTCTTTTTGTTTTAATATTTCTGTAACATTTAAAATAATTAAAAATTATGAATTACACCACAGTTTACAATTATGAATTATTAATATGCAATTAAAAACAGTGGCGATCAGCCAGCCACTTGAGCATCCAGTCCATGGTTGAGGAGTAGTGCCACAATGTCCAACTTTAAACGCGATTTGTCATGAGTTTGATTTCCACTCGGTGGTATATCATAGTTTAATTATTTTCATTTCTAGTGAACAAGACGAAGCGCGGTGTTGAGCTCCGCCACTCAACACATAATGTCTCGAATTCTGGTGGAAAGTGGAGAATAGTGTCTTGGTACTAGGTTCTATCTTTGTCTACCTACTATGTGGAAAAAATCATAAAACAAGTAATAAATTTACCTGTTTTGGAATCACTAATAATTGTCTTTAGCTTCTGAATTTCTATTTCAAATTCAGAAATTTCCATTTCCTTTTCTTTAACCTTTTCCGATAACTCTTTAATAACAATATCTTCATCCTCCAATGCTTTTTCCAGATTCTTCTTTAAATTCAACTCAGAAACCAAATCATTGGTTACTTTAAAAATGATATTGCAACTTTCAACTGCATTTCCATTTTCAATGCATTCATATTCTTCTAATATATGAGGGCATATATTATCCCTCTTAATATTCTCAAGAACTTTGTTCAAGCCACAAATTAATATGGCAACAATTTTCGTATTGTCTTCCTTAAGCGCTGAAATAAAGAAATAATCCATATATAAAAAAATAAATCTACAAACATTAAACTATATGTTTAAATAAACAACACATACTTTTATAATCAGATTTCAATGAATTCAAGTCTATTGACAATTGGTTGATTTCTTCTTGCTTGTTTTTTATTTCAGATGACCAATTATTGTTGACTTCTTGAATGTTTAGTGCTAGAAGCTTCTTTTCTGATTGAAGTTTTTCGAAATCTAGTTTTAAATTATCAAGGAAATTCGAAAGCATCTCTTTATCTTCAGAAAGTAATGTTTTCTCCTTTAGTAATTGTTCTTTCAGGCTGTTAATTTCTTGTAAATTATTAGTAAGGGCTTCAATATGTATAGTTAAATCCTGTTTATCTGATTCTAACATAACTATCTTTTGTCCTAAGTTACTATTAGATCTTTTCAATTCTATAATCCTATTGCCTTTAATATCAACATCTTTGTTAACATTTACAAGTTCCTTTGATAAATTCTCAATTTCGTGTTTAAGATCAGTTTTAGAAATGATTTCAGCTTTTAGTTTATTTTCTATTTCAGCTTTCACTTCATTCAAACTTTCCTTTTCCTTCTCAACTAACTCTTTTGAAAGTCTTTCATCTACAAGTTGTTGTGTCAGACATTCCTTTTCCTGTACTAATATATTATTAACTGTGTCTATTTTTGTTAATTTTTCCACAATCTTTCTTTGTTCTGATAATAATGCTTCTTTTCCTTCATCAGCTACTTTAACAATAGATTTTTCCTCCATGAGTTGTTGAACCAATATGTCCTTCTCATTTAGAAGACTGTCTCGTTCATATACAACTGTTTTGTAATTATTATCTAGAACATTAATTTTTTGAACTAAACCATTGTTTTCTTGGATAAGATTTTGTTTTTCGTTTTCTAATAAATCAGTTTTAGCCTTTTCATTAATTAAACTGTCCTTCAACACATCATTACTATGAGCACTTTCATTGTAAGTGTTTCTCAACAATTCTATTTCATTTATAAATTTACTACTTTCTTCTCTTAAAACATTTATTTGTCCTTCCAAGGACTTTATAATTAATTCCTTTTCTTCTAATTTAAGTTGATTTTTGTATAATTTTGCAGTGAATTCCTTAATTTGATTATTATCTGTACTAATTTGTTCTTGCATGTCCCTTTTAAATTGCTCCCAAGCTCGCTTTTCATTTTCGAAATAATTTTGTAAACTATTTATTTCAAAAGTTTTATTTTTCAAATTATTTTCCATATTTTCAATCAATTTGTCCTTTTCTTTAATTAGCAGTTCATGAGTACTATTATCTTCTTCTATTGTGTAGTGTAATTGAGTATTTTCTAATTTCAGTGATTCAATTACTTGGGAGTTGCAGGTGATAATATTATCTAACTCATTTTGTGATTTTGTAAGAAGGGTATTAAGATTATCAATTCTTAAACACAGTTCTTTAATATCAGCGTCATTTTTCTGACACATTTTTTCATTATTTTTTGTTGCTTCTTCAAAATTAATTTTTAAAGTCTTAATTTCTGCAAAATAATAAGAAATTACTATAAGTCTCACGACAAACATGGATAATACACCTTCTATAGGTAGAAACCTTACCCTCTATTTTATCTGCATTTATTTTAAAAGCATCTTCTAATTCCTTTGTTAATTTAAGATTTTCTTCTTTTTTCTTCAGTATATCCTTATTAAACTCATCATTCATAGTGTTTAATTGATCACACTTACTTAAATACTCCTTTTCCATGTTATTCTTGTACAAATTAATTTGTTCTAGTTCTTGTAGTAGACTAGCTTTTTCTTTTTCAACATCATCTACCTTAACTAGTACACTATCTAAGGTCCTTTGTATTTTTTCAATCTCAAGTTTAAAGTTTGCAATTTGTTCATCTTTAAATTTAATAATGGCGTTAGATTCAATTAGTAGTTTTTCGAAAGTTTTGTTAAGTTCTCCTAATTTTGTATTAAGCTGTGAGTTTTCAATGTCATAATCTTTCTGAACATTTTCAAGCATTCTTGTTTGCACTGATATGATTTTTTCCAATTTGCTTATAGCTGTAATTAGAAAAAGGTATGTAAAATAACAAACAATTATTTAAGTAATGATATATCAAAGTAATTTTAAAGTTCATATAAAAAAAAATACTCACTCATGTCATTTTGCTTAGATATGTCAAGTATTTTATTAAGTTCCATCTGTAGTTCAGCAACTATGTCGTTCTTTTCATTCAATTTGATTGCCAAGTCCTGTTTTTCGTTTTCTATTGCACCCAAGTTTTGCTTGATTTCATTTTTTTCATTTATCTCAGTTTTTAATTTGATTTCAATTGAATTAATATATTCGTCCTTTTCATGACATTTTTCGTCAAAAATAATTTTTACTTCACTGATGTCTTTTTTGGTCATTTCTATAATATTATCTCTTTCTATAATACTTTCATTCAACTGCTGAACAGTTTTATTTAAATCTGTGCATTCTTGTTTCAAACTTGAATTTACTTCTTTTTCTGCACCTAAGTTCTTATTTAAATCTTCAATAAAGCTCTTTGTTTGTAATAACTCTGAGTTCATAACCTCAATATCTCTAGAAAGCTTCTCATGTGTATCTTGTGCTTGCTGAAGTTCATCCTGAATTTTAACTTTGTAACGAATTTCATTTTGCAGTTGGTTCTTCAAAGCGTCAACCGTAGCATTAATTTCATCTAAATTGAATTGCAATCTCATTTTCTCTTCGTTATTAACAATTTCTTGATTTTCATATTCTTTATGTATTTTCTCAATTTTCACATCACGATTTTGCAGGTCTGCAGTAAGCTTATTGTTATGGTCTTTTAGAATTTTACAATCCCCACTAGATTTTGTAAGAGAGGCTGTTAGTTCTTGTAGATCTGTATTTAATTTTTTATTGCATATAGCAAACTGTTGTATTTGTTTCTGGAGTTCTGTAATATCATCTGTTTTCTGCCTCATATCATTCCCATAGCCCTGAATTTGGACATTTAAATTAGCCATATCGTTATTGTATTTACTGGTTAGCTCCCCTCTTAGTTCTTTTTCTTTCCGAACATCACATTGCAGTATTTCAATCATTTCACCTTTTTCAAATATTTTATTTTGTAACTCAACCAATTCATTGTTTCTATTTGAAACTTTTTCTTTCAAAGTCATCATTTGCTTTTCATATTCATCTCTCATTTTGAGCTTAGATGACTTTTCTGCATCAATATCAGTTTTTAGGTCTTTTATTATGTTTGCAGATTTAGTTATTTCATCGGACAAACTCTGCAAAAGGGATAGTTTCTCTTCTTGCAAAGTTTGTATTTCTTTCATCTTTGAATCGATTATTCTTCTAGAATTTTCTCCTGTATCACGCAACCGTTGTTCTAGTTCATTCACTTCATTATTTAACTTTGTGACTTCATTATCGTAATGAACTTTTAATACGTTCTTGCTTTCTATTTCTTCATTAATGCGATGTTTCAAGTTAAAAATGTCGGTATCTTTCTCTAAAATGATTTGTGTTAAATTATACTGCTCTTCTTGTGTTTTTTTTGTTAATTCGTTTATTTGGTCCTACAATATGTATATTATATTTAATGTTGAAATATTCATAAATTTAATTATTTATTAGTTAAATAGTTATAACTATACTATGTTTGAATTGAAAAACACATTAAAACTGGTTCTCTCATAAAATAACATTTTTTTTAAATAATCTTTAGAGACTTTAAAAAGCTTTTAAAGCTTTAGAAAATGTATAAAAGTTTGAACGTAAAGGCATCCGAGCCCGCGCCTCTTGATACTAAGAGTCCAAGCGCTCTACCCGCCACACCATACGTTGAGTAAAAATGTTAAAATATTTCAAGTGGCACAGAAACAAGTCTTGCTAATTTCTTTCAATGTTTCACAAAATTAATGTTATTTTAATTAAAAATATGTTTAACATTTTTTATTAAAATATATCCACGCCATGACAAAAAATTATACGAAATATTGGACAGTTTCCAATAGACGCGGGTTCGTGTCCTGCTACGTTTCAATTGTTATACCTTTCTAAATGATAAAACGTATAAACGTTAAATATTAATTACCTGCAATGTCTGCATCTGTTGTTTAAGAAGAACTATTTTAGTGCGCTCCTCACTAAGTTGTACTTCTATAACATTAGCGCAAGCTTCACTGCATACAGCTAGAATTAAATTTTAATATTATCTTAATATTATTGTTTAAACTTTAAACAATAATATTAAAATTACCTTAGTTTGCAAAGAAAATTAAATGTTGATATTTATATAATAAAAGTGTACTGAACTGATTACTTTTTGTTAAATTATATTGATTTATTACTATTAATATGAACTAATAAAATGTATAGTTATGAGTTTCATATAAATTCACGAAATTAGTGAAACCATTACCTAACAGATTAATATTTTTTAATATAAAAAGATGTTATTATGAAGGAGGAAAAAAGGTGAATTTAAATTTATTATATTAACACCATCATTGCACAGTGGAACAATAACTGATTGTATATGTGATAGTTGGGTTGTGGGATTGATCTCCAATCTAGTATGTAATATTTGTATTAGTTTCATCTTTCAGACTTAACAGACAACTGTTAAGATAAACTCGGTTTCACCAATTCACACATTCATCAAAACAAAACTTACATAAATTATGGGGTAACGAATGCACACTTGCATCCAAATCATCACATTCAAGTTGACTTGAGTCGAGACCGTTTAGCCTGTTGTGCTGACGTAGCTCCGTTACCAGTTCTTTAAGGGTTTGGACGTGGTGACGCTCAGTTTCCAACTCATCCACCAACTGCGACACTCTACTTGACTCTTGTTGACTTATTGTGAACCATTTGTCGCGTTCGCGTTTTAATTCATCCAGCTAAAAGAGTTTAAATTTTTTTTCTAATTCTCATTTACAGCTTCACGCTTTGTCGCGCATAACAGGATAGCCAGGGAACCCCTATTGTATAAACACTCCATTGTCCGCTTTCTGCACGAAATCGAGACATTGCTTGTAAAGAGACAGAACACAATCCCGTCATTTGTCTTACCAGAGCGGAAGTATAAACATGGCACAGCCATCTCGTATTTTTAGATTTTTCATTAACACAATTGATGAAAATAGAAGAAAGTTAAATTAAATATATAACATGATGAAATTTCTAAGCTTTACTCCATCAGATCTTCAAAACAGCTACGAAAATAAGTAATCAGCATTTTTTTTCCAATTGGAATACAGCTTATAAAAAAATGGTTATTTACCTTATTTTTAAACATATCTCTTTCATATTGTAAATCGCCCAGTTGCTCCTGCACATTAACCAGTTGTTCTTCAGTTTGTTCCAATTGCTTTACTAACTTGGCGGAGTTAATGGTAGATGTTTCAGCCTTTGCTTCATTCTCTTCACCACAAAAAGTAGAAATTTTTGCTTTAAGATCCATTATGTCTTGTTTGTACACTTCTTTATCTTTCACTGCAATATTAAATTAAATAGTAAATATTTAAATAAAAGATTTTCTAACAAATGATAAGTATAGAGAGATATTTCCTATACTTGTCATTTGCTAGAAATTCCTATAAGTATTTTGTCCTGTCCAAGTAGAAATAAAGGTGAAATATTTTTAATAATAAAAAAATATTGAATGTTCAAGCTTCCTATTCAAATATTTTATAGTAAAAAGAGAATGAAAGTATGCACACATCTTCAGAACTACTGGACAGATTTTATTGAAACCTTTTTTGTTTTATAGGTCTTAAGGCAGGGCAGGACTGGGTAGGGTATAATTGATTTTGTGGAGTGGAACACTTGATATACAATCATAAAAGTCCAGCTAAACTACAAGAAATTGCACCTTTACAAAAGTTTCTCAGCGTGATGGGCATTTTGCGTTGCCGTTAAAGTTGCAGGCAGTTACAACTAATAAATAAATTGTTTACATTTGTCTTTAAATATAAACTTAAGTTTTAATATTGTCAAAAACCATCTTACAAAGTTTTTCCATTTTCATATTAGTCCTTGTTAACTCTTCTTGTAAATAATTCTTGTCAAATCGCTCAGCATCTAGTGCAGCTTGCAATCGTCTTACTTCACTATGTAAGGATCGAAGAGCTGGAGGTGTTTCTGCTACTTTGAACGGCTCCAATTCCGCTGCAGCTACATCCTGCCCGCAGGCCTCTGGATATCAAAAAAAATTGCAAATATCCATATTATAATTAAGTTTTAAAAAAGTGTGTCATCTATTCTATACATACAATAAAAACGTATATATGACAAAAAAAACTATTTGGGGCATTTATCCATAAAATAGAACCCAAAACAATAATTTTTAACTTTCTTTTCGGTTTAAGTGTGTGTGCACTCTAATCTCAAAAACCACTTAACCCATTTAAATCTAGTTTTGACCATTGTATTGTCGTAGTAAACGAAATAGTGAGCACAGGCAAAGCCACAAGCACTATTTATGAATATATTTAAAAAAAAATTTCTAGCCATTGTGGCAGTGGGCCAGAATCTCACTGTGAACATGAAGATTGTGAAATTGGATCCTCATTCTGAGAAATTTCCATTATTTTCATTTTTGTGCTTTGATAACATAAAGTGCAGTATTCAGTTCCTTCCACAGTTTAAGTTCAGGGAGTTGAATTGAAATTGTAATATAAGGAATTTGCAAGCAGCAACTAGAATAACATATTTTTTTATTAGTAAGCTATGTTAGCTTCTACAAACATTTAAATTTCAAATGAATTAACTATATGGAAATGTTTTATTGTGGTACTGTATGTGTATATAATAAATTAAGTTCCTGCCTATTTTTTTCTTTTAGTGTATTTAAAAAATTAATATAAAAAAATATGGAAATAAATTGTAAAGTTCATCAAATCATCAAAATGTTAAAATCTGGAGACATATATCTCACTGAACCTTGCACTTGGTCACAGGTTTGATTCCTGTATTTTAGAGACAATATTAAAATACTTGTCTCATGAACTTTAGCAACACAATTCATATAACAAATAAAATATATATTTGCAAAAAAAATGTATCATAAAATGTGCAATTTTCTTGAAAAAACCAGAATATCATTTCTATTAATAATTCAAACCTGCAATGGCATTTAAAACATCTGTAGATGTGATACTAGAACATTCCATTAAAGATTTTGTAAATTTCAATATAGTTTTTTGGTCACTGGCACTGAGCTTGCTGCACATAGCACTTTTAATATCCACATCTTTTGAGTTAATACAAACAAAAAAGAGTAAAAGAGAAGCTGCCATGTATATCTCTTCCTCATTATGTGGTTCCACTGTGCCATTTTGAAATGTAAACTTTGGATATTTTTCTAGAATAAACTCCTGAATTGTATGTGCATCTAGTAAAGAAGATTTTGATTCATCTAAATTAAAGTTTTCTCTCAGATGTGATATAATATTTAAAAGATATTCTAGAGATACAGGAAATTCTTTCTTGTTTTCTTCTTCAAAGTAGCAATTAATCTGGAATAAGATAAATATGTATATTTTTAAGTGCTAGCACTAAGTAGGCAATTTAGTAATAAAACAAAATGTTTTATTCTAAAAAATCTTACGTAAAGGAGGATTACATATTTTATACATATTATGAATAAAGTTAAGAAGAAATGCCAATTATAGTCTCAAATTAAACATTATTACAGCATGACGTAGTTACCAATATTTCAAAGTTACAAGAATCCGCACATAATGAGCGACGGTTACGCACCTGGCGTTTCAGTAAGCGGTTAAAAAAACAGCTACACAAAGAAGCCATATCAATGATACTCCATTCTTTTCGTGTTAAATAAATATAATTAAAAGGATTACAAGATTCCAATGTATAATTTAATAAAAGTATTTATGAGTAAACTTACCCAATTTTCTAAGATGGTTTTCCATTCCTGTAACATTTTACGCAAAATTCAAAAAACTCACGTTTTTGTAGAAACACTATCTAAATAAGTCGGTATATATTAAATTAAATAATTAAAATAATACAAAACATGTATAAAAACATTGAGGCGAGTGGACTAAAGATTTGAATAGAAATGTTCGTCAGTTGTTGTTACTTCGCCGTTGCAGTTTGAAATGTTTTTTTTTCGAAAGTAACATTTACTCTAACCGTTTCGTTACTTCTCACAATTTATAACCGGTTTTCTACAGAACTGTTATAATATGAATTTAAATTGCACGTGCAAATCCTGTTATCGTAGATATTTTTTAGTTAAATCAATATACATTTGCTAAAATAAATTATTTCGATTTTTTTTTAATATTTAATTATCATATTGTGACAGTAACGGTCTCTATAAATACTACTATGTTGACAGATATTATGAATTAAAAAAAATTATGAACAAGTCTGACGGTTGACACTCAACTGACAACTAGATTTAATTTAATTAGATATAACTAGTGAGTTGTTTTTTAATAATTAATTAACTTTAAACGATACAATATTGTAAATCCAATTTCAGCTAGTTTTAATTCAGAGCAAATATTTTTCCTGTGCCATATGATATGGTAAGGTCGAGGAAGGGTTCGTGTTAAAAAAAAATTGAAAATATTTTCCTATTTATATTTCTTCCTTTAAATATCGAATAATTTACGTCTAGAACAAAATATTAAACCGATCATGTCATCGACGAGGGCTGCTGGGTTAGTTATATTCAGACAAACAAATCAGATTATACAGTTTCTATTATTACAAACTTCTTATGGCGGACATCACTGGACACCGCCAAAAGGTATTTATAGTATACGTAGGAATTATTATGTTACTTATTATGTTACTAATACATATTTAATACATATAATATGTATATATCATAATAATTACTATGCATATATTTCATATCTTTACATTGCTTTGTTTCAAAGGGAATATTTATTACAATCATTTTACTAAATATCTTATATATTTAAATCATTAGGTCATGTTGATCCTGGAGAATCAGACTGGGTAACAGCATTACGTGAAACCCAAGAGGAGGCTGGTTTATCTGAAAATGATTTGGAGGTAGGCATGTTTTAATTGAATTATCTACAGAATGGGTATTCTCTAACTTAATTACAATACATAACCATCATGTTATGATATTTTTTTTGTAGTAAGAAAATATGTGATAAATATATTGATTTTGTATGTGAGTATAGAAAACAACACCACTTCTTTTGAAACTATTTAAATCACACTGCTTATTTTAATTGTATAATTTCAGATTTACAACGATATATCAAAAACCCTTACTTATGAAGTAAAAGGAAAGCCAAAAGTTGTAGTGTACTGGTTGGCTAAATTAAAAGATCCTAAAACAAATGTGATATTGTCTAATGAACACCAAGACTTGAAATGGCTTCCACTTAAAGAAGCAATAGAAATATCAGGATATGATGATATGAAAGTACTTTTGGAGGAATTTCACAAAAAAGCTCTTGAAAATGTGTAACTTACATCAGTTATCTTAATATTAAAAAAAACAATAGTGTAGTGTTGTTGTATAACAAATATGAGGTATTATTAATAAATGTTATTTATTTTAAAATTAATTTTATTTTCTATGTGGTTTCATCAGTAAAAGTTATCAGGCTTTGTTTAGAGATAATTCTTTCTTATATAGTATTACCATCTATTAATTGTCATCCTTTAAGAATATAGTGCTATAATGTTTAAAGATTTTTTTGCTTCATATTTTCATTTACCCTTGTGAAATCAAACTAACCTAAGTTTATCAGAGTTACAAAAACAGCATATAATGTTTTTTTTCCTATGCATAAGTAAGCATATTGATTGACTGTTATATAAACAGTTATAGAAATTATTGATTACTAAATACTGGAAAAGTTTTTTCTCAAGGTAACTAATACTAACAACTGTTGGCTTAATGGCTAGTATATTGTTAAATTTTGCTTAAAATTGAGATGAGAATGAAATATTTCTTTACAATAAAAAATTAAGATTTTTGGTCTGGACACTCCTACGAAATAAAGACATGGGCTACACCAGGGATGGAAGTATATAAGGTGAAGAATTGATTTTCGATTCTGTTTCGATTCTTAGAAATTTTGATTCATGAAATCGATTAATCCTTCGGTCCGATTAACTCAAGATATGATTCTTGTAAATGAAATCGATTCTGAGTAAAGTAATTTTACCATATATAATGTCTAAAAAAATGGAAGACCAAAATATTTACATGATTGGGTGGATAATAATACCTTTGATCTTAAGGAACAATTCATGGACGTAAGAATCGATTCTTGTTTTTTGACTACAAAATAGATAGTATATCGATTCGGGTATAATCAGGATCGATTTTACATTCTACAACGCGCAGCTCACGTCTATTATCGTGATGGCATTTTAGGCCTGCTATTCTTGTCCTCAATATTTACTGTGGTAATCATGCGAAGCGGTATCAACATTGTTTTAATAAAAAAGTTTATAAATAAAATATATACATCCGCATTGAAATTGTGTGAAGACCCTAACCAACTGTCATTTCCCGCTCTTGACTATAATTTGTCAGTCGTATTTGTTATGTTTACGTTCCTTGTTCTAACGAGTTTCTGTGCTGGTGCTTTAAAAATGAAATAATTTGAGTGAATATTTATATAAAAATATGTTATTTATTCATAATACTTAGTTACATGATTTTCTTGTATATTAATATATCATTTTGACGTAATTTATACAATGGATAAACTTCAGGACAATGATTCAAAATCTTTAGATAATGTAAAAGTATCCAATAATAAAATAAAATCTCGTGGTACAAAACGCAAAAGGTAAATGTTTTATAACTAATGTTATTGCCATTAAAAGCTATTAAATTGTTTGGAATTAAAACTATTAAATTGTTTGCGTAAGGTATAATAAGCTAACACAACACCTAAAAAATACATGTTATGTTCCATAGTCTATAGTATTAAAGTGTGTTATGTGAATTAAAGGATAAATAGTGGAAGCAGTACCGACGGAGGTGATGTTTTACCGGAAAATACTTTTGATATGGAGAAGAATCTTCATGCTTCAGCTATTAAAAATAATCTAGATGATGTTAGTGTGAAGAAAATTTTAAAGGTCAGTTGTAATGTACATAATATTATTATGATTTTTTAATACACTATTTTATAAATAACTAAAAATAATATTATATGTTAGTAGTGTTTAGTTTGTATAATTATTATTGCAGAAAGTAGTTACAAACGATCATGTTCTGGCACTTGTAAAGTTACGTGAAGAAGAAGAGGACTCTGGGGCTGAAGAAAATCTTCGTCCTAAACTGACAAGATCTAAAGCTAAGTAAGTAATATATATGTGAACATAGTGATGCATTTATAAGCAATTAAATATATTTTCATTACTTTTAACTAATATAATATTTTTAGGGAATTAATGAAAGTATCTCCAAGTTCAATGTCATGGAATTTGGAACTAACCCCAATAAAACATATACCATTTAATATAACACCTGAAGTAAAAGCTTTAATTGCTCAAGAGTTGCCTGAAGATGAAGATGATGATGAATATCAGCCTGTAGGTAAAATTATATGAAACTAATGTTATATACTATACATTAATATAGTTGGACCTTTCTTACAAGACAGTGTTCAGAAATGTAAAACATGTATTTAATAAGGCCATGCACAATTTATAGAAGGGCACAGTAGCAGTAAAGTAAATATACTCAGTAAGCTTGTTATGTATGCAGAAACAACCTTATCACCTTATTAATGAGTAATATTACTATTGTAATCATTTGATATTGCAAATGCCTTATGAATGAAACTAAGTACTCTACTTTAATATAAGTTACAATCCTTTGTTGATAACAAACCAAAGAGAGTGGTGGTGGCTGACTGGTATAGCATATGTGTTACAAAGTTGTGATATAGGAAGAGTACACTGAATGTTCATTTTATAATAAAGATACCATACCAAAAAGTAGTAGTTGGTAAATTATTAGTTGTATATAGTGGTAGTTTTTAGTCTGAAATTTGCTTTTTATACTCATTGTGTCTATAACATCTGGATATAACATTATTCTTACTATACTACTTTCTTTTTTCACTAGTCTCTACACATCTTAATGTGTAAAGATAACATTTTATCCTTCTTGCTTATATATTTTTTTGGTTTCACTATATTTTTTACATAGCAGAGTAGTAGGTAGTCAGAGTGAACCCAGTGTCTGTATACTTCATTTTTCACTTTTCACCCGAATTTGAGACATTATGTATTAAATGGCAGACCTGTTGCTGCACTTTGTCTTACATATTCTTATATGGTATATTTTTCAATTTCCTAAGTGTGTGAATAACACTTAAAAATATAAAAAGCACTTTGTCTTGTTAACCAGAGTGCAGAAATGAGAATAATTTAATAATGATCTTTTATTTTCTGGATCTCTAGCCAAAATAGTGTGCTATTTAATTACATTATAGTAAGTCATTCACCACATATTGTCTGTATGTATGGATGTATATTAGTAGCGGTTTCAACTTTTCTTTTTTCTTTGGGAAATGCTATGGAAACCCTCTCTACCATCACGAGACTTCACAGGAACGCTTGCGCATGCTCGATAGACAATAGACGGCCCGGCTATTGCGGACCACCGTCGCCTTCAGGGTGATTCAGGGTTTCTTCCAAGGCACCCGCAGCTTCGATGACTTGCAGGATCATCACCATAACACTTCCTCTTCCTCTAGGGTAGGGAGAGTTGGAGTTGAGCATACTGCCTTCTCCTATCCCGAAGGTCTACAATGGCAGAGCGGGTCTGCATTCCTCTATTCCACAACTATAACTTTTTCGGTTTTTCGCTCACCCATGTTCCCAATTAAATCACAAACTTGGCTTAAATTTATAATTTCAATTGTTGTAACTTTTTTATTTACGAACCGATATAAATAAAGTAAACACTTAATGTTAAGGGAAGCTTATTAAAATACAAAAGTCAAAACTGCATTTGAGCAGGTTGAGCCTTTTCTGAGGTTAGCGTGCACAAATGCACCGACAAACTGAAAAGAAAATTGGAACCCAAAACAAAAATTGTTTTGGGTGTTTTATGTTTTTCATGTATTGCCATCAGTTACTTTTTTATAATATATATATACATATACATTATTATTCATATTATATTATACTATGAAGAAATTATTATGTAGCTTGGTGGTGAATGTATTATCTAAGAGGACCTATATTGATCTATAGAAATAAATAAAATTGTGTCTGTTTGCAATATTAGAATAACCGCTATTTATTACATGCATATGTATATATACATGGTACATAAGACTGTTTACAATTCTTGTCTGTGTGTCTGTCTGTTTGTTCCAGCTTATCTCTGTAACGGCTGCACTGATTTTGACGGGACTTTGACACTGGCAAATAGCTGATGTAATAGGAGTAACCTAGGGTATTTTTATTTTAGAAATCCACGCTGAAAATGTCGCGTCCTACTAAATGTGTATAAACAGATAAATAAAAGGTTAAATATGTTATTTAAATTAAATAAATTTGTGTTTTTTTTATAGAGTGACGATGATCACGGGGTAGAGTCGTGTAGCGATATAGACTCACAGCCAAGGACGCCAGCGACACCTAAAACTCAAACAAAACCTAGTCCTAAAGTAGTTAATGACGGTCCTTTTAAAGTGCCACAGGTAAGATAAATTGTGTAATGTTTAGATATCCTTTCTTTATAGTTCTTTTTGTAGCAGATTCCCGCTTTTTGCCGCATAACAGGCTCATCTGTTAGAATCTAGTGTCTAGGGACTCCATTCTCCAATTTCTACCCGTAATTCAATCATAGCGTGTTAAAATATGGCGGCACTCAACGCCACCCTTTCCCTTATGTACCAGAGCTATCAACATAATGGAAATTTAATCATTTCTAAGAGTAGAAATCAAACTCACAAACAATCGTGTCAGTGTCAAGTAGTCAGTCATAATATATTTTTTGTACTTACGAGGGGTATACTTGTGGGTATAATGCTCTTTTGAAGATATGGCTTATAGTATATTTAAATTGTATTCTTATTTCTTTGGTCTTATAAGAAAATGCGTGGCGCAGGTGATGCCGCCGGTTTTTCGCACGTAATACAGAATGAGATCGATGTATCTTAGCACAAAGTATTTCTCAGCGTACCCTGCTTAATTCGACTTAATTTAACAGTAAAAAAAATGATAGCACTTAAGCGCTTAAACCTTCATCTGTCTGTCTATTTATGTATCAACTAGCGACCAGCTCGTTGCGTAAACTACACGACTAAACTATTTCGTATTTTAGCCCACAAAGAGTAAAAAATATATATATTAATCTTTGTTTTGGGTTTTATCACATTGATAAATGCTCACAATATAATATTATCCTTTTTATATATCTTCCAAGTACTGACAGTCACGTTATTATATATATATATATATAGATTAAATCCTTAAGCATTTCTTTTTTTTTAATTAT
Source organism: Podotricha telesiphe (assembly GCA_038994665.1). Lineage (NCBI taxonomy): Eukaryota > Metazoa > Arthropoda > Insecta > Lepidoptera > Nymphalidae > Podotricha > Podotricha telesiphe. The sequence goes on from JAOYRR010000275.1 coordinate 535,699, forward strand.
TTTATTTACTAACTGCATTCAAACCGCAACTTCATTTATTGTTGTTGTTAACACGTAACACAAATAAAAATTACGAAGCGTTCATTCTAATTTACATTTTTACAGGGATTAAAAACACCAGTTTGTAGAAAGCTGGAATTACAAGTAGAGGAAGCAACTATAGCTCTTCGTACTCGATCAAAATTTTCCCTCTCCGCTACACCCATAGAACATATAGAAGATTCTTTTGTACCACCGGATGACTTGCCCATGCCTGTGGTTGACGATCTGTGGAACGAATTCTTAAACGAATGCCTAAATCCAGCGTCAAATGTAAGGAACGAAGACGATGACGAAACTGACCCTGAGTACAATGTGGCTGCTGATCCAGACGCTCGTGAGTTTAAGTTTTTTTGTATTGAGAAGTGACCAAAATGTACGTTTGGCGGTGGTTGTGGGTTCGATTTCCACTTGGTGAAGTTTTTATTAGACTTGAAGTAAACTTGAGTATCATTTTAATGCTTAATAAGATATTTGGTTTTCGTGATATTTATTAGTTTGACCACGGACTACTGTGTAGTGTTCGAAACATCGGGTTTTCCAAAATGTATTTTCGAAAACAAATGATATTCGCGATTATTTCGGTTATAAATGTTTCATTTTAAAATGTGTTTGTAATTGAAGTTGAATAATTCATAAAATAGTTGAGAGTATAATGTAGCTGTTACTGTTTTTATATAAACAAGTTGAGAAGTGATTATAATGTGTGTGTGATGGTTGTGAGTTCGAATCCCATTCAGGGAAATTTCGTTAGACAAAGTGAATTTGATTTCCACTATATTGGTTGTTTATATCGCAAGTTTAATTGTATTTGCTTAATCTTGACTAATGATTTAATTGAATATTTCATATTTATTTGTTCAGTTTTGAAACATATGTATATTTAAAAATGTATTGTATTGTTGTATTGTAATGTAAGTATTCTAAAAATGTTTTTCAATGCTATTTAAGTTACATGTCTACTTATTTCGTGAAATGCATTTGTGAATATGCTTACTCAAAATAAATGAATTATACCTACATCAATTAAGTAAAGCTTACATATCAAAATTTCTGATTCTCAGATGAAGAAGATGAAGAATCCCTGGAGAACAGTATTATAAAGATATCTCGAAAGGAATTAAATGATTTGGTCACAGAGTTATTTGATGTTTTACCTGAGGGTCCAGTTGAGCCATTACAGGATATACAGGGTGTTCTGGACCAGGGTAAGGGATTCGAGGTTAGTTCAATATATGATTTTATATGTATTTAAACTGTTATTTACACACTTATATGAAAAAAAGCATTTTTACAAAATGTAGAAAAAAATATTATGAAATAGAATGATTATAATCTCCAATGTGGCATGTTCTTAGAAGATCTATATAAATAATTAATGTAATTAAAAGTAAATTACAGTCAGGTACAGTCAAGCACTGTCGCACTGCGCCACACTGGCCTCAAAATGTTAATAAAATGTGAAAATTATTATTATATTTTATTGCAGTTGAATACTATACCATGGGATGGTAAACAAGAGCCCATATCTGATGAGGAACACCAGACTACCACTGGAACAAACACGGCGGCAAAAATCAAGATGGAAACCAGATTTTCAATTGGAAAAACTGAGATTGAGGACATTAATGAAACTGAACAAAATGTTGTCAATAATATTATAGACGTGCCTATGTTGGTCCCTACATATCAACCTGTACAGGAGGCTGTGTGGTTGTTATTTTTTTTTTTATATTTTAATACAATAATTGTTTTATTCATTCGATGTGTTTTATATGTGATCTGTGCTGTAATGAAAATTCCCCTTATTTCCCTTCTATTTTTGACAATAATTTCGTTTTTTGCTGAAGGTTCTGCAAGAGCATGCATTTTTATGTTTAATAAAGAATATTCCATGCCTTACTATTGATCGCATTTTTGTGAAAGAGATTACCACTGACTTAGTTCCCAGAAGGTGTAATTATATAACGCTCTTAGATAACAAGATTTAATATACCACATATATTTTTTTTACTTTTTCGCTTAATTTAATTATGTTAATAAATATAAAAATTCCTTCCAGTGCAGAAGTCCAAGTGCCAACGAAGGTGATAATATCAGTGGAAGAAACACAAGGTTCTGTGAGGCCGCCTTCTCTGAACGGCCCTAACCCGCCCGCGCCACTCAGACACCTGGTGGCCACAGAGACGACGACCGTCGAAATTGAAATTGATGAAAATGTTCAGGTTATTATTCCTGTTTTTTACACTTTCTGCCCGACTTCAGGGCACTGTGTGTTGAGTGGTTGTGAACGAGAAGCTGCACATAAAACTATATACATACATACAAGGAAATTTATATGAGAATATGTGTTTAAGGTATATTATTTTTGTAATTGCAGATATTGCCCGAACAAATACTCATCTTGCAGCAGCAATTCCGGCAACATATACAGCTGGCGGCATCCAACTTCTTACAGCTGTTCATTCATCCGACTTTATGGTCTCACGCGCCACAGTACAAGGAATATTTGGTAAGTTGCTTTTTAAATATTGTATTTTCAGGCTTTTTCAGGTAGTCAGAGAGAACCTAGTGTCAAGAGACTCCGTTCTCAAATTTCCGCTCAAACCCGAAACATTTCGAGGTTAGTGACGGTACTCTACGCCGCGCTCTTGTCACCAGAGCGGAGAAATAATAACACAATGATGATTATAATAAACACATTTATTACCATAAGAGAATAAATACAGTATACGAAAAAACAATAAAATAACAAAGTTCCAACTTATGATTCTTGAGGCTAACAACTCAAACATCGCTAATCTTCATACATTACATCTTAAAAGGCTTATCCTTTAATTAAAGTAAAAGAAATATAAATAATTTAAATTGAATCATTTACCAGAGTGGGAACCGAACCTGTAGTGGCGAAGTTGTAAGTGTAAATGTTTTGGGTTCGATCCCCATTCAGGGGAAATTCTTATTATATTTAAATAATTGATGGACAGACAAAACGTAGCATTATGTTTCGACGCTAAACATTTTACTGCAATGGAAGACGGCAATAGGTTTTGTCTGGTATTAGTGTAAAGTTAGTTATATTGAATCGAAATTAACAGAAATATCGATATATAATTGTAGTGCTTTTCTTAATAGACGTCACTCTACGATTTAACGTTGAAAGATCCACATACAGTGGCAGATGTTTGTAATTTGAGGCCGGCGGTGGAATTAATACATAGTTGGGAAAAAACTTTGTCGGAGGACACGCAAGAGTCTAAAGAAATGATTCAGTGAGTACTTTTGATGTTAGTTAGTTATATATGATATTATTTAAAAAATTACACGCTTTTTCCTGCTGTAGCTGGTTAGGCAGAGAGAGCCCAGTGTCTAGATATTCCGTTCTCCGGTTTTCGTTTGAATTCCAGTGCATAAAGTGGTGGATCTCAACACTGCGCTTTGTCTTACGTAAGGGGAGAAATTAACATAATTTATATATAATTTTGAGAGGGAACCCACAACCATCGCGCTGTAAGTCAAATATTAAATAATTATAAATTATATTATATATTACGGATATGCGATATGCTGTGCGAGTGCATTATTTTATTTCTCAAATATATTACAATGGCAAGTCTCGTCAATCTTCAGTTTTCGTCGAATTTAGTATTGCGGACTAAGCATTCTTAGTAACCCCCCGTGGGTTTATGGGATATCTTTCTAAAAGCTTACGGTAGCATCTTTTTCTTTTTTATCAGCTTCACTTCAAGGTAGTCAGAAAAAAGTCAAGACACTCCGGTCTCTACTATCCGCCTGAAATCGAGACGAGACGAGATTAAGTGATCAATGCCGCGCTTGGTTTAAGGTGCCTGAGTAGAGAAATGAAAATGAAAAAATCATTTCTTCGAGTGGGAGAATCGAACCCACAACCGTTTTGCGTTTACAATTAGACATTGTTCCACTGCGCCACAATATTGTTTAGATCTTATTTTAAATGTTTACTGTGAAATTAGGCTACCTATATTATATATATATTTCCTTTTTTATTTCAGATTTCTTACTAAGGAAATTGACAAATGGTGAGTAATATTGTTTTTGTAATAAAAACGAGCTTATACTCGTACTTATTTGAGTAAAAGTATTATTGCAATGCATTAAATGACTAGAACTACGTGTTGCGGTCCTTTTCGTTTAGTCTAACAAGAAAGGGACGAAAACACTTACATTAATTTGTTTAATATTTTTATACAAGATTATATAGCGGAGCGGAGAAATTAACCCTTTAAAAAAATAAACCGGTACATATATTCTCATCTCTATTTTAAATAATAAAAAATATTTAAAATAACTTTTTATTTTTAAAAATGTTCCAGTCGTCGTCGCTCCGCCATAAATGCAACGTATGCGGGTGATTTTCACGATACATTCAAAAAGGTGGTCGCGAACAGTCCTGTGTTTTTGTACCCATATCTTTTACCGCCAGTGCCCTTTAAACCTGAGTTTGCTCATAAAAGGTTTAACTATTTACCTTCTGAAGACAAGTGAGTATATATTTTTTATTTAAATTAAATTAAATAAATGTGGCATTCGTTTGATTTTGTAAATACATATCTAAGTTATGTTAAGGTGTAAGAGCTTTTCACAGTTTTCACACATTTGAAATTCAACTATTTCAACTGTATTAATCGCGTATATTATGGTATTCGATATATAAAATCGCCCGTAAAGGTGGTAGCTTGATGTTTATTAGAAGATTCATTATAGTTTAGATTCCGAATTTGAAAATAGTTTCATTTAAAATAGGTAGTTAGTTTTAATATATGTGACTTCATATAAATTTACATAGTTATAAAGTTTCAATGAGTTTTTTTGTGTGTAATTATTATTTATAAATAATTTTTAAAACATGTTAAAATATGATCTTACACATATATTTATTTACAATTTTGACTCTTATTGAAGGACAAAAGAGTAATTTAAATTAAAGTAAATTTGTTGACTTTTTCTTATATTTGTAAAGTTATTAAACAATAATAATTGAGAAAATGTCAAGTTGGTGTAAAATGCATGTGTTTTTAATGACTTTCATAATAACATACAATAAAAACAACATATAAAAAAAATACATATTGTTATTTATACAAATTCCGCAAAAGTAAGTGCAGTGGTTTCTCTAATACCAGGCTCATAGTCCTCGGGCTCGAGCAGTTCTGGCAGTACATGGAGGCCAACCCGTCGCTGTTCCGCGTGCAGGCGCACGCGCGGCGCAGGGGCGCGCTGGCCGAGGCGGCGCGCCTCGCCAACTCGCACACGCTGCCCGCGGGCATGCTCAGCACGCGCGCGCTGCTGTCGCACGTGCAGGTGGCCCGGAAGGCGGGCCACGGGATCATTGCGGTGAGGCCCGCGAGCGGCGTTCAAGCAGCCCACAGGTACTGGGGGAGCATCATTGTAATTTCACATATTATACTCATTACAGAAATACTTCAAAGACAACGAAATAGAACCGGTGAAGCACAAGCTATATCCATTTAACCCAAAACTAACTCTGTACGAACAACCGGAATTGGAAATGCCTCGCATCTGGATTAAATATCTCGCGAAAAGCAGTAGGAGATTCAAAGTGAGTATTTTAATAGGTTTTTTATATTTTCCGTAATTTTTTTTTGTTTTTTCCTGTTGCTCATAACTTTATTTGCGTTATGACCTTACCATGCTATTTACATTTCTATATTTAGTATAGCCCGACTAGATCTGTATAAATTCTCGGAGGTATGCGCGGACACACTTGGTTCACACTTCCGCAGAAGGCGTATTTTAGTTATTTGCGCTCAAACACAGTTGAACGCGACGCGAAGTGTCACTTATTTAAACCAACCTACCAAAAAACCTGTATGCCACATTTCAGCTTTCTGCGCTCAATAGTTTCTGCTGCGTTGTCTGTCAGTCGCTGATTAATTGAAAAATAAATATACATGTTTTTGTAACAATTTTGTACAAAAAGTGAAATATTAATATGAAAACATACAATATTAAATTTCCTTTTAATTATTTTTTATATATTAAATATATGATTTGCTTATAACATTCCTACATTTTCAGATTCATTTAAATAATAATAATAGAAAGAAGCGTTGTCCAACAGAACCAAAAGGTATTGACGTGGAAATCGGCAAAAACGTCAACACTATTATAGAAAAAGCACCGCTACCTATAGACTTTACTAAAGAAATATTATGCAAGAGATTGAATGTACTGCCTATAGCTCCTAAACCAACTTACGTGGACAAAGTCGATGTGTCCATACAGAAAGCTGAACAGACAGACGCTTTTGTAACATCTAATATATATACAATTATTACTACAGATACTGGCGCGCAAATAGTTCCTCTACAAGTTCAAACGAGCACTGTCAATAGTACATTGACACCTATATGTACACCAGTCGCCACAGATGACATAAAAATCGATAATAAAATCGATTCGAATAACCAAAACGATACAGATAATAATTCGACCGTATATTCGAGTCATTGTGAATGTTGTAGGTTGATTAGAAGAATTATAAAAAAACAAACGCGTATTACAGATTATTTTAGTTCTAATCTAAAACAAAAGAACTTTTGTGATTGCACAAATAAAAAATATCCGAAAATATCAAATAAATTAAAAATACTGATTAATAATTTTAAAAGGCTTTCTAATGTTGTTTATGATGAGTTAGTGAATAAAATTGAAGAATACAAGACGGCTTTTAAATGTGACGAAGGAGTGGTTGGTAGCAGTTCTAAGGATTTTGGTAATTATATTTTTTAATTTATTAACAAATAAATTAATGTTAATATTTTTCCCAATTTTTTATGATATTGTTAACCTAAGATTCGTAACTTATCTTAAGTTAACCATAACTTAGCGCTAAGCAGTATTTGAACTCACTACGGTCATATTTTTTTACATAATATAATTTTATTTTCGATTTCGTTAAATGAAAATGGGTAAAAATATAACCATCGATTCGATCCAGAAGCGCGGCGTTGCGTCCACTACTCAACACGCAAAGTGGACAAAGGACAGTCTTTTGACACTCTCTGACTTTCTGACTACCTTGATTTGCGGGCAAAAGCGTAAAGCTGCTACATATATTGAAGATGTTTTTTAATAGTGAACGTTACACGACATGTTTTAGAAATTGTTAATAATTGTTAATAATGTTTAAAATGAAAAACGCCTCAAAACGTTTATTCAATTTTCAGAATCAGCAATAAAATTTCAAATTAAACTGGTAGAGCGATGCAATATAGCGAGAAATAATTTAATAAAAAGATCGTTGCACTCAGCATTTTCAAAGTTCGACGTAGCGAATGGCGATGTTCTGGAACTTTACAGACATTTATTCCAAATGTTCGATGTGGAACTGGTGGATATGTATAAAGAGTTTCTGGGTTTCCTAACCGCTGAACAAGCGGAGAAACTGGATGTCTTCAAAGATTATTTTGTTAGAAATTGTATGGAAGATTTGATAGACAAAATAGAGGTAGGATATTTTTTATCATATAAAAAATTTAAGACCACCACGGTGAAGTGGGACAGCGTCGGACTGTGAACGCGACTGGTTGTGGGTTCGATGCCTACTGAGATGATTATTTTTTTCTGCCACTCGATACGCAATGTCTCGATTTCGGGCAGAAAGTGGAGAACGTAGTGTCTTGAGACTAGGTTCTTTCTGACTACCTTGCTATGCGAGAAAAAGCATGAATTTGTATATAACAAGGATCCATCGTATGTAGCCACATCAATCCCAAATACAAAACGGCGGCTTGACTTCAAATACCATACTTCATCTTATTATTTTCCTTTTATTCACAGGAGCAAATATCAGACAGCAATAAGAAGTGTAAAGCGTTTGAAGTTTTAAAAGAAATATTTTTAGATAATTTGTTAAAATCTTGCGACATATGTTGCAAGTTAATGGAATGTACGCAAGAGTTTCCTGAAATAGTCAAATATATATACTCCTTGTTTCCTCATCGACGGAGACAGTAAGCAGATTAAGTGGATTATATTATACTAGCAACCGGCTCGCCGCTTCGCTCGCCCATGTTCTCACTTAAATCACAAACTTTGCTTAAATTTATAATTTAAACTTTTTATTTATGAGCTGATTGAAATACTGTTAAAGGAGGTTCACCAAATTATAATAGGCGATACTGCATTTAAACCGGTTTAGCCGTTACTGAGATTAGCGTGCACAAACGTACAGACAAACAGAAAAAAATTCATTGTTTTGGGTTCTATTACATTGATAAATGGTCACAATAATATATTTTTTCATATAATATCTTTTATGTACTGATAGTGATCAGGTAGGGTGACTAACCTGTTGTTCACATTAAGAAGATATCTCTCGGCGGAAAATTTTAATATGAATACTTCTTATATAATTTAATGTTAATACTCAAAGGTTAGGAGGCTTCGTTTTAAATTGAGGATTGAAATTTAGCTAATTAAATGTTTTTATTGACAATACAATATTTTTCATAAAACTTTCTAATGAGAAATACATTAATAAATTAAATATGAACTACTCAATCATGTTGACATACATTTTATATAAAGTAACTAACGTGGCTATGGCAGCGCTTATTTTACTCATTTTAAAAAAAAACAAGTATAGGGAAAATGGCGAAATGTCACCAGATAATGCCGTAAAGATTAAATAATTGATTAAATTGACTGATTGATTGAAAGAACGAAAGATGAGTGAAATTATTCACTCAGTCCAGATTAAATTAATTGAATGATATTTTAATATTTTTAAAGTGCTATTCACACACTTAAGAAATCAAAATCATTTTTTAGAAACCGTATAAAAATTTTAACGTAGCGGGATTCGAACCCGCGACCAAGCGTCCAAGCGCTCTGACAACTTAGCCATATAATCAAATGGACCGAATCCCGCAACGTTCAAATCATTATACGTTTTCCGAAAAAAAATATTTTTTGTGTAGGATATTTTTTACGATAAATATAATAAATTCAAGCAACAAAAATAATGTTATATGAATTGTCGATCATTATATCGAATTCGAATTGAATTTTATATTCAATCATTAATTAAAAGTAATTTTCTTCAAATTAAAAGCAATATTTTAACTTTTTAACAGCTATATTTATTCTAATATTTTATATCAGGATATTAGAGAAGCCTCAGCCAGTGCCAGAAATAATATCAAAATTTGTAAATGATGAAGATGATAAGCTAGACGAAACACTGAGGCCAAGCGAAGAAACTACCGCCACTGTGGATTATGAAGCTGATAATTCTGACAGGTATTATTTTAATCGTGTCTACGAGTAAGTTCTAAGTTTATAGAAGAATATAGTTTATAGAAAAATGCGCACTCTATACAGAATAGTAGGTGTTTCCCACGACTTTGTCCCTATAGAAATATAGATGTTCGTAGATGTACTCGTAGATGATCCCTGCATAGTGGACATCTACTAACTATAATTAATCTCTATGCCAAATTTTATCGTATTCGTAAAAAAATGGTAAAAAGTTATCTTTCGCTTTTATATACCTACTAGCGACCCGTTCGCGGTTCCGCCCATTTCACACACTGAATCTCAATATTAGTATAGTATGGATATAGAAAATGTACAGTCTATTATTTAAACTATATAATAGGTAAATGGAATAGGAACATCGTGGCGTAGTTGATGTGAATCAATTCTCAATCGAGAAAAGGTTTTTACTTACGTGCAGATTTTTTTTTTTTATTTCAGTGAAGAGGTAAATGTATGTAACGACGAGCCCAAAGAAGACGTGGAGCCTTCATCGCACAAAGAAGACGAGGAGCCTTCATCGCCCAAAGAAAATTCTTCTCCACACCGTCTAGTTATTACTATTAAAAATGTATGGCATATGTTGAGCTATAATTATTGGTGGTTTAAAAATATTGTTATAACGTAATTTTTACAAAAAAACATGGTATTGAACTATGTATTCAAAACTTCGTTATAAAATTAACAATGCGGGACCTATGGACCCTTAGTCAACATTTATATTATAAAATATGAAGTTAAGAGTTGAATTGGAAAAAAAATTTCTATATATTTCTATATATTGAATTAATGTAAAGGGTATTTTTATAGTTTTTTTAAAGTGTTATTCACACATTTAGGAAATGGAAAAGAATTTCGACGCAGACGGGTGTAGAACGCATGACTTAGCGCTCAGAGCGCTAGGACGGTTTCAAGGCGCGGGTTCGAGTCCCGCTACGTTTCAAATTTTAATACGTTTTCTAATAAAGTTTTAGTTAAATAGTATGGATGTACATCCAGCAAGAAATATGCAGAGAAAATCTTGTTATACTTTTTTCGATCTCGCTCCCACTCAGGGCGTGTACCGCGTTATAAGAAATTTAGTTCCAATAATCAAATTTTACTTAAAAAATCTAAATATAATTACAGAAATAGTTATATCATATTTATATATATCCAATCAGGATTGCCTCAACCAGGTTGCCCTCACGCCAGGTTTTCTCCGCAATCTGCTGCAACTGCTTCGTATTTATTATTATAGCTGAAAGATCATTTCCAAGTTACATACAATTATTGAATTACAGGAAAATGGCGAGACATCAGAAGTTATTATAACTGAAAACGGTGTACAAGAGGATAGTGACTCTTCAAACATGTCAACATTAGTCATGTCTGAAGACGAGCTCAAGCACGAAGCACCGGAATGGCGGCGGGACGAAGATAAACTAATACTACAAGTATTGAAACAATACCTAACCCCTGAAGAAATAAAAGATAAAACAATATTCGAGATTATTGAAGAGAAAAATGTGATTAATATAATTGCAGAAAGTTTGACACACAAGTCTATAAGTGATGTCAGAGAACGAATTTTGTATTTATTACGAATACTCATTGATAATGAACATAATAAATAATTTGTTTTACAATTGTCTTTTTAATTTGTAACTTTCTGATACGCATGGCATGTCTCCAATATTTTTTTTATCTTCACACTACACTACTAAGAGTCAGAGGATGCTTTATACACGGCCGTTCTCCCGTTACGGTTTCTCATGCTTTTTACGCGACCTTCCTCCAGTATCATCGATACTGTGCTCAAAGGCCAACTGAGGTCTCCTACCTCTCTTCCCGCTCACCTTTGCTTCATAGATGTTTCTAGCTATTCTTTCATCATCAGTCATCCTCTCGACGTGCCCAAACTACCTGAGCACGTTTTTCTTCATTTTTAATATTACACACTTACACCTGCCATTGTGTGTGTGTGTGTTCATAGAGAATTTAATTAACTAAGCTGACATGCACATCCTACGAAGAGATCGCATCTGTACAGCATTCATCTTTCTATCTTTCTTCTGAGATGCCCACGTTTAGGTGACGTATAACAGCGTCTGTGCCAACACTATCAATCACTGCATCAATGCAGTCAGAGCACCGTTAATCGTATCTTCCATCTTTATTCCTACTAAACACAAAGTTCAGTTGTTATTTGTGAACTTACTTCCTTATTATTTTTAATTAATCAAATTTATAAATTTGAAAAGAAATTAATAATTAGGTTCGTGATAAATATTAATAAAAATATATATATATATATATATATATATGTATGTATATATATATAATCAGATAAATAAATTAAATATTGTACATTTTTGTGCAATACGTAATTGCAAGCCCAATAAGTGAACAAATAACAATTAACATCATTATATAAAAAGTTGTCAAACGCAGCTCAAAATGTCATGTTGTCAACGTCAATTGTCAGACTGACTATTGACGTTTTTTAATATTTTGCCGATTCGGATAACGTCGACGGTCCAAGTTTTTGTACTTTCTTTTAAAGTTGATAATTATTGTGAAATACTTAAAAGATGGAACAATGGATTAGTGAAGGCTTATCGAAAATATTAGACTTTGAGGTTCCTGAAAACCTTATAAAGTAAATTTTCGATTAACATTAAAATAATAGTGTCTTAAACCATATGCACTCGTAAAAAATCCAACTTATTTATTTCAGATACCTAATATCAATTCAAAATGAAGCTGAAATGAACGATTATCTCAAGACTTTACTTGATTTCGATAATTCACAGCATAAAATCTTCTACTTAGAACTGACTAAGAAAATATTTCCTCCTAAAGGTTAGTTTGCTTAAACTTAATTCAATTTATTGTATTTATAATGATAACAAATTATAATAATTGTATTACAGCTGGATCTCTTACTCGACAGCAAAAGAAAAAAATAGCTAAAAACAAACAACAGCAAGACTTTGTAACTACTGAAAAACCAATAATAACAGAACAAGAAGTTGATCCTCAAACTAAATCAAAAAAGAAAACCAAATATGTAAACTTATATTCACAAGAGGGCAAAAACGCTCAAGTCATTTTAATAAAAGGTTTGTATATTTATATAATTAAATACAGTAGTATTTAGTAGTAGTGCAGTATAAGTCATACAATATACTCAACTCAATTGACATTAATGTGTTACATACATTTTGTATAAGAAAAAAATTTAAATATATTAGAAGATAATTTAGTAGAAAATAAACAGCATTTTTATTGTAAACTTTGTAGATGTTTTAGTATTCAATTAAGTGTTTAAATCTTCACTATGAGCTTTTGTTCAATATATTATATCAATTATTAACTAAATTTATATAGTCAAACTGTATTAACTGTTAAAGGTATATAATTATTTTGCAATCTAAAATAAATTTAATAACAATTTAAAATAAATACATAAAAATATAGTAATTGTATAGATTGGATTACTTATATTCTAGACAATACAAGTAGTAATTCATAATTTTAATAAATAGGTAGACATCGCTGTGACTGTCAGGCCTCTAAGCATGAACTAATCAACAACTGTCTTCAGTGTGGTAGAGTTGTATGTAAGCAAGAAGGTTCTGGACCTTGTTTATTTTGTGGAAATCTGGTTAGTAAGACACATTATGTTCATACAAAATCCTAACTAATTTTTTTTATTTTATATCAACATGTAGTTATACACTTTTTCTGACATAGCTGGTTAGTTTGAAAATGTTCAATTTTTATCTTTTTTATATCCAGTGAATTTGAATTTAATGCCAAACTTTTTCTTACCAGAATAGGGAAATGAAATCATTGTAATTATAATCAATCTCCAAATGGGGATCAAACCCACAACTAATCTTGTTTACAATCAGATACTGTTCCACTGATCTACATTGGCATCCTTTTTATTATTATTTAGTTACTGAGAAATTTAAAATAAATGTTTCAACTTTCAAACAAAACATGTATTTTGCACTATGTGCAAAGCAGTAGTACTTAAAGAAGACTTTATTAACTAAAACCAGTAATAAACTTAATTAACAATAATTTTCTTAAAAGTACTTTTTTTAAAATCTATTATTAAAGAAAATCTTTCTTTTTTAGGTGTGTACTCCAGATGAGCAAAGGGAGATTAACTCAAAAACTAAATCCAGTGCTAAACTTATGGAGTCACTGATGGAAAAGAGTCGTCCGAAGGGTTGGGAAGCTGCACTGTCACATAGAAATAGATTACTTGAATATGACAGAACAAGGTATGATGGTTGCAGTTAGCTTTTTAGAACAGCCTATTCTTTCCCACGTAGCAGGGCAATCAGTCAGCCTAGTGTTAAGACCACTTTAAAGACAACCCTTTCTAATTATAGATTATTTTTTTACTTATAATGTGTAAATTTTCTATATATAGTAAGTAAATTACTGGAGTTTTCATTTGTATTCTAATTTAGAGATTTATGTACTTAAAAATAAAAGAAAGAGATCATTGAGTCAAAAGGATGCGCCAATACAGACTGACGTGCATTAATATTTGAAATAAATTTGTATAATGTATTTATGTTAAATGTACTGATTTCTTTTGGTTATGAAATAAAAATTGAAATTGTACTTAAAAAAAAATGTTTAATTATTAGCCTGCTAAAACAGAGTAGTGCGGTGTTACAATTAACATTTTCTCTGTCTCTCTCTCTCCTGTGGATAATTATTAGCCCCTCTGATATTGTGGGGTATTGTCCAGGTCTTCCTTGTCTTTTCCCTCCACCTCGCACGATTGGACGCATCGTGACCGGAAACGTTGCAGGCGCCCATTTCATCTTTGGTCATCCACTTCCTCTGGACCCAGAGATGTTCAGTCAGTTCATTGTGATATCCCCTATATATTCAGGCCATCTTCGCTTTACGTACCATCTAAGCCGGCCTTCTTGCAGCTTGTACCGTATTCCTATCGCGCCTGGTTAATGCGCACATCCACCGAAGCATCTTTATTTCGGCTACGACAGTATGGACATGGCATTGTGTCATTTTCGCCAGGCGGTTGCGATTCGATGCTGTTAATTTACTTCTAGGTCCTGAGTAACATGGTACCCAGATACTCGTCACATCTAGTGTCTGCCTGTCCATCATTGATGAGAGGGTGTTGCAGTTGGCTATGTATATATATATTCTATTTAATGCAATAAATTTTTACATACATTTTATTTTCAGCGAACGCCGTACTCAAGTGACAGACGATGATAGCGACTACTTCAACACAAACAGTGTGTGGCTTTCATCTACTGAACGTGAAAAATTACATAAATACCAACAGTCGCTGCATGATAAGAAACACAGTTCCAGATTGAACAAGAAGATGACATTCGATTTTGCCGGTAAGTACATTATTGATTATTTTTGTTATTATTTAATAACTTCTATCTCCACTTTCCGCCTGAATTTGAGACGTTGCGTGTTCGCAATGAAACCGATCAACAGATTGGCTGCGTTTTGACTTGTTTACACTAGGTTCTCTCCAGTTCTAGACGCCACGATGGCCACATGGCCTTCAGGTTTCTACACACAGTAACTTTGGCTGTCAATCAGACTTCACCAAAATTCCGTAAGGCAAAGGAAAAAAACAATTATTATCTACTAGCGGTGGCTCACATTAATCTATGAACTCATTTACATTTCTATAGCTAATCTAAAAGTAAATATCTATAAATAAACCAGTACTGTACTTCTTAATTTCAAAATACATAATCTATACAAATAAATAAAATAGGAGTGCCTGTTTGTAATATTAAAATAACCTCTTTTTAACTAAATGCATATGTATGTATACACTGTACATATACCAAAATATATATTTTTCTAAATTTTGTCTGTCTGTCTGTATGTTCCGCCTAATCTCTGGTACGGCTGCACCCTAGTTGACAGACCTTTCCTGGCAGATAGTTGATGTAATAAGGCGTAAGTTAGGCTACTTTTAACTTAGAGTTCCACGCAGACCAAGTCGCGGGCACAACTAATAGTGTATATCTTTTCAACAGGCCGTCAAATAGTTGAAGATACAACTATAGAACATGAAGTTGATGTGGATCGAATAAGGCAAATAACTAACACCACTACGTCCAACAGTGAAATGTTAAGAACAGATATTTTATCAGATACTTCAGCTGATCGTGATGTGGCTCCCGGGGTCAATGCACCTTTGTTGCAGGTAATTTTTTTTATAGCGTCACCTCAATTCTCCACTTTCCGTCCGAATACAGGATACTGTGTGTTGAGTGACGGGACTCAACAACGGAATTTGTCTTACCGGAGAAATTATGTTTTAATGTAGAATTGTTATTAAAATATTATACTAAACAAAAATATAAAACATGTCAAAATTTTGTAATGTATTGTTTGACATTTTTATATACAATATTTTTATAGTGTGTAAATATGTACTAAAATGGTTTGAATAACATCAAATTATTTTGTTTTAAATGTCACCCTCAATATAAAATAATGAATTTAATTGAAAAAAAAACAGCTTTACTGCCATTTTAATACTAATATTCTATGTGCACAGTGTAAACCTATTTTAAAAAAGTTTCCGTCTTTTCTCTTCTTTAAAAAAAATATATTTTTTATAAAAAGTTTAAACCATTAAAATCCTTTTTTGTTAGTTTGACCAAGCAGTAGAAGTTAAAAACTATATACCGATATCAAGCTGGCTACAATCGTCTCGCATTCAAGATCTGGAGCTACAGGAGATGAGCGACACTGGCAAGTGTCTCTCCATGCACCAACCCTGGGCTTCTTTACTTGTGGATGGTATTAAAATGTGAGTTTTATTGCAGATGCACATTCTTTCCCGATTAATAGGATAGTCGGAGAGAACCTAGTGTCAAGAATTCGAAATATTATTTATTCATATAGGCTATTACAAGCACTTTTAAATCGTCAATTAACATGAAATGTCGTCCTAGCGGAAACTACCACCGACTCGGAAGGCACATCTGTTGAGTTGAGCCGGCGAGATACTCAACAGTTGCTTTCAGTTTAATTCCACTCATTAACAGTCAGACTCACACACATTAGTATAGTATTCTTGGATAGAATAATATACTTTATAATATAATATTGATTTTAAATAGAATTGAAAGAAGTGGCACATCTGAAATTATCAAGACACTACGTTCTCCACTTTCCACTCGAAATCGAGACATGGCTTACTGATTGGCCGAACTTAACGCTGCGCTTTGTTTTACCAGAGTTGTAAATAAAAATAGTTTAAATATAATAATTCCCCGAATGCGGATCGAACTCCCAACCAATTGCGTTTACAGTAAGATGCTTTCGCGTTACGCCATCAAGGTCACTTATATGAATTGAATTTTGTCTTGAAGCTGTAAATAAGTAAAGAAATAAAGAAATAAACAGGCACGAAGGTCGCACGTGGTACACGAGCCACCGCGGGCGGCTGTGGGTCGCGGCCACGGTGAAGCCGCCCGAGCCACAGGTCGTGCGCGCGTTGGAGGACCAGTACCGGGTTCTGTATCCAGGTGAGCTTTTATATGCTTAAATCATTTTTATTCTTTGTGTGTCCCCCCAATATTTTTAGCATTTTTTTACAGTGTTATTCACACACTTAGGAAATTGAATGTAGAACGCATGGCTTAGCGGTCATATCGCTGGAATGGTTTTCAAGAGGCGCGGATTCAAATTCCGCTGCGTTTAAATTTTTATACGTTTTATGAACGTAATGCCTTTTTCTCAGCTTGTTTTCGCGCATAGCACCCTGCTATCAGACCTAGTCAGAGAGAACCTAGTGTCAAGGCACTCCGTTCTCCACGTTCCAACCGAATATGAAACATTGCGTGTTGAATAGCGGACCTCAACACCGCGCTTTGTCTTTGGTGCCAGTGCGGAGGAATGAAAATAACTAAATTATGATCATTCCACCGAGTGGGAATCGAACCCGCAACAAATCACGTTTACACTCGCTGTCCTACTGCTCGTAGATGGTCTCAAGCTAAGACTTAACTATTCGTAATATACTCCGTTTTATATTAAAGCTATAAAAATAAATGGTATTGGTCAATCTGTCCTTAAGCTTTTGATCATTTTCAATGTGTTGCATGTTCAATGTCGTAACACAACGTCTTGCTTTGTCATATCAAATCAAAACAAATATTCCCTCCAACGGTATCGAACCCACCACCATTTTTGTATTGAATATATGTTATAACTGCGCTATGATATCGTCACATATAAATATGTAACATACAATAAAAGCTACTAGTATTACCGTTGGGCTCGTTAAATGCTCATTGCCATAGATTCTACAAAAGTGTGCATCAAGCACATAATAGCGTGTGCAATATTTACTTTTTCAATTTCGCGTATTTTGAATGCATTATTATAAAGAATTTGTGTACCTTTTTGCCTCGTCCACTGTCATCAATTTCTTCATCCACACCCTCGTCACTCCGGGGGGCCCTCACGGTTTTTACGTGATGCTCCTCCAGTATCATCGATCCTGTGTTCTCGGAGGTCAACTGAGGTTTACTCAAACTACGTCTGTCACCGCGCGTCGCTAGTTATAATATATTTATTTAATATTTTATTACAGATAAGCAATTCAAATTTCCATCTTTCTACCCGACTGGGTGTTTGCTCGGTTGTGTTAACGTAGACAACTGTCTGCCACAAGAAGAATACGCTAAGATGTGAGTCAAAGTGTGTTGTCATAAGTATATGTATAAGAATTTCTACGTAGGCGGGTGTAGAACGCACGGCGGGTGTAGAGCGGTCAGAGCGCTTGGATAGTTTCCAAGTAGGCACGGGTTCAAGTCCCGCTGCGTTCAAATTTCTACACATTTTCAATTTTCAAGTGAGTCAATTTTGAACTTCACGTATTTGTATTTTCCACATGATATGACTAATTTTTCTTTTTTTCATTTTCTATACAAAACATATTGAAGTTAGTATATTTTATGTTTGTACATAAATTATTTAAAACAACGGCACACATATAATCAAGTAACAACCCATAAAATTTACGTAATATTTTTTTATATGTTAATTAATTAAATAAATTAAAAATGTAGAATGACCAGTCGTTTCTGTGTGCTGTAAAGTTCGTGAAAATGACATGAGCGCGTTTTTTGCTAAGCGACGATGTAAATAATTATAAACTTTTAAACCCATATTGTCTTGCTGTTTGCTTAAAAAAATATGATTAAAATTTTCCTGAAGTGATGGTAATGTGGGTTACATTTAAATTTTCATTATAGAAATCAAGTTATATGCGATTTTCATTACGATTACATTTTAGTAATTTATTTCATCTTACATCTATACATCTCTTCTATAATTGCAATATTTATTATTCAGATATCCAGATGGTGAAAGCGATAGTCCATACATATTCATTTGCTCCAACCCCGTCAGTTTGAGACTGCGATTTCCGCTTACAGGCCAACATAAGATTTGTAAGTTAATTCTTTTATATTAACTTACTATAACTAAAAATATTTCAGTGGTGTATTTAATTATTATTATTTCAATATATAATATATATTTTTTATTAATATTTTAGTATATGACAGCGTCTGTCTGCAAATGCACTGCAAAGACGTTTGTTTGTGGGTTCGATCCCTACTCAAAGGAATGATTAATATGTAATTCAATTGTTTTTATTTCTTCGCTCTGGTACAAGACAATGGGCGGCGCTAAGTTCCGCCACTCAACCCGTTGTCTCGAATTATTATAATATGATAGTTAAATATATGATATAAATAAATGTAATCTAAATACGCAATTAAAATTTTAATTAAAGTTAGAAGGTAATATAATAATTATTTTTAACATTTTTAAAGTGCTATTCACACACTTAGGAAATAAATTGTAATAAGCGGTTCTCTGACCGCTTGGACGGTTTCCAAGAGACGCGGGTTCGAATCAAGCCGCGTTCAAATTTTTATACGTTTTCTTAAAAAGGTAATATTATTTTTGATTTGTTCACATTTTATGTTCACTGTAAGTTTACATATTCATACATTTGTCTTCATGGAGGAAAAACGGTAATTTCAGAAATTAAGCTTTTATGTTATATTCTCTAATATTTATTTTCAAATTAAACATTATAAAATGAAAATGTTATCCTAAGCTAATTTTTATTTTAACGATTTTAAATATTTTTTATATCAATATAAAAATTATGCATATTTCTCAGATACTTTAGACAAAACGATTCACCAAGCAGCAGTGAAATGTTTACAGAAAATGGCTAAATTGCAAGCAGAAGAGGCAAACAAGTGATTGTTTAATATATAATAAAGATTGTCAATAAAATAAAAGACGTTTTACTTTAAGGAAATAATTTATTTACATATCTATTATACTACAGTTTAACATAAATATTTGAGATACATGCATTCGTACATACATACAAAGAACTCAACAGCTACACACTTGTAATACTAAATATTAAACATTGGACTATATACACTTAATGTGAATTTTTTATGTGTTATTCTCACACTTAGCGTATGAATAATTTTTTTGAAAACGTATAAAAAATTGGACATAGTGGGATTCGAAGCCGCGCCTGTTGGTAATCGTCCCAAGTGCTCTGACCGCTAAGCCATACGTTAAACGAACTCTGTATGTATGTTTGAACGTATCGATTAGGTATCTGAGCCCATGGACGTATTCCAAGAGGTGCGGGTTCGAATCCAGCTATGATAAAAATTTATACGTTTTCTAAAAATGTTTTAATTCACAATTTATATGTTTACGTGAACAATATAAGTTTCATAGTCTTTTGTTACATAAAATAAATAAAATAATGTACTATATATTATTTTATTTATTTATTACGAAAGGAATTGGGAACAGAACCCACGACCTATTCTGTACTACTCTGCTATGTCTATTAATCGAATAAGTGTCTACTAAATTTAAAAAAGTCTTTGTAGTTTTCTACATGCTCCACAATTTAGTGTAATTATTTAACAACAATTACATTGATTCTAAAATATATATACATACTAAAATGCATATAATTCAATGTCTATTGATATCATATCACCAGATATGAAAACTTAATCCTAATATGAACACCGACAAACGAACAGCAGGTGGGTGTTGAGCTGTAAATGCTAGTATTGTGGTAAATTGGAAACTAGAAGCTTTGGCAGACAAAATATAGTCCTTAGGAATATTACGATTCTTTCTTTTGGTTGAGCTGAGGGAAGAAGGCTTCTATGGGTAAGATGGGGTCGTCCGTAGCGATGGTGAAGTAACTGGGTATTCGTCTGCTGTTAGAAGAAATCGTCTTGAACATGCCTGGCGTGTTGTAGTCCTTGCTGGCCGCCAGAGTCAAGTCTGATACTCTTTGAGAATGTTCGAACAAACGTTCAATAGGATCGTGGTGTCTTTTATCAGCTATTTTCATTATAGCACTCTCTGATTTTGTTCTTTCGGTGATATCGTTTTTGTTATCACTTGTTTCTGTCACATATATATCATGTACTGATTCCCCTGTTTCTGAGTCTTGAATTCTTTTTCTTAATGGACGTTTGTGTGGCGTGTGAGAAGAGCTTTCGGTGCTTTCCTCTGCAGGTCGGCGACGTTGGCCATTTCTTACACGAGACAATATTTTCTGTGTTGAAGTAACCACATTGTCCGAATTCTGCTTTTGTCTGGAGGCCTGTCTTGTATGTATTTCTTGCTCGTTGTTCTCTGTCCTGTTCAATTTGTGCCGTGGTTCCTTTGGCGTAAACTTTTTCCTTTCTGTAGTAGTTTCTATGTCAGTTAGAATGCTTTCAGTGTAAAGGTTCTTTCTTTGAGGTCTTGTTTTAGGTGTATTTTCTACAATTTTTTCAGTAGTGCTTGTAGTGGAGTTTATACGATTCCTGTAATCTTTAACGCTGAATTTAGGTCTGTTCTTTAGTCTAGGTCGTGATATTTTTCCTGGTGATCTGGAGCTCGCTTCCAAACGAGGGGCGTAGGTCGTTATTTCGTATTCATTTTTGTCCTTTACGGATACCGTGGTTGATTCTTTGATTTCTACGGGTCTAACATCCCTGTGGAATGAAAATTCTTTCAAGGTGTCACTCTTGAGCGTATCGCTTATACTTACGGAAACATCACTAGTCGGAGTGTCTTTCTCATCCTGTTTGTGACTATAATCAGGAGTGTCACTATTTTTAAATTGGTACGAATTCACTGGCGATTTTGACTGCTGAGGACGTGAAGATATTTTCATTATAGGAGACTCTCTGCTGTGATCTTTTTCTTTGCTTACTTGTGTAGTCGTTTCTAATCTATCTGATGGTGTAGTAAGCGGGCGGCGATGGCCGATCATTTTTTTCTTTATAATGGTTGGTTTTGTTGGAGAAGTTGTAGGCAGAGCACTTGTTGTTAACTCAGTGGTTTCGTTTGGTGTGGTCGCTGTTGGTTCCGTTCTGGACTTAACTGGTCGGACACGAGGGCGGATTGTATGAACATCTTCAGCAGTGGTTGTAGGGGCTTCTGTTGATAGAACTTCCTTGTACGTACTTGTTTCTTCTCTAGTCCGGTTCAAAGGCCTTCGTCGTCTAATTTTGTTACGTTTTCTTATTTTATCTGAGCTTGTAGGTTCAGGTGTACTGGGCCGCTTAAAGTGTCTATTAGGTGGTAGTGTGGGAAGTGATTCTAATGGAATTTCGGTTGTCTCTTTAACGGCGTATGAAAATGACGTCGTTTCAGTTCTAGGAGCCTCCGTTGGCTTCTTAGTTCTCCTATGAGGTTTATGATCTGTGTAGGTTGGAGTAGATACTTTATAGTAGTAATCTTTCAATTTATGCTTTCCAATTGGTTCAAAGTCATCCCCAAGCGGACGTCGGTTTTGAGATTCTACTTGACTGTCGTAATTGTAAACGTTTCCATTATTATCACTTTCAGTTACAATAGCGTATTCTTCAGGTAAGTCTGGCAAAATTGTTGTGGGTTTTTCGAATAAATTGCTAACATGATCTGCACTAGTGACTGGTTCATCCGTTTTCTGCTTTTGTGCGTATGATTGTGGGGTAACTGTCCAAGGGGCAACAGAGGCGTGGCTGGTGATATCATCAGTGTTTTCTATTACAGCATAAGAAGGACGATGCGCATGAGACAAAGCGTTCAAGCTGCTTTCTAAATTAAACAGTCCCGGCGCATTTATATATTGCTGAGATACTTGTTGCGTTAATCCTACATTATCAGATACTTTTTGTTTTGTTTTATCATAATTTGTGTTTAAAATATTTAGATTTTTGTAATTTTGGAATACTGTATTTTGGGCTAATAGCCCATAATCATGGAATAAGGGACTAGGCATTGATGATGTTTGTATTGCTGGGGGACTATAAGTTGTAATCTTATTGTAATCAAAGTTTTGGAAATTTTTAACAAAAGGATCTTGGGGACTTGCTTTGAAACTAAACTTAGTACCAACATTCGGGTCTATTTTCAATGAAGACACTGGTTTTGTTTGTGGAGACGGCACATTACCTAGATCGTTTAATGTTGAACTGAAGAAATAGTTGTAGTTTTGAGCAGTTGTTAATTTAGGAGTACTAGTAGAGAACAAAGCGGGTGTCGATTTTAAGTTAGGTGAAAAATTATAAGAATTAAAAAAAGTCTGCTTAGTAGACTGTGGCGGCAAAAACGTAGTCTTCGTTGTCGGGTATACTGGATCTCTTCCTTTGACAGATTGCAGGCCAAAGGATCCAAATGTACCTGAAAAAAAACGTACATAAACATTTAAAGTTATTTACATTGCCATTGCACGAAAACCTATTAATATATTTTATTATATTCCATACCTAAAATACTTGGCGGGAAGAGGGTGTCTTGGAATGGATGCCCATATTGATTTACGGGGTATTTTGATGGTGTGTAAGATTGTTGTTGGGCTGTTTTCACAGATTGGCTTAAATATTGAGACGCTGTATCTGTATCGCCTATCTTAAACACTTCTGGCTTGAAGATTTCCGTTTCTGCCGACTGTGGCCGCTTCCCATCCGGTCTTGAGTGTGCGTTCGGTTTTGCGAATAAATCGAATGGTTTCACGGTGGAATACTGCCCATATTGAATCGGTTGAACGTTTGTCAATTGCTGCAGTATATTATTGTGATATTGTGGTTTTTGCTTCGTTTGATGCTTCTGCAAGACTGGACGAGCGGCATAAGCGTTATTTGAATTTCTGATAAGAACACTATCAACTGGGAAATTTTGCACGAATTTATAATGATTTAGATTATTCGGCAAAGCAAAGGGATTGAGGTATGAATTAATAGGTTGATTAGCAGGTAGAGGGTGGTTTGATACAGACACGGTTCGATGTGTCGTCGGTTTGTAAGACTGGGCTATTGATGTAAGTTTAGTAACATCCCTTGCGGCTAAGGGGCGGCTAGAAGACGGATATAAGTCTACCACGGGTACAGGTATTCTGTATGATGGAGCATGAAGAGGCGAAGTCCCTAGAGGGTTGTATAATACTCCACCTGACCCAATCACTGGTCGCCATCCGCCTTTAGAAACTGGTAAATTCTGAAATAAAAGAAAGTTAGCATGAATATTTAAAACAATTGAAATAAAAACAAAAATAAAGATTGTGCGTATTAATATTTTGAACATGATAGATTAGAACTTACTCCTTGCTGAACCAAAGAACGGCGATAGTGTGGTGTTTTGTTGCATTTTGCAATTGACAGTAAAATTTGTATTATTACCGCGACCAACCATAGCCGCGACCCTGAAATTGAAAAAAAAACATACATTATACACAGTGTTTATTTCAGTTCTTAGGCTCATTTTACTAAAACTTACACGCTTAAGTCTCACGAGAGTTAGTTTATGTATGTAACCCAGAAAAATACAGTAAATTAGTAAAATCGGCGAAGAAGCTTGTTAGAACTCCATGGATCCTCCAAGCGACTGCCAGCGTGGCGACTATGGCGTTGAAAAGAAAGGAGCTCAGACATAAGATTATAATTTGCGACCGTACATAGGTACGTAGGATGTTTAAGAGGTCCCTTTAAAATGCGCATCAACGCCCGCCTCCACTATCCGAGCTACTCTCCTAACCAAATTTGGAAAGATCCTACTAAAGCCGCCTTTGAAATACATATGTGCTAGAAATGAATTGCTGATGAGCGTTCAGTATATTATAGAGAGATTTCGCTGTTATACCACTCTCGCTCCTATTTCCGCGTAATATTCTTGGGATATTCAAATGTGTTTTTGCTTCGTTAGATATATTAAATATAACACAATAAGTTGATTTATATGCAAGATTTTTCAAGACTTCAATTTTTGGGTCTAACACTTTCGTTTAGATTCCTTTGTAATAATGTCAGTATGCCGTAGGCTTCCCCTAGAGTGCGCTAGATGTTCCGGTCGAATAATAATAATAATATCTTATAATTAAGTTAAATTATACACTAAGTCTTGTCTAAAGAAGTGACAGCTTTAATTGTGACAAAGATGTCTTCAGCAAAGTTTTACTTGACTAAATGAATGCGCTGGTTCTAGCTTCAATTACCATCCAGGTGAATATTGTTATATTTAGCAATATATTAATAAAATAAATTAAAATCAATACTATTATGCATTTTAACGTTTTCACGGCGTGATTTCACAAAAAATAGTTCCGCTAGTATATCTATTTATATAGAACGTCAAGATGCTAATGAGTAAATATGCTATGAGGTCCAGGTAAGGAACAATTGTAAACATATATTTCTTTATAATTTTAGCAACTCATCATGTAAGGATAATTAAGTTTTCATTGAATGGCAATTGAGGCCATAGCAGCGCAGTGTGACAGTGACTCACTGTGTGCGCGATGGTTGTGGATTACAATACCACTCAAGGGATTGGGATGATGAATTCCGCCACTCAACACACATTACTTCGAATTCTGGCAAAAAGTGGAGAACGGAGTGTCTGGACACTAGATCCTCTCTGCCTAGGTTATCAATGCCGATCCTGCTATCTAGGAAAGAGCCTGAAGCTTATTTATCTAAAGAATACAGTCTTTTATATTCTCATTTTGCTTATTTATGATACTCAATACAAGATATTGTAAATAAGAATAATATAAAAAAACCAAACGGAAGCCCAACACATTATCTGGCATATCGACATATAGAGCGGAACTGACCATGACCGCGACCGTCTTCTCTGTTCCCACGATTTTGGATACGCTTTTAGCGGTAAATATGATCGGATTCACTTTGTAAAATTATTACGACATACATTTTAAATATTTTAAACAATTACAGACCATTTTGTATGTGTAACCTTATTATCCTTACTTAATATACCGGATACCTATAATCTTATATATCAGAATTAGCGGTTACTTTATAATATATATAGAGTAATTTATTTATAGAGATTTATAATTGTTATTCTAATAAAAGCTCTACTCCATATCATTTATTACTCTATATGTTTATATTCTAATAATAACTGTACTCTAATCTTGGTATCAAGGTGCAACGTAGCGGTCAAAATCTAACTTGAAGGCATGAAAAACATCTGGCATTAAATATTTTTAAAACGGTCAGTGGATAACGAAATGATAATGTCATTTATCAATCAATTCCATTTTCCCAGTCATTTATCCATTTTTAGTTTCCCAAAACCATTTTTTAGGATTTCTTAGATAACAAATAAAACATACCTAAAATAAAAAATATGATATAAAGTCCTAAAATAGATATCTTTGTTATTTTTTTCCAATTCATAATGTATGTAATATTAACTAGTCGCGTATGTAAAGGTAGAAGTTACAAATAATGATGGTGGCATCACTTTCTAACAATTGCGTTATGCTACGTGCTTTTAATTTCAAATGAGGCACGAAATTCTATAGCTGTTTGATTGCTTGTAATGGTTATGGGGTTGGTCAATCGATGGGAGGCAAACGAAAGTGTTTTTAATGTCACGTCAAAGTATACAGTAGTTATATGCGTTAGAAATAAAATGTTTTTACAGTATATCATATACATTTAAAAAAAATTGTAAAAAGAATTATACGTTTTCTAAAAAAAAAGGTATTTTCATATTCAAAGTGTGTAGTTAACGCTTCAAAAATTATAAAATATTTAATAAATAACGTAGAAATAATCTTTAAGAAGTATAAAATTGTAAAAATCTCTCTACAGATATGCTAACAACAAAAATAAGTTGTAATAAGCGTATAAGAATTTCGACATAGCCATACGTAGAATGCATGGTTTAGCGATTGGACGATTTCCAAATGCGCGGGCTCGAATCCTGCCGCGTTCAAATTCTATTTATCAATATCTATATTCTTATATGTTTTCTAAAAATTCCATATTTCCATTCACCGATTTTCAAAGATTTTCCAGTAAAAGAAAATGGTTTGGCGAGAGAGAATGCTATTTATTAAATGTTTAAGGTCACGCTGCGTTTAAATTTCGATACGTTTTCCAAAAATGATTTTCAATTTCATAAGTGTGTGAATAATACTTTAAAAATGTTTATTTGAACCATACTGAAACTTTAAGTAGGAATGAAGTATGTGCAGTAACTGTCATATCACATAGTAGAGCATTCTAATCGAGTATAATATCTGTTCAAACTAGTTTTTTCACAGAAATCTTTAAGCTTTCATGATAAATTATTTCAGTGTTGGCTACTAAAATACCACGATAAAATTTGCTTATAGAAAATGTCCATTAGGTTAAATCAACGCATTCACGTTAAAAACGCCATAATGTGAATATAATTTTAGGAAACAGATTCGATTTTAAGGCGTCCTAAGAACTGAAACAAATCTCGTGCTGTTCACCAACCGTAGCACGTTTCACTCTAGCTATTCGAGAAAACACATATTTACGCGTCTCGTCGTACTTATTGTAAACTATTAAACTGTGCCGTATGAGGACGAAAATAAAAGTAATTTTTCAATACTAATATTTCAGCTTGTTGGACTGTTGCAGGTTAGATTGCACGATGCTACTCATTTTGCTGTCATTTGCTTATTATGATTTGTTTCTAATTGGAGTTATTGACTCATATCATTTTTATGTATGTATGTACGTGATGGATATAATTTAAAAACATAATTTACAATTTAAGCCAAAAAGTTAAAGTTTTATGATTACGTAATATGCGAGTATCAGTGGTTACTATATACTCTCAAATTTCGTTAAAGAAACGTTAACATTGAAATAAAACCATACGTTTTACCATAGGAAAAGAAAATTCACAATAGCTTTGTTGATATCAATCCCTTACTCCACAGTCGTTTTAATTATATATATGATAAGACGTGAAGAAAATCATTTCTACCAGTTTATACAAAAACTATACGGACGAAAGAGTATGAAATTTGGTGTAGTTGAAGTTTATTATTAAATTAAATAAATAAATATATCACACACTGCAATGTGGCAGGCCCAAGTGGACTTCTAATTATATTTATTTCGTGAACCGTGTAATTTGACTTCAGTTATCACAGAACTTACGCATCGTTCATATTTTATAAGTACATAATTGTATGTATATTGCACCATTTAAAATATGTAAAAAAGTACTATCAATTATGTATTATATTCGATCTGAGTTAATAAAGTCGTATTTGAATGTAAGTTACATTTAAGCCTATTAGATCTTATAGAAGGTAGTGTAAAGAACATTTTCATTTAAAATTCAGTTTAAAAGTAACATATTATTATAATTAATGAGTTAAATTTAAATTGGCTACCAAAAGTAACCGTAAAATGAAACGATATGCAAAAGTGTAATTACCGAGAGAAATTTTCGCTCTTACTCTCTATCCATATTATAATTGTTTATTTATAAGTAATAGAACGGCTATATATCTAAGTAATAAATATATAAAGCAAAAAAATATTGGTTTTTTTTTTCATTGGAGTGTCTTGACAGTAGGTTCTCTCTGATAACCTGCTCTGCTATGCGTGATAAAACGTGAAGCTGTAAAAATATTTATTATTGGAACCAAACTTGTTAACTATACTGTATAACTATAGCCGACAGCCAACAACATAGTCTTTTTTAATTTAAAAAATAATCAATTCCATAATCATCAATCATTCATATCTCATATTTACACGTGCAAGCACTGAATGAGGCGCGTTGATGTCTAATATATGAAAGTTAAGTAATACACAAAAACTTTATATTTTATCTCAAGCCTATTTTTATAAAATGGTTTTATTGATTGAAATCAATTATTTACTATGATACAGAAGTATGATATACATATTGTACTTGTTCTTGTATAAATTGTAGATAACTTAATAAGTATATAAATATAATACTAAAATAAATTTTGAATATGTCGTTTATATGCGAAATACCTGTTCTTGGGCTGTTGGGTTATAGTTTCAGATTAAAATGAGTTGCGTACTACGATATATGAAGAAACTGTCTTCTTATTGTTTTCTATCTGACGTTGTCAACGTCCGGAAAATAGTTTTAAGGAGATCAAGTACGAAACAGACCGGAAAATATTTACATTACGTTCTGAATATTATAATAAAATGTAAAAGTAGGAAGTTTACTCGTAAATACCGTACATAGAACTATACCAGTTGTATAAGTCGACTAAGAGTGCTTTTACATATAATATTTGTGTCCCCATACACAGTATAGACTTACCTTGAAATTTTAAAATATTTCAAGATGCAACAAGTAGAATGAACCACTGTTTTCTTTACTTAAACAACGCATCTTTGAAAAAGGAAAAGAAGTAAAAATAAGCTGATTACTCCTTATTTTCGCCTTCAAAAGGTGAATACATTATCTATGTTACATGGTATACGTATGAATAAAAAAATTCCACAAATAATATTAGACTTGCCACTTGAACAATTTAAAATTAAGATTAAAAATGTATTATTGAGGAAAGTATATTATTCGTATAGTAGAATACTATTATGATGTTAATATCTCGGGATAATCACTCGGGAGGCTACTTACTGTGAAACTATATTTGAAAAGAGCAACTGTTGAGTTTCTCGCCGGCTCTTGTCAGAACTGCCTTCCGAACCGGTGGTGCCGCTAGGACGGACAATACTGACATTGTATGTCAATTGACGATTCGAAAGAGTATTTTGATTTTGAAGATAGCCTACTTCAACGTCTTCTGCCTTTTCTGGGATAAGCGTTATCGATTACATATTTTTAGATATTATGGGTTAAGTAGCGCAGCAATTTTATTTGATCAACCAGACTTATATTAAAAATCACTTTATTTACAAATATAAAGATTTCCTCAAGCTAAATTTGATTGACTACCCCGCTAGGCGTGACGTGACGTGAAGCTATAGTAATAATAAATATGAACTCACAAACATTGTTAACTGTTATACAATTCACACCTGCGCCACTACAGCGTCAACGCAACTTATAGTGGGTACATGAATAATTGAAACTATGCCGCATGCACCTAATGTGTTTTTACATTTATAAAAGAAATACATACGTTTGTTTAACGTTCACACATAAATGCGAAGTAGCGGTTTTCTTAAGAGAGTTCGTGTTATATGGCAATTCGCCTACCTACTGGCTACATACTACAGTTTTTATTCCAATTGCCTAAATTCCTTAATATAAACTGGTTTGTTCCGTGAACTTCTCACGCGAATCTTATATAATTTGTAAACATAATATTGTCGGTTGCTCGAGTTAATGTTGCTGCTACTATATTTTCTTTAAGTGTTTGAATGTTCCGGTTCATTTAGATATGTAACGCTCATTTGCTTGTAGTTAGTGACTGCAACGGATTTTTTTTGGTTAGTAAAATTTGAGATATATATTAATATATATATTAATTTCCATAAATTTATATGGAAATTTTGAATTTAAATTAATATCTCTGCTTTAGTGACAAGACAAAAGGCGACACGCGAAGTTCAGTCCCGCCACTCAATACGCAATATCTCAAAAAGTAGAGAACGGAGTATCTTGACACTTGGGTCGCTCTGCCTGCCCTGCTTTCCAGTTAAAAGCATGAAGCTGGATAAAAATAAGACAGCAGAATATTTACTTAAAATAATAGGCTCTCTAAGGAACCCAAAGTAATTTCTCCCCAATTTTTTATAAGTAAAGGTAATTTAAACTCAATTTGACAACTTTCTGACAGTTTAAACGAATAATATATTAGGTATAGTGCAATGTACTACACAATACTTCCCACGTCAATCCGTTTGATGTATTATCATTGTCTGTTTACGACAAAAATTCTACTTTCAGTTGAATAAAAAGACCTACAAAACTCTGAGAACTGTTCCCATTGAAATGTTGTTTGATATAAAACTAACATTACGTTTGTTAGGTAATTTTGAAAACATAATGGGTAATCATGACAATAATAAATCATATAATAAGTGAATAATTTACAGTTATTGCTGCAATTTCTTAGAATTACAAATTATAATTTACCTATAGTATTATTAATTATTATTACAGCATTATGCTTCTCCAAGGTAGGCTGAGAGTCTCCAATGTTAGGACACACACTTCACTTTATTAATATCGAATTATTTATATACCACTTATAAAGTCTAGTTTTGTATTTACAGATATTTCAGTAACCTTTTCAGATGTTTTAACTAGCAGTAACTAGAATCTTCTGAAAAAATAGCGTATAACATTTTAAAACCAAGTCATTTTTATTTTGGCAATAAAATAAATTAACGCAGTGAAAGCTTAATTTTAATAAATATTTTGTTACAAACTCTAGTACATTTGATTACGCTAATAAATATAACTTTATATACTACATTCAATATATTATAAATATAATTACTTACTGACGTATCGATATCATTATTCTATAAGCAAGAGGAAGTTCATTACCATGCAACGCCCGTGACCTTCGACGGCATTACAGCCACTTTCTTCGCAAACGTGATGCGCTTAGAAGAAAGTGTTTCTAGTCTTTGGATTTTATTATATTTATAGGTTTATTTTTATAAAAATCTATACAAATCTATATTTATACATTTAATAAAAATGTAACTGTAATATTGAACGTACATTACTTTTACAGAATGGTTCTAACCCATTGCGTCCATAGAAAAAAGGAGCACAGCATAACATTTAAATTCCACAGGTAAGTTATCTTCTATACATATAATAAAAAAGTAAATGACCGCTGTCTGTACATTGAAAATTTATGTCAAAGAAATATTATTGGGAGCATTTATCAATGTAATATAACCCAAAATTGTGCTTTTTAATTTTTTTTCTGTTAGTAATCTTAAAAACGGCTTAACTCATTTAAGCTTTGACAATTGTATTTTGATAAGCTTGCCTTAATATTTAGTGTTAATTTTATTTAAATTGATTCATAAATAGAAGAGTTATTATTAAGTATATAAAATTTATTTGAAATATTTTAATAATTGACTAAGTTATAAATTTAAGCAAAATTTGTGGTGTAAGTAGAACGCGGACGGGCAGGTCGCTGGTACCAGAATATAGTGTAAAAAGAAAAAGTTTTAACGTCTAGACTATTATAGTATTGTGTACTTATTTAAAAATTCATGCTGACTCGCATTACTGGCATATGTAATATGACGTATACGAAAATGATTGACAGTTTTTTTAATTTATTTTAAATGTTATTTTTAATTGTGTTCTTCGTGGATGATTCTTTTGAACCGCAATTGAGATTGGATGTCTGATGATGCTTACAAAAATCGAAACCTATTTATTATAAATGTTAAGCACATTTTGTCTATATGGAAAAGAATTAAGCTTTATAAAAAAAAATGCAGACCTTCAAATAATTACATTTAATACAGATTCAAATCTGTAATCTTTAAACGATATTGAAAAACGTATTTTTCACAGGTAAAGCCAGGATTTTCATATAACTTTAACTTTATAAGTAATATTTGTTAGTTTGTTAAGTAAGTAATTATTACAAGAAAAATATTACACAACATTCATAGCAATGAAATTAAGCAATAACGTTGTCATAAGTCAACAATAAAAGTTTTATAACTTCCGGCAGTCCAAATTTAGGCGTGGAATTATGACAAGGGCTCGTAAAGCATACGCATTTTACCACCGTTACAAAACCTTACCTATTTAGGTTTAGTACTTTCGTTAGGTGAAAGGTAATTAAAATAGTTTACCAAAAGTGTCCGGTCTGATTAACATCGAATCACCAAGTTTAGATCACACACGCTGCTCGTCCACCGTAAAAGTGAAACGGTATCATCTTTATTAGTAAAACCTATACTTTGAATGTACTAATGTAAGTAATATATTACATGTAAAATATATTTATATTTTAAAACTAATAGTAAATTATATTTTATGGGTTCTGATTTTATGGTCCCATTATGATTGTGGCAAGAATACTAGCTCCGTTTTCTTACTTTATTGAATACAATTTACTGATTAATTTAACTGAAAATTTCGTTTTTATTTATGGAAGTACATATGTTTGCCGCAAAAGTTTCTATATAATATAATAAATTACTATTCACATACTTGAACTATTGAAATTGAACCCAAAAATTTCAAACGCAGCCGATTTTTACTTTTTACCAAACGCTCTTGGTCAAATGTCAATGTATAGCTTATACATTGACATTCGACCAATGCAAAATTATTAGACTTATATAAATAA
Source organism: Podotricha telesiphe (assembly GCA_038994665.1). NCBI lineage: Eukaryota > Metazoa > Arthropoda > Insecta > Lepidoptera > Nymphalidae > Podotricha > Podotricha telesiphe. The sequence continues at coordinate 568,727 of JAOYRR010000275.1, forward strand.
GATATTATATACGATAATTTACTATTGAAAATTATATATTAAAAACTTTTAATGAACATGGAAGTTGAGAACAAACGATGCAAAACACGCAAAACGATTTGCTTAAACGTAAGTACCTGCTTACGTTCATATTATGTAAAACAATATTATGTACCTACATATAATTGTTTTACATAACATATTTATATAATTATGTAAAAGAAACTATTCAAAGTATATAATTAATTTATGCCCAGTTTTCCTAGTTTTCCCATAGCGATTAGAAAGCGGTCGAGTGTATTACGCGGAAGGCCATTGAAGTGTATTGAATGACGATGAATTGTAGGAAAATTCTATTCAGGGGTGAGTTGCACTTCTTTGCCGTTTGTTCCCACGAATGGAACGTAAGTTCTTGTGTTATAGTGACAGCTAGCAAAATATTATTATGCTTTTTGGGCATATGGCATAGTTAAGTCAATTAGATGGACTGGACGGTGTGGGTTCAATACCTACTGTGGGAATGCTTAATATTGAATTACTCGAGCCGCCTTATCTTTACACAAGGTGAATAAAAAATACTTGAATTTATAGTAGACAGGTTCGATATCAATAGATACTGTAATGTAAAGGCAGGCACATTAGAAAATGAAGGTGAAATAATTAAACTATTTACTTTTTGCCCGTACATCAATTATATCCGCAAATAGTATAATATATGTTTATTATTACGGATATAAATAATAAATAATGCATTATGAACTATTACAATAATAATAACCAAATAATATATATATTAAAGTTATTTTCTTATTTCTTATAAAATACTATAAATCTAAATCGTTTAAAGTACTTATACATACACATATGAAAGTTTAAGTTGCATAAATTACTTTCTTTTAACAAAACCCTAGAACAAGCGGATATAATTGGTTCCGGGCGTACAGTCTATATTTTTCTAAGCTACACGTGGAATTTCCACTCGAGTTACGATTACGACAGACTCTCTATATTATTATGATAAACTGCAAAATTATACGTCATTTACTTAACATATATCAAGTTTCAACTATGACAATTTTAATTTATGACAAATGACAAATATATTTTTACTAAAAGAAGTTCTAAATCAAAGTTGTGTTTCATTCAATATTGCATTTTGATGGTTGTAAGTACTTAAAGTTAAGTACTACTATTAATAGTAGGCAAGTTAAAGAGTGCTTAAACTATAGCGGCCAAAAGTCAATAGTTAATATGGTACGAATCGCATTGTATCAGTATAGAGGTACAATAGGATATATTTTACTAATAGCAATACTTAAATTCTACGATATAGATTTGGATACACGATAGTAATTATTACTTTTAACTTTTGTATGCGAAGTGAAAATCATGACAGATTAATTATAATCGATTTTTTTCTTATATTTAATATTTGGTTCTTTAAGTAAATCATGCTTTAAAAAATTACAATCAATGTTTTTCCGTTTCTGTGTTTAAGTATGTTTTTTTTGAAGCTTCCTCTTTCCGCATAGGAGTATAAGCAAGGAGAAACTGATAGTCACGACTCGCCTTTTATAATCTGCCCAAAAATGAGAAATTATGTGTTGGTTGGCGGAACTCAACACCGCACAATTTATTAGCGTAAAAAAATACAATTTATACTCGCATATATATTCATTACCCCAAGAGTGAATGGAACCCAAAGCCATTCGCACTAAAAGTCACACTTCGCCACGCTGGCCTAGTAGTTATTATAGAGTACTATTTATAATAATGAATGAATATATAAATGAATAATCTATATTCAAAGTATATAAATAAAATGAAGATTCCTTTATAAAACAAACAATGTTAATCTCAACGGACAATTGAAGAGAAACTATGAAATCAATTACGTTTTGCTTTCTTTAATCCAAAAATGGAATTCATAATGACAACGACAATATGGTTCGTGAATTTACATAATTTGCAAAGATCTTGCCTTTTGATATCATAATTCAATTGAAATTAAAGGGACATCAGTTGTATAAAGTTTATTTTAATCTAATTTTAATATTTAAAGTTTCATTCACAGCATTAGGAAGATTAAAAGGAAATTTAAAGTGTTATTCACTCAATTAGGAAATTGGAAATCGTCCAAAAGTTCGAACGCGGGTTCGAACTCCGTTATGTTCAAATCTTTATAAATTATCTCAAAATGATTTTTAATTTTAATATATTACGTAAATAAATATAATTTAACGCTACCATGTTATAGTTATGTTGTGCCATACTCCATATACGAGGGTTTGAGATTCGATTTGCACATGCGAGAACGGTCATATTTAAAATATTTTTGATTTCCTGCTTTTGTTCGACAAAGAATAGCGTGAAGTTACTCAAGATACAATTTCCTAAAATATACACAATGTAGACAACAAAATTACATGTTAATGAGTTATGCTTAATGCGTACCCTAGATGATGTGGGAGGTGTATACAAAATAAACGAAGTCTTGTAGGACTGCCTCTATTGTATAGACCAAGTAGATGCTGGCCTGTCTGGCCTATACGATAGAGGCATTGTTGATTGTAGTAAGATTATTATGATCATTATTTTTCAACTTCACGCTATTTTTCGCAAAGCTGGCTAACCAGAGAGAATCTAGCGTCAATACACTCTTGTCACCAGAACGGAAAAATGAAAACAGTTTAAATATAATCAGTCCCCTGAATGTGAATCGAACCAACACAGATCGCGTATCAGACGCTGTCACACTGCGCCACGATGAATCATAAGGTGTTTCCTAGTTACATATACGTAGGAATATGTGGAGATAAACTATAATAAATACTTTGGCTAGTGTGAGAACGTTGACAAGTACAACTTATGCTCCGCAGAGCATGTAAAGTTGAGTATAGCTGAGATAATTTTACATTCAATCGATTTATTAGAGTATAGAGGGCATAATGCATCTTCATTTAAAAGCATTTATTTTCACTGCCTAGTAAATTAATCAGCTTTCAATTAGGTTTCACTTGGCGAAAAACAAGGCATGAATGAATTAAATGAATTAAATGTCATATGAAAGGCAAAAAGTATTTCATCAGTCAGTCAGTTTAGTTTTAAATTAAGAATAAAGAAATGCGGCGAACATGTTACTGGACAAACGTGCCTATTTCAAAGAGATATTTCAAGATTCTCGTCTAGGAAAAAACGTATAAAAGAAACTAGAAAATGTTTTGATCGTAAAAACATATATAACAAGATTTCTTAGTTATTAGGAACTTCAGCTCTTCACTTGTTAGTTATTACTAACTCGCGTTTCAATTTATTTTATATTATAAATGAAAGGTAACGAAATTTTAAAAGACTTTTTATTTATTTTTTTCAATACTGATCTAAAGATCCTATTTATTTTACATATATATTTTAAATATGTTTCCAGCTTAGAAACGTTAAAGTTCTAGATTGGATTCGTGCAATTGTTATCTTGGGATGCACTAATAACCAGTAACGGTTATTGTTGCATTAATTCATATTGAACAAGAACAATCGAACCTATTTACGTTACACAGAATGCACATATAGTCAATTTAATCTTGTTAATATATATAAAAATATCATGCCCCAAATTTTTTAACATCTAAATATATTTGTCTAATTAGGTTTTTCTTAGTACATTTGAAAACCGTCACAAAATATAAATAATGTTACTTTCAGCTACGTCTTCTAAAGCAATTTTGCTAAGACAATAAACTTAATATTGACTGTTTAGTTTTAGTTAAATTCCTTAAGAAATTTTAATGACAATTTTTAGCTTTTCCGTGTTTATATATACATATGTATAAAAATGTAACTGATCGATACATGGAAGATATATGAAAAAGTATTATTAGGGGCATTTATCATATTTTTATATTTTTCTATTCTGTTTGTCTGTGTGTTTAAGCATGCTAATCTCGTTTACAGAGTTTACGTGATTCTAATGCTCTTCTTAACATTTAGTGTTTGTTTCATTCCAATCGGTTCATAAATAAAAAAAGTTACAACCATTTAATTTATACATTTAAGTGAGAACTCGGGTGTGTCCACCTGAAATAGTTGTCGTGTAGTTCACGCAGGCGAAGCCGCGAGCGGGTCGCTAGTATTAACTATATTTAATACCTTACGTTAATATATCATTTTATTTTTTTGAATCGAATAGTTTTTATTTAATGATGTCACGTTTTAAAACTATGAAATCGTGAACGCAGCGTCCGTTTTCAAATTGTATTATAATTTCAATTTGTGTCGCAATTGTGCTTTAGCTCGTATACTTTTAAAGCAAAAGTTAGAAATTTACTTAGCTTTAGTAATGTTTCTTTTATGGTATTTACAATGAGCCTATAACGTTTAATTTGTTATTTTAAAAGTCGAATATTTAAAATAATTATTATAATATGTTCAGTATTTAAAAATGATATTGTGAACACCTCCATATTATTATAATTTTGTTTTTAGTAACTATGTATTTATTATTTTAAATATAATAAAAAATCTTACCGTTCATTTTAACACGGCTATTCCGATCTCAATATAAAGCGGTGTATACACGTTAGCATCACTGTCACAGCACTCGCGGAGCACACGCACTAATGCAATGGAAAATAGCGTTTAACTGCCACCACCACGACGCTATGACCACTCAAGTGGTGGTAAGTAGTGGTATTTGATTAAAATATCACGTTTGGCTTTAGAAATTGGCCTCCAGTGGTTTGTTATGATATTGTTGATTTTTACAAGGATGGATTATAATAAATTTTATATGGAATTCCATTAAAATTGTATACAGATATGATATTAATTGTACTTGAATGCAGTAGTTCAGATTATGTCTTAATTGCTCACTCTTCCGATTAATTAAGAAAATTATCGACCTAAAGGTTTTAGTGATACGTATGAAAAAGAAATCGTAAATATTACATTTTTAAAACAATAAAAATATATTCAAAATAAGAAGCAGCATTGAATTATTTTTTAAATCAAACAAAACACTGGTTCACTAACGTTAATGCCAGACTAGAGAAGAACCGGCGCAAGAAGCTCAGAAGGAGCTCTCTTTTTTCAAATCAATCTACATATTTAGAATTGTGTATATTTGTAACAATGTTATATATAACAGGATGGTAGACACTTGAGATATCTTTAAGGAAATTTTAATAGAATTTAAAATTTAAATTATTTTTAACATTTTTATTGTTACTCACACACATTTTTAGACAGTTTGCGCAGCGGGATTTGAACCGAAACATACGTTCCAATGCGTGGCTAGCGGTCAGACTAATTTGACGGTTTTGAATCCTGGTGCTGTTCAAATTTCTATACGTTTACTACAAAATGTTTTAAAAATGCTAAATATAAAATTATAGCAATCTATATATCATCTTTATGTTTTTTCATATTTAAAACAGTATTAATTTTTATTTTTACGTATTACGGCGCTGTTGTCGAAACTTTAGTTTCTGACTGTACACACAATAATTAGGTTCGAATCTCGTTCAGAATGTTATATTTAATTACTGTGAACGGTTTTTTCGGTAAATTTAGCGCCGCGCTCAGCGATATTGAGTTTCGTCGCGTAGCGCGTATCGTAATATGAAAGACTATATTAGACTCCTTTATACCAAAATTCAATATAATTAAGGTTTCTATATTTTTGTTAAGACAGGTTTCCTTACTTCTAACACAGGCTAGACTAACAGACTAGTCTAGATTTGGGAAGAACGGAGAGGAGAGTCTTGACATTTGACTACCCTGCCTTTCCGGAAAAATAAAAAAAAACTAAAAAACTGTAAGTCTTCTTCCTTCTTTATACAATTGTGGTCGAATGAAATTCTTAAATTTGTAGTTTGAAAGTTTCACATGAAATATTCAACTCACTAGAGTCAGGACCACTACAAGAATTAGTAACGTTCTCCGTGCATTTGAGCAAACAAAATATCACTCTCTTTTCGCCCATTTTGAGATATTATTTTTTCCAGTCCAGATAAGGAAAACAAGTACATATTGAAAAAACAATAATTTGGATATCCTAAAAAAAAAAACAATATTTTTAGAAATATAAGTTATTTGTGGTAACCAACCAACCAAATTCATAATTAAAAATCAAGTTTTCTATGCATTGCATTTTTCAATTCATGAATGAATGCATTTGTAAGGCTGAAAAGGATTTATTTATTGATAACTGATATAAAAACCTAAATTCTTATTGATTTGTTTTTAATTGAGCTTGGTTGTTGGCATTGAAGGAAGAACACTTCATAAAAACGGATGAAAATGAAAACCTAGTTTGTACGTTTTTCGATGTAGCTAATATGAGAAAGTTAAGTTTTATTTCTGTCAGTTATAAGAAAATGCCATAGCCGTCACATTTTATAAATTATTATCTATTATACTTTCTTTTATACTCATTTCTATTCATTGCGAGCTCCCTTGCGCATATAGAAGCGTGATACTATAATTTCTCTCGTCCCTTAGAATGTAAAATGTATGGAAAGTAGTTCCGGAATATTTTTGGACAATCGATAAAATAGAAAGTTAATTAGTTACATAGTATTATCATTGTTATAACGTCATTTATATTTCGTAGAATTCAACATACATAAGTAACTAGTGACAACATCGCCTCGTAGTGATATTGACTGAACTAGTATAAGTGAAACTTTATCCTGTAGAAAGCTACTATGACTATGACTGGGAATAATTTTCTCTAGGGTTTATATTTAAAAGTGACTTTTAACTAATAAGATAGATTTTACAACCTCGTTGGTACGATGGATGGTCGACTTCATTCTTCTTCTTATTCCTATGACTCTTGATAGAGTGGTCGTGTTCAACGTGGGGTTTTAATTCAGAGGGGCAGGTATTGTTCGTCGTACGATGTATCGCTATCTTTCCCTGCTCGAAGTCATTCTAGTACACTCGTGTATAGGATTGCCCACTAGCGACTTTACTTGGTATGTTCACCGCCTTGGGAGCCTTCCACGTGGTCTAGTGCCTCCTACTTTGCCTTTGACTTCATTACACATAGTATATTAAATAATTTAAATTTTAAATTGTATATGACAGACGTACGTACGTACTTACTAACATGAAACGAGTATGGGAAAATCAGGTAGTCCGGGACAAAGAAATTGATTGCGATAGTTTGATATAATAATCGCATTATCTGACAGGCAATTACTATCTCACTGACAGTCTACTCGTGACCACCGTCTACTGTAAGATATGCGCAGCGTCGGGTGTTCAAAAACACATTCTCGAATAACAAACTACACGCAATCAATCTAGTAAAATAGTTTCATTTAAAATCTGTTGCCATTGCCAAAGTCAAAGATTTATTAACTAAATAATAATATATTTGTACCTAACAGATGGAAGCGACGAAGTCAAACGTTACTGCAAATACAAACGTAATATGCACCTGAGTAATCAAAGGAAATCAAGAAACGAATCGTATTATTATAATTATCTAATTAGTTCGGGAATCGACCATTCCGTGTGCAAATACTTCCGATTCATACAATAGCTTCTTACGTTATATAAAGCTTTGATCATTCAAATTGTTTTTTTCGCAGATACACGCTTTTACCCGTAGCCTCTCTACGGGATATCTATTGGAATAATACGGGATATCTATTGGAATAATACTTTTTTTTTTTACGGGATATCTATTGGAATAATACGGGATATCTATTGGAATAATACGGGATATCTATTGGAATAATACGGGATATCTATTGGAATCTAGTGGATAGGCAGAGAGACGACACTACGGCAGCCTTGATTCAATTTCATAATTGTAATTCATACTTCTGTAAAAGGTATTTTTGACGCTATATGCTGTGGAATTTTGCCGGTCTCCATATAGTATGATATTATAGTTCTGAATAGACCGAAATTGGACAATGGAGTGAGGAATCACTATTATTTTAACTATCAGCTTCGCCGACCCCATGAAATGCAGAAAGAAATCATTTAAAGGATATTGACGTGTCCATGACAATGTAATGAAGCAAAATAACAAACAAGAAACAAAGAGTGAATACCAAATAAATAAAAAAAAAACAATTTGACATTTTATATTTAATCTTCGCTATTACACTCGTCTAAAATATCATTCGCAATAGCAATCACTTTATTAGACTCATCTTGTAAATCGTTATTAGCCAAACTATTTTTTAATAAAAATGAAGTTGTAATAATACGGCTGTCTTTAGAAATGTGGATTTTTGTTATTTCCCTAGCTTTTTTTAACGTTATTTTAAGAAAAGTAAGCCAATTTTGCGTAAAAGTGAGAAATTCGGGGGTAATTTTCAATGTTAATTGGAATTGTATGAGAATATGCGTCCACGGTTGACTTGTCAGTGTTGCTACTAAGTTAGGGTCGTTTTTGTAACTTATAGCGTGTTTGAATATCGAACTTAATGTTTTCCAACCAGCTTGAGACTGGTTTGCGGAATCCTGGAATCATTTAAAATACATATTGTTTAATTAGGGCACAGTAGGATTACATCCGACTGTACTTTACCACGATGACTGATGACGTGGGTTTAATTCCCAAGCGGGAGATTTTTTATCATGTGCTTTTCTCTCCTAATTCAAAGCGAGACGCTGAGTTCCACCACTCAACGCGCAATGTCTTGAACTTGGACAAAAAGACTATCCATTTTAGACAGATTGCGGCGAGAAAATCCAGCATTAACCCCGCTACTTGTGTAGCCAAACAGGTAACTTGGCATTTGAATCTACATTTGAATCTGTAATCTCATCCATAGTATGTCACGTTCCAACTACACCACAGTTGGGTCAACTATGTATACATTACGTTATTATTTTTTTGTTTTTATTTTTGGCAATTATTTTTAATGTCTATTAGCTCTTATTACAAAATGCGAAAAGCTAAAAACAGAATGACTTACTTAGTAATTGCTCAAAAAAACTTACACGACAACACAACATCATTTGTATTCTAAACATCAAAGCTCTCAACACATTCCACTGTTGGTTAACATCCATAAAGTCCGAATTGAAAGTCAGTATCAAAGGCGTGTTTTTATTAGAGTTAAGCACCATGTACACTAATTGTAGTAATAAGGAGCCACGTTCATGGTCGCTGTCCCGTCGCAGTGACTTTACTATTAAATCTGTTTTGATTTCTAGTATAGATCTTGGCTTTAACATAAAAAAAAAACAATTAGTGTCAACAGTTAAATTAAAATGAAAGATCAAATAAATATTACATATATATTTCAATTTATTATATATTTATATATATATACATATATATTACTTTGAAATAAAAGTTAATAAACATTTTATTGTATATTAAAGAAAAATAGAAACAAATCACTTCGATCTAGACTTCATTTTTTAGCTTCTCATGCTCATTTTTCTCGCATAGGAGGGTAATAAGAGAGAACCTAGTGACAATACACTCTGTTCTTCACTTTCCGCCCAAAATCGGGACACTTCGTGTTCTGGCGTAACGCAACACCGCGGTTTATCTTACCAGAGCAGGGAAATTAATATAACTTAAATATAACCCGCCGAGTGGGGATCCAACCCACAACCAATCGCAGTTAAACACTGTCGTTCTTAGCCACTATGGCTGATGCCATAATGGCTAAGAACATATACTATTATTATATACTATTATTGTAACTAAAAGAAAGTAAAAAAATCATACATGATATTTGTTTTTGGCGAAATAATAAACCACATGCGACAGCAATTGTAGAGCAGCGCAAGCGACTCTATCGTCCGAGCTGTTTGTTGCTGTCAAAACGGTCGGTAAGAAGGCAGCGCGATTTGTATATGTTAACAACACTGTTCAATATATATTCATATTAATACGTAAAGACAAATTTTCGACTATTTTCATATCATACACAAGTATTGTTACTACAACAGCAGATTTTTAGATAGTAATTTACAATTATTGAATTTATAGTTACCATAATATTTTTAAAGTCACACAGTAAAATGTATAAATTTTAAACAAAAATATGTAGTAACAAGCATATAATAATTGCGACGTAACTAGAGAGAAGCGGATCAGAGTGCTTGGATGTTTTCCAAAAGACGAGAGTTCGGGTTGAGCTGCGTTTAAATGTGTATAAGTTTCATCATAAATCTCGCATCTTACACAAGGATAGGTCAGTAGAATTAATCAAGTCAAACTGTTGAACAGTTTCTGGACAATTTAGAAACATTGAATTTTGGATAGCGAAAACTAATGCCGCGTTCGCTCATCCAGATTGCGTAAACAAAAATATTTTGCCTCTTTCTGGATCGACTCTTGCAATCATCCCTTTAACAGTAAAGGCATTGCATCTAATAAAAACTCCAAAAGAATCCACTAAAATTATACCTCAAAGATAATACCACATTAATTTCGCTTTCAAGTTGCAAGGAGAGCAGAGAGAATCTGGGACTTGCAACACAAGTGTAAGCTTGAGGAGCCCCTTTAAAATGTGCTTTACTTCACCAAAGTCGAATTTCACTGACTGCTCCATCTTCTTTCAATTCTTTAAATTCTAAGCTTGTGTAACTTACGATGGCTGTGGGTTCGATTCCCACTAGACACAATAGTTATAATTTATTTATTGTAGTGAAGAGCGAATGCAGTGTATTGGCAATAGGTCTGTTACTGCTTGCGTATTCCAGCAGTGTAGAAAAAAAACTCATTAGCTATTTCTAGGGAGACGAAAGAGAAATACTAAAACAACTTACCTTTATTATTATTAAAGTTTCTAGAAATTTCTAGTAGTAACAAGCATAGTTGTAAACACACATAGTCAAAGTGATTTCTACATTCTGTATTTGACTGTGGAGTGATTTTTGAATATAACGTCGTTACAAGTACCGCGACTTTGACACAGTTGCTTGGATCGAGTTCCAAAGGTAATTGTTTTATCGCGATTTCCAGTAAGTAGCTTATGTTTGTGTGAACTATAACATATTAAAGGCAATTAAATTAACCATCTATTCTATACATATAATGTACTTGATCGCTGTCTGTACATGGAAGATATATAAGAAATAATATTATGGGGGACAGTTATAAATGTAATAGCTCAAAACAATGTTTTTTTTATTTTTTGTGTTTGTCAGTGCGTTTGTGCACTCAGAATCGACTTAACCGCACTGTTGATGATGATGACATAATTTAAATGCACTTTAAACTACTTAACTTACTTTGGTAAACTTGCCTTAACATTTACTGTTTATTTGATTTCAATCGGTTGATAAATAAAATAGTAACAACAATTTAAGTTATAAGTTTAAGCAAAATTTATGATTTAAGTAAGAACGCGGGCGGGCGCTAGTTCAGAATATAAATCGATCGAACTCACTTAAAAAGTGTAACATTACTGATTATTATATTTAGTTTTTTTTCCTCAAGCGTGAGGTTAAGGCTGTAGACCTTATTGGGCTCGAGAGTGACACCTGCCGGGTGAGGGAGAGGGAGAGGGTACTGTCCCTGTACCTGTAAGGCAAGCACCACGAGGCTCGTACGTGGCTGGTCCACCCTGGCGACCTTCGTTGAACTACGGGTTGATTTTCATTATTCTTCCCGTTCATTTTGTAAACCGATTGAAGAAATCTTTTATAGTGATCTTCACTCTACAACATTATATGTTGTTGTAGAGCGTATTGAATTATAAGTTTTTAATATAAAGTAAAGAAAATTTAACTCGTTTAACACTCCTTTTTAAATTTTATTTTGTATTTAGTTTTCTTTTAATTGTAATTTGCGATATACCTTCATTTGTGATAATTAATTACATCTAGAGATAAAAATAAAAAACTTACTTAAATTATCATCACGATCTTATGCCAAAGCATTAGACAAAACTGACGGCAGTAAAGACCAAATTAATATGAAGCGAAGTGGTTTCTAGCATTCTCTTCTGCGTCTTTTATACAAGTATTAAGAGTTTCCATACAGTTTGCCACAATCGTATTATCTTTACTTTGTATTATAATATTCAATAGTAATTCCCATACTATTGGTTCTTTTGTTAATTCCATTTTAAATATTTCTATGCACTTTATAACCCATTTTCCTGATGGCAGTGGAAAATGTGCCTTATTTAACAGTAGTCAGTTATATTTATACAGTAAGGAAATAGATAAAATTTATTACAAATATTTACCACTTGTAATTTCAAAAGATTAGGGATCCTTAGTGAAGTAAAGCTCCAAAATAATATGACAGGATTATGTGTGTAGTATTTAGATGGTTCCGGATACAATGAAGTGACGAGACGGTCTGTGGCCTTCTCTAAATAAACTCTTTGTTCTAACGATTGCAATGATCCGTTCGAAATTGTTATGCTGACATCTTAATATAAAAAAAATATTGTTTCTGTCTCAAAAATCAATCAATCATCGACTTATTTTAAAGAAAAAATATGCGGAAAAAGGGTATAAAATTTTGCGTAGTTCATACTAGTATACTAGTATTAAGAAGAAGTGAAGAATCCCAATATAATTAAATTAAATTAATAAATTAAATATTACACAATATACGGACTCTGCCGTGTGTTTGACATGCATGATTATATGCCATACAGGAAACGCGTATTTTATGCGGTAATAGGGCTACTAATTCATTTTAAATTAAGAAACAAACTTAAACTATTTAAATAAAAGTTTTATAGTTACAGCGAAAACCAGCCATAAAGCCTTTATTATGTGCCCTGGTAATTTAAAATTCTTAGGTATTTTTAAAAGATATTCCACTAAGTATGGTAATAACGAAGAAGTAGATTCTTCAGGGCTGAAAAATATATTAAATTTAAATAAAAAATTGATGGAATGATCATATTTAAATTATATTAATTTCTCTGCTTTGGTATTTAAGACAAAGCAAATTAGAAGTAGAGATTCGCCACTCAACCCGTGATGTCTCGTTTTCGGGAAAACGGAGCGTCTAGTACTAGTATATAAATATGAGACTATATAGTATGTAAATATGAGACCGTCGTGGAGGAGTGGGACAGCGTGACACGCAATGGTTGTAGGTTGAATTCCCACTAGAAGAATTGTTATATATAGTTTTATTTATTTCATCAATATTGTTGTAAAGATATTAACAAATATATAAAAAATGTGATTACTTTTCTGAAGATTGACAGTAGAAATATGTATAAATCAAAAAGCTATAGGGTTGATTTTTTTGTAACAACATTCCTATATTCTGTTTCTTTTCTATGCTATATTGTAAGTCTACTAGATCCATCTGAAATTAAAAATAATATTAATTAATATAGAAAAACAACTTCTTAGCTTGCCATGGATTCACCATCGACCCTTTAAACTACAGAAGCCTCTTAAGCTACGTATTGATGCTCGTGTCCATTGTCCTCTCTCCACTCTACCTAATAAAATTTGAAAAGATCCTACTAATGTCGCCTTCGAAATACGTAATAGAACTAATGACAGGCAAATTCTAGGCTAGCTGAGATCTTTTAGTAGATTACAGACATTTCGCTGTCATACCTCTCTTGCCTAAATCTAACGCGTATAAATTAACTTTAAACCTATTTCTGGTCAGTTCAAAGTACTTGCAATTATAATGCATTTGATTCAAGTAATGTAAAAGTATATAGTATAATTATGACTAATTTATATACTTCAAGTTAGTTTCACCCACTGGTTGTTAATATATTTTTTTAGGCTTTATTCTTTGCCCCTAGTGTGGTAGTAAGAGACAATGGAGTGCCAATCATTATGGTTGTAGTTAGAATTCAAATAATTCCTCTTATTTTACTTTATGATCTGTTATTTTATATTTCTTTAAAAAAAACTACTAACATAGATAATAAAAATATAAACGTAAATTTGAACGTATGTAATGTATTTCCTTACGTTTTGGTTTCCAAGAGGCGAGTTTTCTAATTATAAAACGTTCAATTTCTTTAATTTTCTGAATCATAATAATAATGTTAGATACGTTCACTAGATATCCATTTTAATATCGATTGTAATACTACAGAACAGAATAATTTAATAGTGAGCTTATTAAAATAAAATATAAAGTTATATCTCTTACATCAATATCTTTATTGCATATTGCATTCAATTCGTTTTCCTTTACATATAAATATTTGGCTGTCAACGTTTTTAGCATTTCTCCCAGAACCAAAGTGTTTATTTTGCGAATAGCCGGATCATCTCTGTTAGATAGAATTTTTTTAATAAGCAAATAACATAGGACATAATTTAAGCGGTAAACTCAATAGACTACTGGCCACTTTCAAAGTTAATCTGACAGCTAATTGAATTAAAAATTTACACATTTTCTGAAAAGGTCGCGTATGTGAGTCACGTAAGAGCAAACCAACAAAAATCTTGTTTTTCAGATGTCAGTCACTGTGGCCGAAAACGGATCAAATCAGGATGTAATATACGTAGACTAAATAACTTTTTAGCTTAAGAGACATATTTAAAAAACGTATAAAACATTGAACGCAGCGGGATTCAAACCCGCACCTCTTGGAAAAAATCCAAGCGCTCTGACCGCTAGCCCATGCGTTCAGTTTCCAAGAGTTTGGCTTCAGTGTAAGTAATTAACACTTGAAAAATATTAAAAACTCTTTAGCTTGTCCAAATAACTTTATAGCTGATATCAATGAAGTTCCATATTGCATATAGCATGGGAGTTCCATATTTGTAGTCATATTGTGTAGTCACAAACAGATACGCGCGTTTGTGTACAAACCTACCAGTAACGCCAGTAAGGTAGGTATTTACAAATAATAAAGTGATTAAATTTGTAAGCTTAATAGTTTTTTGTTTAATTTTTATCTTATTTTTAATTAAACCAATTTATTTTTACCAATTACCGAGTTATTTGCGTTAACTCACAGCGAATAAATTTTCTCTGTCTACAATATGTATCACGAGAAATTAAACATCTATACTAAATAACTATAATATAATTATATTGCTAATAAAATCTAAACATATAATAAACATCTGTACATAGAAATAATAAACGCATGTACATGAAACATATAGGAAAAAAATATTATTAGAGGCATTTATCAATATAATAAAACCCAAAACAATGATTTACAATTTTCTTTTCTGTTTGTCTGTTTGTTGTGCACGTTAATCTCAGAAACGGCTTAACTGATTTAAATGCAATTTTGACTATTGTTGTGTTTTAAGTTGTGGGAAACTTCCCTTAACATTTAATATTTATTTCATTTCAATCGGTTCATAAACAAAAACTTTACAACCATTTTCAAACCTAATTTTAAATTTAAGCAAAGTTTGTGATTTAAGTAAAAACGCGGGCGGGCGAAAAATCATATTTATTGATGATGATGATGATTTACATAAATATTGTTGTTTTATTAACCTTATTATTTGTGTTTGTGGCAACATTATTAAATATCCGTTTGTAAATAAAAAATCACAAAAGTCCGATATAGTCTCCGTTTTCGCATTTTCATAAATAAAACTAAGAAGAAATTTTAGGTAAATCCCATATTCCTCAGTAGTTATTACATTTTGATGGTCCTGTATTAGTGTAAAGTAAATTAATAATGAACTGAATTACAACATATTTACGAATAGTAGAAAACGTATAATAATATTGAGTAAGTAAGCACAACCGCCCTCGACCCTGTGTGACACCAGAGGAGCTAAACCTTGCCTTGCCGGCACACCCTGCAATATGTCAGAGAGAACCTAGTGTCAAGACACTCCTTTCTCCACTTTTCGCCTAAGGTTGGTACAGTGCGTTTTTAGTGGTGGAACTCTACACCGCGCTTTGTTTTACCAGAGTGGAGATATTAAAATAATACATAGCAAAGCAATGTGCTGTAGTGGCTAAGACAAAGCAGCGTTGAGTTCCCCCATTCCACACGCAATGTCTTGACAATTTAGGAAAAGTGGAGAAATAATTTGACTAGGTTCTTTCTGATGACATGAATTATATGCAGTTATTATTTTACCCAGAATCACTAAATTTGAATAATCTTTATACTTACCTTTGTAAATATAACGAGTTCTTTAATTAGCTTATGAATGGAAAATTTAATTTTGGAAACTGCCTCTTTTAGTGTTGATATTTCTTGTTCATCAATTATTATTTTTTGTACTAAATCTAATGGTGTTTTAGGTTTTTCTAGGATGTTTGTTAATCTACAAAAGTACCAGTTAATGTCTTTAAAGCGTATACATATTAATTTTACACAATTGTTATTTATTATATAATATTATTGTTATGCACATAATGTTCTGTGTCCCGCAGGATAAATGTCGCAGCGTAGAAAATGAAAACATCAAATTTCTTATAAACTTTCTTTGTGTTGAGAGATGTGGGTGGCAAAATAAAATGTAACAATTTGTTTGCCCAAATGAAGGAAAAACTTGTATAAAGAAAAAAAATTAAACCGTCATAACCGTGTTTTTCTTTCTATTGATTAGATTATGCGTGGTGTAGAGTTCCGCAACCCAGAATAACAGCAGTAATATTGAAATCTAAATTGATCCATTACAAAGTATGAAAACGTATAAATTCATTAAAAATCAAAAGATTTAAATTAAAAAAAGATGGTTATTATGCATAAAAGAGCGAATATCTAATTTGAAACTTATATACCTTAACGCGTCCATTCCCAGCCGACATGTAACAAGCAGCATCGAACCCATATCCCCATTCTCCCCAATTAAAATAATACGACTCATCCCATTCGCAAGCAGTTCCAGCCATTTATCTAAGACCTCTCCTAGCATAATCGATACAGACCCTCTAAGATCTAAAGAGGCTGGTTGGTAAGATATTAACGCGTGTAATACAAATGCACTGCATAGTACGCTGTTTGGTTTGTTGTGGACATGAGAAGATAAGCTTTTAAGAGCGCCTAATAATTGTTCTGTATTGTAAGCACTTTGGTGGGAAAGGGCTGACGTTGTTTCATATGCCTTTATTCTATATAAGAAAAAAATGTAAATTATTTAAAGGCGGTAAGTTAATGACAATTCAGTTTGTTTTTTAATCATTATATAGATTATAGTATAATAGAGATATTGAGTGTTATGTTCTAGATTTAAATGTATTCAATTATGAGATATATACATGTAATTACCATCCTGTACATGCTGTACATGCACATACCACCTGTGAGCATTGAAGTTCTGTTTATATTGGTGTCGAGGTTTTTAAATATTCACGCGCATTTGGACAGCGTCTGACAGTAAACGCGACTAGTTGTTGGTTCACTTCCCACTCAAAGTAATATTATCTTTAAAAAAAAAACTCTGCTCTGGTAACACACATAGCATCATGGAATTCCACCCCACTTAACACGCAATGTCTCGAATACGGGCGGAAAGTGGAGAACGGATTCTCTCTGCCTACCCTGGTAGGCGGGAAAGGCGTCAAACTCATCTTAAGCATCTTGTAGCATAGATAGAGTTATAAATGTACTATTAGTTACTTGTTTTGCATATTCAACCTATAAGAGTAAACGATTGACGAGGCCACGTGGCGAAGTGGGACAGCGACTGATTGTAAACGCGATTGGTTGCGGGTTGGATTTCCACTCAGGGGAATGTATTAATTTGAATTCTTTTCAATTGAAAGCGCCTCGTGTGGAAAGAGGGAGTGTCCTCTCTGAATACACTGCTACGCAGGAAAAAGCGTGAAGCTGTACATAAGTCATTGATTGCGGAACAGTATCAAAATTATTAAATGCGAAATGGTAAAAATGCGATAATTTATAACAACCTTTCAATACTTTGATTAACTTATGTATAAATCAATGTATACAAGAAATATTGCAAAACGATTTTCAGTCCTTGTCGTTTTATTTGACTGGAAAAGTATTGTCATTAAGACCAGGATAACGAGAAGTATTTCTCAGCATTTCTTTTATATATTTTACATTATTTTGTTAATTTTGTCGATATCTTTTCAGTTGCGCCAGATTCCATTGACTATATTCTGTTTTGAATGCGTAATTACCGCGCGTTATCAATCAATTTACATTTTAGACTCAACGGCCTAGTCTAAATTTTTTAAGTAACACGATTATAAATCATAATATATTAATTAAATGTTATTCCATACCCATTTAAGAGATCACAAATGAAATGTAAGCATGTTTCAACAGCGTTACTGGTATCGATTGCTGAATAGTGTACAAGGCTTCTTATTATAGCGGATAACGCGTGAGCGGAGTGTTCGTCCTCGAAAAAACGTTTTACCCTCCATAATAAACGGATACATTGTAAAATTAATCTATTAAATATAATAAAAAATAAGTAACATTGACAGAAAAGTTCCAATATTTATTTGAATTTTTAATTAAGTTATAAATTAATTTTTTAACATTTTTTAAAGTGTTATTCACACACTTAGGAAATTGAAAACATATAAAAATATGTTTTTATCCGTTTTCTAAAATGAAAACGTATAAAAGTTTTAACGCAGCGGGATTAAAACGCGCCTCTTAAAAATGTCCAAGCGCACTGACCGCTAAGCCAAGCCTTCAACCCAAATCCCGCTGCATTCAAATTTTTATACGTTTTCTAAAAATATGTTTTTTTTTAATAAAATTCAATAAGTTTTTCTTACCGGAAAAGTAAAAAATCCAAATTTGATGTTGCCTCACATAGAAATACAGTAATGTCATTATCCAATAAATATTCTACTAGCCGTATTCTCTCATTAGAATTAAAATTATATTTGTTAACTGCTTCAATTAGGTACCCACAAGCTTTATTCTGAGATTCTGTATCTCGAGAAGTTAATAACCTTTTAATGTCGCTTAGTACATTTTGTCGTCCATGTGGGTTGTAAGTTTTGTTGAAATTTGTATTAACTAAACTATGCATTTTGATCGCAAGGTGTACAAATGAATCAATAGTCAATATTTTATAATTTTCACTTATTCTTTATCAGTTTGAATTCGCGCCAAAGGATTAAGCACCGCGCGCCAAAATATAAATTCAAAAAATCTAATAATGGCAACATTATCTTTTCTATATGGCCAGTATATTTAAATATTAAGCGTTCAACTTGATTATCAATTATATTTTGACAAATTATTCCTCGCAACTATGCAGAAGTCCTAAAATAACGTATCGTTTGGTTCGTATCATTACATCCGTGATAAGATAATATTTCAGTGTGATCACATAGTGATTTATCTTAGTGAGCTATTTTGTTCTTTTATATTTTCTGTATATATTGTGCACCGTATTATGTTTTACTTTTCTTTGTTTTATGTACATTGAGTGAAATAAAATAAAAATATAGAAATATATTAACTCTGTGTTCTCAGTTATATAGCAACATTTTCGAATGTCATTCTCATCTGGTTAGCCTCTGTAGCCTTTACTAAACATTGAATTTTATAATAATTTATCGCTTATAACTTTTCTAACGTGGTGAAACGTTGAATTTTAAATCTGGGATTAATTAAAATAGAATCACAATGGTATGAACACGTTAGTGTTAACGTTATAATAATAAATATGATACTTTCGTAAGGTTCATAGAAAGCATTCCATCCATGGTTAATACTATTGATATTTGCAGTCGGTCATCGAGTTCTTAAAGGATTTGCCGTCGTACGATGAGCACAATTTCACATTATTTAACACCGACCATGGCATCAGAAACTGTTCAAAAAGACCTTCAATATACCTCCCTACCAAGGATATTCCTTCTGAACAAAGTTGAGTATAAGATTTTAAATTAGATTGTTTTACTTTATGAATAGTAACAGATTTTTATTTTTGATAATTTTGTAAGTAATTGTTACATATTAATTGTGTTTAAAACTTGTTATATTTTCAGTTATAGTGACAGAAAAGACTAATATTCTATTAAGGTACCTACATCAACAATGGGAGAAAAAGGTAAATATTATCTTATTGGTATAGTACAGATTTCACAGAGTACAATGTCTTTATATATTTATTAAGTGATAATTAGCTAATTGCTTTAATAAGAGTATTAAATTAGTCTTCATGAATGTGAGTAATGTTTTCTTTATATTTACGTTTTGTACAGTATCTTTATACAAAAATTTTAAATTTATTTCAGAACAACACTTCACCTAAAAAGCGTGATCAAAGCCACATAGAACAAAATGGTGATGAGACCCGACCCCGAAAAAGGCCTTGTCTAACCTCACCAATCAACTGAAAATATTTGACAGCATCACTTCCTTTGTGCTTCAGTTACAGACTTTGTGAACACTCGGGCAGTTTTGTATTTACATTTGTATATCACATTTTTAAGTCTAATTATACATTAAAGATTGAAACTCACTGGTTCTATGTTTTCACAAAAGTTAGCTAACATTGTGCCATTTAGCAATGTCTAGAGTAATTGCACCTACGCAGATTAATTAATGATTTACATTAAAAATAATTAGTATTGTATTTGAAAAAACAATTATTCATTCCATAAACAATACGCTTGTATAATTATTTTTACAAATCATTTATGTGTTTTTTAATTGATTGTTTTGCTAAAATCTAAGACTTACATACGTGGGAATACGAAGGGTCTGCATACTAGAGGAAATAATGTGTTCAGTATTTTTATGTGAATGGTATGCTTGCCAGGTCAGGATATAGACTATGTTAAACACTTTAGAAGAAAAATTTACAATATTTAAAATAACAAGGCAATTTACATCTAGCAATTGCATAAATATTTTTAATCACACCGAAAATAATTGTAAACATTGTTTTTTGTTAGGTATTATTCAAATTTTATTAATATAAGTTTTGGTGATTAATAGTTCTTTTAAATATTTACATACTCACTTTAATGTATTATTATTCTGATTAGGAACTAATTCTGTATTTATAGTTGAATATGTTGCTTGATTATATTTTTAGTTTTAATTGTTATATTGCATTTACAAAATTTTAATTAAGACATGAAGACAAAAACAGAAAGAACAAAGCACATAAGTAGATTCAAATAAGCAATAGAATTATTGTAAATTCTAGGTAAGCCATAAGCCATTGGTAATTTTGTAATATTTTCAATATGATAGCTCTAGCCTGACCTGTAGTGCTGGATTCAGGATTTTGGTTATTTCTATAACACAAAATGACAAATATATTTAATATACAAAATTTAGTCTTTTATTTCTTTTAACATCTCAATATACATTTGTTTATGGCATATATATTTTAATGTGAGCTTCAGCTTCATGTTTATTCCTGTATAGCAAGGCAGGCAGTAAGAACCTAGTGTCTATGAAAGTCCTTTATATTCACATATTTTTTAGGGATAAAATAAAACTACAGAATTAGAATGAAAAATAATTTTATTCTAATCAATTATACTTATTTCATAAATTGCAGAGTAAATCCACAAGCCATGAACAATGTTGAGAAAGGGTATCTAATGGAATAATTTCTCTTATAGTTAATAGTGATATCTTAATATACACCTAAAACACCAACTTTAAAACAAGATAGCTAGATAATATTGTTTAAATTCCTTCTAGCCACTTATACTATAGAATATTAACACTAAAATGAAGTTAAAATAAAATATTCCAATTAAAATTTCAAGATTTGTCCAGCCCTGCAATAACATTAATTTCTAATGTTTTTATTGTAAATGTCTTATTTATATAGTAAACAACTTAATCTTTAGCAGGCACTTCAATAACTCGAGGTTTGTCAATAATTCTAGCTGTACGGTTACCCTTTTCTACAATTCCAATAATCCAAGCTTGGTAGCCTTCTTGTTTTTCAATATCTTTACAATATGCCGCAGCTTGCTCCCGTGGTAAACAAATTAAAAGCCCACCAGACGTCTCAGGTGCATGCCCTTGTAGAAGTTGGAACATGTTACCACATGCTTTTGCAACAGCTGCCATTTTAGCGATCACTGGCAAATTATGGATGACAAAAGATACTTCATTTTTCTGGTGTGATGCAAGATTTTGGGCATGCCCCAAAAGACCAAATCCAGTGACATCAGTAGAACCATGAGCATTATACTTGTGCATGAGACGAGCAGCAATTCTATTAAGTCTACTCATTGAATCCATTGCACGATGATAAGCTTTTCTTACATCTTCCTCTGATACTACTAGTTTAATTCTGTTCCAACGCTCAGGTTGGTCAAGCCACTGATGAGCATTAACTGCAACTTGAGTCCCAAGAGGTTTTGTGAGTACTAAAACATCACCCATTACTGCGTTATCCGGTACAATATACTCATTTGGCTGACAAATTGTGGTAGCAACCCCTCCAATAGTGCACCAAGGGTTGATAACAGTCTGGCCTCCAGTGACAGACGTGCCGGCTTCTAGTGCTGAATCTTTGAATCCTCTCATAATAAGTGGTATTACTACATCTCGTTCCTTTTCAGTCATTTTCGTAGACACTCCAAGTAACATTAACATATTGTCACATTCTGTAACACCCATTGCATATAAATCGCTTAGTACATTGGCACATGCAATTTTACCCATCATGTAGGGATCGTCAACTAAAGGATAGAAAAAGTCAGTTGTTTGTACCAAACAAAGCCCACCATGCCTTAGCGGCGTCACCGAACAATCCAAACCAATGCCAATGCGCGGGATAGCCACATGCATAAACTGATCTTGGTCCTGTTGAGAATAATCTTGCTGCAAGGATTCAACGAGCTTAGACAGGACATCTTGCGGTACTTTACAGCTTCTTCCTTTTAAATCAGCGAATCTCGTTAGACGAAAACTAGCTTCCAAGTCATGAGCCACAGGGTCGAATGGCCGACGCAAAGCTAATGCATTAGGGTTACCGGCCATTTCTAGCTGCGCTGCAGATAGTGTATCTTGCGCTACACTAGATTGATACGACATATTATACAAAAACAAAATAGTATTTTGATCCGCCTTAGGGTAAGTTTACGAAAAACGCCGAAATCCGACACGCCGCCAAATGACGCTTGCAAAATGGCGTCTCTTTTACAAAGAGGAAATGAAAGCTAAAACTTCAATCGAATGAGAGATTCTTATTGGCGCTAACAATATGTAAACAAAGAATCCTGAATTTCTATTGGTCTATCTTATTTTAAAATTCCGAATGCGCATTGAAAACTAGCTTAGTTGAAAAATTGTCAATATTTATCTTATTTCAAATGATAATTTTATATTTTTATGAAGCAAAATATAATATGAACACATAAAATTTCCTTATTTTAGGATAAATTAATATTTAATATTCATCAATTGAAAGGAACAGATAACATATGGCACATTTGATTTGTAAATGTTATCTGTAATCCCTGTTTTTCTAGATAGGTACTAGTCGAGTGGGCCAATCCTGATTGAAATAAAACTTTTATTATTGGTTGGTTCCTTTCCATAATACAAGGACTTTTGTTTTTATTGGTCACTTTATTATGTAATGGAATGTTGAATTCCTACATTTGAATATTTGTATTTTTATGGCGGTTAATTTCTACAGATTAGAATTTAGAATGTAGATAATGTTTGTCTTACTAGTAAATATTAAACTGTAAATTTATCATTTGTTAACATCAAATTGACCCAATAAATAAAAATGGATAAGTTACAATGGAATAAAGTAGAAAACGAAGCGGGTTATCCGTGTTACATTGAGTAAGTCTTCACTTCAATTGACTTTCACTATCTTTTAAATTTTATAGTAACATTAAAATAATGCATTTCTCGCTCTTTCCAGCAAAACTACCAAGGAACAAAGTTATGACCATCCAAAATTTAGTAAAATTTTGAAAACTTTAGACGAATATAATGATGTTAAATATAGTGCATATAGAATTGCATTTAAATTATTTTCCTTACAAAGGAGTCTTCAAGGTAAACAATTCAAATGCATATTTCCGAGATATTACATATACTATAGACTTGGTAACATATAATATAGACTGTATAAATATTTTATAAGCTTCGCCTAATTATCAATGTTTTGAATGAAAATAAAATAAATTCCACCTTTTCAGTGCCACCTTTGCGTATAAGTGCAGGTGTATTTGCTCGACACCAACTCAGTCTATCTGAAAGCAGCCTGTCTCTCGACACAGCGGAACTAGAAGCTGTTCTGGCTGACATATTCTTTGCTGCTGAAAAAGAAGGCCTATTTTCTGGAGACGTTGACTTAGCTGTGGACCTTTTGATTAATTTGTTACTTAATGTGTATGATGAGTAAGTATTTTCAGCAAAGCATATTATTCATGTGTAAATATGACAACTTATTTTGTGATATATTTAGGAAACTATATTTATTTGGGACATTAGATTTATATTTATTACAATTACATTTTAATTAATTTGTAATTACAAAAGTAATAACAATGTTTTAAGTGGATTACATCTAAAAAAATATATATTTTTTAAAATAATCTTCACTCCTTTTTGTCTATTAAATATACTTTTTTGCAATATGAAATTTTAGAGATCGAAAAATTCCTATAAGAGTGTTAGCAGCCAAAACACTATTGATATTATTAAGTGAAGAATCTATATCGGAAAAATGGTTGGCTCTCGCCAACTGCAGCGCAGACCATAATGGATGTGTGTCACCTAAAAGACTAGCAGCTCTATTAGCACATGTAACAGCTTTACCTAAGTACTTGGGATGTCAATGTGATTATATACAGAGTGATGTTGATTCATGCTTTGAAAAAGTAAGTTATTTTTGTTGTAATTAGATCTTAAGTTCGATTTAATTTTATAAAGAAAGACTGAAATATCCTGCTTGGTTATATAAATTATATACTTTTAACATTTCCTCTATATCATAAAGTATGTTCGTTTTTATTAAGATTAATGTTGTATCTTTCCAGTAATCAAAAAATGGTATTTATTTATTATTATTATTAAATCAATATTACAGAGTGCCGGAATGCTGGGCATAAGTGCTCGGGCTGTAGCTGACTGGGGCGCCCAACACTGTGCAAGTACTCGATGGCTGACTGTAGTACAAAGAGTTATAGCTAGTAGGAATTGTTCTAATGCAAGTGCTAGTTGTGCTTTATGCTCACAGCCTCTGATACAGGTAGATATTTTTTTTGGTTTATACATAAATAAGATTATAATAATTATAATCATTGAAGAATAAAATATTTGCTGTCTTAATGCTATTTAATGTTTTCTAAAATGTTTTTCATATTCCAAATATGTATATATTATATACTTAAA
Organism: Podotricha telesiphe; assembly: GCA_038994665.1. Classification (NCBI taxonomy): domain Eukaryota; kingdom Metazoa; phylum Arthropoda; class Insecta; order Lepidoptera; family Nymphalidae; genus Podotricha; species Podotricha telesiphe. Next base: position 593,902 of record JAOYRR010000275.1, read on the forward strand.
AATATTAAAGTATTTATATAAATACATTTGTAAAAATCTCTACAGAGATGCTAATAACAAAAATAAGTTGAAATTAGTATAAGAATGTTGATGCTGCTGGATGTAAGTAGGCATGGTTTCTAATAGGTGTTTTCTAAAAATGTTTTTCATATGATGAATAATAGTTTAAATTATGTAAAGAAAAGTCTTATTTTTATACCTTAGAGCATTTTTCATAATAACAAATTCTTATTTGTTATTATGAAATTGTTATTATGAATTCTTAATAGTATAAGAACACTATTAAGAATAGTATTCTTACACTATTCTTAATACATATTTTTTACACTTTATTCTATATTCTAAAGTTTAGCTCTTACTTAATTTTTTTCTACAATAGTTAGTTATAGTGGCTAGTTTTAAATTTCTATGAAATATTATATTTTGTACATATAATTTAGGAATTGTCAAATATATGCTGCTTAATATTATAAAATGATATATATATATTACCAAAAATATTTCTTTATAATATTTTTCAGGTTCTCAAATTTAAATGTTCAAAATGCAATAATTTATTCTTCTGTGAAAAGTGCTATTTATATGACAAGGATACGTCCAATATTTCTGGTCACAAGAAAACACATTTAGTTCAAGAAATTATAGATGGAGAGGTAAATTTTTTTTTAATTAAATTAGTATTGAACCTATTAACAATAAAATGATCTTGTTACTGAACATTAAAATAAATCAATATAATCATTATCTGAATATTATATATATATTAATACTATCTGTGTGTGTGAAATTCTAAAATAAAAGTATAGTAAGGAGTAACAACAATGATAAGAAAGTAGTTTTAAGTGTGTTCATTTAACTTTATTTCTTTATTAGATTGATATTGTATATATTTTTTTATTTTATATATTTATTCATTTTTTAATTTGTAGGTGAAACCAACAGAATGTCTGGGCTTTATGAAAAACATGAAACGATTTTTCTTCTGCACTAAAACTAAAAAGAAAAAAACGAGTAAAAAGAACCGCAAGAGCAAGAATCTAGCAACTCAAGGTTCTGTTAGGAGGAAAAATGAGAAACCAGCTATATATACTTCTACTGTTGGAAAGGCTTCTGGAAATAAAGCGAACACAGCCATTACACTACAAGATGTTATAAACCAATTGGAAAATGAAAATAAGTAAGTTGAAGTCCTTTTTAAGATTTTTATAGTGTCATTCACACACTTAGGAATTTGAAAAACATTTTTAGAAAACGTATAAATTTTTTAACGGGCCTCTTGAAAACCGTCTAAACGCTTTGACTGCTAAACCATGCGTTCTACATCCGGCTACGTCGAAATTCTTATATGCTTATTACAACTTATATCTCTGTAGAGAAGTTGAAGCCTTTTAATAATAATGCTGATGTGTCACAGTTAAACATCAGCAGTGAAAACCAAAACCTGTATTATTACTATAAATATCTTGATAGTGATGCATAATAATATAGGAGTAACTGTTTTTTTTTTCAGAGTAATCAAAGAATTAACAGATCAATTGGAGACTGTAGCCAAAAGTGGCAGTGACGAATTAAAATCGAAGGTGGACCAACACTATAAGCAGTTATCAACACAGATAAATAGACTTAAAATGTTAAAGGTATTTTATATTGTATAGAATAGCCTTGTAATAGAAATTTTACTGTGCCACTAAATAAAAAATATATACCTAAGAAGTTATATGATATTTGATGATTGCAATATTCTTAATACATTTTTAGAAAACTTGAATTTATTCTATTAGCAACGTCCAAGCTCTGATCGCTCCGACCGTTAAGCCACGCGTTCTACATCCGACTACCTCGAAAGTCTTATATGATTTTTAAAATTTATTTTCATTATTAGCAGCTCTGTAGACAGTAGAATTTCTTATACATTTTCTATAATTGTTTCTCGAATCCTAAGAGTGTAAATAACATTTTATAATAATAAAATTATAGAAATATTCTTCAATATTCTTGTAGTGCGTATCTAGTTTTACCAGCAATATGGATATCTCTTTCTTCTTCATAGCACAGTCGGCAATGAAAAACTAGTGTACAGTCACTTTATTCTCCATTTTCCGCCCGAAATGGAGATATTTCGTGTTGGGTTGTGTTTTATTCTATTTTATTCAGCTTCAGGTTATTCGCCTGACATCGAGACATAGCGTGTTAGCGGAACTTAACGTCGCACCTTAACTTGCCAGAGCGAAAAATATTAAATAACTGAATTATAATCTCTTTCCTCCTATGTGTAAATCGAACCCACAACCAAATAACAGTCAGAGGATATTTTATATTCGATTATAACTATTCAACAAAACTTACATTTTCGCCCGATTATAACTTAATTATTTCCATTGCTCATCTCTGATGTGACATTTCTTGGTTTTGAGTTGAGCCACTCACCCGTGATGTCTGGAATTCGGGCGGAAATTGGAAAACTTAGTGTCTTGATACTAGATTCTCTGTGACTACTCACCCTGCTATGCGAGAAAAGCAGTGAAGTTTTTTTAAAGAATTCTTTATTAACAGGACAGTTTACTCAACCCACAAAATTTACAAAGTGATTCAAAAGCAGATGGAAGTGACAGGCCTCAAGCCTTTGATCTCTTCAGTCCCATAGCAGTTATAGATGATAAGCAATCAAAGGTCACTGATAACAACCAGCCGAGGGTTCTAAGTATGGATTCTGGAAACTTCTCTGTAGCTTCCAAACCAGACAATTTGTTGACTATATCCCATGATGGATTAAAGCCTGTTGTTATTCATGCCGCTTCTGATAGTATATCATCTGTGTCTATGAATGATATGAGCAACTGGTATAATGGTATGATTGTTTTTTTTTTATTTATATTTTAATATGGATATGGATTGAGATAGATGTTATGTATGCAATATGGTGGAGTAGTGAAACTTTAGCTGGTTGACAAGGCACTGTTTTATACAAACTTTTTCATTCCTTTATAATTGTGGACGCATTCACATACACATACTCAGATATAATGACATATATACTCATTCACTAGTCTAAATAGATAAAGATACAAAACAACAAGACAAAACAAAATTGAGCTCAAAATTTCACGTCAATATTTTAAAAGATGTATTAAACGAGCAACTCTGTTGACCGTAGCGTTTTGCCCTTCTTTCTGATTACTCCACTAGAGATAACGCGTGAGGCTAAAAAAAAATAAAAATATCTTAGTTAATTTATTGGTTATATGAACTTAAAATGTTTGTTTATGCATAGAACTGTAAAAATATAAAAACGTCATATATCACCTTCGTCCATATACACTATAAGTAAGAATATTATAAATCTTAACCAGCCAACCAACCATAACTATAAAAAAACAACCATTACAGAAACAACCAAGCACAATCAAACAGAAGGGAACACACAAAGTATATGTGCAATGGAACAATGTTTGGCCGCTGACATCCAGAGTGTGGAGACCAGCAATCACAAGATGAGAGCTCTGAATGCTGATTTGGATACTGTATTGGATAGATTACAACAGATTTTAACACACAATTTTGCTATGGATGGTAAATTGGCTTTTTTTATTTTTTTGTATTGATATATAATTGAATTGAAAAATTTACTTATTCGAGGGAATTTCTTTATTTATTTGGATCCGTCAGTGATAAAACATTCAATAAAATACAAATTAAAAGTACAGATTAAATCTTAAAACTAAATGCATTATCTTTTAAGATGGATACAGAATGCATTAATATAAAAATTAATAAATTGTGCTGCATAGATTTAAATTAATACACAAACATTACAGTAAAAAATAAAAGAAAAAAAGCAGCTTATAAACTATTATAAAACATAATATAAGTCAACATTTTATATTTATTGTAATCTTTATATAATTAATAATGAAAATTTTTAAAAAGGGAATGCTTAAAACTTTTTCTACCTCTCTGTTCCACCACTCAACACGTAATGACTTGAGTTTAGGCAGTATCTAAGTATTATTGAATAGTTTTAAACGAATATAAATCGTCTAACTATAAATACGATTGGTTGTGGGTTCGATTCGCACTCGGTAGACCTTATATTTAAATTATTTTTTTCGCGCTGTAGTAAGTTAAAACTTGGCGTTGTGTTCCGCCAACACGCAATGTCTCGAATTCATTTCGAAGAACTTTATAAATATTCCTAATATTTGAACAAATATTGGGCCAGGGAAAGTTTATTTTTTACAAAATAAAACGTGCGGCGTTTAATACCGCTACCAAAGTTTTAAATATAGAATATTTTAAGCTACTTTTCAGAAAAATATTTCAAAGGAAAATAATATGAAATTTAAATAAAATATATATATTTTTTTACTTTATTTAAGATTCATGTTTCGACAACACTCAGTTACGTGAAACTGCAAATGAAATGGAAGGACTATTAGGCACGTTAATACGAGGTGTGGAACAACGCGCTACTTTGAATGCGACGAAAGGACTCGTCTAGATTATAGATATGCAAAAAAATCGAGACTAGTAATAAATCTTCTATTGGTGTGTAAAAGGCGCATAAGTCAGCTTTTCTGAATACCATTAAAAAAAGCAACAAGCAAATTGTACAAGCAAAATTTTATATTATTTCCAAACAAAGAGCAAATTTGTGACGTTCGACTTTATGCACGATGGTTGTGGGTTCGATGCCCACTACGGGAAACGATTATATTTCGATTATTATCATGTCTCCGCTCTGGTGACATGACAAAGCGCAGTGTACTTATTCTGAACTGAGTACTTTATTATGAGACACAAAATAATAATATGAATGATGTCATTATATTAATATGCGAAAAAGTGCTAACTGTTGTTTCACTTATGTGCCTTTTTGTAATAAATACTATAGAAATGTATTCTCGATAGTCGCTAGAGCGAACGCGTAATGTTTTTGAATGATGTTGACATTTTTTTTTTCTTAGGTAAATTGTTATACCGATTTTATCTTGTATTGTTTCGCTGGTAACGAATTTTCTTAATTATATTTCAATTGACTCATTACTTAATAATTTAGTAAATATCTGACTTAAGTATTGATTGTGTTTAAATATTGTAAATAGTTGTAAGCTAAATGACATTGTGAAACAGAATCTATCGTGAGCAAGAATGGTTGTGGATTCGAATCCCACACGGGGAAATTATTTTGTTTAATTGATGAATATTTCTTTACTCTGGTGAGGCAAACGCGGCGTTTAGTTACGCCACTCAACACACTATCAACTCAACTAAATGATATTATGTAAAAATATTTGAAAATACTCATTTAATCCATAATTAGTATAAGTAACTCTCCGTCCCACTTTCTTCGGTGCTCAATTAATATAAGGTTATACAAATAAAAGAAACTATTTAGAAAAATAACATGCCATATATTTTATAAACAAGAAATTTACATACGAATGTGTATTATTAGTATAATATATAATAATATAAATTATGTATCTTCTAAAAAAAATTTATTGAAGAATTGAACTGTTATTAAAACTGATAATTCGAGTATTTAAACAATTGTCTCATGATAATTGTTTTTGTAGTTATAGAATTTTTTAAATGAATGTAAATAATTTATGAAAATTATTATGAAAAAATTGATGAAATTGACTTGTTAAATAAATTAATGAGTAGTACTCTGAGCTCCATATTTTTTTGACTTAGTACTATCATCATAGTATCTTCTATTCTATTTATATACCATATTTAATTGATGACTTTCGTACTAGGCGTGAATATGTTGCTAGTCGACTTGAATATACAATTTTTTTTTAATATTAATAGTCATTATCATTTACTTTATTTGTAGAGTTAATAAATGACCAAATTAAAAACTTTCAAATAAATTAAATACTTTCAGTTAGGAGAAATATTTAAATAACATAAAAACAGAATTAACAAATAAGCTTAAATTTAAAAACACCCCTAAAAGTATGCATTTTCGATATTTTTTCATATTCACCTGGTATGGATTTAATTGTGGTTGTTTTATATAATCATTTACTTTTTATTTATTTTAAAAGTCTTTATGTCATGGATGTCTCAATTTCTTCGGAAATCTAGTAAGATTTCATAATATTTATAAATTAGTTAATTATTGTTCAATGAATTTCTATAATGGACTATAAAATTAAAAAAGAAAACTATTTCACGTACATTATTTCTTGCTTTTGGTATTTTCTTTAACACTTGATAAGTATGAAAAGGCAATTTCTATAATTCTTATATCCTTTACTTGGTCTTCTAGTTTGATATATATATATATATGCATATAGATATATCAAAAATTCTATATATTATTTATTATTTCCAATGAATTAAGGCTTTTATGTACATAATTGAGTTAAAAAATAAATATATAACTTCTACAACATGCCTTTATTGTATCAAAGTGTACCTCTCTCTCTTTATAACTTAGATTTTATTTCAAATTATAATTAGATTTTTATAACGCAATTCGATTGCACAAACACAACCTAGAGTACTTAAAAATAAATTTATAATATTAATATCATTTACAAAAAACTGTATATTATATGTAAGTATTAATAATAAATGATTTACACATGGACGGCTTTTATTTCACTATAATTATCTACATTTGGATATAATTGTCGTTACATTATTTAATATATACCTTATGTCTATTTCGCAATAGCGAATAGCTTTAATAAGCTGTTCAAAATTCCTGTTTATGAAATTATTTTTATATAAAATCGGAGCACTTGAGCTTAATAATCTAATTATATTATAATTAATATCAAATAAAAAATGATTTTGGCGCCATATATTCAGCCATTACAATTTAATGATTCAGATAAAAAATTATGTTTTCTTTTTTTTTAATTGTTACAAAATTTCTAAATGAATCTATTTGAATTGTTAATTTTATTAAAGACAAATATGTCTAGTAAACTAATTTTAATATGGATAAATTAAATATTAATTTCTTTTACTACTGTTTATGAGATATTTGCAGCAGTGTGTGAGCAGGTGTTTTTCCTTTTCGGTTGATCCGTTTTGGTGTATTGCAGTGGGGCCGCCGCGTTCTCTTGTATAAATGTCCAAGCCATATTGCCCTGTAAACAAATATTAATTATAAACTTTTGTTGATATGATATTAGCAGATGATACAATGTTTTGTTAGTTTATTTTTATCTATTAATAAAAGAATCAGAAAATGTAATGCTATTTGCCGCCCGACTTGACAGAGAGATGCGCTACAAATTGTAGAGTGTGACGAGAAAATACTCAAGCGCGCGCTTTTTTAAGTTGTTTAATTGTTTTATCTGCGACTATAAAATGTCTGTTACCATAATGTTCATATCTATTGAATTGAAATACAATATAAAAAAATAATTTGTTTATATTATTTATGCATATAAACCTAAATATTTGATGTGCATTTGTCAGTTTTTTTTAAAAAGTACGCGTTTTATATATATTTTTACTTTGCAATATAATTAAAATAGGGTTGGAGTTTCACTAAGGGCACTAATTAAACATTTACTTATACGAAACTAACATAAAATATCACCACGAAATTATTTAAATTAATCAAAACTCACCTTCTTCCGGAAATGTAATATAGAATGTAACGATATCATCGGATACGTTTTGCTGCACGAATTTCGAGAGTCGTTTCTCCTCGACTCCATTTTTATGTAACGTCGCCATGAAGTCCGCGAGCGGGCGCGACATACGGAACTGGATCTCCAGCTCACGACCCGCGAAAACTAGCGCTTCCTGTAAAATGGGGGTTTTATTACATTTTTTTATAAACATAAAATATTTATAAATAGTTTTTATATTTATGATAATGTATCCAAGTACCTAAGTACGTGTTAGGTAAGGATAATATGTAATGTGAGATCTTCGATTTTAATTAATAGTCTGGCAAATCATTTTATTGAAGGAATATGGATGATATATGAAAAAGAAAATATTATTGGGGCCATTTACCCATATATCCAATACAATCCAAAATAATGATATTTAATTTTTTTTTCTGTATGTCCGTGCGTTTGTACATTAGCGCTCAGAAACGACTTAACGGATTTAAATGGAGTTTTGACTAATGTATTTTGGTAAACTTTTCTTAACATTTAGTGTTTATTTCATTTCAATCGATTCATAAATATAAAAGTTATACCATTTAAATTATAAATTTAAGCAATGTTTGCAATTTAAGTGAGAAACTTGGGCGGGTGAAAATACGAAATAGTTTAGTCGTGTAGTTTAAGCAGGCAAAGCCGCGAGCGGGTCGCTAGTAATAAGATGAACGAATATATATATATATATATATTATTATAGTTTTATAACTTAAGACATTACCTGGTGTGTGATTGGCACGAGTCCGAACAGCCTTGTTGCTTTAGTAGGACCCCACTCGCCGCTGGCGCAGTCCGGTAGCGGCACCATCACTGTTTGGAGCTCCGCGCAGCAAATCTAAAAGATTTTATATTCATGAATATATATTATATAATGAAATAAATTAAAATGACATACTAAAAGAACCAGAAAACGGTGGAAATTATTACATCGATTTGCCTACATTAAAATCCGGATTAACAATTTAAAATTTGTTCTCTTGATAATCAACAAACCGTACAGCTGTGACTCGGTTAAAAAATCTCCACTGCATAATACACCTATATATGGGACTATAATGGGACAATAACCTGTAAATCATTCAACAAAAATGCATATACTCTTTATCTGCCTTCGAAATTAAATTATTAAGACCTATAAATATAATAAAAGTGTGACTGATCGCCGTCTATGATATATAAGAAGAAATATTACTGCAGATATTTACGAATGTAAATCAAAACTATATTTATTAATTTCATTTCTGTTTGTCTGTGCGTAGAAAATACTAAAACGATTTAAATGCAGTTTTCTTTGTATTTTGTTAAACTTTCGTTAATATTTAGCGGTTATTACATTTCAATCGTTTTATAATTAAAAAAGTTACAACAAATTCAATAATCACAGTTATGCGGTTTACACAGGCGGAGCCGCGATCGTTTCGCTAGTATTTATATATAACTCTTCCGCTTAACACACACGAGTTTTTTTTTATCATGGGCTCGATTTGGCACGTAGGCTCCTTGTTTAGATTACTGAAGATATATTAGATTGATAGATTGAGAAAACTAACCTTGAATTTACAAACACTTTTGAATTTCATAGGTTCCCCGGTGAGGTACTCTTTGGGCGTGACGGCGTTAGCGAAGATATCCAGCAAGAAGGCGCCGCTGCAAGGTGCGTGCACTCGGAATGATACAACATTGCCTACTACAGACTGGTATGGAAAGAGAAATACATTTAAAATACATAGGCAATAAAACAGGCGTTTTCTATACTTTTGGTAAATCTAATCTTGAATATATAACTTATTAAGAGTGCTTGTATATATGTTTTTAGAAGGTAGAGATTCAAAATTACCTAAGTTTAATTTTTTATAAGTTAGTTTTTATTGTGGAATTAGTGCATTGATAAGCGTGCGTTCTTAAAAATTACACTGAAATTATATCATATCATCAAATATTGGAAATGTGGAATAACAAACGTACTAGAATAAAATTTCGTAAAAATAGAAACGCTGCAATTAATGCAAACGCTGAATGTAATATATGTGGAGCTCATATGTATTTTTACTCATCAACATTATTTTATAAGTATTTATTTTTATAGAAAAGTATTTATAGAAAAATGTACCTGCATAACAAATCTCTTCAGACTGACACCGTCAAAGCCGTCGCCCTCAGTGTCATAAAACTTTAAGTTGTAGTGGAATATGAGGGAGCTCTGCATGTGTGCCGGCATCGCTATACGCATCGTGGCCGCACCTATTGTACATTTTTTTTTTTTTAATTAATTCCTCCGATTTTTGTAGAGTAGACAGAACATACTGTAACACACTCCGTTCGCTATTTTTTGGTCCGTTTTAAAGATATTGCTTGTCAGATCGTGGAACTTAATACCACGCATTGTCTAATTAAATCGGAGAATTGAAAATATTTTTAATTATTATATTTATTCCAGATAGGATTTGAATAAGAAACGAGTACAGTACAGAAAGTCACTTCACTGTGCCACAATTACCATAAACTTACATTAAAGTATATTGTATTTATTATCGTTTTATCCCGCTGCACTGTTATATATTATATAATTTAATTTCTTTTTACCAAGAGGTTCAGAATTCACGCAACATTGACTTAAAAGAAACAAACGACCAAATTAAAAAAAAAAACATAAATTTGGTATAAGAAAAATAAATATATAATACAATACGAACTCACCAGTAGAGTCGGTGAACATAACTGCCTTGGTGTTCGGATCGCTAAAGTACAATCCGTATCTGAAGAACAAAGATCTAACGAAGGGCAGTTCTTCGAAGTCGTGTAAAGTTATGGGAGTTTTCAACAGTTGCCAGTCAGGTTGTAACGGGTAGAACTCGTATATGAATTCCCGAGGGTCTGTGAGGAAGTAGTGGTCGTCGTATTCATATCTAAGAAGAAACAGAAGTAAATTTTAGGCTATTTATAGCTTTAGATCTGTGACTAAAATAACCAGTGCTTTGGGTAGCAAGAAGTTAGTAAAAGACATATTGGATTTGAACTCGCGCCTCTTGAAAACCGTACAAGAGGCGCGGGTTCAAATCCCGCTGCGTTCAAATTTTTATACGTTTTCTAAATATGTCTTTTTCTATTTACTAAGTGTGCGAATAACACTTTAAAAATGTTAAAAAAATGAAGTTAGAAGCATATATTTTATTATAGTTTTTTAATGTAACGTTTAAGTGAGGTTTAGTTTTATATAAAAATATATAGACTAGCAGTGGTTCTTGTATCTCAAATATTATTAAAGAATTTATATTAATACAAGAAAGAACTACTTTGTTTGTCGCGTCAATGGGAATACTGGTTAAAAATGTCTGACAGGAGACGCGATGTTGAACAGCGACGGCATCATGTATTAAATGATGTTATTAATTTTATTCAAAAATCATTTATTAGCCTAAACCGAATACCAGATGAGAGTGTAGAGATAGACAACGGAGACTTATATCACCTGAGGCTATCACTCTTCCCTCTATTTCCAGGTTTAGGGGCGTCCTTAGCGTTGACCAAGTGCCTCGCGCCCCAGTTGCACTGTACAAAGCGCCACGCCCCCGCCACGTAAACTGCATTCCACGAGTTCCTGAACCTGTTGTCCTCGAACCTGACTCCTGGCTGGTAACCCGCTGATTTACTGTAGCCTTTGATTACTACGCAATGAAGACCAGCGTAGCTGAAATAGAATTGTTGGTATTTTAGTGATTATCATCTATAGCGGCGACTCGAGAGATCCACTGTCTACCGTCGCTACACGGTAAGATAGTATATACATACTATAATATATACATAGTATAATATATACATATTAAATTATTCATTTTAATGCATATAAATGTTTATTGAATAAACAATCATCTTTCTTAAAAAAATACTTTATATTTCAATTTTTTCTTTTTCGAAATTTATTTGCTATTAAACTATACTTTATGCATATTGCCGTTGCAAAATATTTTCAATATTTCATATCTGCTAGGCGTCCCGTGACGACTGCCATTTTGGCTGAACCTGACTTATAGGCAAACGTATTCTAGGCTCATTATTGACTTCTATTTGCCATGATTGTACTTAAGCACATGTACAATTTCAAAAATTAAAGAATAAAGTATCAAGTAGTCTAGTTTCTGATAAAGAAAATGTTATTTACTGGTACTAGGGGCAGGAACACTAGGGAAACGTGAATGTAACCATTAACATATTCTACAATGGAATATATCTCAATCAATAAATTGTTCTACTGACATTTAATTTAAAACTAATAATTTCAATATAAATACGAGTACTGTTTCAAGACAACATAATTGTTTTGATACGCTAATTATTTGTCATATTAGTCAATATGAGTAGAGATTTTTATGATTAAAGACTATTTCATTCAAAAAATTGTAATCTTCTGATATATTATATATTATTATAAATTATCATAATTTCTATATTTACTTTATTTGGTATGAAATTTTGTTTCGTTGTCTAGATGCCTATAATGCTATAGAGCGATTTGAAATAAATTTCGATCACCATTATATTTAAAAAATCGTTTTTTATAGATGCTACAGCAAAAATAAGTTGTGACAAGCTCATAATAATTTCGACGTAGCTGAATATAGAACGTATGGCTTAGCGGCCAGATTTTATAATATATATTTCCAAAATTCTAGTAAATTACCTGCACAGTCTCTTAAACAGAACGTGGTAGCTCTCGGTTCCATGTTTTATTCCCCGTAATAGTCCTAAAGGAGAATCTCCTCTCAGATTATCATCAAATTGTATATTATTGAGATTTTTGACTGTAATCCATCTGAATATTGTGCGAGCTTTCTCGACGTCGCTCGCGCATCTGGCGACTAGCTGTCGTACGAGGTCGGTAAAGGTCTTCTGGTCTTCTTGAGCCACCTGTTCGAAACGAATGGAAAAAATATTAAATATGTTTGGAGCTTCAAATTTAGATTTTTACGCATAATTAATTTTGATGAATTTGAAGTTTTGTTAAAATTTTTTTTAAAGTGTTTTTCCCACACTAAGGAAATTGAAAAAGACATATGTAGAAAACGTATAAAAATTTGAACGCAGCAGGATTTGAACGGTTTTCAAGAGGCGCGGGTTCAAATCCCGCTGCGTTCAAATTCTTATACGTTTTCTAAATATGTCTTTTTGAATTTGAAGTTTAAAAGATATATTTGTAATTCAAAAGAATGAGTTTGGAGTTCAATAAATAATAAACTACTTCGTCTGTATATCGATTGAGTACTGCTTACTATACAATAATACATAATACATAGTCAAAAATAATTAATTCATTAAAATCAAATACTATAATTTAATTAATAAATAAATATTTACTAAAAATACTCACAGAAATAGCAATTTTGTCGACATCTGCAAATTCCGCAGGATCTGTATAGATATGGAATTTCGAAACAAGCGGCGGCTGTGGGGGTGGTGCTCGTGCAGGGTAGGGGGGTGCTTCCTCCCCATCGAGGTACAGAGAAGATGCTGCCATGTACTCTGATCTCCTCTCAGTGATCAGTTCCATCATCTCGTGACTTTGTTTTTCTACTAAGGCTGCTGTGGCAGCTCTGTTAAAACGTGATTTAAGGTTAAGCTATCATGGATTATTATATAATAATGATAATGGTCGTATGATCTGTTTACCTTTCTGTTGGTATGAAATAAAGTATAGAACAACAAATGTGTTTCTACGTCTATGCGGAAAAAGTTTAACTGAATATTTAGATTGCCTTAGTATTATGTGTTTGATTTTTTTTTTATTCTATAGACAAGGTAAACGAGCGTTCGAATAACCTGATGGTAAGTGACCTACGCCGCCCACGACCCCATATAACATTAGAAGAGCTACAAGGATGTTGCCGGCCTATAAGGCCTGAATTTGTGGACTCAGTGAAGGCGTTTATAGTGGCGGAATTAGACGCTTCGCTTTGTCTTACAGGATCGAAGAAATGGAAATAATCGTCACGTTTACAGTCAGACAACGAGTCCAACTGCGACTTGATGGCCTCATCATGCTTGAGCTATCGACTCGAGACATATGTACCTAACTTTACCCATTATCTTTAACAGTTTAAATTCTAGCATAAATTTAATACACTACCACAGATTAAAAATTAATTAAAGTCTATTCAGAATAATCTATTCTATACAATTCATATTCTCATACGTTTTATTTAGTATCCGGTTTTGTAAATGAGTTGTAAATGAAAGTAGCTTCTCATCGGGTGACTATCTCTTTAAAGCTAACCGCGCTGCCATTTTGACGACGTGACCGAGCTTATTTAAATGTTAAATATGATATAAGGTGTTTTCTCATAGTACAACACTGGTTAATTATATATTGTTTGATTTATGTGCGCAAAGTGTGAAAAATAATATGTGAATATGAATAGGAAATATAAAGAGTTTTTTATGACCCCTTAAGTTACAGGATAAATTGATGTGTATTTCTAAATGGTAAGTAGTCAGGGGCGTTACTCATTCATCATTGATGAAGAGGTTTTCATTATAACGAAATACTTATTTGCCAAGAAAATATTACTCTGTTACTGGGTTTACCAAAACATGGCGTAGTATACAACATACAATCAGCCCCATTTTGTTCCTTTTAATATATAGAAAAATAAGCATTCTGCTGAGTGGGACTCGAACCCACAACTATTGCGTTTACAATCTTACATGCCCTACAGCGCAACGATGAATTCAGGTTAACCACCATAAAGAAATACAAAATTACTTATTTATTTAGATACCCTAGCCTACCTCTCATGTTCCAACATTTTCCTCGTCAAACTTTCCTTCTTTTTATCCCTCCGTAAAGTCATGTTCTTTTCCAAATCCGCTCTCTCTTGTTGATGTCGTAGGGTAAGAGCGCCTATTTCCGCATCAGGCCTTCTTTTCTTTACTTGCATTTCTTGCTGGAATCTGTTTGTTAGTCGTTCTAGTTCCCTTTCCCATTCGTCCTGAAATAATATTAAATCAAGATTTTTATGTACAGTTTCAAAACGTCAAAAAGAACATAAATAATTAAAGGACGGAGTTATATTAATGTATACATTTTAAAAGTATCAAATTTTCCTTTTGCCTGCAGGTTGTAAAAGCATCATTTTTTTGACCAACTTTATAAATTGACGTTGTTACAATTTACGATAATATAGCCAATGCAGCCGTAATTTAAAACATGTCAAAAACAAGGCGCTTATAATTATCTTAAAAAGAAAGGAAAATTGTTAGTGAAACTTTTTTGCAATAAAAAAGCCAAGCGTAATTAAGGGCATTACGACCAGCAAAAAAAGTATTTTCTGGAATGGCCGGTAACTTTTTTGCCTCACAGAATTAGGTGATAAATAAAAAAACGAGGCAAATACCTAATTGTAAATAATTTTAATATATGTACCTTATACCTTATATGTCATGTCACCTTATATGTCATGTATCTAAATAAAAAAAACAATCTATCTAAATAATTAAAAACATTTTTAGAAAACGTTAAAATTTTTAACGCAGGACGTAATGGTTGCGATAATATGAACGCATGGCTTAGCGGACAGTTTTCAAAAGAGATGCGGGTTCGAATCCCGTTGCGTTCATATTTCTATTCGTTTTCTTAAAAAAGTTTTTGAATTTCCTAAGAGTGTGCATAACACTTTAAACATGTTAAAAAATATTAAAAAAATTATCATATAGCACTATAAATATATTACTTGCCAAGCTTAGATAATATAGCATTTATATTTTTATTTTAATCTACTTACATTTAATAATTTCGGTACAGTACCTGTATTTCTTCACGTATTCTTCTGTTTTCTTCTTCTCTATGTTTCGAGAATTTTCTGTACAAGTCATCTTCTTCTTGCCTGTGCTTCATTTCCAGGTTTGTTTGTTCATCTCGATCCTAAAAAAAAAGAATATAAAGTTTAATAAAAAGTTACAACATTTGTTCCAGTTCTAATATCAATAGCAAAAAAATATTTAAATCTATAATGATAATATTATAATGTATGTAGCACAATGTAGACCGTTATAAACAAAAAAAAACATTTACAAGTCAATTTCAAAGTTCCTATACTAAATTAAGTTAAAGGAAATCTTTGAAATAACTAGCTATGTAAAGTTTAACTCCGCTTGATTGTTGTTTGATACCGTCATCGCGCATTTATATTGACAAAATATTTTAGTTTTTCTTCTTTATAGGTAAAAATCTAAAACCCAGCTTACAAAACATATGAATGGGTGGAAAATTTCAAAACTATTTATAAATTATAATAAGCATTTGTTTCAAAACATAGAAAATGAGTGATTTGTTTGAAGGTATAATAAATATTACGAACATAGGTAAGGGCACTTTGTTCTAATAGCTTATAGCATTCACCGTACGCCAAATTTAATGTCATATAAACACGACGTCCGCGTGACGAAAGGCTTGCTTACCTACCTGCTGTTAACGATTAGATATTTAGAGTGTGAAATCTCACCTAAATAATTCTTGCTAAACGATTGTGAAATGCTAAATACCAGGTACGATAGTGCTCTCGACAAAGTACCTCTAGATTACCAGATATAAAATTCCAACATAATTAAAAAAATATATATTCTCATAGTATTTTTGCTTATAAATATTTTCTCGCATAGCAGGGTTGGCAGTGTCAGTCTAGTGTCAAAGCACTCCGCTCTCCACTCTCCGCCAGAATTGAGTGATTACGTGTTGATCCGCACCTTGTCTTGTACCGGAGCGAAGAATTGTTTATTTCATTTCATTCAGAAATTTCTCCGAGTGGGGATTGAACCTACGAGCAATTGGGCTTGCAGTCAGTTACTGTCTCAGTCCACTCGCAACTACTTTTACGTAAAGTAAAAAATGTAAAATCTTCCCGTTGGAATTCCTAGAAATATTTTTAGTGTTCATCTACATTCCTCAAGTCCAATACCAAATTTTATAATAGTGCTAAAAACGTGAAAGGCGTTAGTAAAACGAGTATATACAAATTTATATATTACAAAATAAGTCCGAACTATCTTAGGAATGATTTATATTGTGGGAACAATGTTTGTTGTTTAGAACAACCTTTCACACAATATAATGGACACATCGCTTTGTCGCTTCCTGTATTATGGGAATAAAAAGTGGAAGTAAAATTGCATATTGTCTAAATATAATGCTATTTATGATGCAGTGGATTAGAATAAGAATAATATGCCTATTTATGAATTCAAATACCACTCAATGTATATTTAAAAAAAACAATTTGATGGAAATGTTTAAAAATGTGAACGCATGCGTTCTATTTGGACCGTTTCCAAGTGAGACGGTTTCGAATCCCGCTGTCAAATCGTTTTTCATATCCTAAGTGTGTAAATAACACTTTGAAAATGTTAAGACAATATATATTTATCAAAATTAAGTCATTTCCCCAAACAATACACAATTAGTATCATGGGTTAGAAACGAGTATCATGGGTCGAGACGGGAGATGAGGATGTTACAAATTGTTTTTGATGTCTAAACTAAACAAAGTAAAGTATTAAAATATATTTTTTTGCATGTATTCCTTAAGCTTTATGATTATTTTGCTTTAAGACTTTTTCTTAGAGTCCCCAATGTCTATTTATTTAACTACCTGCCTACATTGTTAGAAAAGTTTGTAACGCTATTTGACCTATTTCTTATTTCATCAAATTTGGCTGAATCCAGGATCGATCACTTCATACCAGGCTGACTAGGATATCGAAAAAATAATTTAAAACGTGTTTTTTTTAGTTTTTCAAACTGTACTCTGTAACTGTAGTCATCATATCCTTAAAAAATGTATTTTACCATGTGTAAGCTGCTGCAGTAGACTAGTAATTACTAGATAATTATTACTGCCGTATACAAAATAGCCTTTTTATTAACTAGATAAGCGGAGAGTAATACGTAAAGATTTTACAGAATAAAAAGAAAATACAAACAACTGTTGTCAATATACCTATATTTAAAGATAGCTATGAAAATATTTGTATGACACAAATAACGTGCAAGTGTTCTTTGTGGAAAGTGAAACGAGTCGTTGAACTTTTTGATGTCATAAATCCATATGATATACAATACGCACCTTGAATTCAATTGTTTTGATTTATAGCTGGCATGTTATATTTAAATATTTTGACGCCACTGCAGTAGTTTCCTAATAGTATCTATTGGTAATGAAAATGATTTTAGTCCGGTAAGACCAGCCGTGGTGTGGAGTTCCGCAACCCATTTAAATATCTCCAAAAATGGGCAGATGTATAGTACAGAGTATCTACTCTAGGTTCCTTCCAGCAATGTTTTTATAAAGTATATATATATTTATATTTCATATTTAAAGTGTTTAAATTTAATTTTCAAATATTGTGGTAATAAATAAATGTAGAAAGTTCATTCACCTATAGCTATGCTGAGCTTATAAGTAAAATTATATAACATGAGCAGTTCATTATAACCTATTTCTTAACCTAAGATGCATATAGATTTAATTGTAACGACAACGCAAGTTTTTACCACTTCAAGTAATAAATGATAATCCACTTTTCCAACAAGTTTATTCAAGGCGTGTTTCATTCACAAATCGAAAAAACTCTAAGCTTACGTCATTCTCGGAGTAAGTAGGGCGACACATTTTATTTGTAATTTTATATGCGTATAAAGTGCATCGAACAAAAAGCGTGCCATTGTCATTTACCTCACTGCGTTTTATTATGCTGAGATGCACCTACGTGGCTTGTATGAGAATTTTACGATCGCCGATAACGAAGCGCGTAATATTATAGCAAGTTGTTGATAATCTGTTATCTTTTAACTATACAAGTTTTTATCAGCGAGGGTCAAACTTGACAAAACGAAATTGTTTTCGTTTTAAATAATTACTTTGATAAATATGTATGTTGAATCAGTGCCGAGCGATATTCTTATCGGTCGGACGTGTATCGTGGTATTATTTTAATTGTAAAAATGCTCAAATTAGTAAGAGGATTGAGACTATTGAACGCACGAAAGTACAGCTATTCTACAGTAATAGGGAGTGAACCGAACAAGAATGACCCCTATTTTCAAGAAAATAAAACTAAAATGGACGAGCTCGTCCAGGAGCTTCGTCTGACAACAAATGAGACTATCAGAGGTGGCTCCGAGGAGGCGGTTAAAAGGCATACGGCGAGGGGAAAATTGCTAGTTCGCGACAGGATTAACCGGTTAGTGGACGAAGGAAGCGATGTTTTAGAACTAAGTACGCTGGCCGCCACCGACATGTACAAAGGTCAGGTGCCGAGCGCCGGCATCGTGACCGCTATCGGTAAAGTTCAAGGTCGGGATTGCATGATTGTTGGGAACGACGCTACCGTTAAAGGAGGGTCGTATTTTCCTATGACCGTAAAGAAACATTTACGAGCTCAAGCGATTGCCCAAGAATGCCGAC
Source organism: Podotricha telesiphe (assembly GCA_038994665.1). Taxonomy (NCBI): domain Eukaryota; kingdom Metazoa; phylum Arthropoda; class Insecta; order Lepidoptera; family Nymphalidae; genus Podotricha; species Podotricha telesiphe. Next base: position 613,001 of record JAOYRR010000275.1, read on the forward strand.
TCCCTTGTATTTATCTGGTCGACTCTGGTGGAGCACATTTACCTGATCAGGCGGACGTATTTCCTGATAGAGAGCACTTTGGCAGGATATTTTATAATCAAGCGAATATGTCGTCAGAAGGTATACCTCAAATATCTGTCGTTATGGGGTCATGTACGGCGGGTGGTGCGTACATACCAAGCATGTCAGACGAAAGTATTATTATAAAGAATCAAGGTACAATTTTCTTGGCTGGCCCACCGTTAGTAAAAGCAGCTACTGGTGAGTCAGTGTCATCAGAGGACTTGGGAGGGGCCGATTTACATTGCCGGCAATCAGGTGTAACAGATCATTATGCTCAAGATGAAGAACACGCATTACATTTGGCTAGAAACGTTGTTGCTAACTTAAATTGGAACAGAGGTAAAGAAAGTAAAATTGAAAATCAAAAAGTTGACGAACCTCTACACGACATTGATGATTTACATGGCATTGTAGGTGCAAATATTCAGAGGCCTTTCGACATACGAGAAGTGATTGCCAGAGTTGTCGATGGAAGCAGATTCCATGAATTTAAACAATTGTATGGTGAAACTTTAGTATGTGGATTTGCATTTATATATGGCCATCCTGTTGGTGTAATAGGTAATAACGGCGTATTACATTCAGAAGCTGCTTTAAAAGGCTCCCATTTTATTCAATTATGCGCAACTCGTAAAGTACCGTTATTATTCCTGCAAAATATCACTGGTTTTATGGTAGGAAGAGAGGCTGAAGCTGGTGGGATTGCTAAGAACGGCGCTAAAATGGTGACAGCTGTAAGTTGTTTCAAGGGACCGAAAGTAACAGTTTTAGTGGGTGGCAGTTTTGGCGCTGGTAACTATGGCATGTGTGGAAGAGCATATTCGCCAAGTTTCTTATATATGTGGCCAAATTCAAGGATTTCAGTAATGGGTGGCCCACAAGCTGCTACCGTTTTATCATTAGTGGCTAAAGATAAGACTGAAAGGGCTGGCAAAGTATGGAAAGAGGAGGATGAAAAAAAAGTCAGAGAACCTTTGGAAGCTCAGTTTGAAATAGAAGGGCGACCGTATTATAGTACTGCTCGACTTTGGGATGATGGTATAATAGCCCCTAGAGATACAAGAAAAGTAATAGGACTGAGTTTATCAGCTGCTTTAAATGCTCCCTTTAGAGATAGCAAATTTGGTGTGTTTAGAATGTGAGATTTATGTGAACAGACTTGTGAATGTGATACGACGAGTGTTATGAGATAACATACTGTAAAATATAATAACTATAATAAGTAATTCGTATTTGTTTTTTTGATTGCGTTATCAGTGATTATGTATTAAATTTTTGCTCTTTCTTGATTTCATACGAAAAAACGTAAGTTATAATATGAATTATACATAAATAAATAAATTACACCTAACCTTGTAAAGTAAATAAATAATTATCATTTTTTTAATTATATTAAAATTGAAAACATATTTTATTGAATAGAAGGTGAATGTACGACTTTTGCATCTGTAAACGTCTACCTAGTTGTCACCACTAAACCATTCAGTCAAATTAGTTATAAATGTCTATAAAATTTACAAGGCTTATTGAAACGAACATCATTATCCTAACTATATTAAAATAACAGCTTTGTTTATAAAAAAAAACACGTTCAAAATTATTTTGTCTTGGCAAGGTCATCAGGTTCATGGAAAAAGAAAACACGTGTGCATGTTATCAAGCAAAACTGACGGTCAGAAGTAGGTCAAGTAGCGTTGAAAGATATATAGAGTCATCTTTTACGCTTTTCCCGCATAGCAGGGTAGTCTTAGAGAATCTAGTGTCAATACACTCCGCTCTTCACTTTCCGCCAGAATTCGAGACATAGTGTGTCGAGTAGCGGACCTCAACGCCGCTATTTACCCAGAGAGGAGTAATTATGAAAATAATAAAATAATTTTGATCTTTCCTTCGAGTGGAAATCGAACCCACAGTCACACGCTGTCCCACTGCGCTATGCGGGACTCATTGATACAAACATATAGTTACAAATAGATAGATACCGTTAAAGCTAATATTAACATGTTGACAACATTAGCATTGCTTGATATTAAAATCTTTGCTACTAGAATTAATCGCAAGTAAAATAATTGCTATATACTTGGATGGTGTACAACAAATACTAATGCAAGAGAACAATAGTAATATAAACGAATGCTTTGCATATTAATAACGAAAATGGTGTGTGTACGTGTACTAGCAAGTCCTCGTACTTAATACACATTTGTATGGCACATTTAGTTAATTATATCGGAACAAGTGACGATAATGACTGTCATTATAAAAATAACTGGCGTATACGATTTGTATAATTACAACGTGTCTAAATGTTAGTGTATATGTTTTGTCGATAAAATAAGAGGTTATAGTGGCGGCATCATAGTGCCTGATTGTAAACGACATGGTAGTGGGTTGAATTTGTAAAAAAATGCCGCTCTGGTAAAACAAACACGTCTGGAATTCGGCAGGAGAGCGTACAAATTATATATAATCACTAAAATAAATAAATGTGCTTTATTTCCAATAAGATACTAATAATAAGTTTATATCTTTTTGAATCATAAGAATATATAGTATTCTTAAAACAAACAACCAGTGTATTAAATCGTATAATATACCTGCTTTATATAACCGAGCAATTGTCGATAATGTATATACCTTTTACAAGTTAGTAACTGACATGCACCCCGCTAACTTAACTTGCTTAATTGTATTAATTATTGATAAAGCTTTTGACCACAATCGTAGCACTGTTGGAGGTATGTGTGTAAATTTCTGATTACTGTTGGAATTTTCAAAAGTTCATTTTGACTTGTTTTTGTTTAACTGTAGCAATCCATACTCATATTATAAATGCCATCTGACTGCCATCCATTTCAGACTGAAATACCGTCCTCGCCATCTGAATACGTGGCAGTCTACTACTGTGGGGTTTTGTAGGAACTTCCTTCCACGTGCCACTCAACTGTGGAATGGCCTACCGGCGGCAGTGTCTCCAGGTCGATTCGACATGAGTACCTTCAAAAAGCGCGTCTATTTCCACCTTAAAGGCTGGGTAACATCTTCTGGTGTTACACGGGATCGTGGATGGCGCTGATCATTTACCATCAGGTGACTAAAGAGTAAAAAAAAAATGCGAAGGTAACTCTATCTGTGCGTTTGTGACGTCATCACGGCCAAAGCGCTGAACCGATTGTGATGAATTTTTTTAGAGATATACTTAAGTCTTGGGATTTTTCTCCTGTTCATTTATTTTTTCCAGGAATTTCATTGTTTTACGAAAAAGACGATACTGTTATAATTTACGCCGGCGAAACCGCGAGCGGGTCGCTGGTTTCATTATAAATGACCAATATAATGTCTAAATGTAGTTGATAACAGTAGACGAAGTCATAAGTCATAATATGATATCTCTTTTTGTTAGTTTTGGAGTGTTCGAACAAAATATAATTTATACTTTTAAATAATTTGTTTAGTATATCACTTGTTTGTTTTTTGTTGTTAGTTTTACTAAAATATTTACTTTGTAGCCCATAGTAAATCTTGAGGCCTACTTCTGACTGTAAACATGATTGATGTGGGTTTGATGATAATATTTAAATTATTTTCAATTACCCGCAATTATAAGACAAAACGCGACGTTGAGTTCCAACACAATGTCTCAAATTTAGGCGCAAAGTGGAACGGAGTTACTGGACATTGATATCTCTGCCTAAAAAGCATGAAACTACTTCACTAGTTACATCACCAATAAACACAATTGTATGTATGTAGTCCATACATCATAGATCTTGTATTTTACGCTTTCCAATCTTAGCAGCACGCGCAGTTTTTGCTACTTACATTCTTTTAAAGAAATTCTCCATTGCTATTAACAGAGTTAATTGATGATTTGTATGCCGAATGCACATCTGAGCCAATCTGTTTTTGTCCCACTACGCCTGTGCTGTAATCGTTTCGAGAATATGCTGGAACTTTTTTATTTTATTCCGAAATTATATTACAAGTTATTTTTTTAGTTTTACTCATATTCCCGCAAAAGCATAGAGAATTTAGTGTTATGTTTAGTGTGTCTAGCCTGCAAAATTCAAACGTAATATAACAAAAATAGAAGAGTATTTTTAGGCGTTGCTATATGTACAAAATTAACTCGATAGCAATGTTTACTATTAGAAGTAATTATATATATATATAAATTAAAATATTATATTATTTATCTTAAGGCTGCCGTTAGTTTTCGCCTGCAACCATCTGGGTCAGTAGTGACGTGCCAAGTAGACAGTGTATAATGATTCGGGAGGTCGTACTCGTGTAAAGTGATGTTCGTCTTGGTGTAATAAATACGAAAGTGGTATTCACAGTCCTTGACAGCTACATATAACTAGAGAAACTTGTTTATTTTGTACGAGATTAGCTCTGTAAGCGCACCTAGTGTCAAGTCACTCTGTTTTCCACTTCCTGTCTGAATTCCAGGCCTTGCTTGTTGAGTGGCTTGTGTTAAAACAGCGAGTAAATAAAAATAATTTAAATATAATAACTACTCCGAATGGGCATAGAACCCGCAACCGATCGCGTTTAGTTTAGTCAGACGGTGTCCCCCCACTCAGCCACGATGGCCTTAAGATTTACAATAGGCTACAAAGTAAATATTCTAGTAAAACAAGCATATATTTGAACAAGTCTCCATCGTGTCTTCTTCATTCCAGGTGCCATTGGCAAAGTAACGGCACGCCTATTGGCCATATAGTAAAGAAAAAGAACAACAAGCATAGGTTATGTTTCTAGAAAATAATGTTCCTTAAGTAATCACACTTAAGTTAAATTGAATTTAGCATCAATCAGTATTTAGTTTAGTTTAGAAATTCTGATTAACTTATTATTTTTATTATTTATACTATAGATGTATACTTAGTCTGGCCATAAATACTGTTATAATTAAAAATAAACAAAATATTACTTTTGAATTTGGAATCTGTCATTTTTATTTTCGTATATATTGTAAAATATTTTATAATATTAAAATGGAGTAGGGTGATGAAGAGAATTGAATCGCTGTGATTGCATAACATAAGGTATGTATAGTGCCAAATACAATTTTTAAAATCCTTATTTAATAATAAGGATTTTAAAAATTATATATATTGTATATATATTGTATAAGTTTAGATAATGCTAAACTTTTAAAATCCGTATTATTAGTCAAATATGGCTATTGATAGGAGCAATGAAACCTGCTTTGTTCGTTACAGAATAAAATCTGGCCGTCCACGTAGTGTTCGTACGAAAAAGGCGATCAAAGCTGTAAGGGAAACCATTCGAAGAAATCCTGTCCGAAAGCAAAAGACTTTATATCGGGGGATAAAGATAGTACCTAGAACCATTTCGTGTATTGTAAAATATTATTTAAGACTTACAGCTTATAAGAGTCACACTGGTCACTATTTAACTGATCATTTAAAAAATAATAAGGTGGTAAAATCAAACCAACAACTTAAGCGGTACGCAAAGAAGGTCAAAAAAATAATGTTTACGGATAAAGAAAAAATTGAGAAACTATTCAGCCCAAAAAGACCGTTTTATATTCCACTATATTATGTTTTATGGTCAGTTTTAGAGTGTAACGCTTGCTCTAAGCACCATAATAATTTGGGAGTCCCTAAAAAAATAATGTTACGTTCAATATAAAAACGTTTTTTTTTGTTTGTAATAAAATTTATGGCAAGACTAAATACTAAAAGACTAAGAGAATAAATATAAAAAAAATAGTTTAGGACTTAGTTAAGATATTTTGAAGTATTCGTTTATTTTATTAACGTTTTTTTATATGTTTTATACGTTTTATTAACGTTTTTTTAGGTACATCTATTGTCAACTATATAATAAAGAATATTTTACGATTTTTATCTCCATTACACGGATATAGAACTAAAAGGGTTATATTACAACCACCATTGACATTGGATATACCTGATTAAATCCCATTGTACTGTATGCCCGCGCAATTTAACGGTTGATTAGTGATGGAATTATTGGTACATACTTGTCGGAGTTAACTATTATTCAATGTACGAGTAATTTGCTTATACGAGGACACCGAAGAGAGCTTGTGGACGTGTTATAATCAAAGGCATAATATAAATATATTTTTATATTATACTAGCTGGAGATCTGCATATAAACTTCTGCATACAAAGTCCTAATACCACCTTAATCCGGCCCTGTCGCAAAGACCGTTCTGAACGGTCGTCTACTGACTATAAAATAGATCCTTGCCAAAATTCATATTTGCACGTTTGCATATTTAATAATATAATCAATACTCTCAATTATGCCTCAATATTTATTGACAATAGTGTAAATAATAAAAAGTACCGTACTTCAATAATTATAGGTACTTTGCAGGATGGGCCAAGATAATCTCGTTACGAAGAACATTTCATTTTCCACTTTGCACATATTTAAAGGCGGCGTCTAATTTAAATATGTAGAGTCTGGTGGAATTCAGTACAGTATTTTGCATAACCTAAATGGGGATACCTCTATATTTTAAGGGTAAATTAGAAAAAGTCCTAAAGTGAGTTTCATGTTACTTTAAATGTTTTATTCTTGATTGGAATATGGAATTATATTAAGTTTTATTGTAAAACAATAAGTGAAATTTTACAATATTCTGGCGCAGTAAGTTGTAAACTATAATTTTTAGAACGTTTCTTTTTAATATATAAAATGACGACTTCAAGACGGAACTCAACGCCGCTGTCTCATTACGCCATTATGGCCTCAAAATACGTAGTATTAAATTTATAATACTATTTTATAATGCTCTGTGAAAAGCTTTCTTTTTCTACTCTTTTGTTTTTCATTGTTGCAATATCTTTCTTTTTGGCAATTGCAGTGTACTTTTCTAAAAATATATATAAGTAAGCACTTCTAGTCCAATAAAACAATATAAAGGTGTTGTTTATGAATTATTATAGAAAAACTAAATTTAATCAAAGTAAAACATTTATAGAATTGTACGCAGGAGGATTCAAACCTGCACCTCTTCGGGCTCTTCTTGAACTTTGGAAAATTTTTTTTAACGTTTTCTAAAAACGTTTTTTATTTTCCTAAATGTGTGAATAACACTTTAAAAGAATTAAAAAATCAATTAAGCATTAAATGAATAGTAAAGTTAATTTATTTCAAAGTTGTAAATTCGATAATCGCCTAGAACACGTTCAGTGGGTAGTAAATAATTGACTTTACATGTACCTATTAAAGGCGTATAGAGGCGCTACACAAGCTGTAAAATGCGTTGGTGTTTATTGTGTAGTGCGATATGCTACCTTTTGCTTGATTTTTCAATAGCAAGCTTCTCCGTCCGCGTTACTTTAGTAAGAAGACCTCCAAAGTTTTTCATTTACGGTAGTTTGTAGGTAATATAGATATATTTATTTTTCATATTTATGTTTCACGCGTTCTCTCATGTATTTTTTCTAGTGAAGAGTCGCTCCGTTCTCTATTATCAGCACCTTTTAGGTATAGACATTGTTTCCTAGACAGCACATTACATAGTCAGGACTTTATTAGTATAACGCCTCAATTCAGTCTAACTAGCCAGATTATAAATTCAACTGACGACTAAGTACATTTTATTTGCTATATTACAAATCAACTAAGAAATAGAAATACACGTAGCTGCTAACTAAGCAATAAAATAAGCTATACTATATGAAAACCTCAACGTACTTTATGTAAAACGTTTATATTAAATTAAAATGTTTAAGACATTACAATACTAGTATGTATGTATGTGATTAGAAGTTATAATAAGTACATTTGAAAGCGTAATATCTAACAGGAAGCTAACTCGACAGTCGACGGTGGATGCTGATTTTCATCTACACTTATGTTTACTGCCGCTTATTCAAACACACTGGTTTAAGGTCCTTACAAAATAGTTAGTTTTATTTTAAATAAAATCTTATAGTATAGCAAGTCTATCATGGTTCTACATTAGTTATTTCACTTTTCGAATTCGAATCAATAACCTAAATCCTGCCCTGGCTTCAACGCTATAGAACAAAAAATGTTTCATTTAAATCCATCCAGTACTTTCAAAGATGATACTGTAATAAAACTGTTAATTTTATGTTTTCTCAAATATATTTTACTGTTTTGTTATAGTAATAGAAGATTAGTAATATAAAATATATAACACAAAAAGCCTCAAGTAAATTTAAAAGTGATAATTAAATAAAAAATAATAGATGTATCTCTATATCTAAATGTGAACAACTTCATGAAAACGGTCTATAACGTTCCACATGCATTTATTCCTCGAGTGTAATATTTTGTAATTCAAATGGGCATTAACAAGATGTCACGCACGTAACTATTAGTCCTGTACCTGTTCTATACATATTCTGCAGCATTACATATGGACATACTGTACTTTTGTTTACTATTTCATTAACTAAACCCTTCTTTATAAAGTATTTAATCAGCAATACTCCAAATCTAAATTAATACTTTCAAATTCATTCATGTGTTTCTACACATATGTAGTCAGAGATAACCTTATTAAAACTCATCCGTTCTTGACTTTCTGCCCGATTTCGAAACATTGCATCTGGAGTGGTCAAACTCAACGCCACACTTTGTCTTGTTCACCGTTGAGCGGAGAAATGAAAATATTTCTTACATTTTTTTAAAGTGTTAATCACACAGGAAATTGAAAAACATATTTTAGAAAAACGTATAATATTTTGTTTTTCAATTTCAGAACAGAAAATAATTAAACTTCGATCATTTATTGAAAATCATGCTCACGAAGAGAGAATCTCGGTATATATAGTTCAAGTTTCAATTATACTATTAGAGAAAAAGGGCCCAACGTGAATAATGTTAAAAATTAAATCATTTATATATATTTTTTTACATTTTTTTAAAGTGTTATTCGCACACTAAGGAAATTAAAAAATATGTGTTCTAAATATGTCTTTTTTAATTAAATTATTGTATTTGTGAAACGAATATTGTCCATACAATATTCGTTTCACAAATACAATATTACACATATATTACACATACTACCATTAGTATGTGTAATATTAACAAAAATATTGACATAAATTACACATGTTAGTGTAGTTACATTTAATTAGTATTTGACTCAAACACTATTGTATAAAACGACAAGTATGGAAGGACAACGCGAATTTTACGCGACATAAACTTTAATTAGTTAATATTAAATTTACAGAAATAATATAAAGAAGTATAATAATAATAAAATTTATTTATTTTTCTCAAATATTGTTAAATGAATTAATTAATATTCTATTCTAGTTTTGTAAACGTGTGATATCTAATTTTTTTCGTTAATTAAGGTTTATAGGTTAATAACTTCAATCAATATAACTTGTTAAGTTAATTAAAATTACAAATAACATTATAATATTAAGGAAATTTTACTAAAGAAGTAATGGAAAATAAAATAATTAGTAGGGCTTACAGTTCTATCTTGAATATGATATCACAATAAATTATATTAATACACTATTGCGAACGGCGACGAGTATTAAATTTAAACTATTTTGGAAATTTATATGGGAGAGAAGTGCAGACATCTAATATTATTTATAACACTGCATTAGGAATACATTGAATTACTTAGTAATATAAACATCACATACTGTGTTTGACAAAAAAAAAACTTTTGCATAAAAAGCTGTCAAATTGGGTATTCGTTCATTTAAAATAAATGAGCTCTCTTCAGTTTCCATAGTAAAATGTTCATCAACTGTCAATTAAAAATGTCGCCAATTTTTCATTCGAAAGCGCGGGAAATCAACCTTTTTCTGTTGTTACTTTAAATCGGCGTGGTCCAGAAAAAAACAAAAATAATTAAAACCAGTTATAAGTTTTAAAAACGCATTTTTTTTCACGTTTCGGACTACTGATGTAGTTCTTATGGCTGCCTCGGATAAAAAAAAAAGATTACAAGGCATCTTCTCATTTGTATATACAAACATACATAATATATAAGTTACAAAGCGTAAATACCGCAAAGGTACTACGATCTGTTACGTTGTGTTACACAATCGAGCCAATCACTCGCTCTTAATTAACAACTTTCTCCAGTCAATGAACGCCGGTTCAACGCTTACGGCAAAAAATTATATTCAGAGTCGGAGGCCTTTTGGGCGATCGATGGCTTTTTTCTTGAAGATATAAACGAGTTAAATAATTGACTGCTATTACAATACACAAATATGAAAAGAACATTGGAATTTATTCAAATGTATGTAATTTAAAGACTATTTTACAGTATTAAACTATAAAATACAATTTTAGTTACTTAAAAACACTATTATTATATTTAAAAAACACTATATTAAAGTATAAAACACTATTTTAGTTTTTTTAGCTTTACACTTTTTAAAACAGAGAGAACCTAGTGTCAAGACATTTCGTTCTCCACTTTTCGTAAGAATTGGAGATATTGCGTGCTTTGTCTTGTCACGCTTTGTCTTGTCACCCACCAGAGTGGAGAAATGAAAATGTAAGCAAAAATATAAAAAAAAGAAAATTCTATTATATTGTTGGTATATAATCATTCCCCAGAATGAGAATCAAACCCACAAGCATTGCCGTTCGATGGTATCAATTTTATTTGTAAAGATTTACTTTACGAGCGTTAATTTGTACAATCTCTCTGTAATATATGTCTTTTGAATGGCATTTCAGCTGGTAAATAAACGGTTAATTAATAGCACTGTTAATAATAATAATTCAAATAATATAATATAGTCTAACGAAACATATATATAATTTATTAATATATTGAAATAGACTACGTAATATAATATAAATGATCTTTCAATGTAAAATAAATGTGAAATTTAATCCCACACGTTGACCCTAAATATGTAGGGAAGGCTGTGTTAATAGTTATCTTTGCCCGTATACGTTATAAACAGATGTATTTAATATTATTAGATCAACCTACAACGTTGTTAAGTTTCAAATTAGAATATTCTGCTACCATGTGTTTTATATTTGATAATTTTTACTTTAGAGTAGTATCTTAATGTATTTTTAAGAACTTCCCAATTGATACACTAAGGATTTTGATGTTTTCTTGACGTTTAGAGATTTTTAAATGGATGTTTTATGTTCTTAATATATAATATTTATGCTTAATATCAAGAAATATTACAACTTATATATTTTTTTGGAACTGTCACAAGTCGATTTACACTTTTAGAACATTACATAGCATACTACTAACTAAGCCATTCTAAAGTAACCTTAATAAAAACTTTACTTCGCTCTTTTATTTTATAATCTATACTGATCTAGCGAACAATATCGTTCACGTATTAAATCAACAGAGCGTGATTTAAATCAAAGTGTTAAAATTGCAAAAGAAAATGTCACGGCATTTTATGATTTACAAGTGGATAGTCGACAGCGTGTACAAGGCAATAATTCCGTTGACGCCAGTCAATATTAGACTACATGGATATAGAATGGCATAAGTAATAAGCTAAGTTAAAAGTATTTTTAAGAAATACCAACAATATAATAAAACATTATTATTTTTTTATATTTTTACTTACTACTTGTCGTCCGTATATTTTCATTTCTCCGCTATGGTACTTAAGACAAATGGCGGGGTTGAGTTCCGTCACTCAACACGCAGTGACTCAATTTAGGGTGGAAAGTGGAGATCGGAATGTCTTGACACTCGGTTCTTTCTGACTACCCTGCTAGGCGGGAAGAAGCGTGAAGCGTATGCGGGAAACTTATGCGAAAAAGTCAATCGTATAATTAATGAAATCTTTCTATGTATGAAAGTACCGTATTTGGATCACAGCAAATTTATGGAGGGATCAGTAGTTGAAAAATCAATAAAACAATAATAACTCAAGAAACGGGAAGTCGTTAGTGCTTAATGAATTTTAAAAGAGCAAAACTATAGCAGAACTGATAGACAGTTAAAAGGATGTTATTATCGCTGAGAAAAAATCTTCTAAAGGTATCATTTCGCGCGTGTGGAACCAACATTATGTTAATATATCTCGTTGTGTGGGAACCGCGTAGGCAGGTCGGAATAAGGCAATTTACAATTAAGTCGTGTACCCGAGAAAAGAAACAGTATCTTACATTGCGGTGGGTGGCTGTGTTTTGTAGCACCTTCGTGATTATTCGACAGACGATCGTTCAGATACGTTATAATACATTTTGTAAACTATTAGCGTTTTGTAGTATATAATTTTCTTTGTTTAGCGAAACATGTACTAAATGAACATTATCCTTGAATATTTATTACGCATACATTACACCCCGGTATGCATAATTACGGGGAAATCGTATAAGTCATTCCGTTCCCAATATTATGTCAATTTACAGACCTGTCTCAAGCGGACGAGCCGAATCGCTTTGTTTTTAAGAAATTCGATTAAAGAAAAATATAAATAAATATTACCAATTGCTCAAAATGGCGTATGAAACTAAAAACTTTACATAATTATTATATTAACGAGGACGAAAAATTGTGGACCCGTTTTATATAAAAACTATGCAGACCGTGGATGTAATTTGACGTAGTTTAAAGTTTATACAAAAAAGCATTGCAGACAGCCATATTTTTTTTTAAAATTATACTTTAGAAATATATTAAAAACGTGTATACACACACATACACATACATTCTTACGTACACTTAAGCAAAAAGTGACATACACGTTGCGAGGGCATCGCGTATTTTCCGCGTCAACGGGTAACCTTAACTAGTAATAATATTTTTTACAATTAAATTTATTCTAATTATTCTATTTAATATGTTCTATCACTTTATGAGAAATGATTTTAAAATAGAAAATTATTTCACTACTCTTTATTTAACACTAAACACTTAACATTTTTATTTGCATTAAGCGATATTAAAAAATATATTTTTAAACATACGTAATATATAGAGAGAGTAAACAACAGTTCCTTGATATGTTCTCATATCAAATTTTCTAGAAAAAAAATCACCTAAGAATCAGGCTGGAGGGAATCGACTGCAAATTAAAATACAAAATTTAAATAATGTGAGTAGCGGCAAATATGTTATAGTAAACATCAACATGACATCTAAATAGAATTAATTTGCCTGCAATAGTACAAAATAGCTTGATAATTCAAATAGTCAATTAACTAACAATTAAGTCAATTAATATTTTAACATAATATTTTTATTATTATTTGTTATTTGTAAATTACTCGTAGAAGTATTAAATTTTATACCTTTGAGCCTTAAATATGAGATAACAAAATGACAAATGAGGTCATTGTGGCGCAGTAGAACAGCGTCGGATTGCAAAAACGTTTAGTTGTGGGTTCGATTCCTGCTCGAAGGAATAATTATATTTAAAATATTTTTACTTGCCTGCTCTAGTACCAAATACTAAGCGCGGCGTTAAGTTTCGCTATTCAACATTCAATAATTTAATCTAATAATCTAATTCTTCTCGTCTAATAGTTTTAAAAATTTAAAATAACATTATTACGAAAGCCTTCAAGTTCTCAACACAACAAGCACAGTTTAGTTGTTGGGTGTTGGAGACTGGAGTTTTTGCTTGCCGTATGATTTATGCTTGCCTTTGTATGCTGTGTAAACGGTAAATAGACCGCTATTCTCACGGCTGGAGTCGGATGCAATCACTAGTTACAGTGATAAAAAATTTACTATTTGATAAGCTTATTCATCTTTATCGTTAGTTGGTCTATTCATTTCTTTTATTCATAATTTTTTTTTAGCTTCACCCTATTTTCCGCATAGCAAGGTAGTCAGAGAACCTAGTGTTAAATTTGACATTGCATATTAAGCGACGGTACTCAACGCTGCGCTTTGTCTTAGGTACCAGAGCAGAGAAATGAAAATAATGTAAATATAATCATTTCTCAGAGTGGAAATCAAACCTAAAACCAAACGCGTTTACAGTCTGACGCTGTCCCACTGCGCTACAATGGCCTCTATTTACTATGTAAATAAAAAATCCTATGTTAGAGCTGTAACGAAAGCATTAGATTTGTAGGAACTTCAAAGGTTATTTAATTTCAGTATTATTAGCTAATTGAAAGTATATATGGTTTTTATTAATTGACTGTTAAAAGCGTATTTAAAGCTTTTTGACAGCCACTGACTTATTACTTATTTTTATTAATTATATATGTATACAAAACATTGGTTGATATAATCGTAATGTAGTCATTAAAGCCGGCATATAATTTAAGAGTTAAAGATTATAGAAGAGAAAATAATATATCCATACGTATAATAAAAATGTAACTAATTATTGTCTGTACATGGAAGATACGAGAAAACAATTATTGGGGCAATTTTTCAATGTAATAGTCTTTTTAAAAAAATATTCTGTTTGTCTATGCGTTTGTTTGTCTCGCTAATCTCAGAAATACCTTAAATATATAAAAAAATGTGTATACACACACATGCACATACATATTTACGTACACCTAAACCAAAACATAAACGTGTTTTCTGCGCCAACGGGGAACCTACTAGTATTAATAATTATTACAATTAAATTTATTCTAATTATTCTATTTAATATGTTCTGTCACTTTGTGAGAAATGATTTAAAAATAGAAAATAATTTCACTATTCTTTATTTAACACTAAACACTTAACATTTTCATTTGCATGAAACGATATTATATAAAAAAAATTTAAAACATACGTTATATATAAGAGGTTTAGAGTAAACAACAGTTACTTGATTTGTTCTCATATCAAATTTTCTAGAAAAAAAAATCACCTTAGAATCTGACTATAAAGAATCGACTGCAAATTGAAATACAAAATTAACTAAGAATTAAGTCAATTGATATTTTAACATAATATTTTTATTGATTTAAATGAAATTTTGACTATTGTATTTTAGTAACATTTAGTGTTTATTTAATTTCAATAGCTTTATAAATAAAAGAAGTAACAACAATTTATATTTTGTTGCACATAATTCCTATACAATAACTGTTTCATTAAGTTGGCTGATTCTTTAATCAGTTCACTGTATAGATATTGTCCTGAAATTATCATTATTATTTTATAATTCGACTAAATTATAAATTAGAGCATAGTTTCTGATGTATGTGAGAACGGGGGCGGGCGTAAAAATGGAACAGTTTAGCCGTGAACTTTAAGCAGGCGACGCCGCGAGCGGGTCGCTAATTAATATTATATATTTCTCCAATTGATGACTAAAACCATCATTATTTACAGAATATTTTTTAATGCGCAACAATATGACATTATAACAAAGGTGTAAGAGATGAAGCATTGAAATTAATATAAAATACTGCTAAGTGGCCAACCTATTCGCACACTACTGTGTTTAATATTGTATAATTAAGATTTAAGATTTAAAGACTGTTGTAGTGCACAGATTATTAGATATTTGTTTATCATAAAATAATATTGTTAAAACGTATATTTTATATGATTTATTATATTTAATCTACATTTGTAGTATTTCTATTTTGAAACAAATTAACCTAATAAACGAAGTGCTTTCGAGAAGTATAATAACGAAATCTCTATATAATTTACTAAAAGTTAAGTTCTAGTACGTATTTCGAAGACGGCAGTCGAATATTTTCACATTTGGTTTAAAAAACGGGCCCCTTCAGCCTACACTTGAGTCGCCAGTCCCAGGCACTGGTCCAAGCTCCTCCTCCTCTCTCTTCAACGCGATGAATCCATGGAATGCCAAGTTTCTTTCCATTTACGGCTGTTAATAATATTTTCAGATATTGCAAGTAGACTAGCCTAAATACGAAAATACCTAGAATAGCCGCACGACTTATAGATATTACAGTGGAGCAGTGCAATAATAAAGCAGCTATTTGAATAAGTGGATTTGCATACTATGTTAAGTTAGTCGTAAGTTAGTCCTAGACATAGTAACTAAGGACGATAAGGCACAAAATGACATCACGAGGAATACTTACACATAAGTATAAGTAAGAATTTTTTTAAAGTGTTAATCACACACTTAGGTTAAAAAACGTATAAAAATTTGTGAGCGTGCGTTGCGAGCGAGCGCATGGCTTAGCGGTCAGAGCGCTTGGATGGTTTCCAAGAGGTGCGGTTTCAAATCCCGCTATGTTAAAATTTTTATACGTTTTCTTAAAATAGATCTGAAATAATTTACTTTTTTTCGAGCTTCACGCCTTTTCCCGCACAGCAGGGTCAGTCAGAGAGAGCTTAGTATCAAGACACTCTGTTCTCAACTCTTCGCCAGAATTCGAGACATTGCGTGTTAAGTGGCAACACTCAACGCCGCGCTTATGTATGTTCACCAGAGGGGAGACAACGAAAAAAACTAAATTGTTAGCTCATCATCATTCCACCTAGAGGGAATCGAACCCACAAACAATCGTGTCCCACGGTCAAATGCCATTTGCATTTGCCCCATTGCGCCAAGATGGCCTCAAAAGATTTTTTAAGTTATCTTAGTCGTTCTGGTGTGGACGTCAAGATTATGCTACAAAAATATAGTATTTTTATCAACGGATTCGAACGGCAAGAACTGTTTCAAAATAACGTTACAAGCTTTTCTTACATTGATCGACATATATGTAGACTAGCTACCCACTCGCTGCTTCATAGGAGAAAAATGAAGCCTCGTCACAGACGGACAGAGTTACTTTCGCATTAATAATATTAGTATGGGTAGATACGGGGGAAATTAAAGTTGTTAAAGAACTCGTACAACGTCCCCACGACCACTTTTAACATATTTTGTGTGTATCTTACGGTAGTTTCTCGTGAGAATTAGACCTTTTGTCACGTCAGTAGGTTAACTTTAAAGTGGAAGAAAAGGGTATTTATAATTGAAGTAAGTGCAGTTTGGGAAATAGATTTGTGTAACACATTTTAATTCTGCCAAAAATGAAAGTTTTATTATTGTTCTACCTCCACTTCGGATGTATTCGGTTGAAAACACGTGAACGTTGTGAACTTAAATTTTATTTACGGTTTTTATACTTTTATACAGTAGTTAGGGTATAGCTTTTGTAATTTTACGGCGGTCAAGTAGAGAGAGGAGATCGGAGATCGTACGGCGTTAACGTGCATTTTAACGGGGCCCTTTACGACCCATGTAAGTCCCAAGTACTGCTCTTCGCTTCTCTTCCTGTAGCGCGATGGGTCCGCGCATCGCACAGACAACCATGAAATGTTGAGGAGTTCCTTCTCATAGGTCATCTCAACGAAAATAAGCGACAAGTGGACAACAAAAAAATTAATTCAGAAACAAAAAATCGGTTTATTACAAATCTAGTAGCTTTCTTTTATCAATCGTATCTACGGTAGATACATATCTATATTTACGAAATATTATAATAGTAGCAATTACTATGAAAGCAAAATTTTTACCTTCCGTATTACGATAACGGCCTTGTTACTGTCGCAAGGGACCACAAGCCTATTTGCATTTCAAAACAAACGATTGGTATTTAGAATCTAATGTAAATATTGTAATTTCACATAGCTGTGCTAATGGATGGATGGATATCTGTATGTATGGCATGGGCGATATGTCGATTTGTTTAATGTTTTAAAAATTTGCTTAAATATTGTCACTATGGCCCAATTGATGCATGAACTATGTGTCGGTCATACGCAACGATCGTGATTTCGAATCCTTGAATTTTTTTCTTCCGGACGGATTTAACATTATTTTTTTTCAATTATTTCAAATATATACCGCCATGACGTAGATGAAGCACGTCTTATTTTTTAACATTTTTAAAGTGTTATTCGCACACTTAGGAAATTGGAAAAGACATATTTAGAAAACGGTCTCGAACGGTTTTCAAGAGGCGCGGGGTCAAATCCCGCTGCGTTCAAATTCTTATACGTTTTCTAAATATGCCTTTTTCAATTACACGTCTTTTTCAACACAATGATTTTAGATTCGACTTTGACTAGATTTAGGGTTTTAAGTACGACTGTTATATTATTATTCGCACACTTAGGAAATTCAAAAAGACATAATAAATATGTCAGTATATCCTGAACTTAAAAACGTCTTCTAAAAACACGATCAAACGAAGACAAAGCTATGATAATTTTTTAAAGTATAAATGTCACTGATTAAATCCGTTACAAGTATATCAGGTTATGAATGAAGTGGGTACGGCCTTGCGCCTACGCATGTTCTGTACGCTTTGTAAATAAATGAGTTAAATAAAAAATATACGAGCAAATATCACGATGTTAGAATTTTTTATTTTTTAAAAGACGTTGCAAGTTCAGCTTCTGTAGAGACGACTGTCTCAAAAGTTAATGAATATGACCAATTCCGGCTTTCCAGCCGAATTCAAGACATTGTGTGTGCTTGTGTGTGTATGTGTTGAGTTACGGAACTTAACACCGCGCTTTGTCTTACCAGACCAGAGAAATAAAAATAATTCAACTTTGTCCCGGTACGATGGTTTCATACCATAGATGATTTTCCACCCAAAATTCTAGTTGATTAAACAAAGCGCAACGTTGGTCTATGAAGTCTCTAAAAGGCCAAGATATATAGATATAACGTAACCACATTTGCCTACTTAGTTCGTATAAAACTATATACGTGAAAATACCACCGTGGCGTAGTGAAACAGCGTTTGACTGTAATTGTGATTGGTTGTGGATTCGATACCCATTCGGAGGAATGATCATAATTAAAGTGAGTTACACCACTCCACGCGCAATGTCTCGAATACAGGCGGACGTGGAGAACGGAGTTTCATGACACTAGGTTCTACATGATAACTGAGCTGCTGCTAAAGCTGGAAAAAAATGTATTGAGGTATTAACCGTAATTATAAATACCGGTATATATCGACAAACACTTCTTTACGGCACAATACGTCGCACGTTTTTAGAGTTTATTATACTTCTATAATCTATTAAATTGCTTCTATAATCTATTAATTAATTATTTTTTTACTTGCACTATCACTATACCCTCCTCTCACCAAAGGTTTCTCACCTATATATGCTCCTCTCACCAAAGGTTGTCTGGCAGAAATTGCTATTTATTATATATATTATTATATATATAGAGTTTAGGGTAATATAATATATATTATTATATATATATTATTACCCTAAACTCTATTTATTGATGAAAATATTTTAAAGAATACTTTAGTATACGTAGGCCATTGTGGTGCAGTGGGACAGAGCCCGACCATAAACGTGATTGACTGTGGATTCGATTTCTAGTCGGAGGAAGGTTTATATTAAAAAAAAATGCTTTTCCGCCCTGGTAAAACAAAACGCGCAGTTAAGTTCCAACACCGAACACACAATGTCTCGAATTTAGACGAAAGGAACGAAATGTCTTGACTGTTTACGTGCAACTGTTAATTTTTTTTACTTAATATTATAAAGAATACTTTCTCGTAATTTCAAAAGGAATCTTCATATTAATGGCAATGTAGATATCATCAGCATAAGTAGACGTCCGGTTTTCACTAAGCAAGGATGTATCAACCTCGTTACAAATCTCCACTCGTGCGCATGCATTATTCAATACATCAGACTTGTCACTGTCAAAACGAAACGGCCTTAGAGTTCTTAAACTAAAAGAGATGTTACTTGTTGAAAATAGTTTAATATTTCGATTTTAACAAACATCGATAGTTTAGAAATGTTATATTTTGGTATACATTTATCTTCTTCTACCTTATTTATTTGCCTACACTTATAATTGGTACGATTCGCAATATCGGCAGTAGATATTAATTCGAATTTAAAGTGTAATTGTTTGTCACTAAACCCTAACCCTATCTCCGGGAAGAGATATTTTTTTGAATGTGTTACAAATTGAAGTTAATTTAAGAAACAATATTTCTTATCGTACATTTCACTAGTTTAGCACTAGTTTAACAATTAAGAGTTTAAATAATAACTAGTAGCCCGTTTGAATTTACGTGTAAACTGCACTTGTACAATATATGAGTACATCTAACACACGGTAGTATGTGTAAATGAATGAGTTCGTTAGACGTTATTTAAAATAAACAATAGATAAATAATTCTGCACTCTATTCCTATAGTTACAAACTATAACTGAGCTATATTTTATACTACTCTGTTTCATTTTCATAAAATGGGGTACCAAGTTTTAGCTCCACGTATTATTATGTAGCTACCGCGATTATAAGCAGTGTTTATGTAAAAAAATGCCAAACGTTTATTTCCTTGATTAGGGGGGAATTAGGGTCCACAACGTAGTGTGTATAATGTGAGGACTTGCTATCTCTACAGTTTCATACTTCTCTGGTTATAAGTATAAAAAAATTTGACTTATTCTGCGTACTGTTGCATTATTAATGTTTATTTGTCTCGCGTTCTCGTGTACTAAAAATAATGACAGTGGCATTCTGAGTAAATGCATTGCCAGCTAGCTACCTTTGATGTACCTGCCAGCCACCCATATCACAATGTATCGTATTTG
The DNA here is from genome assembly GCA_038994665.1 of Podotricha telesiphe. NCBI lineage: Eukaryota > Metazoa > Arthropoda > Insecta > Lepidoptera > Nymphalidae > Podotricha > Podotricha telesiphe. Next base: position 633,562 of record JAOYRR010000275.1, read on the forward strand.
TTTATAGCAATAAATAAAAATGATGTGGTTTTAATTTTCCATTTAGAAAATATGGACAAATACCAAATTTTATTTTATGGCATAAAAATTACGTATAGCATTATAATAATCAATAAGTCAGCTAGACAGACTGTATATTAATATGTCTTAATATAGCATAAGGAAATAATTTGAAATGTATAAAAATTTGAAAGTAGCAAGATGTGAACCTGCGTCCTCTGGGTCTAACCTACCCAATTATATTCAGACTTTTATATGACCCTTTTAAGCAGCCACCAACAGGATCAACAGCATATTATCCAATGTCACAAAAAAAGAAAATAAAATGGTTAATATTTGAAAAATATTTAATTATTAAGTAAATAATATTCAGTCTATTCTGATAATTTTTTGACATAACGCTTGGGTATTGGTAAAAAAGCTACCTATATGGTAACAAGATGAAACATCTTGTAACATTTGTTTTAGAAATACTTTAAATATAATATAGTATATTAAAAAGAATAAAAAATGTAAAATATATACTATAAATAACCCTGGTTAAAATAAGCCGACCAGTGCTTAGTATTCTGCGACGCGTCGTTTATGGCTACCGTTCGCTGTCAGCCGAATTTAACCAAAAAAGTCGACTCCTCCATGCTCACAGCATTCATATAGCAATATGAATAGTATTATACTACCTTTATTTGGTTCGAAGGTAAAATTGCGAGTGAGTCAGCCCGTAGGACCAAAAGTTGGAAAATAGAACTTTTGTAAATGTTTTACTAGAATATTTATATTTAAGAGACACTTATTTGCTGGAATGCTTTTTACTACAATCAAATATTTCAAAGTCCAATAAACTTAATAGTAAAACTTTGCAATGGGGAAAATAAATTAAAATTTCATAAAAAAGACTGAAAGCAGCTAGCTGTAGTATTTGAATAGGCGGTTCTCGCATACATCCCATATGCTTTCGTCAGTTGTTATATGTTTATATGATTAAGTTTAAATAGACTTACAACTTTTTGCGGTTAACAATCCTATAGGAGTATTTTAACAAGTCTATGGTGACAGTGACAAAGGACCAGACAAAAGAGATATGAAGGACCGTTCCATCTATTCCTGCCTTCCCGTACAGGATGACGCGTGAATATTAATATAATAAAAATAAAATTACACTGTCAATTTAAAATATTACAAAATAAGACATTTTATAAGACATTTCATATAATAAACACATTTAAATAACTTTAAAGCTTCATTCAAAAAAGCGGAATAAGCTTTTTTATTTAATTTAACTGTTCCTTTTTAATAAAAAAAAGAATCTTGATAAAATTATCCCCCCGATTAGGCATCGAATCCGCAATCAATCACGCCTACAATCTGACGACGACGACTCTGAGCCACAATGGCTTACACCGTTTTTATATTGTATAAAATTGATAGAAATTATTAGTGGAGATTACCATTTCATCTATTACGGAGCGTCCTGCAGACAGAAGCTTTGTCGATTTCTCGCTATACTTAATGAGGTCCGATCGTTAAAGCGTTTAACTTATAAGCGATAGCGATTTTATTGTATTTTTCATTTTTAATTGGGGTTGTCTCTGTTTGACATTATTAGTTTTATGATGCACCATAAGACACGTATTATCCATCACACACGTGACACTGTCAAACCCAACGATGGCCTTTTTATTACACTATTAAACTATTTTAATACAGTATTACATACTTAATATGTTATAAAGTGAGCTGCATAGCTACACTTTTTTTTGGATGTATTTACTCTTATCCATGTAAATATCAAAATAATCTTTTTTAAAAAATTAAAAATTTTCTAAACCGACAGGCTGTGAAGCTTAATTTTAAACTTCTGGCTGCAATACCTGTGTCCTTAATTTGTCAAGACAATATAATGTACGAACTGACAGCTAAATTACGATATGGTCACCGTATGTTAATTATAGATATTTTTAATATGTATTTAGCATTGAGAAGTAAAATATTAAAAAATATTTTCGAAATCTGAATGAGATATATAATTTTCTTGGACTACCACAACGCATTCTTCGTGCGCACGCGATCGGTTATAGTCTCAGAGTCAAGAATGCGATCATTCGATACTGCAAGATGTGCAGTTATTATATATTCGTATATTAACATTTCCATTTAAATATTTATCACATGCTTCAATCTTAGTCGGTTATTTAAAAAATGTATTAATAATAACAGGCCGTCGTGGCGCAGTGGGACAGCGTCTGACTGTAAACACGATTGGTTGAGGGTTCGATTCCCACTCGGAGGAATGTTTATAATTACCTCTGGTACCTAAGACAAAGCGAGCGAGTGTATTGACACTAGTTTCTCTCTGACTATTTTGCTATGCGGTTACATTTACAAGAAATTATAGATTTGACTAAATAAATATCTATCTGTAAAGCTATAAAAAGACAACGGTATCGTTAAAAAAATAATTAGTTTTTTAAATACCAACGTGTGTGGCGCTCAACGTCCCGTTTTGTCTTAACAGAGTGGAAAAAAGGAAATAATTTAAATATAATCACTATTCCGATTGGGGATCTAACCCACAACAAATCGCGTTTAGACTTAAAATTAAAAAGTATACGTCTAACATGTACAGGTATCTTATCGAGGATATTAATAAAATATATAGAAATCCCTTGGCTTGAATAGAGAACTGTTTTAGTTCACTGTTAGTTTTTCTTACCCGACAAGTGGTGACAAATATGCGACATATATTCATTAATTACCCTAGTCTTACCGATAATGTACATATTATTTATAAATAAATAATTATTTTAAAAATGTACAAGTTTTCTAAACGTACAAGTGTTTCCTTTAATAGGCCTACACTTTCACAGAAGATGGCTGTAAATCATCTCATGCTGATGTCACATCGACTGCGCGACGACGATGAAAGTCTTGATAAAATGCCAAACATTACTTAGCGCTAAGTAAAGTTTTATTAATGATCTCGTGAGTATTATTCCACTACTACTATAATAGACGTAATACACAAATGAATTCTAGCTACAGGAATAATAAGTGTTTCGAATATCATAGATTCTTATATATTCATTTCATAGAGAAAACGCAATTTAGATTATTGTCGGCTGGGGAATACAATTGTATATTTTATCTTATTAGAATGGGATACAAATTATTAAAAAAATAACATGCATTTAGTCGAGTCCATCACGAATTTGATGATAACATCTATGATGATATCTAATATATATTCACAAATTTAAAGATCGCTGAACGATAGATGATAATGATGGTGACGATATACGCTGTGGTAGAGCTATTGTGGTATGTACCTGTACACGCGACGGTTGGGGATTCCTTGTTTAGTTTAGGAAATGTTTATATTTAAAGTATTTTTATTTGTCCAGTCTATTAAGATGTAGCGAATCGTGAATTTCCGCCATTTGAAGTACTTAGTGTTTCCACAATAGGTGCAAATATATTTTTCGCTTAAAGTAAATGGGGCTGTATATCAATAAAAAAAAATAGTTCTACTCACCAAATAACAGTCAATAGGCTTCTCCCTCGGTCTATGATAAGCTTTCTGCAGTTCAGTTTGTTTGAGCGCGTGCGCAATATGTAGGGCACTTGCGTCGAAACGACCATATTGGTAGTCAGGTGTGTCGCGCGACAACTCACGCGCGGGTGAAGCGTGCACGCTGCCTCCGTTTGTCGCGCGGGTCGGTGACACTATTGGAATGAGATAAAAAATATACTATTATTTGTATATAATTAGGTATAATAAAGTAATGAAATTTAATAGTTTAACTTTGTAATGTTTTAAAAATTTACACTAGTTTTTCATAACCATGGTTTTTCCAATGAACTTGAGTTCAAATCAGGCTATATTAAATATTATTTTAGTATAGATTTCTTATTAGTCAAATTACCGTAAATAGACATTCATTAAGATTTTTTCACCTCTCTCTCATCTTTACGCTTAAGACGTAGAGAGAATCTAGTGTCAAGAGACTCTGTCCTACACTTTCCCCCGGAATCTGAGACTTTACATGTAGAATGGCGTAACTCGCTTTGGCCTATCACCAGAGTGAAGAAGTAAAAATAATTTAAATATAATCATTCCCCCGAGTGAGGACAATCGACACACTGCGCCACGCAAATCGCTGCCACACTGCGCCACGTAGTTATAATGTGTAACTAACTATAGAAGAAAATAAATTTACCTGTAATACCTACGTGTTTTATTATTTTTGTGGAAGTTGATATGAGATAATAAAAAAATATAATTTCGGTATACATTTCTAAATTTGTTTACAATATAACCAAATGGCTGGTACTGTCTAAAATATAAACAGTACTTATATGAAGGAAATAGTAAAAACAATTATTATTATAACAAATCAAGGACAGTCAGGCTACATTACATTATTTCCGCAAATAAATTACCCAATTCTTGTATTGAATTCAATTCTACGATTGTCAAGTTAATTTGTCTCTTGATTTTCAAGAATATTATGAAACCGGTATAATTAGTATAATTTATCCTTTATACATATAGACACCATTATAGTGTGGTGGAATAGAATCTGATTGAAAACACCATGTATATGGGTTCAATTTCCACTTGGAGAATTACTAAGAACGGTGTGTTCATGAACATGCAATGTCTCGACAGTCAGGTTTAAAGGGGATAACGTCTTGACACTAGATTATCTCTGCCCACTATGTAGGGAAATTATTTTTTTTGTATATAACAAAATATAAGTTAAGTTTTTTATTAAGTCGATTGTCGATATTATTGTCGATTAGTAGCAACTCAGACGTACATGGCAATAGGATCACTGAGCATTCATTTCTTTTTCTATATAATTATAGACTACACATATAAAGTATTGGTATGTGTGTTAATATAGCGGTATACAGCTTTTGTAAGCGCCATTGGTGCAGTTGGCGTACAGAGCAAAAATTTTTATTCTAAATTGAAAAAAAAAATGATATAGTTGTATGTTTTTTCTGAAAACGGGTGGAAGGTAGAGACCGATGTATCGCCAACTAGAAACTTCTCTGTGCGTATATAAAGAAAATATCGGTTATATATTACATAGAGGCTATCGTCGGACATTGGTTCTTACAATATTTTCATTTCTCCCCTCTGGTACCTTAGACAATGCGCGGCGTTGAGTTCCGCAATTCCCCCATACACGCAATATCTTAAAAAAATTATTAATATACAAGCAATAACAATAATCACATGAGGAAACATTATTTTTCCTAACGTTATTACTATTCAAGTTTAGATTTTTTTTTTGTTTTACTGTGCTATAATATGAATCTATATTTAATTTTTAACAGTATATATTTTCTAAGCAAATCTCTATTAGTATAAATCGTAAGATCAACATTTATTAAACTTATATACATTCATAATTATATTAAAAATACAGTATAGAATCTATAATAGGTAAATCCAGGAAAATATTTAACATATTATTTGTTTTATGTTTTTCATTGATGTAGAAAATTGAAAATGTGTATCTAAAAAACTTCATATTTAATAACTAAGACCATATAAAGTCTTTATTATAAATTGCAAAGAGTAATTTAAGGTATTATATAAATATCTAAAAATAAACAGGCAGGAGCGTCTCGTTTACTGTACAAAACAATATTTTGGTAACATTCATTTTACAAGAGTTGTAAAATTAAGTGTTACTTAGTAGAAGAATAAATTAAGCGATTGCCATACAAAAATATTCGCTGTTACAAGTGTCTACGGGCTGTGTTTCTGTATGTATGTCCATTCACACCTTGGTATGGGGCCAACGACCTTTTATATAACCATAAGTCACATACTGTGCCGTCCCGTAGAATTTACCTGTGCGCCACTTACAAATTATTATAGAATAATGTTGATTAATTTTTTCGTGGAAATCCAGTAAAACTTTTGTGTTACTGAGAGACTATTGCTAGTCACTTAGTAAAGACTATGCGTGTATAAATATAAAATTTGGTCACGGGGAAAGCAAGTTAGAAAAGAATTCTGGATATTTTCTACGGTAAAACGAATGTAAAATTCTACATTTTATAGTCAACACAAATGAAATTGCGGGCTACAATTCGTAATATATAAGGACTATTTAATGGTGGCACAATTGTAGCGTAGTGGCCAAGTATTTACTTATTTCTTCAAAAATCCTTATTTTTTAATATTTAAATAATAATTAATAGTCATTTAATATTTATATTAATTTACTATTTATATTAATTGAATATTTTAATATGTAATTTATTTTTAATATTTGCTAGCCCTGGGGCAGTTGACAAAATGCAAAAGTTTGGCAACCAGGATGCTATTAATGTATATGGATTAAATTGACAACAGAATGACTAGTTAGGTACTAATTATTGAAATATGATAAGAAAGTAAAAATTGGAAATTGAAAATGAGTTCAATTTTATGAAATACAAAACTAAATTATGTCCAAGGATCTATACTTTCCAACGTCATTTGCGTGGATTATAAAAGGTTAAATCTTGTTTTTCGGGTTCCCGTAGGAATTCCTACAATTTCTCTTTTAGTACTTACTTAGTACTTACTTACTATTTACCAAATTTCAGCTTACTGCACCCTGTACTTTCGGGTCGACAGTCACTTAGTCACGGAAAAGTTTTATACCTTTATACTCGTAAGTATATAGATTAATAAAAAATTAACTGTTGTCAATTTTAGTGGATAATCAATAGGTATCGTGTTCGAAAGTGCTCTTAGCAAACACTGTTATAGGAGATGAGAAAGTATGTGCAAACTACAAGAAACGATGTTTCAGGGTAAAAGCTGCCAAGTAAAATAAAAAATTATGAATTTACATTTTACTTACTTTTGTTGTTTATCTGTTAGTTCGCAAATAATAAATGAACAAAAATGGCGATCTGCGAATTTTATTTAAAAATACAACAAAAACGAAATTTATTTATAATGGTTCTACAACTACATAACATATGATGGGCACAGATAAGCTATTAGGACAGATTATACAAAAAACAATCATTTTAGTTTTTTTTATTTAAACTAATATGGGTATAACTACTTTGATTGCTTAATTCTGTCTCGTGTAAATCTCGATATTACATAAAAATGTTAGTTATTTCCGCTATGTCTATTTATGGTGGTCCTAAACTAGTCTATGGTGTTCTAAGAAGTTGGGTTTTTTGTATTGACAAATCATTTGCTCTGGCTTAGCGATAAAAGCTGTCATTTAAATATGAATAATATTATAATTTTATGTTTAACTAGCGACCCGCTTGCGGCTTTGCCTGCGTAATCAACATAACTAAACTATTTAGCGTTTTCGTCTACTCGCGTTCACACTTAAATCACAAACTTTGCCTAAGTTTATAATTTAAATAGTTGTAACTTTTTTGTTTATGAACCGATTGAAATGAAATAAACACTAAATGTTACGAGAAATTTACCAAAATACAATAGTAAAAATTGCAGTTCTGCGATAAGCGTGCACAAACAAACAGTTAAACAGAAAAGAAAATAAAAAGTCATTGTTTTGGGTTCTATTATAATGATAAAATTTCCTAATTATATGTTTTTTATATATCTTCTATATACAGACAGCGATCACTTACATTTTTATTATGTTTATAGATAAAGCGTACTTTATATTATACCTATGTAAAGTATTGTAAATACATATATATTTTTTTGCAGATTTTCTTTTTCACGTTCTGCATAGCGCGGTAGAGCCAAGTGTCAATACCCACCCATCGTTCTCCGCTTTCTATAAAAATTCGAGACATTGTTACTTGAGACACTTAACTCAACGCCGTACTTTGTCTTAGCCAAGCGTGGAAACGATACTAATTTAAATATTATTTCCTCCTAGATGAAATTATTCTCACAACTATCCATGTCCTACATAGACCTAGACACTATGTAGTAAGAAGGAGAGGTTAAACATAAAATATTCAGTTCAAAAAACAAAAAAAGACTAATTTCAAACATGAATATAGGAACATAATAATTACTATTATTCTTTTGAAGAAATAAATAAAAAATATATAGCTTTTGTAACCGACCGTGCTCTCTAAACCTATATCGAATCAAAAAAGAGTGGAGCCTCTGACTGAATAAGGCGTCAACAAATATTTAACCTAAAACACATACTGCTTTTCTAACAGCTGTGATGGCATCAGCGCATGGCTCGATAAGATTTAAAAGCATCTTCTTGCTTCACCCCATACATTTCTTCATATGGTAGTAAGTAAAGTCGACACCAATCACTATAGGAAGTGGCCGAACCTGTAATTTTGACTAATTTCTAGAATTTCGAAATCTTTCATTATTATTCATCCGATTTTAGATAATAAAACTGATAGACTGACGTAAGGGACGAGATAACAGCGAAATCTCTCTATAAACTACTAAAACATGTCGGCCTGACCAGAACTACCGTCACATTTATAATCATTTCTAGCACGTATGTCGAGGACGGCATTAGTAGAATCGTTTCAATCAAATTTGGGAAGGTAGAGGAAAGAGAGAAGCCTGGACAGTGAACACACTTGTGTCGAGTCCCAGGCACTGCCTCGAGCTCCTCATGAGTCCATGGAATGCTAAGGAGTTTTCTAGATCTTTCTTTTTACGGTAGAGAGCATGAAGCTAAATTTCTCCGTATTTCACTTTCTACATATTTTAGTGACGTTGCAAGTTGAGTAGTTGAGCTTAACGCTGTATTTTTTGTAATCAAACTATATTAGAGATTAAGAAATCTATATTATTAAAATAACATATTTTTAGAAACGTATAATTTTTTTAACGCAGCGGTATTTGAAACCGTCCTATCTATATTATTAGTTTGGGATTTACACATTCAACTATCGCATTCAGACAGGCATATGTCAACTGTGCTATGATGACGTTCATTATGTCTCAAAAAAACTTTTTTTTATTGCCGTTGTGATTGAAGCAAGATGATTTTGACCGTAGTTAAAAACAATTTTAATTGAATTTATTATTTTAAATGAAACTATATTAAACGGACTAGTAGTAGACTTAGGTCTGGATTTGTGGTCATGGATTATTGAACATTATTCAAAACGTCGAGCTTTCTGAACAAAATAAATTAAATACCAGAATATAGACGATTTATCCGGTCAAAATAGTGTCATTCAAAATATGTAAAAAGACCAAAAAAAATTGTCACTAATAAAATATTGTCTTTCCTTTTTAGGATAGTTTTTTTTTTGCAATGTTTGATTCCAGTTGAGTACCGTAGTTCTAAAATAAGGTTGGTATTTTTAATACTTAAACTAAACATAGGATGTAATTACGATAGTTGCGTGTATATTTCTATGAATCTTGTTTATGGTTTGATTGATGCAATGTACGACTTCGCCATCATTTATATCGATGATTACAGTTTTTTATTAGGAAACGATTACAGAATATTTCATAATATAAACTGTAAAATTGAATGAACATAAATATTAATTCAATGCAACTTCGAAATTTATTTAGAGCCCATCGTGGCGTAGTTAGACAGTGTCGCGTCCTGACTGTCTGGGCACGATCCCTGGGAGCGGGGAAAGGAAAATAATTTAAATATGATCACTCAGTGGGGTGATCAAATTTAAACTATTTTTATTTCCCCGCTCTCGTAAGACAAACCGCGGCGTTAAGTTTCGCCACACAACAGGCAATGTCTCGAATTCAAGTATAAAAAAACACATTCTGGGAAGTATAAACGGACACGGGTAATATCATCTACTATATTTTCTACTAATAATGTTTGTATTGATTTTTTTTATATATGTAAAAAAAAATGATACGTTAACATCACAAGTAAGCTGTAACTCTATAATTTCTAAGCCTGCTAATAACTTTGGTTATCTAAAATATTAAGTTAGTAATAAGCCCTTATTAATAAAATACAAAACGAGATATAGCGTTATTAACTTAATATTTCATTCAACAAACATCTTATTCTAGAATAAAATCCACTATATATGTTAATTTTGTTGGGAAAATTGCCCATTCATATTTACAGGCCCATAGGTCATAACTGCTAGCTTTCGGTCACTGGGCTGTCTCACGGAATGCGGCTTTTGCAACAAGTTCTTCCGTCCCTTTCAATCTCGCGACACTTTTCTTATGTTTCATTATGAATTGATCCTTTTCGCTCTAGTTGACAAATAATATGACGTCTCTTTCTACAGGTATTTGTCCAAATCATGACATGGTTGTGTGAATTTAAATAAAGAAGAATTTAAATGAAGAGATCGAGAAAATTAAAAAGGTTTGATTTTTTCTTTTCTTATTTGATTTAAAATGAAAAAATAATTATACAAAAGACTTGAAGACTAATTTTGACAATAAAAAAAATACATATTCTTTTAAAATATATATTAAAAAAAATAGTGATATTTATAGATAGACGGTGGAATGATCATTTAATTTCTACCCTCTGGTGAACAAGACATAGCGGGACGTTGAGGTACGACGCTTAACACGCAATGTCATGAGTTCGGGCGGAAAGTAGAGAACGGAGTGTTTTGGCAAAGTTTACTAGTTTAAATTTATAATAAGACTTAATTTTTATTATAGTTTTCAATCCTTCATATATTAGACCCGACTAGGCTACTTTTAGATATTTTAATTGATTTATCTATACTATAGATAATTTAAATTCGAGTGTCTATTTCTAATATTAAAATTACTTAATGCATGTGTATGTATATACACAGTGCATAAACTAAAATAATATTTTTTTCAATGTTTGTCTGTCTTTCTGTTGGTTCCGGTGGATCTCTGAACCTGGGCTAGAATGTTTTTGACGGGACTTTCAATGGCAGATAGCTGATGTAATAAATACTAACTAATGCTACTTTTATTTTTCACACAGACGAAGTCGCGAGCACAGCTAGTGATTACATTTAATATAAATAATTATTTGATTTACGATTCACTTAAATATTTTCACGTTATATTTTATCATTTCTTGTTAACCGTTCTTTCACAATAGCGTGTGAGACTTAGTAATTTAAGAAGCATTTGGCAATGAAATAAGATGATATGTAATTACTAAGGGATTTATTACGTCTGCATTCTACCACGCAAGTTGCATGATTTGCGGCAGTAAATCTGTTATAATAAAAACTGGCAACATTGCAAATGGTAAAGAACTAGTTGTAATTATCTTATAGTATTAAATATTGCTATAAAAAATATTTTAATTTCTTCGCTCTAGTGACAAGACAATGCGTTGAGTTCTGTAACTGCAAACGCGATCGGTCGTGGGTTCGAAGCCCATCGAAGATCGATCGAGAAGAAGGTATATTTAAATTATTTTATTTTTTTCGCTCTGGTACAAGACGAAGCGCTGCGTTGTTTTCCGCTACTCCACACGTTTAATATATATTTCAAACTATCGAAACATGACTTGGTACGTTCTTTTTTTGGAGAGTGATTAATATTTTTAGCAAAATACGGATTGTTTCGTTTTTATTTTTAAATGTAAAAGTATTTTCTATATAAGTGTGCTTTTAATAATTATAAATCGCAACACAAGTATCGAGTGACTTTATAAATTGTATTAACGGAAAAGTAAATGATACAGTAAACCAGTTTTATATTTATACCGGCTACGTTATATAATACTATTAATATCAATTATGTTCATTAAATATCTACCTTTTTATAGTCTCGATATACCACATAGTATCAATTCAATCAGGTATAATTTGTATGAAAATTATTATGCTTTTTCACTTTTGTAATTCTTTTTATTTTGAATAGCTGAAGCTTAAACAAAATTAGGGAAATCGGTAAAAGTTTTTCTATTTAAGTTGTTAATATATTTGATAGTTATTGTTATTTCTAAATTGGCATCATATGAGGAAGTCTCCTTAACATTTCATTGATTAACCGTAAGGCGGAATATTGAGTTGCAGAAAGTCCTCTTTCTGTAGCTCTGAGCAGCCTGCGATTTGCGACCCAATTGTAGACTTACTTTTCACTGTCCGAGCTCCTCTCTGTACTCTATTTACTTATTTATTTATTCGGTTTACCAATAATTGTTTCAGAATAAAAATATAGAAAATATACAATGTAATAAACTTAAGACTATATGTACAACTATATTTGAGGTAAACACTGCATGCATAAAATAATAGTGGTTTACTTTGTTAAAAATACAAAAAAAAGAAAATTAGGAAATAGAAAAAAAACAAAATATAAATCTAACTCAAGTGACTTTGGTAATTTGTGGTTGTATGAAAAATAACAACTTTTCCGCCATTTTCATTCTGAAGTCTACACATTCGTGAAAAAGGAGTACTTGAGCCAAATTTTAAAATATTTTACTAAAGCTAACTTCTTAATACGTCCTGTGCTAACAATGATGTGAAGATTGTTCCAGAGAGGTCGATCGAATTATAGAGCGATTCCGCTATTATACCTATCGCGCCTAATTGTACCGCGTACAATTTAACTCTAAAGCTATTCCTGGTAATTTTGTTGGCAAGTTCAAGTATTTGTTTAGTTAGAACATCTTTTTTTATGTTTGCCAAAAAATATACGAATACACTACTATAATATATTATAATCGCTCTTATAGAGTCCAGCAAAGCCTTCAACAATAGTCACGACCTTCTTGAGACGTATCGGCCAGTCACAATGCATGACCTCAGCTTCTAGCCAATCTGTATTTGTATATCAGATTAAATAATATACAATTTATGACTCATTAAAATTTACGTCATATAATAAAATCAATATTATATAATATTTATCTATTTATAAAGCGGTCTATTTATAACGGTTGTAATAAGTGTTTCTAATAATTACATTAAGTAAGCAGCTTCGCGCTTTGTTTTGCATAGCAAAGTAGGCAGATAGACCCTAGTGTCAAGACACTCCGTTCTCCGTTTTCGATGTAGTATAGATAGGGGTATCGCGTGTAAAGCGGCGGAACTCAAAGCTGTACTTTGTCTTACCTACACGAATGGGGAATTAAAAATAAACAATCCCACAATTTTTACATTAAATGATCTTATAATTGCTAGGTCTTTTTTAATTTTCGAATTTTTCGCTTCTGCGGTGTTAGTAAAGACTAGAGACTGAGGGTAACATACTTAAAACATTCTGTTGGCGGATTTCTGTCCAATATAAAAATAGCGCGTAAGGTTTTCTTTTGTTTTTAATATTAAAGTATACTTGTATGAAATCAGATAGAATTATTATATATGTTATATATATGTTAAACGAAAAGACCAACTCGCTTTAAAATATTCTTGTTAATAGCCATCCTGGTATAGAAATTAAGTATTGAAAGTACGTGCTATGAAATCATTATACCGTAATCGAATTCGGACACATGGGTATTTTTTTATGAAAATCGGATTAATATTGATATGAATATATTGATTGATTGATAGACACGAGTGAAACTAATGAAAGCGTGTGAAAATAACTACAAAAATAGGTCATATTTTATTATGAATTCTACCAAATGTTTAAAGGACGTACATTTAGGTATATATAGGTATTTTAACCGTACACACGTTCAGTCGGTCCTTGCTCGGGGGAATCCCTCCTGAGTCAATATGTAAGCCAAGTGTAACCAAGGCGTAGTTTCCCTATTAAAGAATATTCCTTGATGTTAAACTCATTGACTGTGGGTTAATATTAAATACTATCCACTAATACACACACACACACACAAACACACACATATATATATATATATATATTTCAGCTCCATGTCTTTTCCAGCATAGCAGTGTTAGTCGGAGAAAACCTAGTCTCAAGATACTTGGTTCTTTGCTTTCCGTCCGAAATCGAGACATTGCGGAATTTATCGCCCTACGCTTCTCTTGTGCACCAGAGTGGAGAAATAAAAATAATTAAATTATGATCATTCGACCGAGTGAGAATCAACCCACAACCAATAACGCATGACGCTGACCCACTGCGCCACAATGGCCTCTTATTAATTAATCGAATAGAATACAAAATATATTTGATTTTTAAACAAAATTACTTACATTCTGTTTCATGACTGTTCCTAGCGTGTCCCCTTATCTGTTCGTTCACATAATTGTTGCTTTTCGGTACATTTAGAGCGCTACGAATGCCTACTGAGGAGTTGTCTAAATGACCTGGTCCGATCTTTGGAACGTGACTGGAGCAATACACTTCTTTGTCTTCTGTCCAGTGTTGATTGTTGTAATAGGTCTGAAATAAAAGAAGTTATTGTAATATCATGAAATGCAAAATATATTATGTTGAATATACAGAGTATCTGTAATTTAGTAACTGGTGCAAGTATTTCATTTAAGATATGTTATACGGCAAGACTTGCCGTAAATATTGTGACAAAGAAAAACAACACTAGTATTGTACGTAACATTTACTACTATTACATTGTGTTCATTTAACACATTAATATAAAACTATAAAAAATATATAATCCTTATTCGAAGTGGTCTCCATTGGCTGCAATACAGCCCTTTAAACGTTGAGGCCAGTTATCAATAGCAGCACGCACACTTTCTATGGGAAAGTTTTACACTGCCAAATCGCATGGATTGTTTTAGGGACTCCAAATTATCATGGCGTTTAGAACACGCCTTACTTTCTAAAATTGACCATAAATCATAATCCAGTGGATTAAGATCAGGACTAGATGACGGCTAGTGTTTATCTCTGATGAAGTCCGAAACGCTCGTTTCTAACCGAGATTGGGTGAATCGAGCTTTATTATTCGGCGCCGAGTCTTGCTGGAAGGACCATTCTTGGTTATTGAACATGGTGTTGTTAAAGGTCTTAACTACTATATTAAGAATGGTATCTTGATACACTTGTGCCGACGTTTGGACACCTTTTTCACAAAAAATGTCTCAGTCATCAGTCAGTCTTCATAGCTAACACCCCACCAAACTACGTCGGATTAAAAAAATTGGTTGGAAAAGTCGAATAATGCCCACATTGTACTCAGTACTAATTGTGAAGCTTCTTTAGAGCTCTCAGCATAAATACGGTAATTTAGTTTGTTAAAATATTGCTCAATTGTAAAAAGATTCTCATCCGTAAAGAATTTTTTTCTGTGATCTCCCTATGCGTACCGCTGAAGTAGTTGTTTTTATTTTGCCACCTTATTCTTTTTTAAATTATCACTTAAAAATAACCAGTACGTGTCATATAGACTGTAAGTACTAAGTCATCTTTTAAAATACGCGACATGGTTCTAGGTGCTATCTTCATCTTCCAAGATAAAATCTTATGCTTTCAGGCAGGATTTCTTCGAATTCTTTCCCTTACTGCTTTGACCGCCTTGCTCGTACGAACCCAACGTGGACGGCCAAATCTTTTTCTGTCACAAACAGAGGGGTTTCATTGTACTTATCAGTAGCCCGGTACACAAACATTTGACTAATGCCAAGTGTATGGAGGGTTTTTTAAAAACTGTATTTGGCACCATACCTACTTTATGTAATGCTATCACAGCAATTTGGTTCTCTTTATCGCCCTACTTCAGTTTAATATCACACAAAACACAATATAAAAATGCCAGATTCCAAATTCAAAAGTAATTCTTTGTTTAGTTTAAATTATAGCAGTAAACAGTATTTATGGCCAGACTAAGTATATATATATATATATATTCTTCTCTCTATGTTCTCTATGACTACCCTGCGGTAAAAAAGCGTAAAGCAGAGGCAGTAAAGTCACATCGAAGTAGCATCCCTGTATATATATCCCTGCACACAATGAAAATCATAAGCAAGTTCCAAAACCTAAGCCTGTACTTAAACCTACAACCAACGCTTGAAAGTTCACTTCAAGACGACGCCAAGTTACTATAAAGCGAGCTTTTTTGTCCGAGAATGTAGAAGTGATTTGTATATAAATAAACCGATATAAATAAGAACCGTATTAAATTGCATAGTTTATATATACGACTAAATAAACTTGTGACGCCTTTGACCAGTAATTCTGTCGATTCGTTCAATTATTTTGTTCATTACTGAGTTTCATTCAACAAAATACAATGGTACAACTGATAAAGTCCGTTTGTCTGTGACATTTATGTTTCCGGTACACTTTTTAATTTACTTTAGTTTACACTGAGTATTGTATTTTAGTAAACTGTTATAGCATAGTGGTCGCGGCTTCAATGCAGGAGAGTTTGGCTTTAATTTATACATACAAATAATGAACTCATTAAAAACACATACAGATATTTAAAATGTAATTTCACTCATAAAATACTTACTGACAAAAAAGCACTAAAACCGTACTACAAATTATTTTTTTCCAGTTTCACAAATTTTTTTATACAGCTTCACGCATTTTTCCGGATAGCAGGAAACAAGATAGAACGTTATCTCAATTAAGGCGGACGTTCCGTCTGAATTCTAGACATTGCACGGTTAGTGACAAAACTTAACACTGCATTTTGTTTTACAAGAGTGGAGAAATGAAAACAATTTGATCATCCCCCCTAGTAAGGATCGAACCCACAACCATCGTGTTAACCCAGATGCTTAGCGTCCCACTGCGCCACAATGGTCTAAAATTATATATTTTTTTGTATGTAAATAATAACATTCATTTCCTCTTAATTAGTAAGCAATATCCACACGGCCTCCAAAACAATGCGCTACATATAACAGTAATTATACAATGCGAACAGTGAGTAACTTAACAGGTTAATACCACGTGACGCAGTTTGCCATACTTTTTGATATATATCGGACAAATTTTGTACAAGCTAAGAAGGCTCTAACCTATATCATATAGAGGTATATTTATATTTAGTTTACCAGTTTCACGCTATTTCCCGCATAGCAAGAAAGAGGAACAGCTAGTTTTAAACACTCAACATACAAGGAAATAAAAATATTTAACTAAAAAAAAAAGTAAAATCGAGTTTATTATTATTACGAGATTATTTAACTTTGAGGCCGTCGTGGCGGACTGTAAACGCAATTATCACTCGGAGGAATGCTTATATTTAAATTATTTTCACTTATTCGCTCTGGTACAAGACAAAGTGCGTTGTTGAATTCTACAAATCACCATGTAACACGCAATGTTTCGAGTTCAGGCGGTTCTTTCTGATTGCCCTGCTATGCGGGAAAACTATATTTTCACGCTATTTCCCGCATAGCATGGTAAGGAAGAATCTAGTGTTGAAACACCACACACAGGGAAATGTAAATATTTTATTTAAAAAATTCTAAATCGTTACAAGATTATTTAACAAATGTTACACATCGTAAGACCCAAATACAATAATGCAAAGGCGTTTTACCTCATAGAAGTGTATTTAAAGAGAACCCTGTGTCATGGCACTCCATTATCCACTTCCCGTCCGAAATCGATTGTTTAACCCATACCAATCGCGTTTACAGTCAGGCGCAATCAGCTATTAGAAATAATTCTTATATATTATTATACAAAGTATCATGGTCACCCCAACATGACGCATACTACGATCTGTAACACTGTCATATGCTATAATATACACTTGAGACTATTACTCACTTTTATTTACCTTGGATTAATCATTATCATTCGATATGGCTTGCGAATTTTGTGTTTTAATATTTCGAAAGATCAAATGTACTTTTCATTCTTTAATGGGCGTAAACACCTACATTTGATTTTTACAGTTTTTTATCCATACACGTATCAAAATATTTTATCGTGGAGTAGTGCAAACGCGATGTTTGTGGGTTCGATACCCACACGGTGGAATGATTGTATTTAAATTATTTTCATTTCTTCTCTCTAGCAGACAAAGCGCGGCATTGAGTTCCATAGCTCAAAACGCAATATCTCGATTTTGTGCGGAAAATGAAGAAAGGAGACAGACAGGACACTAGTTTCTCTCTGACTACTCTGCTATTTTGGAAAAGCGTGAAGCTGAAACAAATATTATAAAATTCAGATATGTTCAGTTATATTAAAAATTATATAATTAGATTTTAAAAATTAAATTGCCATTTTCATTTCTAATCTAAAATATAATTTACTAGCTAATAATGGCGTGGAGGGAACTGTCTAATTATAGATGCAAGGACTGTAGGTTTATTTTCTTCAAAGAAAATCTTCAAAATATTTTTGTTTTTTCTATTTTTTCTAAAATAACGAGATATAAGTGTGGCAGTGTCTTAATATAGTAGCATTTCTGTTCTTCATTCCACACAAAATAATTTGAAATTTGAAAAACAAAACAATAATCATACTTATTAAAATGTTGAACAGTAACTGACAACATATTCCATAAATCTCTTTAAAGTCTATTAGGTATTAAATTCATGTCGTTCAAAGGTTCACGACATTTTACGCTATGACATTTGAATGTCCTTGCCACTATCACTCGTTACCTACCTTTTAGAGTTTTTTTATTTTAAAATAGTAATGCTATTTTTTAATATTGTAGTATAGGGAAGCTTTTTTTGTATGCTAGTATGACTAGAGATTTACAAGCAGACCTTAAAGAGACTGATTAACTGCTCAAAATACGACTATTCTGACAGGTTTTTTTTTTATTTTACGGAGCAAAAGAAAGAGGAAAGAGTTAATAAATTATCTAATAAAAAGGGAATTTTAAAAATAATATTTATATAACAAAACACACTTGCATAACATCAAACAGTAAAAGTAAATATTATGCAGGTCAAAAAGATTAAGACTAGTTTTTGTTATAATTTGGTATTTCTGTTATCCGCAATCTAAACAGTTCTAATTTATACACTTGCCATATCACGTAATATATTTATGATTCTAAAAACATAGCAAATAAACATTTATTACCATTTAATTTGTATCTGAAGCTATTGTGGTGCAATGGAACAGCGTATACATAAACGCGTAGTTGTGGGTTCAATTCCCATTCGAGAGAATGATTATTATTTAAATTATTTTCATATCTTCACTTTGATAAGACAAGGAGCGGCGTTAAGTTCCGCCACCCAACACACCTTATGTTTTGAACTCAGGCGGAAAGTGGTGATCCGAGTATCTTAACACTGGAGTCATTCTGCTATGTGGTAAAAGCTTATCTAAATTGTATTATATAACATACCTTTAGTGTAAGTTTTGTGCCGCACACTGCGCACTTAAAGCAACCGCTATGGAAAAACGTAAAGTCCTTCAGCGGACCAACTCTATCCACCTGGTACACTATTTCGTTGCATCTGAAGCAGGTGCTCTCGTAGAAATTCGGCCGATACATGGCGATTTAGTGACGATCACGACATAATTAGACAACACTTCACTTCACTACACTTTGTGTCTGACACTGTATCACTTTGTCACTTGTCACTTGTGCATAATATTTTTTTTCTGTAAGAACCAAGATTATATTTTGTTAGTATTCTGATTTATTTGATTGTTCTTTTTAGTATTTATTAATGATAAGTATTTATTAACTTTCCACCTAGTATAGATGTTTGTGTTATCTTACTTTGACAATTTGTAAGTTCCTTACTAGTTCGCTAATTTGTAAAATACGCGTTGCTGTAGCAACATATGCTTATGTACCATTTTATACAAAAATGTATATCAAACACATTGTAGTGTGTGTAATATTTATTTTATCAATTTAACATATTTCCAATATATTTTATAAGTAAATACTATTCTCCATGCAAACTTTACCTATGTCAAATTTCATACTCTTTATAGAGACGGCTATAATTTTCACTAAAAGGTTTTTCCTTTACATATTAATATCCATAGATTTTCCTTTCCTTTTTATTATTACACTACTTGTGATGTTTTTAAACAAGTTTAGTTTTCTAAATGACAGACCTCATAGTCTTGTAGCGGAATACATGACTGACAGGTGGGGTTGAAATTTTATTATAATAATATCTTACGCGCCATAATTAAAGAACTGAACTGAACTGATTAATTCAAAAACACAAGAGTGGCGAAGGGTTGTTTAATATACATGCTTTTCCTGTGGTCTGATTAGAAGAATGTAACTGTTCTAGTTCCAATATTTCCATATTTATATACAATTTATATCCATGTAAAATAGAGAAAAAGTGAAGAATAGCAGGGAGAAACTAGAATAAAGTTAATTGACTCTGTATATTTATGCCTATTATCTTATTTGTTAAATATATTGTCTAAATAAAAACAGTTTAAAATTAAACATGTTAAACAGAAAGCTGATTTACTTCACGACGTGCATTTTAAGCCTTCGGCTGTAAAATAAAATAGTTTTCAAAATAATCGTTTTTATATTACAGGGCGCCAACACGACGTGTTTTTCTTAATGTAATGTCCACACTTGGGGTTGGCGTTTTATTGATTTAGTAGCCCCTTTGCTTTTACATATTCTCGCTGTTGAGTTTAGGTACTTATAGTTAAAATTAAGTTATATTCTTTTACAAATATTGCTTTCGTAAATAGTTTTATTATTTCTTACAGGTTAGTTTAGTTTTTGTTACAATTTTTTCAGTTAAGATTTATTAAAATAGTGTAAAATATGTTCTTAATAAAGCAATCTATTCAAATAAATAAAATCGGAGTGTCTGTTTGTAATATTGACATATACGTGTACATATCTATACCAAAATATTTTTTTCAATTTTTGTGTGTCTGTCTGTCTGTCTGTTTGTTTTGGCTAATATCTAGAATGGCTGTATAGATTTATACGGGACTTTCACTGGCAGATAGCTCATGTTATAAAGAAGTAACTTAGGCTACTTTAAATTTAGAATTCCACGCGGCGAACCGCGGGCACTTTATCTTATATAATATAAATGTATTCCTAGTACAATACTACCCACTTTATAAAATCTACCCATTACTGCTAATTATCATTAATTAATTATAACTTTTATGCTATTGTATGGAAATTGTTATTATTTAAAATATATTTATAAGCTAAGCTGGACGTCAATACGATTTACATCTACATGTAAGTCGTATTGACGTCCAGCTTAGCCTACGCACTATATAGTTTTTTCTCAGTAAGTTTATTGTAAATTCTACCTGAGAACTAATTTATTCTGAAACCGTAATATAATTATTTACTTAGTAATTTTTTGGTAAAAATACATTATAAAAATAAAGCAATTGTTTTTTATTGATTCAATAATAAAAATATTGATTATTAAGTGATAAGTGGCGGAGCTCAACGCCGCGACTTAACTTTATTAATATCATTATGACGCCGTGACTTTATTAATATCATTATTATTATTAAGTATTTAACGATCAAAAAAGTTGTAAGCATTTCTGTAGAGGTATTTTTACAAATTCCTTCTCACTAAAGATTATTCTACGAACAGTCGTTTGGCGAGAGAGAATGCTAATTATTAAGCAACTAACAGCAAAAATAAGTTGTAATAAGCGTATAAGAATTTTGACGCAGCTGGGTGTAGAACGTATGGCTTAGCTGTCAGAGCGCTTGGACGGTTATTAAGAGGTGCGTGTTCGAATCCCACTGCGTTCAAATTTTCATACGCTTTCTAAAAATATGTTTTTCAATTTCCTAATTGTTTAAAAACTAAAATACCTTTAAAGCTTATAAAAAGACGATTTGAAAACAAACCAAACTTTTTAAATGAGCTAGGTTAATATCTTAATACATCAACAACCCTATCTCTTCTACATACATTCCTCGCATATATTTCAATTAAAGAAAACATATTTCCAAGATATTCCATATTTAATGCGTTATTTGAGCGTAACGAATTGGATTTCACATACAACGGGCACATACAAGCGCTGTTTATTAGTAAATTAATGCTTGCCGCATACCGTTGGTTCGGCCTGGATATGCATCTGCATTATGAGCTGAAGCGGAAACTATAACAGATATACCATTATTATTATAATAAGCCATTTAATTTATAGTTATTAGTTATTTTCATGTTAAGCTTTTTAAGTATCTCGCTAATACCGTGTACATGAACCCAATCGGAAGAACGAGAATATAACCAAGAATTATCTAAAGCAGCTTCTCTCCGCATAGTACCTACTAGGCTTAGAGAACCTAGTGTAGACTCTCCGTTCTTTGCTTTCCGTTCGAATACAAGACATTGCATGTTGAGTGGTGGAACTCGACGGCGCGCTTCTCGAGTGGGAATCGAACCCACAATCATAAAATATACAATTACTACACGCTGTCATATTGCGTCTAGAATTATCTTCTTTAATTAAAATTGTCATTAAAAAACAAGGAATAAAATACAAAATTCAAAATGACAAGGAAGTAGGTTTTACTGCAAATGCGAATTGCAATAAAAGTCCAGGCAAATTTAGGAACCAATTTCTCTATTGGCACTTTTACTACATGTAAGTTGTAAGTACTTTTGTTAAAAACATAATGGGAATTATTTCACATCATATGATTTAATTTATTTCAAAATTTATAAATTTGGAAATGAAGTGTACTTATATATGAAGGTTTTGATAAACTTTAGAAGAATATGTAGTGGTTCGAAAGTTACTATAGATGTGTGAAAAAAGAAACCAGACGGAAGGTGTATACATAGACAAAGAATCTATACATTTAATAAAAATGTAACTGATCGCTGTACATAGAAGATTTATAAGAAAACATATTATTCGGGGCATTTATCAATGTAATAGAATCCAAAAGTTTTTTTTTTGTTTGTCTGTGCGTTCAAACGAATGCATGCGAATGTCTCAGAAATGGCTAAACTAATTTAATGCAGTTTTGATTATTGCATTTTCGTAATCTTTCGTTCATAAATAAATTTACAGCAGTTTTATTCATAAATTTTAGTTTACTTTGTGATTTAAGTGAGAACGCAGGCAGGTGACAAGGCGAAATAGTTATAGTCGCGTAGTTTACGCGTAGTTACCGCGAGCGTGGTGCTAGTCATATATGAAATCTTTAAAGGAAAATAAAGCAAAAAATTAACAATGCTTATGAAACATTAACAATAATTTGTACATTTCATACTACTATACAATATAATAAAAGATAAATACACATTTAAATTAATTTACGTTTAAAAAATTAAGTAACTGTGACTTTTTGCTTTGAACATTTATTGGTTTATCGATATTTTCGATGCCCCACAAATGAGATTTGAACTATAAGCTATCACGAATTACTTCTTTTAACCTTTCTTTAAAGTGTTCACTGAGGACACTTAGGAAACTCAACTCAGCGGGATTCGAATCCGCGCCTCTTGAAAGCCTTTCAAACGCTCTGACCGCTAAGCCATGCGTTCTACATCCAGTTACGTCGACATTCTTATACGCTTATTACAACTTATATTTGTTGTTAGCATCTCTGTACAGAGTTTTTTACAAATTTCTGCTACCCAAAGATTATTCTAAGTAGAATCGTTTGGCAAGAGAGAATGCTATTTATTAAATATTTTTAACATTGTTTAAGTGTTAATCGCACACTTAGGAAATTGAAAATACATATTTAGAAAACGTATAAAAATTTGAACGCAGCCGGATTTGAAACCATAAAACCGTTGATTTTTTATTTCAATATATATTTTTATTTTATTGATTTTTTTATATTATTTCAATATATATATATTAAATATGTAGGTAGCTATATATTTAATTGCGCGAATAAGTTGCAGATCAAAATCGCAATTCGCAAATATTTTCTAATATAGAAGTTATCCTTTTAAAAATTTATGTCAGATCCAAGAATTAAGTCAATATAGCGTTGCAAGACATTCTTGCATAAACTGAAAGATAGATAGATACAAGAAAAACTAATAAAAGCCTGATAAAATTTAAAAAAAGTTTAATTAGTTTTATGAAGCCAATGTGGCGCAGTGGGACAGCATTTAATTGTAAACGTGATTGATGGTGGGTTTGTTTTCAACTTGAGGTAATGACATTTAAAATATTTTCAATTTCTCTATTTCAGGCGTAAAGCGGAGAACGAAGTGTCTTGACACTAGGATCTTTCTGACTACCTTTCTATGCGGGCGTGTAGGTGCATTATTAAAATTACAAGTCCCTATTGCAAATCAAACTACTAATCATTTCCAATATAATAAAATAAAGCTTAAAATACGAGCGATAAATCTCTAATACAGTTTCTGTAATTAAATACTGGAAAGCTAGGCGTTCTGTTACTAATTTATTACTATAACAAAGGCGGAAACACTTAAATGATTATTAGATTAAATATTAATGTCTCGTGAATGAAATTCTAAAGTTCCAACACTAAGGTATAGTTATAATTTTCTTCTAACTCAACTTAATTTAGGGTTTTCTTATCATTTTTTTATTTCCCACTGTTCGCTCTAATTAAAGACGTGTTGAGTTGAGTTTTACCAGTGCGAGGGAAAAAAAAAATTCTCCCAATGGGCATCGAACCCACAACCATTCCGTATCCAGTAGCTGACGTATACATATTTATGTAGTGTGAAATATATCTAAATATGTCTTAAATTATAGATTCATGTTTATTAAGGTGTGACACATTTAAAAAAATATTTTACACAGAAAGTTACAAAAGTGACATCACTCGTCGTATATATATGGTTATAAAATGGCTATTATGCTATTATAAACAGCTTCACGCTTTTTCTTTAGCAAGGTAATTGGAGAACCTATTGTTAAGATACTCCGTCCAGTAGGACGTGGATGACTGACGAAGTTGACTTTCCTCATGAAATCAATACATTGCGTGAAAATAGCAGAACTCAACGCCGCGCTTTGTCTTAGGTATAGAAGCGGAGGATTGTTTTTTTGTATTGATAATCTTTTAAATCTCATTATTCACCCGAGTGGGAATCGAATCCACAACCATCGCGTATACAGCCAGACGCTGTCTCACAGCGCTTCGATGGTCTCACTTATACTCTGCAAACTGTTATATATTTAAGTTAAGTATATGCAAATGTCTTTCTTGTGTTCGGTAAGATATTTGAAATTGGGAATGCCCATAATGAAATGCAAATACATATTAAAAGGCTGTAAGTACCTAGAATATATCACTGTACTAAGAGATAGCTCTATATTACTATATTTTACTATTAGAGTATATTCTGTGTCAAAAAAATTGTGTATGTTTTTATAACTTTCGAATATTTGTTTGTCTGTGTCTTGGGTAGGTTAGCCTAGTAGGGTAGGATTTTTGATAGGTATTTCATGGATAAATAAAGTTTTTTTTAATAAACATATATTAAAAAAAGGCAAATCCTTAATATATATATTAAAATTTCTTTCTTTAGCTTCACACTTTTCCCGCATAGCAAGGTAATAAGTACAGTCTGCTCTGCAATTAACCCCCAAATTCGAGACATTGCGTGTAGTGTCGCGGAACTGAACACCGCGATTTACCTTATCAACAGTGCGGCTAAATTAAAATAAACACGAAGCTGATTTTTATTATTATCAATATATTTTTATGTTATAAGAAATATAATTTATTATATATATTATTTGAAAATATCAATACATAAATGATTATGACAACTAAATACCTAATATAAGAACCTTCATATTTTCAATTTAAATACGTAGGTGGGTATTTTGGCCAGTATTGGTCAATGAGTGTAGAAAATACGCGTGGGCAGTGTGTAGGTTGAAGCGAACTTCAAAACCACTTTTACTATATTACTCAATGAATAAGCAAGTGGATTTTATAATATTTAATATTTTATTATAAAATCCACTTGCTTATTTATTCATAAGTTCTGTTCACACTCTCACGATAATAAATATGTATTAATATATAAAAAATACTTATTTTTTTACATTCAGTTTCTGACTGTACGTTTGTTGTAGATGTAAATACTTTTATTGCCCGGTCTTGTAAGTGAAAATGCGGCGTAGTTTTTACCATGAAGTAAACAACAATAAAATCAAACTAAATTCCCTTTTTATACTAGGCCTATGCTTGATATGTGTAAACAGAAAGTAGAATTAATACTTTGGTACTTATATATTAATACGTAAAGGAAAGTCATTCGAGCTGTTTTTACGAAAATGTGATTAAAGGAGCACTAAATTTGGCATAGTTAGTTTATTTAAATATGGCGTTGAATGTAGAAAGCTAATATTTTTATACAAGATATGTATTTAATTAATTAAACAAAGATTACAAAAACTACAGTTACTTTGACGCACACTTTTGTATATAGTGCCTCATGTCATACGTTGCCTAGGTAATGTGTATTATTTTTAGGTCAACAGGACTATTCGTATATTTTAAATTTGTGCATAACATAAAATTATATATATATATATATATATATATATATATATATATATATATATATTATATTACTACATATCGTTTCATTCATCCATACTTAAATAGTATGTGTTCTCATTGAGTAGAGTTGCTAAATTATTTGCAAGTCGTTTGCCCACATTACTTATTGAAGGTAAACCGGAGCGGTTTAAGACAGTTATTTAGTACGGATTCAACTTATTAGGCGAATTGAAGAAAATAATGTTACAAGCTTAATGCTTGTACAGAAATAGGAATAAAAAGGCATAAGTCTAAAATGATCCATCGTTATAGTAAAGCAGTGGACTTTGTCAGCTGTAATGGCGATTGGTCGTGGGTTCGATTATAGTTGGGTGGAATGGTCGTGTTTAATTATTTAATTAATTTCTCCACTGTGGCAAATAAGACAAAGCGTAGCATTGAGCTCCGCGACTTAACACGCAATTTCTCGAATTCGAGCGGGCGTAGAGAACGACGTGTCTTGAAACTAGGTTCTTTCTTAGTACAGTTGTATCTCTACTATGCGGAAAACACAACAAATGGATTACTGCAATTGCCATAAATTAAAGTTAATAATATCTGTTATTAATGTAATTTATAAGAAAATATTACAAAATGGGTTTGTTGAGTCTGTCGCGGCGCAGTGGGATAGGGTATTTTGGTTGTCAGTTCGATTTTCACTCGGGAGAGTGATTATATTTAAATTATTTTCATTTTCGCTCTCGTAAGATAAAGCGCGGTGTTGAGATTTGGCAACTCGATTTTGGGCGGAAAGTAGATAACGGAACCTTGACTTGACTGTAACTAATCTTTTTATACGGGAAATAGTGTGCATTTACATGTTAATAAAAAAGTATTTAATAAAGTAGTTCAGTTTATTTCTTCAATTATGGCGTTCATTTCTTCGAACGTGCCAGTAGAGCACAAGCCACTTCGCCAATGTCACGTTGAATTTTAATAAAGTAAAGTCTTACCATACAAGTGTAAAATTTCTATGGTTAGAAATAGACATGGCTGTTAATATGATTTGAATTTAAAATATTCTTTAAAATATGCAAAATATTCATATTTTAGTATAATATATCGCGGAGTAAACACTTTCGTTTAGTTTATACGTAGTCATATCTCATTGCTGTGTGAAAGCGTGACTAGTCTCGTTTATTTCAAAACTTAAAACTATTAAGGTAAATTTAGTACATACAAAACTTAAATATATAAATGTGTTTACTTCGAATATATTATATAAAATTACTGATTAGAAAATTATATAATTTTCAATACAAAAAAGCAGTCCTTTTCAAGTAATATGCGTATATCGCCATGGTATAGTAGTTTGAATGTGAAATATAATTTAAAATATTCTTGTTATTTAAACACATACTTTTATATGTTAATAGCACTTATAAAAGTCTTGCTCTATTACAGAATTGTGAATTGCTCACATGAAATAAACAGGTTTTGTGGCGATTTTGTACAAATGTTATTTTAATTCACAGCCTCATGTCGAAGGTTATATTTAGTTTTTAACTTGACAAAGTAGAACATCAAATGAAAAAAATAAGCGATGTGGGTAATTAAATACTTGTTTATCGACTGTTAGTTACTGACAAAGTTATGTTTAAGTTCATTTTAGTATAAGACAATATAAATATATAGTTTTTTTTTGATTCAAGAACTACGAAATCTAATTATAAGCGTACAATAACCTCTCTACCCTCTACTCTACCTTAAATGTTGAACTTACAGCAATATCTACATTGCAATAGTAACTTAACACAATCTGTGTATCGAAGTACGGGGAACACACCACAATAGCACTAACGGAACAAAAACTAAAAGAGTTATAAACGAACGGTACTTTATACGAGTACGTGACGTGCAACTACCGCGGGGGTCGTTCAGGAACTGCCCGCGATTGTTTACGGTCTGCATCGCGTCGCTGTCATAGACGTAATTGCAATTTAATGCCTTTAAGGATTTGTCTCTATAGGAGTCTATACACCTTGTATATATTGCGAAGGCCTAATGAGCATTTGTTCATGTTACACTGAGCAAAGTTGCAAATAACTGTGGCATATAAAAAACTATATATTTATATTGTCTTCTGTGTCCAGCCTATATTATATAAATATTTAAATTTGCATTAACATATTTCAGTTTATGATTTTTCATATTGTCGCTGTCTATCAGTTGAGTAAATAAGTTAACATTTTATACATACAACTAGTGCTTTAAAACTTTGTAATTTCATTGATTTTTGTGATAATAGTAGAAATAAAAAAAATAATATCTTTTAATATTAAGTTACTTATATATAGCTTTAATAATTATTATTTACTATGACGGTCATATATTTTATAATTTAACTAGCAATATAATTTGGATTTAAAACATCAAACTGAGTAATATTAATATAATTATATTATGTCACTAAACTTTTCAATCACTCAACATAACAGGAGAGATAAAAGATGCAAATAACAATAAATAAATATATATATATATATATTTAAGATAGAATTAATCTATGACAAACAAAGGTAGCGAAGAAGCGGCGCGGCCAGTACATCGGGCATTCCGAGCCAAATCGCCTGCTGGCGAAAGTAAACTCCACTACTATAAAAGCCTCTCACCTATAAACTAATTTAACTGTTATATCTTATGTGACAGAGTATATATTCTAATGAAAGCTTTAATCTACGACTTCTTAATATAAAAGCATAAATCTGTTTATGTCGTGGCAAATTAAGCTCTATTTTTTATACATAAAGTTCAATTCGAGAGATACCTTTTAATCGACTAAGTCATCTACGGTCAGCAACGCAGGTTGTTTCTATGGAAATTATAATTGTATAGCAAGGCGTTGTAGCCGGCGTGGCGCAATCGGGACTCATTTGATTGCATATCATAGTTAGGAGTTCAAAAGCCACAGTGGGGAATACTTGCGTCATATTATAGCTATATTTTTGACATCCTTAACCTTTTTTTGGTTTTTCCTTTTATAGTTTTTTTTTTTGATTATTTTATTTCCGAGAATTTTAAAAATGCATGAATATGAGGATGGTAAAGTATTAGCGGTTTACCACTTTTGAAATTTACGGCATTCCTTGTTTAACTAACATGTTTTAAAAAAAATACGTTTTAAGACTATTGGTGATATATAAGACGATCTTTGAAATTTTACCATATTTAATTTGGCACATTTTCCTTTTTCAGTTTCTAAAGGCGTTTCTCATCTTATACAGTGCTTAGTTTTTTTGGAAAGTGTTCGGAATATAAAATTCACGTCCAAAATACTTATTAAGCGTACAGGAATACGTATTAGGTATTAAGTTTTATCGAATTTGTATATAATCCTCTACTTCGAATACCTTCTTATAATATGTTATAAAATATAAATCTTTATGTAATAAATAAAACAAGTTTTGTATGATATATTATATTTTATTACGAATTTATGTAGAATTTATATTTTAATTATTATTTTTAATTATATTTACAACTATAGTTGTTTTCATTTTACGTATATAAATAAAGAAAATAACCTGTTTTATAGCTTCACGCTGCTTCCCGCCCGCATAGCAGACACCCATCATTTATCTACCCAATCGGGAATTATTTGATTGCATATCAAACTGTTAGCTTTTAGCTTTTACCCAGAGTGGCTTTGAACCCCTCCTTCAAATGCACGCTGGGGAATATTAGTAACATATTAATAATATATTTTTAATCTACTTACACAAACTCGATGTATGAAATTGGTTTGATTTAATGAAAAGTAGAATTTAGTGATTAATAAAAATGCGTGAAATTAAATGAATTTTATTTATTAAAACAGTATTTCCTCTTTATAATCGAACAATCCCCTTCATGTGTCCTTCGTAGAACTTGCCATTGACGATGATAAGTGCTCAACTTGAACGTTCGAAGCGCCTTTATTAAAGAACTGATCTGAACTATTAAAATTCTAATTTTGAGCAATTGCTGTGTTTCTTTCCGGCTCTTCTCAGCCAAAGAAGACATACGTTTTGAAAATTTTTGTCAATCCAATATATTAATAAATAAAATAGAAATTAAACAACTATTACGTACTTTATTATGATCACTTACATTTGGCTTAAGCTATAATTGCTATATTTTTATGTTAGGCGCAAAACTAAGTAAGTCATTCAACAGCATATAACAGCAAAATTATAATACAATCTACACCTTATGAGATCCTTTTATTTTTTCTTGATGTAACAGAATATTTTTGGAGATTAAAAATTTTTATTAAATATTTAAAATAACCTATAGGATAATACAAACTATTTACATTATTGAATTTAGAATAAATTATTATGCTGGCTGATGTTGCTCCATCTGGAGAGTATCGTGTTGAGATATTGACTTGTGTTTATTCTTAAGTTCTAATATGTCTGTGCCACATGCCCACTGAAAAAAGGTAAATATGTTATTATTCAAGTTCACTTTTTCCGCTTTTCCCATATATTAGGGTAGTCAGAGCGAACCTAATGTCAAGATAAATATAACGATAAATAAATATACGATTAAACTCTTTCGTTTCTCGCCGGCCCGCGTCCTCATTTAAATCACAAACTTTGCTTAAACTTACAATTTAAATTGTTGTAATTATTTATTTATGAACCGATCGAAATTAAATAAACAATAAATGTTAAAGGAAGTTTACCAAAATACAATAGTGTATTTAAATCGGTTAAGCCGTTTCCGATATTAGATTGATTTAATACCAATTTATTATATTATTAATTTAGTATAATAAATGTAATATTAATTTAGTTGGATAAAAAAGGCAACTAAAATGTTTTGGACGTTAATATTTGGACGTATTTAATTAGATAGTTCTCAGTGGAGTTCAGTTATGGAAAGAATAATTGAAAGAACTGTAATAATTTATAAATAACTAAGCCAACAAAAGGCAGGGACCACGTGTCATAGACAGTGATCAGAAGAAAAAGCAGCTTTATGGTTTCCCACAGCAGGGTCGTAAGTGCTAAAACACTCCGTTCTTCCCTTTACGCCCGAACTTAAGACATTGCGTGTTGAGTGGCGGAAATTAAAGCTGCGATTTGTTTTGTAAAATAATTTAAATATAATAATTTCTCCGAGTGGGAATCAAATCCACAACCAATCGCGTAAGCATACAGACGCTGTCCCAATGTGCCACGAGGGTCTCCATCAGGATCAGAAAAAATACTTAAAAAAAAAGAAGTTCTTGTTTCTGGCAGATTGAAGGTTAAAGTTATTTAACGTACCACGATTACAGCGAATACAAGACCGAGGGAGTAACCAGCGAGCACGTCACTCCAGTGGTGTTTGTAATCAGATACTCTAGACAGAGCTGTGAACCAACTCAACATGACTGCTGCAAATTGTAAAGAGTGACGCAACACTCGACTTCCCCGCCATACTACACGCTTTTCGAGGTAAAGCTGAAATTATAAAAAAAATGTATAAATATATAAGGACTCAAAAAATTTTAATTTAGCATCAGGTTACCGTTTTGAATAGTGATAAAAATTTAACTATGAAACGTTTTCCATATTTTTAAAAATGAATTAGGTACACCTTCTACTTAATTTAGTACAAATAAGTTCTATGATATTCGCGAAATATAAAATAAAACTATTATAGTTTGATATTATATGATACGTGTCATTTTTTCTAACACTTGAGTGGTACTTGCGGTCACAAATATACCATGGACTCTCTATTTGTAGAGCAGAAACCATCTCATATCAAGTTATATGCGATAAATCCGCTAACTGTAATTTAATCAATGAATTTACATTTTGAGCTAAAAAAACTAATGTAGCCAATATTTCGAAGATAACCCCGTGATAATAATAATAATTTAAATTTAGCAAAATTTCCAAAATTTTACTGTAGTTCTTACTCTTTTAAAGAAGATAATTATAGAGTAAAACTCTTACGTTTTTTAAACCCTTATTAATACACTTAGGATATGAAAAACTCTTTTAAAAAACGTAGCGGAATTCGAACCGTTGGAAACCGTCCAAATACTCTGACCGCTAAACCGTAATAAGCGTAAAAGAATTTTCACGTAGCCGAATGTAGACCATACGGCGTAGCGATCGCTTGTGCGCTTAGACGCTTTCCAAAAGGCGCTGGCTCTAATCCCGCTACGGTCAAATTTTTATACGTTTTAAACACAGACAAGCTCTATACATGTAGACACAAATAGTATAAATATATAATGATGTTATTTTAACATCTTTAAAGTGTTATTTACACACACTTAGGAAATTGAAAAACATTTTAAGAAACAAATTAAATGCAATAAAAAAAATTAGGTCTACTTACAGCCAAGTAGATCATGGTGAAGGCGGACCAAGCAGAGTGCCCACTAACGAAGGACAAATGTAAATCTGGAATTTTGTCAGTGTTTTCGCCCAAGCAGTCGTATATTCAGTAGGCTGTATATACCGATGCTTCCACTCTGGTAAATTACAATCTATAGAAGGCTTGCAAAGCTGAAAATATATGAGATAATGAACAAAATTAGTTTTTTCATCGTGGCGCAGTGGCACAGCGTTTTGTAGTTGTGAGTTCCATTTTTAGTCGAGAGCATGATTACGTTGTAATGCGGCGTTTAGTTTCATCGCTCGACACGCAGTTTCTTGAATTAATGTGGAAAGCGGAGACCGGAGT
Source organism: Podotricha telesiphe (assembly GCA_038994665.1). Lineage (NCBI taxonomy): Eukaryota > Metazoa > Arthropoda > Insecta > Lepidoptera > Nymphalidae > Podotricha > Podotricha telesiphe. The sequence continues at coordinate 666,477 of JAOYRR010000275.1, forward strand.
GTTTTGACACTGGGTTCTCTGCCTACCCCAGGTATAATTGAAAAAGAGTAGCACTTTTTAATTATGCATTTTATAAGTTTAAGTAACAGTTTACTCTATCAGCCAAATGTGTTCTTAAATAACATTTTTAGTATATCTATAAATAAGTTCCTAATATATTATTCTTATATTAATATATAAAATATTACATATAAATCACCTTGCCAACTAATTACTTTTGATAGTGTTATCAAAAGCTTAAAAAAATAACGTACATACTACAGAGATGGATACTGAATTTTACTATGACATTGAATGAAGCCAGTTGTAAGATAAGGCGGCATTAGTATTATGCATGTACATGATAATTTTAGTTCAGATACAAATAATTATAATTGTTTCTATATATTATTAGTAATTTATGTAATTTTAAGTTTCCGCATATAATTGACGATAACTTGCGCATATATTCGTATATATATATATGTATATTAACAATAGTAACTAAGTTTTTAATTTTTCATAATATTCCAAGATTTTATTATATTGATTGATAGAATGATAGAAGTGAAGTCAAAAATAGTCTTTACTAATTTACTATATTTTAACGCCATACTAAGATTTATTTTTTACCAGAATTATGCTTATCTATTTGCAAATACTGAGCATAGACCCTAAAACTACGGTACCCACACCAAAGCGCGGCGTTGAGTAGGTCCTCGATGTTTTGATTGCGGGCGGTAAGTGGAGAACGGAGTGTCTTGACACTAGGTTGTCTATGGCTACCCTGCTATGCGGGAAAAATCGTAAAGCTAAAAAATTTATAATATACTTACATCAAAGAAATGAGGTCTCGGTCTACCAATAACGTTTTTAGCAATATTAGTAGCAAGTTCTATGAAGCATGCTCCAGACGAAAAAGACGCTAGGACAAGGTAAAACCCTCGCACCCATGCGGGTATACGCAATCTGAATATATGCCTGTCGTCATCTTCTTTGCGAAGTACCACGTATTCACATATCAGAAACTGAAAATAGATAAAGACATTTTAAAATTATACTATGAATGTATAGATAAGATTAGATTTTAAATAGATTAGCATTTAAAAATGAACATCGTTTTCTTTTTGTTATTAATATCTGTTTTTTATTAACATTATTTGTTAATTAAATCTTAACTAGTCATTGCATCCATTGTGACTCATTGTGACGTCTGACTACAAGCGTATACGCAAGGGTTGTGGGTTCGATTCCTATTAGGTGGAATGATCGTAATGTAATGTCTCAAATTCGGGCAGAAAGTGGAGAATTGATTCATATTTCTTAGCATAAAAGTAATCTAATACAATCAATTGTTTTTTAATACAAGGTCTATGTTGATTACGTAAGTAGTATTTGAATCTGACACTGCGCTGCCAGCATAAATTAGCACGTGACATTAAAGCTAATTCTATCATTGTGCGTTTAATAAAAGTACTTATTTGTTATTATATAAAATAAAACGGTTATAGATTTTTTAAATTTTGTATAATATATTTAAATATCGCCATGCTATGTCAAAATGACTGCAAATTAATATTTCATTCTTCACATTTTTTTTCCATAGCAGGGTCAGAGACAGTCAGAGACAGCCTAGTGTCAAGGATATCGCTCTCCATTTCCGCTCGAATCCGAGATATTGCGTTTGAGTGGCAAAGATATTAAAAAGTATAATTTTTTTCGAGTGGAAATCGAACCCGCAACTATCGCGTGTGCAACGTCGAACAATTAAACATATGGTGCTAACTATAAAATAAAGATGTCGTATTTGCATTTACTATTATTTTTACGCGCATACTTAATATATTATTACATCATTTACTGACAGCATCTTTAAGTTAGACTTGGTAACTTAGAAAAATATTTGCATTATAATAAATGAATATCAGTTTCTTTTAACTGAAAAAAAAAGACACGCTTAAGAGCATTTTCTCATTTTGTTTCTATGCGAATATTGTATTATCATTGGATCCGGACACATTGTGCTGACAAGTTGATAAGTTACGAAAATCGAGCTTAAAATTGTTACAAGTTGCAAGATTTTCTTCCATTGATAGATGTACAGGTCGAGTTAATAAAACTGTGTTGATATCCTGTTTGTATTATAAAATGTTTTTTCCTGGTTTCGTTGCACAAAATACTTTACAAAGTTATACACGTGTACTTTATCACGTATATCTACACATATATATATATATATACATATATAGGTATGTATATGTGTAGATATACCTACATACGCGGAAAACTGCGAACGGAATAACTGATTGTTAGGTTCTCTGTCTTCAATAACGTAAAGGATTACGAAAGTTATATTATATAAGAACAAATTAAAAAGACACATAATAAGTGTTGAGATGTCATTGTATATTTGAATAATGAAATACACTCGTGGCCATAGTAGAGCAATGGGAATCGTCTGGCTCTTAATTCGATTGGTTGCGGGTTCGATTCTCACTTTGAGAAATGGTTATATTTAAATTGTTTTAGTTTCTTAGCTTTGGTAAGACAAAGTGCAGCGTAGAGCTCCTCCACTCGGTATATCGCTTCGGGCGGAAAACAAAAAATGGAGTGACATGACACTAGGTTCTCATTGTCCTGACATCTTAGGTACGGTGGAAAATAAAGCACTTACCGCTGAAATAGGCAGTATCAGGCCATAGAACCTAAGCATGGGTGTTGAGATAGTGTCACTTCGGTACGGATACATTAGGCTTTCGTCTCCACAGAAAAATCCTCTTTTGAAAGGCACCCATAGCGCTACCGTTGCGTATACGCCGAGCAATACTGAAATAGTGAAATAATTTTTAAAATAAGTTTATTGTACTTACACGGTTTTCTCTCGTTCGCCGTGGTAACGATAACGAGAAGTAGGATTGTGTGTCAAAATGGCGTTCCAAGATTTTCTTACTTTGTATACATACAAGATACAAGTGCAGCTAATTAATTAATGTTTACTAAAATAGGAATTAACCATTCTTTTGAATATTATTTTGACGTAGCTGGTATGTATCAATGGGGTGATTGTGAAACCATACTTTTTGTAATATTTATATTTTAGTACAATATAAGATATTCTGAGAGTACTCAGAATTAAAAAAATTAAAATAAATTTAATATCTTTTAATAGGATTTCATAGATAGTTTTAGTCATAAGATACGAAAAACATACCTGTCATATTTCAACCTTCTAAGCCTAGTATTCGGCTGTGTGTTATTTTTGAGTAGTGTTAAGGACTAACAACCACTAATAAGGATTTTCGAAATTAAAAGAAAAATGAAAGCCGATGTCATGGGCTATAGCTAGTTAAAACATATTTTTCTCGGTGAAAATTCACATAGTTAAAGAGGAGAAACCGGCTAGACTTAGAAATGAAAGATACCGTTGCTTTCGACATCAACTGACGGTTGAATTGTTCTTATATACATATTTACATATATGTTTTTATTATCACAATTTGTAATTTGTATCGTAATTTAATCTTTGTAATGTAAGGTATTACCTAGTTCAAGTACAGAAATTAAGATGGATGAAGTTCCCCGAATAACTATAAAAGTCGCAATAGTTGAAGATGGATCCAATAAAATATATGATCATCTCATTTATATAAATAAAATTATGCATGCAGCTTCACGTTTACAGTGCAGCTTCACGTTTTTTCCCGCATAGCAGGTTAGTCAGAGACAGCCTAGTGTTCCTAGTGAGCCCAAGACATTCCGTTTTCCACTTTTACTAACTTTAGTGGTGGAACTCAACGTCGCACTTTGTCCAGTTCACCAGAGCGGATAAATGAATCATTCAATCGAGGGTCGAAAACACAACGAATCGCGATTACAGTCAGACGTAAATAAATAGAAATATTAATATTACAAAAGGAATAAAATGTAAAAAAAAAACAATTATACAAATAAATATTAATATAAACATTAATATAGTAGTTACAAAAAAATACTTCAAATTCAAAAATTTGTATATTTTATGCTGATGCTCGCAAACATACTAACTTAAGTAACAGTAATATAGAAGACGTGTAGATAATTTTTTTTCAAGAATTGTAATTAAAGAAATAATATTCCAGCAACAAAGTTTTAACTCTCAGACCCTTAAGTCTTCTATTTCTTTATTAATAACATCAAAACAATGCGCTATCGCATAAGCCAGTCGGTATACCTAAAATCTTTGTATAGTAGCAAAACTATTTAAAAAAAAATTGGTGTAATCTAAACATTTGAAAAAAAATATTATCATATAAATATGCTTGGAATTGTATTACTATTCATTTTATATAATTTTAATTAGTGGCTTTTGATCTCTTAGCTGCCAAATGTAGTATCCAAGTAAAAATAATAACGAGATATTTTAAATATATCTATTTAGATCTTTAATTTTGGCGATTTTTACTGGCAAATATAATAATTAACTGACAGACAAACGCCACCTTATCCACCTGTGATAATGGACTACTGTAAAGTACTAAAGTACTTAAGGTTTTCTAAAATGTATTTTATGTAAAAATATTGTATCTGGTTAAAATAGTTTCATTTAAAATGTACTATATATCTGCGAAAATCGAATTATCAAACACCAAACGAAGTAATGAAAATGTACAAAAGAATATGTAAAACAAAGCAAACTATAAAAAATGTAAATTAATAAAAGAAGTAAAACACATATTAAGTTCTCACGTTTTAAAAAAAAAAGCAAAACTACTTACAAACGCCAATTAATAACACATCTACTACAACTTTTCTTATAATCTGCATAGACGCTTCTCGCGACATTTTTATTAACTCTCACTTTGAACTTTACTCGACGACGTTCGAAATAGCACTAAATGAAATAGACGCGATATATACGTATATAAGTAACTACGGGTCAAGAGATAAGCTGAAAATCTGAACCGATTATGATTGTGATATTGTAAATAGGAAATGTTTATTGCATGCGTGCATAGATTAAGACACATTCTATATTATATACTTTTAATTCTTTTTTTCATTTTAAGCTTTTTCCTGTTTAGCGGGGTAGATAAGTATAACCTAACATCAAAACACTCCGTTCTACACTTTCCACCGAATCCGAGACACCAGTCTTGTCTTATCACCAGAGCGGAGAAATAAAAATAGTTTAAATATAAACGGTCCCACAAGTGAGAATCGAACCCACAATCACCGCGTCCTATATACGCGGTATCACACTGCGCCTCGATTTCCTCATTTTTACTAAATTTTTTTATTAGTTAAAATATTTAGGGCTGCGTGGTGCAGTGATATAGTATTTGACGCGGATTCGAACCCTATTCGGAGTAATGATTATATTCAAATTATTTTCATGTCCCCGCTCTGTTAAATTGAAGAGCAACGTTGAGTCGGGTGGAAAGTAGAGACCGGTGTTATTTTTTTTTTGGAATGCAGAGATTGGTAAATGTATATAGCCAAGAGTCGTAAAACACGCAAAGTGATAGCTTGTATTAAATAAAATTATTTCAGGTAATTTACTCTACGAATATAATAAATCAGTAAAGCAGTCAATTCTATACATAAAAGATTTGAGAAAAATATTAATTGAATCCGTTAAAATGTTGATAACAGAAGCGAAAAAAACACTCGGTAGAATTTTACTGTCTGTATGTGTGATTATTTGTCCGTTAATCACGCAAAAGTTACTAGATAAAAATTAATTAATTTTGGCATGTCATTTAGTAGCCTATAGCCATATGTTAGTTTTTATTCTGGTATGCCTTGTGCTCAGCTCAGTTCTATTTTTTATATTTTTATTAAAAACATATCTTTTAGTTCTATTTTAGTATCTTCTCTAACACACTATCCCACACTTAAAATGGACTACCCATTTGAAAAACTTATTAAAAGTATGGGGAAACTAGCTTTGGTGTTTAGCAGCTTGAACAAAAGACTCTCCACAACCAAGTTCTGCTGCCCCAAACCGAACTGTGATGGCTTTGGCCTCGGATTTCTACACATTTTAATCGTTTGTTTGGTCATAATCATTACGACGAGTGAGAATCGAACCTACAACCAATCGCGATTACAGTCAGGCGCCGTCATACTATGCCACGATGGCCTCAATAGGATTCATTATTATAAACAATATTGGCTTTTGGTACTGTTTCTCCGTATACACTTTAAGTTCGCAAATCTCATACCAATCTGATCGTGTTTTTTTATAAAAGAAGTTTAGTTTTTACTTCAAGTATTAATATAATAATGACGTAATGCATACGCACAACGTCACATGTAAACAAGATATTTATATCAATCATACATATTATAGTGTATTTATCTCATTTTTTTTTTTAATATTTATTTTAAGAAGCAAAATAATATTTACAGCTCTGTGGGTCAAGAAACTTCGTGAAACTTATAAAAAAACAAAGTTACCTTCTAATATTACTCTACGTGTAGGAAATTAAAGTGCGAGTTATAATGATTGAAATTGTTACACGTTATTTAATTGTATAAATAACATATAAAACTGTTCCAGTTTCAAGAGGCGCGGGTTCAAATCCCGCTGCGTTCAAATTATTATACGTTTTCTAAATATATGCTTTTCAATTTTCTAAGCGTGTGAAAAACACTTGTTAATGTTAAAAATAATTGTATAAATGTTTGACGAAGCTGGTGCACGGTAAAACCTGAATGAGCCTTGAATTTGCATTCTTTGTAACAATGTATTACTTAAATAATTAAATGATGGTATTTGTTTATATTTATTATAAACTAAACAATAAAATAGTCTTTTGATATTTTATAGCTATAAAGAATTATTAGATACTATCTTTATTTGTAACTAATTAGATTACATATATTTTTAATGGTAATATGTAATTAATATAAAATTTTGACATGTATATACAAGTAATCACTTTTCATTTTGACTTGTAATTTGTAAACCAATAAAGATGATTATGATTATATGTTATTTTCTAAATGAAAAATATTCTACCTATTTATTTATAAAATGCCTAGAGTTGTATATATATTAGCCAAGAATAAAATAAACTACAGAGATATAAACCAAGGATGATATGTGATGCAGCTACCCCAAAGGATTTTTAATTCAGTAGCATTTTTATATATTTTGAAAGTGGTATTCACACACTTAAGAAATCAGCTCATTTTTAAAAGAAACTGCATAATAATTTGATTCGGCGGAGACGATCCGCGCCTCTTGGAAACTGTCCAAGACATCTTACAGGAAACGCGATAGTTTTGCATTCGATTTCCAGTTAAGAAAATGGTTAAATTTTGTATTGTTTTATTTTTTTCTCTCCACAGTATGACAAACATGACCAAAACTCGAATTTTGGTGGATAGCAAGAACGGAGTGTCATATGGGGCGTCTATTTGTGCAGAGAGAAAAACGAGAAGAAAATTACAACCATCTTATGTGGAAGACATGGAGAAAATTATCACTTTGAATATTTTTTTTATTATTGTGGGCCAGTTTCAATGTTAACTTGCAGTAAACGAAAGTGATATATTATAAAGTCATAAAATGTGTGCAAACGAAGTTGCGGGCATCTAGTATTATTTTTATTTTTTATGAATTTCTTCATTTATGCATTACTGAGGGGACTTATTCTCCAATGAAAGCGGACTTTAATCAAGCATTAGAGATGACCTATTGTATTGTTAAAAAATTGTATTGTGAAAAACTTTGTAGTCTCAATCCGAACACACCAGAGAGCAAGATACAGTCAGCTCATTCTGCAAGAATCCAGGGCAGTACGCGAGGCAACTAAGAAATCGTTGGCGGTAGTTTGATATAATAATTGTATCGAATGACCGACAAATGCCACCTTAGTCTACCTGTGACCACGGACCACTGTAAAGTGTTCGAAACGTCGAAGTCTAAAATGTATTTTCGAATACCAAAATTATACGCCATTAATCCGGTTAAAATAGTTTAATTTCAAAGAGTGGGTGAATATTGAGTTGCTTAAGACTAGAGTGTAAGGTGAGTGATATAATTCCTGTAGTGGAAAGAATTATTGGTATTGTTTTGACCGTGTTTACTTGCCATTGTGTTTTAAGTTCTATTGAAATGTCAGTGTATTTCGTAATTTTATCTGAGTATATTGTGGAGAGATTATGAGTATTGGGTATTCCTACATCAATTACTATATTGTTTCTTGTCGTGTAGAGTAAGGTCAGGTCTATTATGATGGATGGTTCTGTCTGTAATTATAGTCCTATCCTATAGTCAATAAAGCTTAAAATCTTTTGAATCTATTACAGCTTGAGGTTTGTATTTATAATATGGGATGGTTTCGCTGATTAAATTTTGTTTTTTGCTAAGTATTGGATAATAATGGAAGCAACAGATCTGATCATGGCGATGCTTGTAATCTATTTGTGTTATACATTTACAAGCTCCCGTATAAGCTGTATAGTTTCGCTAGCACAATGGCAATGTCTGCAAATATGTAATTGGGTTTCGTGCATTATATATTTTTTTAGTTCTTGTATGGCTAGCATAAAGCCTTCTGTTTCAGGGAATAATTCACCTCTACTCAGCCAGGCGTTCGACGCTATCTTGTCGACGGTGGGACTGAGCAGGTCACGTGACTATGCCTTCCATGAAGGGATTTTGATAACCATGCCTCAAATTTTTGTTGTGGATGTGTTATGGTTTCGTTTGGTTGTGTTAAATGGCTGTTTAGGAGTGGTGTTAATTTATTATTTAATACTGTAATTTGTCCATGGAGTGATGACTGTCGTGCGCGAGTATGAAAAAGCATCTAAGTTAATGTATCTGTTTGTTATGAAGGGTTTTAATATCTATTATTCCTCTTACGCCTTCATATCTAGGATGTGTTAACCTTTGTATAAAGGATCGAGGATGGTGTTTCCTGTACCATCATAAGTGTAGTTATAATACGTTGATGTTTTTGTAAGTCTGTTTACGCCGAAAGAGTAGGTGTTTATACTTTTGTAGTATCGTTTAAATTAGTATTTAAAACTTTTTTATTTGACTTTTAAATTTTTTTTATTTAATTCTATTTTTAATTGCTGTTCTGTAAGTATACTTACTGTTGGCGTCTATATGTTTATAAAACGCATCTCTTATACAAGAAGATATGATTTTGTAAATGGCTGTTGAATCTTTAGGAAGCATATAAGTTATACTTTGAGTTACAAATGATGGCAACGAGTTTGGTGAATTTATGAAGTTAAGATAAGTTTTTTGTATCAAAAGTTATGAATTTTATCGGTTCCTGTAGCCTTCCAGTTGTGAGTTTTATGCATCTCAGTTATTTGTTTTGCATTTTGTTTTCTGGTTTTGGTTTGGTTTAGTTCTTCAATCTATTCTGCTTGGTTGTTCTCAATTGAAATGTAGACCAAATATGGACTTCTGCTCATCTATTGATGCGTATACAGTTCTCCAGTTGCGGGTGAATCAACACTATTATTCTTCATATTATTATTAGTAGAAGCCTGCATTAACTTGCGATACAATAATTTATCATTTGCATTAAACAATTTATTTTGTGATTTTCTTAATGTTGTTTGCTTTTAAACGATTTGCTAATGCACTGAGTTTTGTTTCAAAGTATCTAAAAATTCAGTAAGTGTCAAACTTTCTATCTCATGCTGAGTGTGTATTTTATAATTTAATTTAATTTTATTAATATGAATTTGTAGTTTCACTTCTATTTCCTTGAATGTAATCTGTAAATCTACAGATCTTAATTTTTCTATTCTGTTTTCTAATCTCTTTTGCCATTTAGGAATATTTGGTGTTCCAATATTTTTATTTTGACTATGAGCAATGTTGGATCCATTCAGTAAGGCTGCTGTCCTTGCGGCACAATATATGTGTGTGTAGTGTTGGAAAATCACATTCAGAAGTTAGATACGTAATACTACTGACTCAATGTCCTGAATTGTAGATGTAAACTTTCTATTACTCTTCTGTTTTGGTATATAGAACTTTGCGTATGAAAGGTGTCTTATAATTGGTATGTGTGTTAAAAAATGTTGAATTTATTTTAACTTTATCTTCTTCTGTAAGCTGATATTTTATTATAGGTTGTTGTTTCGTATCATTTGTAACTTTGTACTATATTGTTGCTACTGAGTATTTCTATGAGAGATGAAATCTGTTCAGTTTCATCTGTCGTTTCAATTATTGGAATAATAGTTGGTGAATGAGTGTTAATTCTATGATTTAAAGATGACGTCATTAATTAATTTCGCAACTTCAGTTTTTAATTCTGTGAGTCTTTCTAGTTTTATTAATTTATTGGGAACTATAACCCTGCGCTGGTCAGCTATGCGTTGAACAGAAACATCAAGTCTAATCTAAGCTAGGAAATTAGTCTACGACTTACTTATAAAGTTGTGTCCTGTAACCAGTTGTATTTCTTTTTCAATTTTGTAATCTTACAGTAGCATCTCATTATTGCTTCATTAATATCATAGCTCCATTTTCTACGTTCTGTGACCGTTTGTGGATTATCTGTTTGCAATATTTTTTCAAGCTGAGGAGGTTTTTGTAACATAATTCCAACTGCTTCTTTAATTTATTGTATTTTAAACTTTACCTCATAACGGCCCTACGTTGGTCTCCTACTCTTTGCTTTGATACATATGGCAAAACTGTTCAATAAATGTTGCATGTAGTGGTGTAAGGTAAGTTCTAAGATTAATTGTCTCTAATGAAGTGAGGATGAAATACGTACGCACGATGAAAGTGTTCATTTCTATGCATCATTTGTTTCGCGTACGGGAGCCTATTGCAACGGATGCAGACACTTGGTCTTGTTGACAATCTGCACAACGTCTTTAATAGGATGAAAAGATGACTCTGATGATGATGATGAAGGTGATAGTTGAAACGTCGAAATTGATGATGGTGTAGGTGATTATTCGGCTGTAGTATATGCTTCGACTGGAGTCCGCATGGTCAACTCCTCGTCGCCAATGGTTCGCATGCTGAGACTTCCAGTATCGGTTCCGTGCGCCCCGGCGACCCCCGGCAGCGGCCGTAAACTATATACTCTTTTTTCCATCTTACATACAAAAAGGTTGGGAATTGTTTGTTTGGGAGGGGTAAGCCTAGTTTGTTATTGGCAATTTTAATATGTAATTACTGTAAAGTATAAGGCTAGATGTTATTACCTTATTTAATAGAATCTTTTTCCCGTAAGTCCCACTATCATGACAAGGTCAATTCCCGTATTATTATTTTTATTCTCATCTTTATTATTTATTTTTTTTATATATTTATAATACTATATATTGAGTAATCAGTGGTCTCACCAGTCTGGGTTTGACCAGCCGTTCTCTTCACTCGGAACTCTCCAGTTCCACTAACCACAAGAGGCCAATTGCCTAGTTCAGGGAGCCAACCACATTAGTGGGTGGCGCCGAATACAGGGTGGAATCGTATCCACAAACACGATGGTCTCTACGTTTCTAACGGAAGTTCTACGATTAATGATTCAATACACGTTTTCGATTTCGACAATTGTTATTAATAAGATAATGATAGAGCGTAACTTGACGTAAACTGTCGGTTCAGTGACCGCCATACAATGGTATGATAACACATATTGTAGATGAATTGTATACTTATTAGATAAGTAGATCTATTAGTATCTTTTGTTATGTGATTGCGAAATCCTTCCTAGTTTTAATAATAATATCTGATTTATTATCTATGTTTATTTTATTATATTTCCTAGTGCCGCGGTGTTCTTGAAAGGTTTTTTTTTATCGGAGTGCCTATGGATGTGGGTTTAAGCCCTTGGGAAAATATTTAAAATGTAATTGTCATACATTTTATTGATAGCCGAAAATTTCGTGTTTGTCAAAATTAATGGTCCGCATTAAAATTTCACACAGTTAAATGTTATACGGAGAAGGTTTGCTGCAAGCTAGTATTTTTTATAATAATGCATTAGAAATATGTAAAGGTAATAAAAAAAAATATTGCATACACTTCAGTTTCAGTTATTTAATTATGGCGCTACGGACGTGCCAGTAGGGCATAGGGCATACGTCACTACGCCAATGTCATATTGAATGGAGGACACACGAAAGAGATTAATCGATAAAAAAGAGATACAATTACTCTATAATGGATTGCATGTTAAAAAGAGATCCAGTAATATATTGCTTACGCTTCTTTGTGCACTTTTAGAGATATAACTGACAGTGACGTATTTGACGCGTTAAAGGGGCTTCTAGTAAACAACAATGTTTTACTACGTGGCATTTGCACCCACAACCTTTGCTATTCAGATTTGATTAAAAGTTATGTTACATTAAATAGCCAGTCTACATAAGAAAAATATAAAGCTGCCGTATCCTGCGGGTCATTCTAATTGCGTCACAACGAAATCTAATTAAAAACATAATATATTTAAAAATAAACCATATTTGTATTAATAAATAGCAAATGGTTTAATCTTATCATGCTAATATGACGTCAATATATTAGTTGTAATATTGCATCAGATATAAGTTCTAAGTTTATGTTACACTTAAAGACTGAAAACGCTTATTGAGCGAAAAAACAGGCCACGACACGAATTTCGTTTGTACGATTGCCACAATGCGTAATGGGCTTTCTCATAAGTCATAACTTACGATATTCGCATTTTACACAAACCACAACGCTGTATGAGTTGATACTTTGTTCAATAAGTGTTTTCGGTTTTTTTTTGCAGCCAGAAAGAACTTAGTGTTAAACCATTACATTTTAGATTAAAATAAACATGGCAGCTGAATTAAGGTCTGTTTAGAAATATTGTCACTTAATTAAATCGATATACTAGAATTTATCATTTTTGTTTCCGGTTCATGCTTTTGCCCTTATAGTAGGGTACGCCGTTCTCCACTTTACGTCCAACGCCGAGACACTGCGTGTTGGGTTATTACTCTTTGTTTTACACAACTTCACGCTCTTACCCGCATAGTCAGAGTGGCAAGACATCTGTTCTCTATTTTCCGCCCGAAATTGAGTCATTGCGTGTTGAGTGGCGGAATTTTACTTTGTTTTAAGCATTAAAGATAGAAGAAGCCTACTACTACTACACGTTATTGTCTGTTTGCTTAGACTCTAGACAATCTCCTGATGTATCAGTACCTATTTTCAATACCTGTGTGATCAATAGCTATTTTTGAAAGAAGTTTGTACCCGTGTTCAATTTGTGGCGTTTTAATTGCGATACAATGGTATCAAATCAAATTGGAAACCCCAAGTAGGATAACCTCAATAAAAAGGTATATATATATAAAATATATATATATATGTTTATTTGCAATGAAACATTTGTAATCAGCAAAAATAAACCTTTCCTATAATATATTAAAAATTTTTGTTTTATCATATTTTTTACATTTCTTATTAAGTTCTCAGTTTGGGTCGATTGATAAAATTTGTTTATATAAAATTATCTATGCAATATCCATTTAGTTATTTTATTTTCGTATCGTTATCAAATGTAAAATGGGTGTGTCGTAAGTTTGACGTTAGTAAATGTCAAAAATAACTTTTTCTTGAAAAAAATTAACTAAGAATAGAATTAAAAAATGTTTTTTTTTAGTTTCTTTATATCTGTATAAAATATTGCATCTACATTTATTTGTTCATAAAATTTGTGAAGTTGAAAATTGTCAGTGGTAAATTACTTGACGTGCAAATAAATATGTTTGACTTTAACTGATATTGTAATAATATGGGCGCAAATCAGTATGTAATGGTTTTATCGAAAGATATAATTATATAAAGATATTTAAATGGTTATGCGTAATCGTAAAGCTGCTATATATTATAATCAAATGTTTTATAAACAGTGTTTGATTTGAAATCTTAGTAAAATATAAAGTTTATTTATTGACATTATTGTAATTTGTTTTAAATATATGATTTGGAGTAATGTAAAACTCCTTTATGATATTAATTTCGAATATAGAATATAATTTAAATTATTTGTTTAATAAAAGTTTAATTATGGATGGCAGTTGTCAAAAATATAAAACTGTTTGCCTATAAAAAGCGTTGAATTTTGTAATAATCATGCTATTCTGTGCTAGCTATACGACAATAAACTAAGGAATATTAGTGTGTATTTTCATTGTCATAATGGACTCTAGACACCAAAATACTGGCTTATCGCCGACATTTCACTTTTTAGTCTAATGTGTAAACATTGTGTACATATTAATACATACTACCCTCGTTACTTTGGCAATGTGTATGTCACTTTATACAAAAGTGTGTGAATCAAACACATGATAGTGTGTGTTAGCTATTTTATTAACTTATCGTACTTTAAGGTCTTTTTGTTTAATATATTTTTATTGATTTACTATGACAAATATTTACATAGGTTACTGCACTTCAGCGCTGTGTAAAATATATGTAACTAAGTTAAATTTCATAGTCCTCGGTGTTACATTTCTCTCCGTGGTATTTAAAGTTTTTGCGACCATGGCCTGTATGTGTATAAAAAATCAAATTATGCACCACATTTAATATTAAGGTAAAATTAAAATAATATAAATTCAACAACCCTAGCCATAAGAGGTAATCTAATATCGGAATTAGGACGAAAATATTTATCTATATTTATTATTTTCTAAGATATATATATATATATTAATTTTTATAGATTCACCTGTAGTAATCTTTACCAGGAGGGCCGATCTGCGGTACGCGAGCCCCATGCGGCGGTTTGAAGGATTATTTGCGGCTCATGAGACCCACATTAATATTTAAGCATTCCTATTAATGGAATTTGAACTTACAACCTTAGTCCTTACTTAATCTTAGTAATTTAAATTCAAAATATCCGATGACTTTTGCAAGCACGTTTTGAATCGTCGAAGGAACATAAAGCTACCACCGGCTCGGAAGGCAGTTCTGCTGAGAAGAGCCGGCGAGAAACTCAACAGTTGTTCTTTTCAATTACAGAAGTTACAATTTTATCATTTAATACAGTAGTAACTGCACCAAACACAAATCATGCTACTTTCACACATTTTTATCTTGTAAATATACTTCTACAGAGTAATAAGCTTTACTTATTAATTTATATTTTAATTTATAAATTATATATGTATATATACATACACACATAATTGATATTACAGGGAGTTTCCAATCAGGTTATCAGAACCACTGCCACATGCGACTTTGTGCGATAGCCTAAAGATTATATCCATAATGACTTGGATGTTGATTACAATTATTACAGCTGTAATGCTGTGAAATTTTGTATCAATAAATTTTATTTCTTGCCTAACGACTGGTTTTTATTTTATTTATCATTTTCTTTTAATCTAGTATTAGAATTTCTAGTCTCCTGGTTCTTTACTATAGCAACGCATTTATGAATAGATAAATACTTTGAGTACATACACACACACACACACACATACATATATTTTTGTAGAATTGTCTTTGGGTAACATAATTTTGAAAAAATCTCTCTATAGAGATGCTAACAAAAATAAGTTGTGTTAAGAGAGTGTTTATCGAAATTCATCATTTACTAAAATAATACAAAAAACAACAGTTATATAAATAAATATTATTTATTTCTATACATAAAAAAAATTATAACAAAATTGAAGATAAATAAATACAAACAGTAATCTTCATTGAAAACATTAAACATTGTATAATTAACTGCTTTAGTAAAAACGCTATCACAATATAATTTTATACTAAGTATTGGGGAAATATCTATGTGACATCCGTCACTGATATATTATTTCGGATCTGGATACAGAAATAGAATTATTTCGGATTATCCGTCGCTTTATGATAATTTCGGTTACGGATATTACATTTTTAAGGAATGACGATATATTTATATTTATTCATTTCCTGTTGTTGGATATTACTTTATTCCCAGTTGGCTTTGCTTCTTTTTAAGTATGTTTATTGACAGCTCTCATTTAGACTCCGCCCATATCCAGAAATATTGGGTCTGGTTTTAGTTGCGGATACTTTTTTTTATATCGAATATCCGATAGTTTCGTTTACTTAATAAATATAAAAGAAATACATATATTTTTTTGTAGTTTCACGCTTTTTCCCACATAGTAGGGTAATCAAGGAGAACCTAGTGTCAAGACACTCCGTTGTACATATTCTACCCGAAATCAAAATTGAATGTTGAGTGGCGAAACTGAACGTCGAGTTTTGTTTGTCTTGGATATTTCAAATATAATCATTTCCCCGAGTGGGAATCGAACCCACAAACAATCGTGTTTATAGTCCGCCGATGTCCACTGCGGCATGATAGCCTCTAACTGAATATGTACTTATAGTTTATTTAATGCAATTATATATGCATTTTTTTCAAACTCATATTTCTTAACAAAACACGAAAAGTGTAAGTTTTCAGGTTTATAATAATTTATATACATTTAAAATAATAACAGTTTTAATACTAATATATATTATCAACATACAACGAGTAGATACAAAGTTTTGGTAAAATTTATAAGCGTATGGTAAAGTAGTTTCATATTATCTATGTATATGTATATATTATTTGACACAATTAAACTTTAGATTATTAGGTAGAGAGAAGCTCGGACAGTGGGGGGCGGTTTGAAGAGGCCCCTTGAGCCTGAAGCCCAGACACTGCCCCGCGATGGGCACTTGTACGGCGAATCCATTCAATGCTAAGGAGTTTTTTCTCTTTCATCTAACTGTACTTCACAGTTTAAATAAGACAGCTCTATTTGTTATTTTTTTATTCAGATTCACGCTTTTTTCTCGTAAAGCATAATAAGTAAACCTAGTGTCAAGACACTCCACTCTCCATAGGCCGTTTGAAATCTAGATATTTAATAGAGAAACTCTGACTAGACAATCAGAACCCCTCCGATTGGGAATCAAACCCAGATGCAACTCTGCGTATACAGTTAGACGCTATCCCACGGCACCATGATGGCTCAGAATTTTTTTATATTTATATTTTACTGTTAATTTCCTTGAATAAATTATAAAATAGCCATATATTTTAGAGGTCATAGACAAAATCTATGTTTTAATAACTTGCGATATATTGCGTGCCGCGCTATACTGTCTCACCAGAGCGGAGAAATGAAATAATTTAAATATAATCATTCCTCCGAGTGGGAATCGAACCCACAACCATAGGCGTATACAGTCACACGCTGTCACAATGCACCATGACGGATGCACATTTTAATATATTCCATAATTATTATAAGCTACTAGTTATATATTTGGTCAAATCTCGTGACGTTTCCGGCGGTGATGCCATCAAATTACAAAATTACAAGGCTTTTAAAAATAATTCCAATGTAGTTCAAGAAACAGCTAGCGAAGAGCTATTCTTTACAAAAGTTTTTGCTTGTTAGATGGCTGAACTTAACGTTGCACTTTGTCAAACTAGACTAGATACACGGAAATGTCTTAAATATATTATATAATATAATTGTACCATATCAAACTGGTTTACATTTTTTGTTTTTTTTTTAAGTACTTTTCTCATTTTTTTTACTTACAAGCCAAAATATTTTATAGCACATATTCATTTCCTTAAAATGTAGCATAATATTAATATTATTCCAAAGTCGCATCGACATTTTTTCTTTAATAATATATATTGTTATCTAAATATTCAGTAGTTGCTAGAACTCAGGACCGGTCGTGGCAGTATTTGTGGCTGAGTGACCTCCCATTCTGCTGCGCCCGGTAGTCCGTATTTTTTGGGTTTCAATACAAACTTAAACTGTAATGTAACAAATATTCGATATACGATATAATATACGATAAGATAAAAAAAGCAGCTTCACGTTTTTTCCCGCATAGCAGGGTAGTCAGAGATAATATAGTGTCAAGACACTCCTTTCTCTACTATCCAACCGAAATTTAGACATTGATTTTTAAGTGGCCCGACACAACGCCGCGCTTTATACTAATAGTAAAAAGAAATACTCTTTATTGAACACCAAAACAAATAAAAAAGAAGTTACACAAAATAATATTTAACACAGTACAATAGGCGACCTTATCGCTAAGTGAGCGATCGCTTCCAGGTAACCCTTGGGTAGAGGTAAGGTTTAGCCTTCTTTTTATTGTCATCAGCCCTTGACAATTGTTCAAAGTTTTGAATTTATGTAGCCTTTCAAAGTGGTTAAAAAGTGAGTTAAAAGATCCCGTTATATATACAGGCTAAGTTCATAAAAGTGTGACAATGCGAATAATTTTAAAGATTTTTTGATAATAGTGACTAAAATAAAGAAATAAAGCCAGCTAAAGCCTCGTCATTTCGCACTTTAAAGGTTAGCTCTTTCACTAGTTCATGTAAAAAAAATTATTAACGAAATAGCGAATCTATGTGGCACAAGCCTCGTAATATTTATGCGTACAGATTATGAAAAATATGATGAGTCTTTTATCTTTTCACTTAGTTAAAATGAATTGCAATTTCCAGCAAAACTTATAAAAGCTAAATTCTTGTCTCTTAATTTTGTCAGGTAAATTAAATAAAATCATAACGACGGCGTTAATTAATAAAAAATAACATGTGAGGTGGTTGTGAGTTCGATCCCCACTCGGCTGGATGTTTATATAAAAATAATACCTATTTTCTGCCCTGACAAGACAATGCCTTGCCTATGGCATAAAAAAAAGAATAAAAAAAAAGCGTGATGTTTCACCACACAATTTGTCTAAAAAGAAACAAAACATTTTAAGAAAACGAATAAAAATTAACACGCCTCTTGTTTATCGAAATTCTGCATCAAAATTCTTATACGTTTGTTGCAACTCATTTACGTTGTTAGCATCTGTGTAAAGAAGGCATCTGTATAAGACTTTCAACGTAGCCGGATGTAGAACGCATGGCTCGGCGATTGCGCTTGTACAATGTTCGAGAGGCACGGCTTCGGGTCCCTCTAAGTTTAATTTTTATGTGTAAGTTTTCTAAAAATGATTTCCATATCGTAAGTGTGTAAATAACACTTTAAAATGTACACTTTAAGAGGCAGAAAGTTTTAAACGGAGGGAAGGACGAACGAACGTACAGATATTGCGTGAAGATAAAAACTAACAAGAAAATACTCACAACAATAATCGCATAAACAGAACCAACAGCGAACCCTACGGCCACATCGCTCCAATGGTGCCTGTGGTCTACCACCCTCGATAGACCAACGTACCACGCTCCCATAAATACCGCAAATTGAACTCCATGACGCAGCAACTTCGAGCCCCGCCATTTGCCTTTCACTTGTATGTAAAACTGGATAATAAAAGAACAGCAACTTTAGTCTTTAATATAAAGCTTTTTAGTTTATAGCAATATAAAGTATATTTTCAACATTTTAAAGTGTTAATCACACACTTAGGTAATTAAAAATATATATTTATAAAATTTAACGCAACGGGATTCGAACCCGAGCCTCTTGGAAACCGCTCTGGTAAGCCATGCGTTCTACATCCGGCTGCGTCAAAATTCTTATACGCTTATTACAACATATTTTTGTATATAAAGTCTCCCTGTGACGGACTACTTCACAGGGAGACTTTATATACAAACGTCGGGTTTTCTAAAATGTATTTTCTGGTTTACCATAGAACGGCATAGAACGGTAGTCAGGGGGTAGGTATAGTATATCAGGTCATTGCGTTTATTACTTCCCTTACGAAACCTTGCATGTTGAGTGGCGTAACTCAACGCCGCGCTTTGTTTTACCAAAGTGGTGAGAAAAAACTAAATATAATCATTCCTCCGAGAGGAAATCGAACCCACAACCAATTGCGTTTACAGCAAAACTCTTAAGACTACACTACCAACTACTAATCAATTTATTTATCGTTTTCAGTTATGACATAAATTATCTTATATATAAAATTATTATTGCAACTTAAACAATAAAATATTAAAGGAAACAAAAACTTACAATGAAGAAAATAGCACTGTACATAGCAAAACTCGAGTGCGCACTCGGGAAGGACAGTCGCATGTCCTTTAGTTCGGCCGCATTGCTGTGAGCGCAAGTGAAAGCTTGGATGTAACCCAGAGAGTTTAGGGTCGATGTCGCGTCTGGTGTCGGTTTACACATCTAGAACCACAATCACAAATTCAAACTAAATATATATAGTTATTGTATTATTAAGTAAGAGAAATGTTATCTGTTATAGTTTTTTCAGTTTACTCTTTAAGAAGAGAACCTAGTGTCAAGACACTTCGTTTTCAATGCCGTGCTTTGTCTTACACCAGACTGAAGAAATAAAAATATATTAAATATAATCTTTTATTCGAATAGATATCACATCCAAACCAACTATAAACATAGTCATCTGTCCCACTGCGCCATGATAGCCTCATGAGAGAGATTTTTCCAATTCAAGATATTTTAGAGAGATTTTTATTTGTTCTACTGAGTTACTAAAAATCTGGCTCAAAAGCGCTAGATAGTTTGATGATCGCAGTCATAAAATTTAGTTATGTAAGATTTTACAACTGTTAGGGCTTGGCTACAGCTATAATTGGTTACAATGCTTGGACAAGGTATCCGAGATGCCCCGAGATGCTGTCTGTCAGCTGGTCAGTGAGTCTGATGTGTCAAACAGTGTAATTTACTCAACAGTTTCAAATAGGCGAAAAATGGAAAATCTAATAATTTACAATGAAATATCCTCGTCCTTAACTCACATACGAGTACGTGATGAAAAAACTTACATCAAAGAAATATGGCCTTAGTCTTCCAATGACATTTTTCGCAGAGTTCACAGTAAACTGTTGACAAGCGGCACCAAAAGTGAATACGCCTATCGCTGTGTAACTCTCCCATATCCATCCAGATATGAGGGAGCCGGATAGGAACTTATCTCCTACGCCCTTGCCGCGCTTGTCGCGGACCACTTCAATGATGATAATCTGGAAATTAAAAGACGTGATTTAAGTATTGGACATTTCCTTGACAGTTAAAATTAAATGACATTAGTCAGAATTAATAAGTTCTTTGATTTTCACGATTACTATACATTTTGATACAATCATTATATAAAAAATCGTACGCGGTAGTTTGATATAATAATTGTATCAAATGACAGGCAAAGGCCACCTCAGTCTACCTGTTTCCACGGACTACTGTAAATCTTTCGAAATATCGGGTTCTAAAATGTATTTTATAATAAAAAATTGTTTCATTTCAAAAAGTCAGAAATAAATCTATTACTTATTACGGAAAAATATAAAAGTCTAATCGTAGAAGAGAAAAGTATCATGATACTCTAACTATCTCCTGGATATAACTACCAATCAAGCATAATCGATGAGATGTGTAGAATAAAGAGGTCCTGGCCTTAGAATTGAAGTAGCTTAATTCAAAATGATAATAAAACTTCAACTACATAAAGCAAATTTTAAGATTTTATTATGATTTCGTATAATTTTTGAAGTCAGGTCACTTTAAAAGAAAGCGATCCGTAAAGAGCCAAAATGCATGCTGACCAAGAAGCACAAAAACACGTAGAACTTTTAAATTTTATTAAAATACAACTTACGGTAGCGACGTTGAGAGCAAATCCGATACCTGCCAGCAGGCCTTCAGATATTGTTTGCTCCTTGTAAGGCAGCTTTAAGCTCTCATCGTCCGGGAAGTAGCCGCGGTGGTAGGGCTCCGCAAACAAATGTATCATTAGTATGGGCACTGCCACTGAAATAAACGGAAAATTTATTGATTTATTAAAAAAATAAGAAATTAAATCTACATATATTAATTAAACTACAGTGTTATTGAGTAGCTTAAAATTAAGAAATATGGAACTTAGTAAAGCTTCGTTAACATATATTCACGTTTGGAATATCTTACGAAATGTAAAAAAAAAAACCTTTTGTCGCCTTTTGTTACAAATAGATCGTAGAAATCGAACGAAACGAAATGTGTCGTTAATTGGATAAAATGTATCTACCTGCAATCGACTATGCTACTGCTATGCTATGACTTATATGCGATGATATATATGACTTATATGTGTTTGATTATTTTTTAATAATGGATGAGTTTGGGATCAGCCATGCTTTTTTTGTATTCCGATGTTAGAGATAATGTCTACATCATAAAATACGGCAGATGCTTAAAGAATATTAGACATACTGTAAGCACATATGCTCGTAACATAAAAATATTATTATATTACTTATTGTAAACTACTTTTGTGGTTTGACGTAAGTTGTATATATTATAAGCATCTAATTACGTAATAGTTACCGAGTTATTTTTTTATAATGCAAGGTATTTACTTGAATATGTAATCGATGCCATCCACGTAAAGTATAGTAATTTTATTTTACAGATTTTTCGGTAAAGTTAAAAAAAAAGTTATATGCAAATTAAAATCAAATTTATCATTCAAAAGAGAGACATACATTATTAACGGACGCGCAAATTGTTGTATGCCCTTTTTTTAAGCAATTAAACTAGTTTCAAATGTATTTTCAGGTTTACTCTATAATTATAAATATAAATTATATATTATAAATATATATAAAGTTGCGATATTTTACTTTGGACGCATCGAAATAACGTCAAAACTACTGGCCGTAGAATGCTTAACTGTGATATGTGGGAAGTGTATAGTAGTGTGAGATGACTAAGAGGTGATTTCTTTAGACTTCTAAGAGAACCGTTACACAGTTATGAAGAAAAAAGATAATTAAAGTGTTAAGAAGAAATTAAACCAGCCAGGGTAATAGTGCCATATTGAAAAAGTTGAAATGTATTCACTTTATAAATCTAACGATCACATATTATTAGAAATGTTTTGGAATTCAATTGAAAGTTCCATCAACGACTAACCAATTAAATAATAAATAAAATGTTGTTATTGGTAAATAAGTGACATCTAATGGATTAAATGAATTTATAACATAATATATATATTCTTAATTATACTTAAAAAAATATATGAGTAAGAAGTA
Organism: Podotricha telesiphe; assembly: GCA_038994665.1. Classification (NCBI taxonomy): domain Eukaryota; kingdom Metazoa; phylum Arthropoda; class Insecta; order Lepidoptera; family Nymphalidae; genus Podotricha; species Podotricha telesiphe. The sequence continues at coordinate 689,447 of JAOYRR010000275.1, forward strand.
AAAGAATGTTTAGTATACAAATATGGACTTATCGCTTGAAGAGATCTCGAAGAGTCAGTTTCGAATAGCAAGATAGAAGACCTATAATTATAAATACACAAACTTTTATCTCGATCTACATAATTCATAGAACATTTATTATAACTAGTAGTTTCTAGTTTTGGTTTTTTTTATTTAAAATAAACAAATAAAAAAAATTTAGAGCTTCGTGATTTGAACTCGTGCGCTTTCGGTTGGCGCATTCAAATAAAATTTTCAAAAAGCTTTGACAAATAACGTTTGACAAAATTACTTTTTAATTGTGTTATTAATACAATACTCCTAAATCATTTTAATTTTTTATTAATCAAAAACATCATTATTATTTATGTATATTTATATAAATAATAAAAAGAGGTAGATATAAATAAATATTAGCACCGTGAGGGAAATGAACTTAAACCACCCGGTAAGGACGGTCATACGCCACAACGGTTGACGACCGTTGATTTGTTTTATATGCTTGATATCGCAATAATTCCAAGATAAACATAGTAAAGTGCTTTGTCCCCTTTTAATCAATGATTCATATCACATGTTAATAAAAAGATGTATTTGTACAAGATGACGAACTTAATTACTTAATTTTACAGTTTCACGCCTTTTTCCCGCATAGCAGGATAGTCAGAGAGAATAGTAGTGTCAATACACTCTGCTTTCCGCTTTATACTTTATAACGTTAAAATAATGGTTTTCTTTCCCATTTTTTCCCCTTAAAGTTTTCAGTTACTTCCGTTATCGTTATTGGTAGAAATATACATCCATAAGTAAAATAATATTTTGATATATGTATTTAAAAATATATATTCTGTAATATTGGAAGACCCATTTAAAGTAATCCACCATCACATATTATAAGCACAGTTAACACTTTTAAGATTTTATAGCAATTTTGTGGTTTTACAAAAAATATATATAACATACTTGTTAATTTTTTTTAACAATTTAAAATGACTCCCTCCTACTCCCTTTAAGCATATATACCTAGACGTCTTAGAAGGACTCTTCTAGTCTTCTAAAGAGTCATCGCACTGTATAACTTTTCTTTGAAAGTTGAAAGTAAAAAAACAAATATCACGATGTATGTGTGGCGACAGTTAGTGTTTATATTGACAATAGACATACTACTTTTATAGCAGATCAGAGTGACAAGAAAATAATTTAAAGCATGTTTTTTTATCTAGTTTGCTATAATTTTTATGATGGAAAAATCGAGGACGCCTGTTGCAACATCACAGCATTGAGGTATATAATATAAAGTATTCAAGACATACAGAGTTCAGTAATAGTCCATTTATAAATTACATTTTGCGGTTTTCTGAAAACATGCAATGCAATTTTTTTTAATATGTTATGGTAAGCTTTAATCCAAGTTTGAGGGGTAACTGCCTTTGTCCCAAGGTCGTCATCTTTATAAACAGTAAGTTGACATATATATAAAAAAAATATAATTAGGCATAATTTTTTTTTCTTTATTGGTCCAATAATTTTACATTTAAATTGGTTTTACATTAATATATCGTAATTGTAATATAAATTTTACATTCTTTGTGGTGTTTTAGTACATTTTTTGTTGGAACTCTATTGGTTTGTGTCAAACTATATCAGTTGACGATATGCAATATCGTCCCTTAGCAAACACCGCGCTTATGTTATTTTCAGGAACTTTACATTAGACAGAAAAAACTGTTTATATTTAAAATAAACTGGGTTTTATGTATTGTTACTTGATACGTCAAATACATAAAACAACATTATATATATGTAAAGTTCGTGAAAATGACATAAGCGGTGCAAACGACTAAGGGACGATGGATGACGCATGGATGAAGGTGATATGTCGCAAAGTAGAATTACGGGAAAATTTACTTTAATATATTATATTTAATAATAGTATTGCGTCAAATTTTTAGGAGACCTAGACATTTAACGTAACTTAAATTATGTCTTAAAAACTTTAGTTTGTTTCTTTTGACTACATAGCTAAACACCTAGGTGTGAAATGCATATATTTTTTTACATGTACTTAGAAACCATAGTGGCGCAGTTACAGCGTTTGAGTGTATACGCGATGGTTGTAAGCTCGAATCCTACTTGGAGGAATAATTATTACGTTTATTTTCATTTCTCCGCTCTGGTGGGAAGACAAGGCGCGGCGGTGAGTTCCGCCAATCAACACGCAATGTCTTGGTTTCGAGCGGAAAGTGGAGAATTTATGAAACGAACGTTCGAATGTTTATGTACGATTATAATACGGAGTGTCATGACACTAGGTTCTTTCTGACTACTTTACAATGTGGGAAAGAGTAGCTGACAATAAAAACGTACTTAAAATCTACACTTATGCATTAAATTGCAAAAATAAATAGCGACAAAGGTCTCTACTATACAATTTATAATAAAGTCGATGAAGGTTGCCTTTCTCATTCAAATGATCCGCCTATACACAATATTGTATGTGTAATTATTACATTATTGCACATACACTGTGAATTTCGTTTCGCAGATGAGTACTACCCGGATATTGCTGTCAGAAGCTATGACCCAATTTAGTATTCGAACTGAAGACACTTGTAAGTTCTTTGATTTTCACGATTATTACACATTTTGAAATGAAACTATTTTTAACCGGATTAATTGCGTATCATATTGGTATTCGAAAATACATTTTAGAACCCGACGTTTCGAATTCTTTTCTTTACTTTTGTATTATTCCGTGGTCAAAGGTAGTCTTCCTGTTACATTACAAAATGAAGACACTTATGTTATTCAAATTACACAATTGTTTGATTAAACTATTGAACATTTTCATTAATAAACAGTAAAAAAACATATTGTGCACCGTTGAGAGGTCTTACTAAACGAAACGAAACTGTATTTTTACCTTTTCAATAAAAACAGGGAGGTGTAAGAATATTATTAAAAAACTCTACATAAGGTTTGGTCGGCTTTGACCGAGTATAATACAGCCGACCGAGGTCAAACACCACTTATTTCACGGTGACATTCCTCTTCCGTACTGTAAAAGGTTACGACTATTAAGACTAGAAGTAAGATTGCTTTTATTTACTATATAGTCATTGAATATATTTTAATTGTTCTTCATATCTGTTGGCTTAGTGAGAAGTCACTATTCTCTCCACTTTTCCCTTTTGTGTTAACGTACAATAAGCCTACAGTACATAATATATGCAAAATTTTACAGCGCAGCTATTTCCTGCATAGCAGGGTGGTAGCAAGAGAGGATCTAGTATAAAGGCACTCTGTGCTCCATTTTCCGCCCTCTGTGCTCCATTTTCAGTCAAAGTAGCTATTGAACCTACCGCGCATTGTGAACTGGCAAACTGATTATAATCTAACTACCAATTGCATCATTTTTAAGCACCTGAATGATTTTTGAACTTGCCAAAATAAGATAACAATTTTGTACTTCTTACTTTAAACAAGTAGCTTGAAGCTTTTTCCCGCATAGCAGGGTAGTCAGAGAGAACCTAGTGTCTAGAAACTGTACTCCACTTTCCGTCCAAATTTCTGAGCGAAAATTTGAGTAGCGGAACTCTACGCCGCGCTTTGTCTTAGATCCCAGAGAAAAGAAATGAAAATATTTTAAATGTAATCATTTCTACGAATGGGAACGAAACCAACAACTAATCGCGTTTACAGTTAGACGCTGTCCCTCTGCGCCACGATAGCCTTCATTATTGTGTATTTGTTACTGTTAGTGGTTTTCTTACACGTTGGATTATGGATCGTCAAAACATAAAACTACTTCCCAATAAGGAAGATGAAAGTTGCCTTAGTTACTCTTTTTTACATCAACTAATCCTGTCAAAATCGGTCCAGCCTTTCCAAAGATTAGCCGGAACAAACAGATAGACAGACAGATAAAAATTGTAAAATAAATATTTTGCTATACATGTACCGTGTAGCATACATACACATTTAGCAAAAAGCTGTTGTTTAAATATTACAAACAAATTCCAATTTTATTTATTTGTATATATATAGTTCTTCCAAGTTAAATTTGAACTCACAAACATCGCGTTCAATTAGATATCCTAAAAACGTCACGACGCATTTCACCTTTTGCAGGTTAATCGTGACTCATTCACACGTCGTCATTTTTTTCTTTAGCTTCTAACGGGATTCAGAAATCTCATACCAAATCTCAAGTAAATCTTAATTTCGACGAAAAATATACTATGATGAAATGAAACGGTTTATTTATGAAATTAGGATTTAAAAGAGAATAATTTTATTATTCTAGGTTTTTAAGTCAAAAGTTGCTATATTATGAGGTAAGAAGTCTTATAGGTCATAAGTAACAAATAAATACACTCTTATATTTTTACTAACTATACAGCTTCACGCTTTTTCCCGCAGAGTACAGTAGTCAAAAAACATAGACATCACTCTCCAGTTTCCGGGTGAAATCGAGACATTGCGTTATAGCTGTTTGTAATATTATAATAACAGCTTTGTACTAAAAACATATGTACCTATATATACACAGTACCTCTTGCCAAAACAATATTTTTTTACAATTTATATCTGTCTGTCTGTATGCTTCGGCTAACCTCTGGAACGCCTGGACCGATTTTAACCGAACTTTCACAAGAAGATAGCTGATGTAATAATTCCACTCGGACGAAGTCGCGGGCACAGCTAGTTTTCTATAACTAATTAATTAATAAGTGACCTAGTAAAACTTAAACAAGGGTGTAACACTGACATCCAGGATATAAACACTATATAATATGATTGTTGACAGACCCATCGACTTAAGTGCTCTTGACGTTATAAAAATATTGGCGGCCGTTGCTTTATCTTTGTAAATTAAAAGTATGAAGTGGATAACAGACGGTTTTATTACAGTGAAAAATGAATAATCCCGATATTTTTGGTCATACAAAAATATCCTAGTCCAGTATCCATACTGTCCATACTGTCCAGATATTAACAGCGTCGTGTTTTATTGTGGGTTAAAATCTCGCCGAAGGGAATGTATGAGGGGATGGAATATATATTTTTTGACCCCTGCACTTATTAGACAGTGTGCAGTGTCTAAAAATGTTAGGTTCTGCATATTTAGTAATATCCACTAGATACGTATAGTGTGTATGATATATTTATTAATACCGTAAACGCGTGTAAATATATATTTGTCAAATTTAATACTTCTTAATAAGTTCTTTGATTTTCGCGATTATAAAAAAAAAAAAAAAAAAAAAAAAAAAAAAAAAAAAAAAAAAAAAAAAAAAAAAAAAAAAAAAAAAAAAAAAAAAAAAAAAAAAAAAAAAAAAAAAAAAAAAAAAAAAAAAAAAAAAAAAAAAAAAAAAAAAAAAAAAAAAAAAAAAAAAAAAAAAAAAAAAAAAAAAAAAAAAAAAAAAAAAAAAAAAAAAAAAAAAAAAAAAAAAAAAAAAAAAAAAAAAAAAAAAAAAAAAAAAAAAAAAAAAAAAAAAAAAAAAAAAAAAAAAAAAAAAAAAAAAAAAAAAAAAAAAAAAAAAAAAAAAAAAAAAAAAAAAAAAAAAAAAAAAAAAAAAAAAAAAAAAAAAAAAAAAAAAAAAAAAAAAAAAAAAAAAAAAAAAAAAAAAAAAAAAAAAAAAAAAAAAAAAAAAAAAAAAAAAAAAAAAAAAAAAAAAAAAAAAAAAAAAAAAAAAAAAAAAAAAAAAAAAAAAAAAAAAAAAAAAAAAAAAAAAAAAAAAAAAAAAAAAAAAAAAAAAAAAAAAAAAAAAAAAAAAAAAAAAAAAAAAAAAAAAAAAAAAAAAAAAAAAAAAAAAAAAAAAAAAAAAAAAAAAAAAAAAAAAAAAAAAAAAAAAAAAAAAAAAAAAAAAAAAAAAAAAAAAAAAAAAAAAAAAAAAAAAAAAAAAAAAAAAAAAAAAAAAAAAAAAAAAAAAAAAAAAAAAAAAAAAAAAAAAAAAAAAAAAAAAAAAAAAAAAAAAAAAAAAAAAAAAAAAAAAAAAAAAAAAAAAAAAAAAAAAAAAAAAAAAAAAAAAAAAAAAAAAAAAAAAAAAAAAAAAAAAAAAAAAAAAAAAAAAAAAAAAAAAAAAAAAAAAAAAAAAAAAAAAAAAAAAAAAAAAAAAAAAAAAAAAAAAAAAAAAAAAAAAAAAAAAAAAAAAAAAAAAAAAAAAAAAAAAAAAAAAAAAAAAAAAAAAAAAAAAAAAAAAAAAAAAAAAAAAAAAAAAAAAAAAAAAAAAAAAAAAAAAAAAAAAAAAAAAAAAAAAAAAAAAAAAAAAAAAAAAAAAAAAAAAAAAAAAAAAAAAAAAAAAAAAAAAAAAAAAAAAAAAAAAAAAAAAAAAAAAAAAAAAAAAAAAAAAAAAAAAAAAAAAAAAAAAAAAAAAAAAAAAAAAAAAAAAAAAAAAAAAAAAAAAAAAAAAAAAAAAAAAAAAAAAAAAAAAAAAAAAAAAAAAAAAAAAAAAAAAAAAAAAAAAAAAAAAAAAAAAAAAAAAAAAAAAAAAAAAAAAAAAAAAAAAAAAAAAAAAAAAAAAAAAAAAAAAAAAAAAAAAAAAAAAAAAAAAAAAAAAAAAAAAAAAAAAAAAAAAAAAAAAAAAAAAAAAAAAAAAAAAAAAAAAAAAAAAAAAAAAAAAAAAAAAAAAAAAAAAAAAAAAAAAAAAAAAAAAAAAAAAAAAAAAAAAAAAAAAAAAAAAAAAAAAAAAAAAAAAAAAAAAAAAAAAAAAAAAAAAAAAAAAAAAAAAAAAAAAAAAAAAAAAAAAAAAAAAAAAAAAAAAAAAAAAAAAAAAAAAAAAAAAAAAAAAAAAAAAAAAAAAAAAAAAAAAAAAAAAAAAAAAAAAAAAAAAAAAAAAAAAAAAAAAAAAAAAAAAAAAAAAAAAAAAAAAAAAAAAAAAAAAAAAAAAAAAAAAAAAAAAAAAAAAAAAAAAAAAAAAAAAAAAAAAAAAAAAAAAAAAAAAAAAAAAAAAAAAAAAAAAAAAAAAAAAAAAAAAAAAAAAAAAAAAAAAAAAAAAAAAAAAAAAAAAAAAAAAAAAAAAAAAAAAAAAAAAAAAAAAAAAAAAAAAAAAAAAAAAAAAAAAAAAAAAAAAAAAAAAAAAAAAAAAAAAAAAAAAAAAAAAAAAAAAAAAAAAAAAAAAAAAAAAAAAAAAAAAAAAAAAAAAAAAAAAAAAAAAAAAAAAAAAAAAAAAAAAAAAAAAAAAAAAAAAAAAAAAAAAAAAAAAAAAAAAAAAAAAAAAAAAAAAAAAAAAAAAAAAAAAAAAAAAAAAAAAAAAAAAAAAAAAAAAAAAAAAAAAAAAAAAAAAAAAAAAAAAAAAAAAAAAAAAAAAAAAAAAAAAAAAAAAAAAAAAAAAAAAAAAAAAAAAAAAAAAAAAAAAAAAAAAAAAAAAAAAAAAAAAAAAAAAAAAAAAAAAAAAAAAAAAAAAAAAAAAAAAAAAAAAAAAAAAAAAAAAAAAAAAAAAAAAAAAAAAAAAAAAAAAAAAAAAAAAAAAAAAAAAAAAAAAAAAAAAAAAAAAAAAAAAAAAAAAAAAAAAAAAAAAAAAAAAAAAAAAAAAAAAAAAAAAAAAAAAAAAAAAAAAAAAAAAAAAAAAAAAAAAAAAAAAAAAAAAAAAAAAAAAAAAAAAAAAAAAAAAAAAAAAAAAAAAAAAAAAAAAAAAAAAAAAAAAAAAAAAAAAAAAAAAAAAAAAAAAAAAAAAAAAAAAAAAAAAAAAAAAAAAAAAAAAAAAAAAAAAAAAAAAAAAAAAAAAAAAAAAAAAAAAAAAAAAAAAAAAAAAAAAAAAAAAAAAAAAAAAAAAAAAAAAAAAAAAAAAAAAAAAAAAAAAAAAAAAAAAAAAAAAAAAAAAAAAAAAAAAAAAAAAAAAAAAAAAAAAAAAAAAAAAAAAAAAAAAAAAAAAAAAAAAAAAAAAAAAAAAAAAAAAAAAAAAAAAAAAAAAAAAAAAAAAAAAAAAAAAAAAAAAAAAAAAAAAAAAAAAAAAAAAAAAAAAAAAAAAAAAAAAAAAAAAAAAAAAAAAAAAAAAAAAAAAAAAAAAAAAAAAAAAAAAAAAAAAAAAAAAAAAAAAAAAAAAAAAAAAAAAAAAAAAAAAAAAAAAAAAAAAAAAAAAAAAAAAAAAAAAAAAAAAAAAAAAAAAAAAAAAAAAAAAAAAAAAAAAAAAAAAAAAAAAAAAAAAAAAAAAAAAAAAAAAAAAAAAAAAAAAAAAAAAAAAAAAAAAAAAAAAAAAAAAAAAAAAAAAAAAAAAAAAAAAAAAAAAAAAAAAAAAAAAAAAAAAGTCAAAGGTAGTCTTCCTGTTACATTACAAAATGAAGACACTTATGTTATTCAAATTACACAATTGTTTGATTAAACTATTGAACATTTTCATTAATAAACAGTAAAAAAACATATAGTGCACCGTTGAGAGGTCTTACTAAACGAAACGAAACTGTATTTTTACCTTTTCCATAAAAACAGGGAGGTGTAAGAATATTATTAAAAAACTCTACATAAAGTTTGGTCGGCTTTGACCAAGTATAATACAGCCGACTGAGGTCAAACGCCACTTATTTCACGGTGACATTCCTCTTCCGTACTGTAAAAGGTTACGACTATTAAGACTAGAAGTAAGATTGCTTTTATTTACTATATAGTCATTGAATATATTTTAATTGTTCTTCATATCTGTTGGCTTAGTGAGAAGTCACTATTCTCTCCACTTTTCCCTTTTGTGTTAACGTACAATAAGCCTACAGTACATAATATATGCAAAATTTTATAGCGCAGCTATTTCCTGCATAGCAGGGTGGTAGCAAGAGAGGATCTAGTATAAAAGCACTCTGTGCTCCATTTTTCGCCCTCTGTGCTCCATTTTCAGTCAAAGTAGCTATTGAACCTACCGCGCATTGTGAACTGGCAAACTGATTATAATCTAACTACCAATTGCATCATTTTTAAGCACCTGAATGATTTTTGAACTTGCCAAAATAAGATAACAATTTTGTACTTCTTACTTTAAACAAGTAGCTTGAAGCTTTTTCCCGCATAGCAGGGTAGTCAGAGAGAACCTAGTGTCTAGAAACTGTACTCCACTTTCCGTCCAAATTTCTGAGCGAAAATTTGAGTAGCGGAACTCTACGCCGCGCTTTGTCTTAGATCCCAGAGAAAAGAAATGAAAATATTTTAAATGTAATCATTTCTACGAATGGGAACGAAACCAACAACTAATCGCGTTTACAGTCAGACGCTGTCCCTCTGCGCCACGATAGCGTTCATTATTGTGTATTTGTTACTGTTAGTGGTTTTCTTACACGTTGGATTATGGATCGTCAAAACATAAAACTACTTCCCAATAAGGAAGATGAAAGTTGCCTTAGTTACTCTTTTTTACATCAACTAGTCCTGTCAAAATCGGTCCAGCCTTTCCTAAGATTAGCCGGAACAAACAGATAGACAGACAGATAAAAATTGTAAAATAAATATTTTGCTATACATGTACCGTGTAGCATACATACACATTTAGCAAAAAGCTGTTGTTTAAATATTACAAACAAACTCCAATTTTATTTATTTGTATATATATAGTTCTTCCAAGTTAAATTTGAACTCACAAACATCGCGTTCAATTAGATATCCTAAAAACGTCACGACGCATTTCACCTTTTGCAGGTTAATCGTGACTCATTCACAAGTCGTCATTTTTTTCTTTAGCTTCTAACGGGATTCAGAAATCTCATACCAAATCTCAAGTAAATCTTAATTTCGACGAAAAATATACTATGATGAAATGAAACGGTTTATTTATGAAATTAGGATTTAAAAGAGAATAATTTTATTATTCTAGGTTTTTAAGTCAAAAGTTGCTATATTATGAGGTAAGAAGCCTTATAGGTCATAAGTAACAAATAAATACACTCTTATATTTTTACTAACTACAGCTTCACGCTTTTTCCCGCAGAGTACAGTAGTCAAAAAACATAGACATCACTCTCCACTTTCCGAGTGAAATCGAGACATTGCGTTATAGCTGTTTGTAATATTAAAATAACCGCTTTGTACTAAAAACATATGTACCTATATATACACAGTACCTCTTGCCAAAACAATATTTTTTTACAATTTATATCTGTCTGTCTGTATGCTTCGGCTAACCTCTGGAACGCCTGGACCGATTTTAACCGAACTTTCACAAGCAGATAGCTGATGTAATAATTCCACTCGGACGAAGTCGCGGGCACAGCTAGTTTTCTATAACTAATTAATTAATAAGTGACCTAGTAAAACTTAAACAAGGGTGTAACACTGACATCCAGGATATAAACACTATATAATATGATTGTTGACATACCCATCGACTTAAGTGCTCTTGACGTTATAAAAATATTGGCGGCCGTTGCTTTATCTTTGTAAATTAAAAGTATGAAGTGGATAACAGACGGTTTCATTACAGTGAAAAATGAATAATCCCGATATTTTTGGTCATACAAAAATATCCTAGTCCAGTATCCATACTGTCCATACTGTCCAGATATTAACAGCGTCGTGTTTTATTGTGGGTTAAAATCTCGCCGAAGGGAATGTATGAGGGGATGGAATATATATTTTTTGACCCCTGCACTTATTAGACAGTGTGCAGTGTCTAAAAATGTTAGGTTCTGCATATTTCGTAATATCCACTAGATACGTATAGTGTGTATGATATATTTATTAATACCGTAAACGCGTGTAAATATATATTTGTCAAATTTAATACTTCTTAATAAGTTCTTTGATTTTCGCGATTATAACATATTTTGAAATGAAACTATTTTAAACGGATTAATCGCGTATAATTTCGTTATTCGAAAATACATTTTTAGAACCCGACGTTTCGAACACTTTACAGTAGTCCGTGGTCACAGGTAGACTGACCTGTGACCACGGACGGTTTTTAATCCTAATAATTATGTTATAAAATTATAGGCATTTTACATAATAAGTCTAAGCCTTGATCGATGTCAGATTTAAGCGAGAGCCTCAATACTTTATTTATAACTAGAGGTCCGCTCGCGGCATCGCCTGCGTAAGCTACACGACTAAACAATTTCATTCTTTTATCTTAAAACACAAATTTTAATCCACACCACATTATATTTACCATAATACAATAGTCAAAATTGCATTTACGTCAGCTAAGTCGTTTCAGAGATAAGCGTGCACAAATAAACATACAAACGGAAAAAGAAAATTAAAAATCATTGTTTTGTATTCTATTATATCGAAATGCCCCTAAAAATATATTTTTTCATATATCTTCCATGTACAGATATAGCGATCAGTAAAATTTTTATTATATGTATTCTAAATAATTGATAAATAAAAAAATGAGTATGGAATATAAAAGAAAAATTCAGTAAATATTCTAATTTTACACGTATGACAAAACACTGATAATACAGGCATCTACAATCGTTTCTAATATCTATTAATTCCTATTCATTTATGAAATATGTAAATGTCACTGAAATGATTAATAATATCGTGAATCATTTTAAATTATATTTGCATTTAGATATTTTACAAATGATACTTCTAAGTGTACTTTTAAATGAAGAACTGTTATATACTGTAAATCTAAAATATTATTATAAAAGTGAGCTTATGGCGCGTATCTGGACAATAAGATGGTAGTGAATATGAATTTCTCGTGGGGAAATTAAAATATTGCACAAATATATTTTTTATATTTGTAATTTTATGCAAATTGTATTTTTTGTGTGCGTTGCTTGGTTCTGATTTAGTACTTAAAGTGCTTTAGGTGGAAAACAGTGACTAGCCACTAGGTTCCTTCATAATTGCCTGTGTAGTACTAAAACAACAAAATGTGTATGAAGAAAAAAGTAATCTAATCTATCTATACATAGAACTCAAAACCATGATTTTTAATTTTATTTTATCTATTTGTCTGTTTATCTGTGCGCTTGTGCACGCTTATCTCCAAAACGGCTAAACCGATTTAAATGCAGTTTTAACTTTTGCATTTTGGTAAACTTCCCTTAACATAAAGTGTTTGTTTCATTTCAATCGACTGACAAATCAAATAGTTACAACTATTTAAATTATAAATTTAAGCCAACTTTGTGATTTAAGTGAGAACGAGGGCGGGCGAAAAAGTTATATAGTTAAGTTTCTGCAACCGAAGCCGCGAGCCGGTCACTAGGTTAAGCTATAGTTAAAATATATACGAAAAATATATATAAAAATAATTTTTAAATCACTTACCACAAGCTAAAACCAGTACATCTAATACGATTTTCCATATTAATTTGTCCACAGCCATTATAGAAAGCACAAGGTTATAGGAACACACTTTCGTTTGAATTTATAAAATGACGGGAGGCATTGAAAAAAATATAATAACTAAATTAATTAACGATATAGTCCGTTTCGCGAACGAACACCGCACTCAATGATGATAATCTTCTAACTGATAAAACAGGTAATCTAACAGAGTGTTAGTCACACTAAGATTTCCTTACAATACAACACATATTACACCTTATCCCAACTACAATAGAGCTTGAATTCTACAGCAAAGTTAAAATATTAAATTAGAAATCTGTAATTGAAGGTCTCATATATTTATTTAAATAAATCAAAGTTTTATAATTTGCAGCGCGTTCGTGTAACTACATTTGCAATTTAACTGACATCATGTTAATTTCATGCATTCTGCATTTTCGTCGTATAACGTCATCTAGTGGCCATAAAGTGAACGGCTTTTGTAAGGTTTTGTATTTATTTAACAGATGGCTATAATTAAATTTGTCTTTAAACTTCTTCATTTATGGTTTTATTTTATTTAGGCTTCATTATATTCAAATTTAGATACGTTATTTTTTTTATGTAAAATTTCAAATATATTCTCATTTCCTTATTTTTTTAATTATTTTGAAAGAAGACACCTACTGATTTAAAACTTTTAGGTAGACGTTTTCAACTGAGAAATTAATAGAGTACTCCACTAAGTGATAATCATAAAATATATTATATTTCTTCATTGCTAAATAATTTTACTTTTGATAGTATAATGGGTTTGATTCTCGTAAAAATCTTAAATAATATAATTAAATATACTTAGTCAGGCCATAAATACTGTTATAATTAAAAATAAGCAAATATTACTTTTGAATTTGGAAATCTGTCATGTTTATATGATTGTTCATTGTGTTTTCTTATTTTCCCACTCATATATCCCAAAATATTTCGTGATATAAAAATTTAGTGGGCTCATAAAGAGAATCGAATCGTTGTGATTGCATTACATAAAGTAGATATGGTAAAAATTAAATTTATAAATTCCTTCATATCATATATATACATATATATAGGTACTTATCAAATGTATGTGTACCGGGCTATTGATAGGTACAATGAAACCTCCTCTGTGAGAGAAAAAAATCTGGCCGCCACGTAGTGTTCGTACGAAAAAAGCAAAATCAAAGTATTAAGAGAACGAATTCGAAGAAATCCTGTCAGAAAGCAAAAGACTTTATCTCGGGATATGAAGATAGCAGTTAGAACCATATCGTGTATTTTAAACAATGACTTATGACTTGACATTTTTTAAATGATAAGAAATATTTACAGTTGAGTGTCCTTGTCAATTTGTGCGAGAAGCCATTTGAAAATTGGCCATAACGTTTAAAGGACTATATTGCAGGCAATGGAGACCACTTCGAATTAGATTTTTTTTTCTATATTTTTAATGGTTTTATATACATGTATTACACTAACGGCTTGTTGTTGAGGGACAAGTAGAAGGTAAGCGGTAACGCGGTCGATCCCCTATGCGTTGGACGGGCTTTATAAAATCTGCAATACAAACCTCCAATAGTCCAAAACGCCTGGGACGCTAAAGACCGCAGCAAGTGAAGGTGCATCGCAAGAGTTGCTGTATCTAGAGAAAATGCATCATCATCAACCATAACCACTATGTCAAGAATGAACGACTAAAAATAATATTAAATAATAGTAGTCAATGTTGCGTCCAATAAAAAAAACTGTTTTCTTCCTAACAATATATATTTTAAATACTTATTTTTGCCATAAATATTGTACGTAGTACTTTTAAAACGATAAAAAATAATTTATATGTACACAATCATTCCCCAGAGTGGAATCGAACCCACAATTATCACATTTACAATAAAAAAACAAACAAACTTGAATCAGAACTTGTTTATTATGCGTTTAAAAAGGTCTTAAATAAACTAACTACATTTATAAAATATGAAAAATAAATATACAATGCGGCCACAAAACTAGTGCTAGGCAGTGTTTGCTTATACATGTTACTGTAAAAGATCTGATGGTAAATTTCGAGTTTACTAGAGTTCAAAGCATATTGGTAAATTTAACATTTGGTAAATGTTAAAATTTACCACATTTTGTTAAAACTGATATTACTTCGAGATTTTAGATACTATCAGATTATGCGTTACAAAGAAATATAATTTCTTTTAACCGGTAGACAAAGTATTTCTTACTTTACTGGGACATCTTAGTTGATCATATTTCATGCTTTTACAGCAACATTTATACATTATTACAAATTATGTTTATTATATATTGTTCACTTACAATCTAAAGCTACAACAACGCTTAGGCCTAATTAAATTTGAGTGTAAAAATAAAATGACTAAGATATAAATATTTTTTTCTTATATGTAAATAATATGTAATGAAGTATGTGATATATATATATGTATCTATTCCAATTTGTATAAAAGAACATTTTAAATAGTTTTTTAATTACAAACAAATGTCACAAACATTTCAAAACAGATAAAATATATATAAGAGACATATGAAAAATACAGATATTTTTATTATAATTGACCTATTTTTAATAAAAATAAATATTATATCTTATTAATATATAATCATTACAATTGTTCAAAGAATATATATACATTATGCACCATTACACAACTTAAACCTATATACTATAAAATTTAAACTAAAACAACTGTTTTTTCTACAATATCACAGAGTAAAAATACAACCCCAGTTCGAGACTTGGGTAATTTATTTACAAATAAACATGTGCCATATTAAATTGTTCATCGCTTAGTTATAAGAAGATAAATAGCTTTAAGAAATTTATTTTAACAAGAATTTTCTTTAACTGCTAATAAATCAATTTTCTTTTAAGACAAAGTTTAGTTCAGTCCAATTTGAAAATATTTTTTAAACAGCATACTTTTACTTTTTTAAGCTAAGCGACGACGATTTTCATAAATAGTAAAATTTTAAACATCAAATGCAATGAAGATACCATAAAAAACCTTGTTGTGATAAGAAAAAAAATACTAATTTAATTATTGTACTTATAAATTTAGCTAAAACTCTAGAATAAATAACAGTTAAATACATTCATAATGTAGAAAATAAAAAAAAACTAGCCTACAAAAATCTACTATAACTAGTAAGCTGCCTCAAAATACTAAATGTATGTCCTAATACGTAAAAGAAATCCAAATTTTCATAGTTTTTGTAAATAAAATATGAATTATTAATACAATACTTCTTCCATAAAATGTCTTTGCCCGAACTTCATTAAAAAATACAAAATATGTTATGAAAACAGTTGCGTGTTAAAACAGTAGTACACTACTCTTTCATAATAATTTGGTTCGGAAATAACTATATTTTAATATTAAAATACGTACTAAACATAATAAACATTGTTACGTATTAGTATTTTAAAAAACAACCTATATAGATTTGAATGAAGCGGAACTCGAAAGCGCATCTCTTGGAAACCGTCCATACGCTCTAACCGCTAAGCCATACGTTTTCTAAAAGTGTTTTCCAAATCCTAAAACTGTTAAAATAATTGAATATGTTCATAAACTGTAGTTTAAAATTGAACATCTAAATAGAAATTTTAAAAGGGCTTTATACTTTTTAAATTTATAACGTCTATTGCATTCTCTATTGCATACACAACAGTAATTCTAAGAACTAAATAGTATTACGTATTATGATCTTAATGTTATAAGTAATAAGGACCAAACTGGTATAAATCATACATAATAACCAAATAACTTCTACAACATTGTCATACAAGCATTTCATACGTGAGGTGATAAATAACTAATATAAATCGTATAGTGTAAAGTGTCTCACTGACAAATTAATTTCCTGAACAGATACTTATAAAAAAGGAGTTTTTTTTTAATTTATCTGTAACTAATTTCAATAGCGTACTCCTTTCAAGTTACTGAAGTATTAGATTTTAAATTTTAACATTTCATATTAGGAAATGATTAAAAAAATTAACTTAGTACTCTTTTATTTAAAATAAGGTCAAAACTAAGAAAAAGGTTTGTGAAAAATGTAAATAGATATTTAATATAGTCACTGTATTATCATTTAGCAAATTAGTTGTATTTTACGTTTTTAATTGAAGCTGCAATGTTTTAATTATAGTTCTTGAGATATTTTGAAAACTCTTCATTGTGATTATTATGCATTACAGTCTTTGGGGACATAGTGTTTATGTCCTCAAAGACAATATTTGTTGTTAATATAATAATGGCAATCTAAGGGTTTTATTCCGTAATATATCTATGATAATTAAAAAATATTCATTAATAATATTGTTCTTTCATTTTTGATTTCATGGATATACATACACGAAAGGAATATTTTTACTTATATATCGAATGTCAGTCAGTCATAAGAAAATGATACAAATTTAAAAGTTACCAAATCTCGATTTAGGCCACTTTGCTTCTACAAGCATTATATGATAAGCACATTTGTATGAGAGTCAAGTAAAGTTATAGAAGTCTATCGATCACGCAGATCGCTAAACTCGGCCCTCATTACAACAGTTCGTAAGTCTTTCGTTTATTAACATTCAAAATGTGAACGCTTAATGGATGCCACTACTAGAAATTTTGTTTTACTTCGAAACGAAAGTTGTACAACGGTTTGACGTTACGAAAATTTAAAGGCACAAAAGATAAAGGCATTTTTATAATATTTTTTTTATATATTCCAATACTATTTGATACGGAGCTCTTTAAGGCCCTTTTACGTTACTTAAAAGAATATTTTTTTATAAAATAACTTTTAATATATCAATATTCATTTATATTAGGCATTTTTTATAGCTAATATCCGACAAATACTTTCTGTAAATAACATATAATAACTTTATCATACTTTGAAATGCTTAATCATTGGCAACATCGTATTTTAAACTGCATAGCCTGATATATCTATCCTCATATGAAAGCTGCTATATTAAAATAGGCAGCTACTAGAGTATTAATTGTATTTTTAAAATAATTTTAGGACAGTGCCAAGTAGTTTTTAATATTTTTAAAACCCTATTATTATTATTTTTTTAGTCTTGATACTTTGACTTTAAATAGGTTTGATCTGGGATCAGTCAATCAATCCGGTTTTATATATTCTTATCCGCTTTCTGGCATTTTAGTGAAAAGCCGTTTTTAAAAATAAATATTTTCCTATATCTGATTTCAACACGCAACTATCGCGTGAAACTAAACATATGTCTATTTTACATATAGGTCCATAATTAAAAGGAGATTTTAAATGCATTAAATTCTGGCTACATCATATTATGCAATTGATTAGATAAAAATAGCTACCTTTAAAGTGTACTTTAATTTATATAACTTGATGATTTAATTATATTGTAGAGGTTACTAATTCAAGTATCAAAATAAGTTAGAAATATATATTGTAGTAAATTTTGAGGGATGGTAAATCTAATGATTAGGCAACTATTTACTTCTATAATTATCAAAACCCATACATTTGTAAAATGTTGACACCACATTCTGGGATCGACCCCAGACTAGTCTAGAAATTAAAGGCAATCACACATAACTTACTACTTAAAACTCCATACACTCATGATATATTCACGCTATATTTAGGGGTCGACATAAATAAGACTTTATTAATTTTACTTACTAATATAACAAGTTCATACAGTCGTTGGATATCCATGTCAATAGGGGTCCGCTTACTTACAAGTCCATATATTCATGGGATATCCACGACACGTTTGGGGGTCAGGGGTCCTCGCTCAGGGAGCTGTGGACGGGGGACTGTCAAACCCCCCAGCCGGCCGACCGTGAGTTGCCGTTGGTCGTCAGCTCGTTGTCGTGGTTTGAAGTTTGGCGACGCGGAGTTTTGCGTAAATCAGATATGAAAGTGAACTGGAATATAAATAGTGGTATTTTATAAAAAAGCTCTTGTGATAAAAAAAAACCCTCAGGGTAGTCAAGAAATTCCCTTCTCCACTTCGAGACATTGCGTGTTAAGTGGCGGACTTCTAGGCCGCACTTTGATTTACCGGTGCGAATGCTCCGAATGGGAATCGAACCCACGAATAATCACGTTTACAGTCAGACAGTGTCCAACTGCACCACGATGGCCTTGTGATAATGTGTAACAATATAAATTGTATCATTAAAAATAAAAAAACTGTTTGTGCCAAAGTGTTCTCTGAAAATTAGTTATATATTTATTTTTTATTGTATTAAATCATAGTATTGGTGGTAACAGTTCTCAACATTTCCTAACATTAAGGACGTTGAGTCTTAGACGGTGTAACTTAACCATAATATTTGTCTCACAAGCGTATCGTCAGAATTCGTACAAAATCAGTAGCACTTTGATCATACTAAATGAATATTATTAGAGTCAATATAGACTTCATATTTTTTTAAATTAGGCAAAGAGCACCTAGTGTCAAAACACTCCATTTTGCGTTTACCTAACTTTTCCAGTGTCCTTCAAAGTGTCAAACTCACCACAACAATAGCAAAGAGCAGGCCTAGAGCGAATCCAGCGAGAACATCGCTCCAGTGGTGCTTGTAATCAGACACCCTGGTCATGACGGTGTACCACGCCATCATGATCAGAACGAACTGAATACCATGGCGGAGCAGCTTCGATCCGCGCCACGTGAAACGTTTGTGTAGGTACATCTGTAATAAAATAAATAGTATTGACACTATGATGCAAACTCGGGAGGCTAATGGTGACTATGAAGTTATTGTAAACTTATATTTGTGAAAAGGAATTGTTAAGTTTCTCGCCGGCTAAGTAGAACTGCCTTCCGAGCCGGCAGTAGCTTCCGGTAGGACTGACATTTTATGTTAATTGATGATTCGAAAGCGCTTGTAATAGCATATTTGAATAAAAAATATTTTGAGCTTCACGCTTTTACCCACATACCAGGGTAGTCAAAGAGATACTAGTGTCAAGACACTCCGTATTCCGCTTTCCACCTGAAATCGAGACATTGCGTGTGGAGTGGCGGAACTCAACGCCACGTTTTGCTTTAGGTACCTTTAGGTAGCAATGGAAATATTTTTAAATATAATGATGCTCCCGTGTGCGAATCGAATTTACAACCAATCGCGTATACTGTCTGACGTTGTCTCACTGCGCCACGATAACTTACTAAAGATATTCGAAATAAAACTAAAAAAAAGCATGTATGTCCTGCTTCTCATTTAGCTGTAACTTGGTTTGAGAAGTTAGAATGTTACAATTTATCAATTATTACGTTTCAATCAATTTTAAGAAATAATGTTGAGCGATGTGAGTAATTGAAGTAAGCAGTCAGAAAAAATAAATGAAAGATATTTTTAGTTTTACATTTTTTCTCGTTAAGAGTTTGGCAGAGAAAATATATGAGCAAGACACACGTTGCTTTTTACGTAGATATATAATATATAGTAAGTTGAATATATTATAAAATAATCATTGCTACGAAGCTCCGAGTGGGATCGAAACGAAACTATAAATATTTATATATAGATATATTTACAATTAATCGCTGCCTCAATAGGTTACATCGGCCTAAATCAAAAGTCAAAGTTATAAAAATAAAGTATACCTGGAGTAAGTTAAATTTTTACCGGCACTTTATTGATTGTCAGTTTCATATTAAACTCATTTCCTACACAATTCAAAGTAGTGCCAATTAGAAACCACCATAAAAGGTAACACCATCTGTTCATACTAAACAGGGTAATTTTTGCTTAGGTATTGGGGCAGAACAAATAGTGATACGCTATACAATTACGAGGGAGAATGTCAGTTCCGTGTTAAAGTACGGAAAAGTGTGTTTAAATACGGTTATAATACCTTTATGATGTACGAGATATAAGAAATATGGGTTGGTTAAAACAAATCCTTGCATTTGGAATTTAAAAAAAATTAAAAAGTGTACTTTTTTGTGTGTTTGTGTTTATTTAGCTCTAGTCTCTCCCTCTTTACTAAAATCCGCGAGAAAGTCGCTAGTTGTTTATATAAATAAACAACTAGCGACTTTCTCGCGGCTTCGCCTGCATAAACTGAACTATTTCACCTTTTCGCCCGGCCGCGTTCTCACTAAAATTACAAACTTTGCTTAAATTTATAATTTAAATGATTGTAACTTTTTTACTTATGAATTTAAAAAAAAAACAATTTTAATGAAATAAACACTAGATATTAAGTAAGCTTGCCAAAATACAATAGTCAAACCTAAATAGGCTTAACCCATTTAAATCGGTTATTAGTTATTTTTTTAATGTTATAGATTAATTCAAAAATAAAAAAAATGTAAAATGAAATTTACCAATAAATCAGAAGGCAAAACCAGATAAATAGCATTGTAAGATTTTTTATTTTTTTATACAAAAGCGTTTTAAACAAAATTAAATATGTTTTACAAAATCGTATTTTTTAAAAGAAACTCACCGCAAAATATAACATAGTGTAGGCAGAAAACGACGAATGCCCACTGGGGAATGACAGACGCATCTCCTTCTTCAATTTATCGTCTGTACCAAGACAGGTGAATTTCTCTATATAACGCCATTTGTTTTCCGGCAAGGAACAGTCGATATCCGGTTTGCATACCTATGGACAAATACAAAAAATATATATATTTGATTATATTTCAAAAAATTACTTAACCATACTGCAGTTCAAAATTGTGCTTGTCTGACTTTAAACGCGATTGGTTGTTGGATATTATTTTTTTTTTATTTCTGGGCTCTGGTAAACGGGACGGAAGAAGGAAATTAGAGAACAGAGTATCTACATAAAATGGTCTCTTTGACTAAAATACAATAAAGTATACATTAATACAAAACAAAATATATTAAAAAGGAATGAAGTCTTTTTAAAAGTTATAACACAAAAATAAAATTACAGCTATTAAAATCATACAGCATACTGCTATGTGGTAAAGCGGCAAAGCGTGAAGCACAAATTACGAAAAACAAAGCTATTCAAAATATACAGAAATTCCGCTAACACATCTACACATTATCTAGATTTTGCATACAAAATTAATATTCAATATGCAATGTTCTTAAACGATCATTAAATATTTGGTGAACCAACTTGAAGTAAATTTCATAGAAATGATCACATTTCCTGTAAAAACTAGCTGTTCTAACATTATAGGTTCATTGGAGGATGTCTCCAAGATTATAAAATTATCTAGTATCTCAGATAATTGCTTTAAAATAGCATGAGAATTTATAATACTACAGATTTTCTCACATCCTTTTCCTTCACGGGCCATGCAATGCAATTTAAATAATTACGAGGAATTTGATGCAATTTAAAATTGAATTAAATGAGCTATTCATTCTCGTGATAATGTAGTGTTGACAAAATAATGTATAATTTATTATGCAAAAATTATTATTACAACAGTGGCGTGCAATGTACTAATATTATCTTAAATTTATATATACAACTAGGTATATATTTATATGTGAAGGAAATGCTGTCAACCCGTTTTTACGAAACAGACGTCCCTTTGTAAAAACGCGTTGCCATAGCAACGTGCCTGCCACTTTATACAAAAGCATATTATCAAATACATGGTAGTAGTAATGTTTATTTTATTAATTCCATGTATTTCTGGTGTATTACTATAAAAATTATAGCTTTCTTCACCTTATCTATATCATTATAAAGTAATTGGGATAGCTAAATCCAAATTTCATACAACTCCGTCTACACGATTTTCGATTATACATGATTCAGCCCGATTTGGCACCTTATACGAAGAAGACGGGAGGGAATGAGTGGTATTTCACTTTGTTTTCAATTATGGCCCATTTTAGGTAGTCGTAGCATGCTGAGAAGCGAATCTTTGTACCGCGCTTTGTCTGAACAGATAATCAAACTAAATTATAAATAAAAACAATAGAAATTGAACCTTAGTCCAATTGTTTACAAGACTGGCAGAGCCCCTACAACGGTACTAAACTGAACAGTAACAAAAGCGGAGAACAGAGTGTCTGTACTCTAGTTTCTCTCTTTATCCTGTAAGAGCGTGAGACACATTAATATAATAAGAGATTACTTTTAAAAAAACACTTAATTTTTTTTTGTCATTATCCTAGTAATTCCGATAAGGCTATCATTAAGAAAAGAATTTATTGTAATCGGATCTCGACAAATGTAAAATTTTTCAAACAAATCAAAGTACAACAAGTGTGTGCAAACTCAAAGTAGCGTAGCAAGATTTTTTTACATATATTTCACAATATAAGCTAATAAAAGTCTGTTGAAAAAGCAACGACCGTATTAAATATATGGTTCAATATAATCTAAATGTATCCACATTACATTTCGCACGAGAAGGTGTAAATTACCAATAAATTAGTAAGCTGTCGATCTGTTTTACACCTTTGACGGATCGCCGCGCCGCGCTGCCTAGAGGCATCCATGTATATTCTATTCTATACCTACGCTGTGATTGGACTTCACTACACTTCAAGCGTATTATTCTTTCGTATCGAAGAAAAAGTTATACAAATCCATATACTTTTGAGGGAAATATATAATAAGTAACGTATAAGCTATACATACTAATTTTAATCGTTGGAGGGTGTTTTTGATTGCTATAGATATCCTATCCTATTTGTAGATTACATACACCTTTAGGTTAGATTAGATTAGCTACACACTTTTTCCTGCATAGCAGTGTAGTCAGAGAGAACCTAGTGTCAACCCATTAGGTTCTTCACTTTTCGCCCAAAATGGAGACATTGCGTGTTGAGTCATGGAACTCAAGGCCGTGATTTGTCTTAGAAATCAATATATTTTAAATATAATCATTTCCTTGAGTGGGAATGGAACCCACAACCAATAGCGTTTACATTAAGACGCTGTCCCACTGCGCAACGATAGCCTCTATTATGGGTATTATTTTAAAAACATTTTGCGTTATCAAAAACCTTGCTTAACTTCCAAATTCTAACTAGATAGGAAAGAAATAACACAATAACAGAAGACACACAATTTAAAGTAAGTACTCTGCCAGCAAGATTTGTTTTTTTCTTTATGATTTCAATTATAAATTACAAAAAGTAAAAGAAACACAAATTGCAGAAAATAAATATAACAAGCTACTTGCCATATAAAGTTTATCTTTAAATATTAATTATTGGATTGTTTACATGCACTCCGATGCAATTACGGTCTCTCCCATCATTACCCATACGTCAATCACCCAATCAAGTTCCTCCGAGAATAACCGATAATGGTATTTATACCAAAAATGGTAGCATAACGACCCGACGCGATTGGTAAAGTGGGCAAAATATTTATTTTTCCCATTTTGCATACTAAGCCGGTGTAATTTAGTAATTATGTTTAAGTTGATCCGCCGTAGGGCCCTTCTGAAGTGGACGAGTGGCCTTTGCGTATTATTTATAGCAATATTTTACATGTTGTGTAAACAACACATCATCTGATTAAGATTTGAAATGAAATTGATTGAAATGTTTTTTTTTTTCAGCTTCATTCCTTTCTCATAGCTAGTCAGAGAGAAACCTAGAGTCGGTTAATTTCGTTTTTCAACTTTCCGCTTGAATTCGAGACGTTGTGTGGAGTGGCGGAACTCAAAGCCGCACTTTGTCCTAGATACCAGAGCGGAGAAATGAAAAAATTTAAATATAATCATTAAGTAGGTATCCCCAAGTAGGAATCGAGCTCACAACCAATCGCGTTTACAGTCAGACGCTATGCCACTGCGCTCATGGCATCAAACGCGTCAAATTATATCAATCAATTTGAAATAATAAACAAATATATTTTTTCAGAAGTAAAATACTCAAAAATGCAAAATCTAATCATGCCTAATAGTACATAGTACTAACAGTAGGTACACTAGTAATGGGTTTTCTAGTTGGAAGTTTATTTCTATATAAGGTTTGACAAAGTGTGCCGCTCAACAATACATTTATACTTCGCTAGGAAATGTTTAATTGAGGTATATTTCAAAATACTGAACATACATAAGTCCCTAGATATATATAACAAGTAGAAATGTTATTTAACACCATCATGAATTGACATTTATTGATGATTGGTCACGATCATCGAGTACGGGCTTAGAATTAAATGAAAGTTGAAGTGCCTTTCAACGAATACAACATATGTAAGTGCCAATTCATATTGCCTTTTATAATATAGTTGCAAGAAAATACATATTTTTTAGAATTGCATGACATATTCATAATATAACAATATGCTGAAAACCAAGATAAAAGGTGAATTTAGAAGATACCTAATAAAAGTCCAGAGGCGCAGTAGGGTAGCGTTTGACTGCAAACAGGATTGCTTGTCGGCAATAATCTGCACACACGGACGAATGATTATATTTAAATAACTATAATTTCGCTGCTCTGGTAGGCCAAGGGGCGGCAGTAAATTCAACGGCCACCGTTCAACGTGCAATATCTCGTTTTCGGGGGAAAGTTTACAATGAAATGTCTTGACACTAGGTTCCTCCTTTGACTTTGCTATGAGTGCAAAAAGTGTAAAGTAAATAAAATATGCTTCTTCATTCTGTACCAATGACCGAGGTAACTACACAAAGATTTGCATGTCACTGGGATAGAACGAGCGCCTATGGCTATATATAGCATTAAGTCCACATTATTCTTTATTGTTTACACAGGTTTTTATCAACGACGGCAATCAGTATTGAATTTGCAAACAAGTCTGCAAATAATCACTTTGGAGCCTCAACATGATTAAGTTATATAGCTCTTTTATGTTGGTTTTTTGAAAGGTTTTTTTTTTTTATTATTATTATATTATGTATAATTATATATTTTAGATTTATGTAAAAAACCTTTTATTTGCTTGAATTAACTGAATTAACCTGTGGTTTATCGACACCACTAACATATATATCAATAGTTATAAACAAGCACGGATGAGACCGTGTAACGAAATGTATCAATTTCGAACGGAAACATTTCTTACATACATAGATAGACAGATACTAGTGAAGCTAATATAAGCATATTAAAAACGAATTTTACAATATAATAAGCCTATTTAACAAATAAGTCTTAATATAAATCACATCAAGCAAATAAATTTTCTTCACTAATAAGCCTATTTAACAAATAAGTCTTAATATAAATCACATCAAGCAAATAAATTTTCTTCACACTCGCTATTTTATTACCATACGAATGTATCGTAATAACACATTTGCCAGCGGTAAATTGATTAAACTTAGAACGTGACCGAAGCAAATCATCTTGATATATGTACCGTCTAAGAACATAATGAAATGTTTTCTAAGCTATAATCGTCGGACAAGCGTGACATAATTTCTAAAAGCTAATTTAATAATCAATATATAAATATGATTCAATAAATAAGTTTCTATTTATTTTTAAGGGTTACTTGTACTTTATTTATGATATAAATAATATTTTAAGAATTGGAGAACGGACCAGTGGTATTTTGACACTAGGTCCTCTCTGACTACTTAGACTACTGCTTTGCGAGAAAAGCGTGAAGCTGCAATTTTTTTATTTAGTTTAAACAAATGTAGACATTGTGATTTTTTTAGATCTAGATTTAAGCTTGTAACACTAACACCTATTAGACGATTCGAAAATACAGTCTTTCTTGCATAGCAGTGTAGACAAACAGATACTAGTATCAAGACACTCAGTTCTCCGTTTTCCGCTCAAATTAGTGACATTTCGCGTTCAGTGGCATAATATAAAGTATAAATTTAATAATAAATATAGAAAAGAAACCAAAATAAAACTACAACTTATTTAAAAAAAACAAATCGCACACAATTATGGCAGTTGTAATTACATATAAAATTCCTAGCCACGACATGCCCGAGGCTTTGTAATCTCAATCTCTATAGAACATGTCTAGACATTGCTAGGCTGGTTATTTATAAATAAGAGGAAACACGTCAGCAGACAGCTTATAGGCCTGTGAAAATATTATGACACTTACAATGAAGCGTGTAGCTTACGGCTAGTGCTATCCTGTATCCTGACAGCTTGCTTTAACGATTTTCTTGGGAGATTTATTTTAGGACTAGTCTTCACTTGTGATTTTACTTGCGTAAATTTCAATATTGGTTTAGAGGACTTTAATATATTTAATATTTTGGTTACACTAGTTATTAAGGGTTTGTCAAATTGCATTGCAAACTGTTTTACTTATATGTTTTTTTTATCTTTACATACATAATTAGAATGCCAATCAATAACCTTTTTTTATACTTCGTAAATGAACAATGCATTTAGTCAAGCACTGCAAATTCTACGTCTCTTTGAAATATCCACTATAAGTAATTATCTAAATTGCCGTTAAAATAGAAATAAGTTTGTAGAAAAGCTGTAGTTTCAATTGATACACTTAATCAAGTGAATCGCAATAAACCAAAATTAGTTACTTGTATAAGAAAACACAACGATTTATTATTCTAATCTATTACAAGAATTCATATCCAACTACTAATGCTGTGACAAGCGCGATAAAAGCACGGAAACTCAGCCTGGGGGCTTTACAACTACTTAGATAAAATACTATTCATTGAAATTTGAAATCTTGAAGATTTCAATGCCGTTTTGATACAGTACGTGTAATAATATCGCCTGCGGTATGTGGTAGTTCCCAGTTCGAATTCTGCATGTGTAACTAACATTATAAACTCTAAGAGATTGTTATAACTAACACAGCTATTGTTACCTTGACTTTGTTGCCTTAGCAATGTGTACGTCACTTTATACAAAAGTGTATGTCAAACACATGGTGGTGTGTAATATATATTTTAAAAATTAAAAATATGTATGGCAAATTTCATATTTTTCCGTATGCAGAATATTCGTAAAATGGGTTTGCAAAGGAAGCAATGCTTTTTCTTCAAGTATTAATATGCAGCTTCACGCTTCTTTTCCGCATAGCAGGGTAGTCAGAGAGAATCTAGTGTCACGAGACTGGAAAGTCGAGGATTAGCCTCCACTTTCCACATGAATTCGAGAACATTGCGTGTTGAGTGGTGGAAATCAACGCCACGCTTTGTCTCGTTCACTAGCGTACATTAATATAATGAATATAATAAAAACAAATGCTTATAACGTATCCATTTGACGTATCCGTTATGCAGTTATTGAACTGCAGGATTAAAGATAGAGTTCATACAGATACGCTTTCTTTCATATTATATTCATATTTTTAACATTTTTAATGTGTTAATCACACACTTAGGATATTAAACAACATATCTTTAGAAAACGTATAAAAATTTGAACGCAGCGGGATTCGAATCAGCGCTTCTTGGAAACCCGTTGTGCTCAATTTTTTATTCGTTGTCTAAAAATAAGCTTTCTTTTACAATTTTTTCTGCGTACATCTTCTTAATTCTACATATATACTTTCTTAGCTAGATTAGTTAAAACATATATATATATATATATATATATATATATAAATAAAAATATATACCTACGCGTAACCAGGATTTAAAGCCATCACTATCGTGTACTTTACGACGGCTTCATACTTCATATTTTAATTGGTTATATTTGTAAAACATAAAATCAATAAAAAACATGCCTTTATGAACTGATGAAGCGTGTCGAAGGGATATTGTATTTTTATACTGACTCTGCAACTGGTTTTAGATAGAACCAAGATGAAAGCAATCGTAAAATCGTATTTCAAAGATAAAGCTAAGATACGATCCGATATGAAGTTAATAGAGGCATAATGGTATTGCCTATTAAATTAAGCTTTATCTTGATTGCCACTCTTGCCATTTCTTGAGGTTCAATATGAGATATTAAAAATCTAGGTTCGCCCTGGACGATAACATTAATATATTCCTTTTAGTTTTACGTTAAAATTGTGTTGTATTAATTAAAATAGTTTTTTAGTTGTTTAGTTAGTACATTATTATACTTATTAATAAATTATTAATTTATTATAATTTACAAAGGTAACCCGGTGGGAAACGTGTTATATGGGCACTTCGTCACTGGACTATTATAAAATTTATAATAGACGATTATAAACGAGATGTCGCCTGCGTATTTGTTTGCGTTGACTAAAAAACAAAAAAAAGTTAATCCTGTTACTGCAGGAATTTCAAGTCAAGTTCAAGTTCTTATTGCTCCCTTACATTCACCAAATTACAAACCCACATACCAAATTTTAGCTTTCAACGTCCAGTGGTTTTGGCTGTGTCGTCTGTCAGTCACATAGTGTTCTATAATATACTACGACGACTACTAACGACTCGCTCGCGGCTTCGCCTGCGTAAACTTCACGACTATAATTAACTATTTCGTTTTTTTTGCTAGCCCGCGTTCTCACTTTAATCACATCTTTGGTTAAATTCATGAAACCGATTCTAACAAAATAAACACTAAATATTAATGGTTTACCAAAATAAAATAGTCAAAACATGCATTCTAATCACAGACACGTCATGACGCACAGAAAAATATAAAATAAAATAAAAAAAACATTGTTTTGGGTTCTATAACACTGATAAATGCCCCCAATAATATTTTGTCTCATATATCTCTCATGTACAGACAGCCATTCCATTTTTATTATATACTAGCTGTGCCCGCGACTTTGTCCGCGTGGAGATCTTACATCAGCTATTTGCCAGTGGAAGCCCCGTCAAAATCGGTGTAGCCGTTCTAGAGATTAGCCGGAACAAACAGACTGACAAACACAAAAATAGCAAAAAATTATATTCTGGTATATGTAGCGTGTATATATATGCATTTAGCATATATATACCATAATATTAATTTATTGACTACAATGGTCCACTATTTTGGCTTTAATGGCATGAACATAAGATACTTACTTGATATTTTGGTGAATTCACACAATGTCTTTATAACTTGTAGCCTATGTGTTATTCTGATGTATAAGTTATATTATTGTAAAGTTTGATTAAAATCCATACAGTAGTTTTTACGTGAAAGAATAACAAACATCCTTACAAACTTTCGCGTTTATAGTATTAGTAGGATATAGATATAGATAAAGATTGCTAATATTTTCAACTATTTTCACGTTTACACCTCTTGATATTTGACAAACTTATCAATTCTTTTATACTCTTTCACCGTTAAACGATTTAAGCAATTTTGAATAAATTTGGAAAAGCTGAAAGACAAAGAAGTATAAATTGTATTTGTTCTGAAAAATTACATAATTACTATTAATTTATTCCTATTTCACACCTAACGCTTTGTAACAGCTAGGACAAATACACGGAAGTATTATTTCATTCAACTTTCTCACGTAAATGCTAACACTAATGACAACTCAAAGCGACAGTTGGAAACTGAACAATGTTAATTTACGACATCGTAAAATTTAAACCTAGGCACATGCATGTGTATGTGTGGTATCGTAGCTTTTTAGTTAGTTTTTGTCTTTTATATTCATGCTTTTTATTAGCGTGACCTGTATGTAACGGAAACTTTCAAACCGATGTTAATCCACTATGAACGGCAGAGTATTTGGAAACTTCGAATAATTACGAAAAACTCATGGCAACTAAAGAATATAGTATAAAATCGTAAAAATCACGCTATTATACGTAATAAAACTGAAATATGTAAAATATTTATTAGTATAAGAATAAAACGATACATTTATTACATTCTTCCGCATTACAAGCTTAGTTACAGGAAGTTGACTTCGACTAGTAATTTCAAAATTCGTTCTCTACTATCCGTTGAGTTTCATCTGGGCATGTGAGGAACCGCCATACTATGAATATAGCAATTGTTCCCAGTGGAATTTGCTGAAAACTCAAAAGTAATAGGAATTACTATATTATTATATTATACAAAATAACCACGACTTAACTGTTTCATTATTACAACAATATTTAAAAAAAAACTATTATATTTTTGAGATACGAGAATACCTACTACGGTTATAAACAAAATAATGCGCTTGTCTTGAGGAGTAAATGGTTTTGCTTGACGTATCTAGTCGCGTCCTATACAATTTTTGTAAACTACTCTTATGAATATACATTAAACTCTCAACCTAATTCAAATCATATTTTTAGAAAACATATGTTAACGACGACGAATATCGACGTAGCCGGATGTGCAAGGCATGGCTTAGCGGTCAGAGCGCTTGGACGGTTTCGAAGAGGCGCGGGTTCAAATTCGGCTGCGTTAATATTTTTATACGTTTTCTGGTAATATTTTTTTTCAATTTCCTTAGTGTGCAAATCACACTTTAAAATGATAAAAAAATAATTTTGTATCATTTAACAAAGCGCGGCGTTTAGTTCCGACACCCAACACGAAATTCGATATTTCGGGCGGAAAATAGCGAAAGGAAAATCTTGACCCTACTCCTTTTCGATTGCCCTGCTATCCATAAAGATAAAATTTAGTATCTGGGTGGTACAACAATTTATAACGAAAGGAAGTTTTACACACTTAGACGATGACGCAAATAAAGACAATGGGCAAGTAATGAATCTCTAATTGATGATAATCGCTTATTAACGTTTGCCCTGTTATAGTGTAAATATATTAATAAATATGACTTGACATTGAATTTTAATACATGTAATCTGATTGTCAGTCACTTCTAATGTAAAAGGATTACATCTCAGTTGTTAGTATATTTGTACTATAAAGTAGGATTTAAATATATGTTTCTATTCCTT